>LR738710.1:97730495-97802296 GCA_902687465.1 Secale cereale | reverse complement strand
CCCCAACAGTCGGATGATCAACCGGCACTAGAGAACTCGGCCTCTCCCTGCGGGGAGGCGGGCGTTTATCCTGCTAGCACCGGCCCTCCGGGTTCAGGGGAGCTTGCTGGCGGGCTACGCCCGTCTGTCGAGAACGTCGGCTATGGCCAGGCGCACCCCCGGATTCTGCTTATGGCCGCTGCCACTTGGGGACCGAGAGGTCGCTCCGTGCTCGCGGTGGGCCTCCGAGTTCTCGGCTTGCTTGCGGGCTGCCAGCACGTAGTTGCAGGTGTCTTGTTGTGTGTTCATAGCATTGAGGAGCTCTTGGAGGCGCTCCATATGAGCGCGCCACTCGTTGCCCTCCAGATTCTGGAGGTCATTTGCTGCATCCAGCGCAGCGTGCAGGTTCTGTGCCGGTGTCTCGTAGATCAGGTGTCCAACTCCCAGCATGTTGTCGATGGCCACGCCACACTGCCGGATGGCGCCGGCCCGGCCAGGCTCAGCAGCAGCAGGCGTTCCGCTAGTGATGTGGTCGATCTCGCGCTGGTTGGCTTCCGTGCAGCGCTGCATTGCCGCCAGCTTGGTGGCGTTGTCGAGGATCTTGACGCAGATTGCTTCTAGTGCCGTAGGATTAGTTTCGTCATCGACAGGAGTAGCCAAGTCCCGCATTGCTGCTCACAATGGGTCCTCAGTGACTCTGTCGACATGTTGGTTGCCGCTAATGACCATCACCTCCACAAAGACGTCGGCATCGAGCACGTCGCAGGGACGTTGCCGGCGATCGGAGGGAGCGGGTCGTCGATGACCACCACGTGGTCAGGGAAGGCATCGGTGGAAGCCACATCGGAGTCGACGAGCATCTCGATGGGCTTGACGAGAGGGTCGGTGGAGCTAACGGACTCCACGTTGAAGGCGGGCTCGTCGGACACGGTGAGCTTCTCGAAGAGCTCGGAGAGGGTGTCGACGGAGCGGAGAGCCTCCGCATCGAAGGAGGGCTCGTCAGAGAGGCTGGCCATGTCAAGGAGGTCAGAAGGCAGCTCACGGGGCAGGCTTCTCCAGCATCGGGCGGCACGCTGGTGCAAGCGCTAGCGAGCGCACCGGGCTGGCCGATTGGGCCAGTCGCGACGTGCTCGCGGGGAGGAAGAGGGTTCCCATCTGGATCATGTCTCCGGCCAATGCCGCATGCCCCACGGTAGGCACCAACTGTTGGAGTATTCTTGTGACAGATGCCATGGGGTGGCTTATCTTGGATGGGGACAGGAGTACGTCGTTGGGCCCTGGAAGCGGGAATGGGCAAGAGCTTGGTCAAACGCGGGAATGAACACAAGACTTTCCCAGGTTTAGGGCTCTCCGTGGATATAACACCCCTAGTCCTGCTCTGCAGGGTCTCCGCATGGTTACTATGATCACAAGTGTACAAGTGTGCTCCTTGAGCTGTATTGCTAGAGGAGGAAGAAGGGAAGGGCCTAGCTCTCTTACTCCTAGCTATGGTGTGAGGGGAAGGATGTTGAACCCTTTGCATGGGTGAGCCCTGGGGGGTTTTATAGGCCAATCCCCCAGGGGTTAAATGGTAATACGTCCGGGTAGTGGGACCCGAGTGCCAGTGTCCTCGGTCGCCAGGTTCTCCACCGGCTGCTGGGGCCCGCCTCTGGTGGACCCCGTCGGCTATCAAGAATCTGGCCGACAGGCAGGGCCTGCCGCCTGCGGGCCATGTCGATTGCCTTTCACTTTAGCACCATCCTTGCTGACGAGGGCGGCATCACGCCGCGCATGGCTACAGTCCCGCGCCATGCCGGAGGGTGTCCGTCTGGTCGAGGTACACTATTGTCATGCTCCCCCGTATCCCAGGGGGAGCAGGTTGCACTCTTTCCATGCTCCGTCTTGATCACAACGGTTGGTGCAGACTCCGAGGAGGGAGAGACCGGTAGCTAGGAGCCGGCCTGCTCCTAGGGCCACCTGCTAGGGGCATGTCGCCTCCTGGAACGCGGCTATGAAGCCGGCCGTACGCTCAGTCGGCCTGAGGGGCTTGGCCAGCCCCGATGTCTTTCAATGTCCTTGGGTGAGGATGAGGCTACCCGGGATACATAACCCTGACAGAGGTACTTAACTATACTAGCCAGAAGTACAATCGCAGTGGTTCTCCCATTACCTTCTTAGCCGAACATGCGGAATGTAAGAATGTAAGCACAGGAGCCGGGCAACCCAACTATTGACCCAAGACATAATTCGGGACCGCTAAATGTACTGCCATATCCGAGATGTCGGACACATAGAAAAAAGATAGTGCCGGACTTGATGCATAGGGCAGGTATTATAGTCGAGCTAGTTGCATCGTTAAGGAAAAAAAATATGTCGAACTAGTTTATAGCTTCATCGAAGAGCGAAAATAAAATGGGTGGATTGTAAATGACGGCGGGATGACTGTAAAGAGTGGTCTTTATTTCCGAAAATCTCATGAAATCTATCCATACTATTCAAACTACTGAAACATCTGTTACGGGCACTTTCAAGTAAAAGGGGAAGTTTTTACAGATGAAAGGTTTACACAGGGCCTTGATGCGTAGGTCGAAGCCTCTACTTAGCCCCGTTGCACGTCTGCGCCTTTGCTTTTGCTGGGGAGGGACTCCATGGCGGGGGTGATGATCACTTGACGGGCCCTTGAAAAGAAGCATTGGGAGGCCATCGTGATGTTCTCGCTTAATGCCTGATCGGTCCTTAATGGTACCATTCAACGTCCGAAGACGTGTCTGGTGTTGAGTTTAATTAGGCCCCACAATTGCCCATGGTATTTTAAGAGCAAAGTTGTGTTGTCGAGCCATATAGTGTGCGACTGGGTGGGCATGCCATGGGGAGTGTCTCCCTATTTGCGACGAACGCAGGGAGGCTCACAGAATGGGGACAGGGCTCGATCATGTTTACCTACTTCTCGGGCCTTGATGGCGGGCTGGTACTTTGGCCCTTCGACGCCGGTGTGGTCTTCTGCTGCCAGGGTTGCGCTGAGTTCCTAGGTCCGGAGAGAGTGTTCCGTATTTCCGTTGACCGTGATGACGCCCTTGGGTCTGGGCATTTTTTAATTTGAGGTATGCGTAATGGGGGACATCGTTGAAACGAGCAAACACTGTTTGGCCAAGGAGAGTGTGGTAGCCGCTACGAAAAGCGAAAATATCGAAGACCAAGTCTCCGCTGCGGAAGTTTTCTGGCCAGCAGAACACTACTTCCAGAGTTAGGGTGCCCGAGCAATGGGCTTCTATGCCTGGGATTTCTCCATTGAAGGTAGTGTTACTGGGTTTGATCCTTGATAGATCAATTCCCATTTTCCTCACTATATCTGCATAAATCTAATTGAGGCTACTGCCTCCGTCCATAAGGACTCTAATGAGGTGGTACCCATCGATGATGGGGTCGAGGACCAGGGCCGCCCATCCTCCATGACAGATACTAGCAGGATGGTCTCTGCAGTCGATGGTGATTGGGCATGCTGACCATGGGTTGAATTTCGGGGCTACGGGCTCTATGGCGTAGACATCCCGGAGTGCACATTTCCTCTCCTTCTTGGGTATATGAGTGGTGTAGATCATATTCATTGTCTTGACCTCAGGAGGGAATTGTTTTTGGCCTCCATTGTTCGGCCTGCGAGGTTCTTAGTCCTCTTTGTTATGGGGGCTTTTGCCTGAATCCTCGGCTGTGAGCTTGCTGGCTTGTTTTATCACCCAACAGTTATGGTTGGTGAGGTTGGCAGGCTTGTCAGTGGTGCCATGGATTTGGCAGGGCCTGTCCAAGATTGTGTCCAGCTTGGTTGGTCCATCCTGGTTTCCTTTAGAGGGCTTTTTCCATGGTCCTGACTTGGGGTTACAAAATCCAGCATTCATTATCGTGTCTTCAGCTTCACTGGCGTTGTGATGACGCTTATTTCTGTTGCGTCGTCGTTTTCCCTATTCCGTCCCGGGCTTCCGAGGTGCCAGGGTCTTCTGGGTTGATGCTTCTATGAGCCAACCAACTATCTTCTCCTGTGCAAAAATGAATCATCAGAGAGGTAAGTGCTGACATCATCCTCGGCTTGTCCTGGCCAAGCTGGCGTGCTAGCCACTCGTCCCATATAATGTGCTTGAATGCGGCTATGGCTTCGGCATCCGGACATTCGATGATCTGATTCTGTTTGGTCAAGAACCGATTCCAAAATTGTCGGGCTGACTCTCCGGGCTATTGGACCACATGGCTCAGGTCATCGGCGTCCGGAGGCCGGACATAGGTGCCTTCAAAGTTGGCTCGGAAGGCATCCTCGAGCTCCTCCCAACACGCTATGGAGTTTTCAGGGAGGCTATTTATCCAATGCCTGGCCGGTCCCTTGACTTTTAGTGGCAATTATTTTATGGAGTGGAGGTCGTCCCATCGAGCCATGTGGACGTGGAGAATAAAGTTCTCAATCCATATGGCTGGATATGTACTCCCATCGTATTGCTCGATATTCACGGGTTTGAACCCTTCACGGAACTGATGTTGCATCACCTCATCTATAAAACACATCGGGTGAGCGGCGCCCCTGACTCAGGCCACGTCGCGCTGGAGTTCGTCTGCCATCCGGGTGCGTTGTTGTTCTCGGGCTTTGTCGTTTCGATCGAGCCAAACTTGGTCTCGGTCCCGTCTAGCGGGAAGGTGCTCTTTGGATCCATAAATGGATCTTGTCTGACCTGCTCTAGCATCCAGGTCCCGTCGTAAGTCATACTCATATTCTGGATGCGCCGGCTCCTTGCCTCTTCGGCGAGGGGGAGCGGGTGGGTGTTCGGTTTTTTCAGCTAGCCTGTCCCGTCCTTGAGGGGGGCGGTGTGGCTGTTCCGCCTGAGTGTATCTTGGAGGTCCTGGCTCAAAGGCCTCATCGTCAAATTGTGCCAGCAGTCTCCACTTCAGGTAGCTTTTGGTCTGCCGCTCATAGTCGTACCCTTCTTCCCCGGTTAGGACTTTGGTCCATCTGTCGTTGAGGCTGTCTTGCTCGGCTTTTATCTCTTGTTGCTTTTTCTTCAAGCTTCATGCGGTGGCAATAAGCTACCTTGTAAACTGCTCTTGGTCCAATGGATCCTCAGGAACGCTGAAGTCCTCGACTGCCAGATTGACCTCTTCTTCAGAAAGAGGGAGGTAGTTACTGTCTATGGAGTCATTGAGGTCTTTGGGATTTAAATGATCCTTGCTTTCTTCCGAGTTGACTGGTTGTTGTTCGGTGTCAACAGGGTCCCGAGGTCGTCCATATTGTTTGGGGTGTCGTTTTCCCCGGTGCCCGTATTTCTATATCTGCCTCGACGTCCCTTGGATCGTCGGTGTTGTCTTTGGCGTTTAGATGGCTCCTCACCGGGCATTTGGCTATATCTTCTGGGGGTGCGGTCACCGTTATTGGCACCCTTGTCATCGTCCCTGGGGGTGTCCACCATGTAAACATTGTAAGTGGAGGTGGCAGTCCAATGGCCGGTGATGGGAGGGGCAGTACCAGTGTGGGCTAGGGTTAAGGCGTCTTCGTCCATGTATTTGGCCTCTTCGAAGGTGTAGACTATTATGTCGGTTAAATCTTCCACTGTGGCTACTAAGTGGCTGGTGGGTGGGATGTAAAATTCCCTGTACTTTGCCTCGAAGCCCCACTGAGCATAGGCCGAGGACAGATCATCCAAGATGATCATCATCTGAATCCGATCAAGCTCCTCGTTTAACAAGGCCAGGCTGACCGGATTGGCGAGTGAAGTTTCTTCGGAGCTAACTTCTGTTGCGATGGTGGGGCGAGGGGCGGTCCCAGCCAAGGTTGACACCTCGTCGGATACTGAATTCACGCCCAGGCCCAAAGACGAATTTGCGGTAAGGAAAGTAAGTCCGGATGGGGATGATTCCCAGTATTCGGACGCTACTCCCATATTAGTGCTCGAAGCCAGATCCGCGGTGGGAAGAGCGAGTCCGACCGAGGATGATTCCCGGTCTTCGGACGTGGTGGTTGCATCCGAGATCGAAGTTGGCCGCGAGGTAGGAGCCGATCCAGAGATCGGATCAAGGAGAGGTCCCAAAGTCGATGCTTCGGGGCCCATGGGCGTCTCAGATGAGGCTGAGAAGCCAGTGAAGATCAGGTCGCCCCGAGCATCAGCGACATATTCTAGGTTACCGAATCTGATCTGGTGCTCAGGGGCGAAACTGTTGACTCGGTCCAGATGATCGGTCAGGTTGGTGTGCAAAACAATGATGCCGAAGGCGAAGAGCTGGCCGGGGACGAAGATGTCCTCGGTGTCAATACCATCTCCTATGATCAGGCAAGCCATCGATCCTTCGGTAATCCAACAATGAAACTCTCAATGAAAGCACCAATGTCGGTGTCAAAATCGACGGATCTCGGTTTGGGGTCCCATGCTATGGATCTTGGATCGATGGGGAACAGGGGACGAAGGACACAATGTTTACCTGGTTCGGGCCCTCTCTAAGAGGTAAAACCCTACGTCTTGCTCGATTATATTGAGGCATATAGGATGATTATAGAGTCGATCTACCACGATATCACATGAACTAGACCCTAGGCAAGTAGGGTAATGGTTGTTCTCATCCCTTCCACGGACTAAACCTCTGGTTTATATAAAACCAGGGGTACTAGGATTTACATATGGTCGGTTGCAACAAAGAAGATAAACATGCCAAATCTTCTATCTTGACTTGGAGGACTGATACGTTTCCAATGTATCGGAGGGCCGGAGAAGCACCTGGGGGGTGCTCCGAGGGGAGCACAACCCACCAGGGCGTGCCAGGAGGCCCAAGCGCGCCCTGGTGGGTTGTGCCCACCTTGGGTGCTCCCAGGACCGCCTCTTTCCTCTATAAATACCCAAATATTCCAGAAACCCTAGGGGAGTCGACAAAAATCAATTCCAGCCACCGCAGAGTCCAGAACCATCAGATCCAATCTAGACACCATCACGTAGGGGTTCGCCACTTCCATTGGTGCATCTCCGATGATGCGTGAGTAGCTCCTTGTAGACCTACGGGTCCATAGTTAGTAGCTCGATGGCTTCCTCCCTCTATCGTTTGATTATCAATACAATGGTCTCTTGGAGATCCATATGATGTAACTCTTTTTGCGGTGTGTTTGTTGGGATCCGATGAACTTTGAGTTTATGATCATATCTATCTTTTTATATCCATGAAAGTTATTTGAGTCTTCTTTGATCTCTTATATGCATGATTGCTTATAGCCTCGTATTTCTTCTCGGATATCTGGGTTTTGTTTGGCCAACTTGATCTATTTATCTTGCAATGGGAAGAGGTGATTTGTAGTGGGTTCGATCTTACGGTGCTTGATCCCAGTGACAGAAGGGGAACTGGCATGTATATATCGTTGCTACTAAGGATAAAACGATGGGGTCTATTTCTACATAAATAGATCTTGTCTACATCTGGTCATCGTTCTTATTGGGTTACTCTATTTTTTCATGAACTTAATACACTAGATGCATGCTGGATAGCGGTCGATGTGTGGAGTAATAGTAGTAGATGCAGGCAGGAGTCAGACTACTAATCTTGGACGTGTTGCCTATATAATGATCATTGCCTGGATATTGTCATGATTATTTGAAGTTCTATCAATTTCCCAACAGTAATTGTTCACCCACCGTTTGCTATTTTCTCGAGAGAAGCCACTAGTGAAATCTACGGCCCTCGGGTCTCTTTCTAATATTATTTGCCTTTGCGATCTATTTTCCTTTGCTTTTATTTTCAGATCTGTTAAACCAAAAACCCAATACTTTGCTGCAATTTATCTTATTTGGCGTTCGATCTATCAATATTTACCTCTCTCACGTCCGTTACCCGAAAGGTATTGACAACCCCTTTTACACGTCGGGTTGCGAGTATTTGTTATTTGTGTGCAGGTGTCGTTTACGTTGTGTTGCTTGGTTCTTCTACTAGTTCGATAACCTTGGTTTCATCACTGAGGGAAATACCTACCGCTGCTATACTACATCATCCCTTCCTCTTTGGGGAAATACCGACGTAGTTCTAGCAAGCTATCAAAAGGAAACTTCTGGTGCCGTTGCCAGGGAGGATCCTCAACATATACCAGGTTCCTAATCAAAAATCGCATCTCCTTGCAATTTACATTATTTTCCATTTGCCTCTCATTTTCATCCCGCCCACTTCACAAAAACTTGCCGTTTTTATTCGCCCTCTTTTTCGTTCGGCATTTTTTGGTCAGATCTATCGCCTACTTGTGTTCTTGTTTAGAATTTCTCAAAGATGATGCAACAGAACACTAAGTTGTGTGAAATTTGCAGTACCAATAACAATGATTTTATCGGCACTTTGATTGCTCCTCACGCCGCTAGTGCGGAGTCTTGTGATATTAATACTACTTTGTCTAATCTTGTCATGAAAGATCAATTTTCCGGTACTCCTAATGAGGATGCCGCATCATCTTAATACCATCATGCAATTATGCGATATGCAAAATAAAAAAATATGTGGACAATGACGTTGTGAAGATGAAATTATTTCTGTTTTCTTTGCGTGATTCTGCAAAAAATTGGTTCGCTTCTTTGCCTCGCAATAGTATCTATTCTTGGAATAAATGCAAAGATGCTTTTATTACTAAGTATTTTTCGCCCGTGAAAATTATTTCCCTTAGAACCCAGATCATGAATTTCAAGCAACTTGAACATGAGCATGCTGCAAAATCTTGGGAAAGGATGAAAATGATGCTAAGGAATTGCCCAACTCATGGATTAAATCTTTGGACGATCATACAAAAAAATTATGCAGGGTTGAATTTTGTTTCTCGAAATCTTTTGGACTCTGGTGCTGGTGGTACTTTCATGGAAATTACTTTGGGTTAAGCCACTAAATTGCTTGATAATATTATGGGGAATTAGTCACAATGGCATACCGAAAGGCGCCTACTAGCAAAAAAGTTAATTCGGTTGAGATTGATTCTTTGAGTGAAAAAGTTGATGCTCTTATGAAATTGGTTGCTAGTAAAAATGCTCCTATTGATTTCAATGATATGCCTTTGTCTACCTTGATTGAGCAAAATAGTGATGCCATAGATATGATTTTTATCTCTAGAAATAATTTCAATAACAATGCTTATAGAGGTAATTTTAATCCTAGGCCTTTCCCGGGAAATTCCTCTAATAGTTATGGTAATTCTTGTGGTAAGTCTTCTTATAATAATAATAATAGGAGTACCTCTGATCTAGAGAACAATATTAAAGAATTTATCAATACTAAAAAGGTTTTCAATGCTTCCATTGAAGACAATTTGAATAAGATTGATGATATGTCTAGGAGTATTGATAAAATTTCTCATGATGTGGAAAATCTCAAATTGAAAATTTGTGTGCCTAAAGTGGAGATATCAATCAAAGCTCTTTATGTTTCTATGGATGAAAGTAAGAAAAGAACTGTTATGCTTAGAGCTAAAAGAGATTTTTTAGAAAAAGCGTTTTCTAGTGATTGCTTTCATAAAAATGATGAAGATCTTAAAATTATTGGTGTTTCTTCTATTGATTCTTTGTTTAGTAAAGTTCAACTTAATGATAAAGGGACTGAAGAAGAGTTTACTTTAGTTAAAAGGCGTCCCGATAATTCGGAGGGTGAAAATCTTGTTGAGAAAATTGATAAAAGTGGGTTTGAAGAGGTCAAGACTTTAACTAGTGATGTGCCCACTCTTTTGGATTACAAAGACTTTAATTATGATAATTGCTCTTTGATTGATTGTATTTCTTTGTTGCAATCCATGATGAATTCACCCCATGCCTATGAACAAAATAACGCTTTTACTAAACATATTGTTGATGCTATGATGAAAGCTTTAGAGGATAAATTGGAATTGGTAGTATTAATCCCTAGAAAGTTGCATGATGAATGGGAACCTACTATCAAAATCAAAATAAAAAATTATGAGTGTTTTACTTTGTGTGATTTGTGTTCTAGTGTTTCCATGATTCCAAAATCTCTTTGTGATGTTCTTGGTCTTACCAATATTGAATATTACTCTCTTAATTTGCATTTGGCGGATTCTACTATTAAAAAACCTTTCGGAAGGATCAATGACGTTCTAATTCTTGCAAATAGAAACTATGTACCCATAGACTTTATTGTTCTTGACATCGATTGCAATCTGTCTTGTCCTATTATACTTGGTAGACCATTTTTGCGCACTATTGGCCCAGTGATTGATATGAAAGAATGGGATATTAAATTCCAATTTCCCTTGAAAAAGGGCATGGAACACTTCCCTGGAACAAAGATCAAATTACCTTATGAATCTATAATGAGGGCAACATTTGGATCGTCCAACAAGGATGACAACACTTGAGATCTTTGTTTTATGCCTAGCTAAGGGCGTAAAATGATAGCGCTCGTTCGGAGGCAACCCAACTTGTATCTTTTTGCTTTTTGATTTATTTGATGTTTTCAATAATTATACCCTTTAATACCTCTGTTTAGATATGTTTTTGTGTTTTGAATAAAGGCTTGTTCCAAGCATAGCCTTATGATCATGTTGGGTGATAGTAGATTTGATCTTGCTGAAAAAATAGAAACTTTTGCGCTCATGAGAAAAATTCTCATTTTTAACATAAGTGTGTTTTTCAGTTGATTCTTTTTGCAGAAGATTAATATAAAAATTGTTCACTTGGTCCTGATTTTTCAAAAAAAAATAGAGTTACAGAAGTATTCGAAATTTCCGGATTGCTACAGACTGTTCTGTTTCTTGACAGATTATGTTTTCTTTGCGTTATGTGCTTGTTTTGATGATTCTATGGTTCTCTTTGATGAGTTTTTGCCATAGAAAAGTTGGAATACAGTAGATATAATGCAAGAATAAAATATGAATTGGTTTTCTACAATACTTATAGTAGTGATTTGTTTTCTTATACTAATGGATCTCACGAAAGTTTTGTTGAGTTTTGTGTGATTGAAGTTTTCAAGTTTTCGGTTATCTTACGATGGTTGAAGGAATAAGGAGTAAGAAGAGCCTAAGCTTGTGGATGCCCATGGCATACCAAGTTATTATCCAAAGATAAGCAAGCAACTAAGCTTGGGGATGCCCCCGAGTGGCATCCCCTCTTTCTTCTAACAACCATCGGTATTTTACTCAAAGCTATATTTTTATTCGTCACATACTATGTGTTTTGCTTGGAGCGTCTTGTATGATATGAGTCTTGGCTTGTTTTGTTTTGCTTTTAAAGTCTTTAATCCTTGTTGTACACACCTATTTGAGATAGCCATAATTATGACATGACTTGTTAGAATAGCCCTCTTTACTTCACTTAAATTTTTATGAGCCATGGATTTGCTCTAGTGCTTCACTTATATCTTTTTGAGCACAGTGTGCTTTAATATTTTTGAATAAATACCCTCTTGCTTCACTTAGATTTAATTGAGAGTTAGTAAAAAATTAAAGAAACTCTCTCTTGCTTCACTTAAATTATTTTGAGAGAAAGAAAAACATTATGCTCATGATCTTCACTTATATTTGTTTGAGCTTATCAAAAGCAACACATGAAAATTAGTCCCAAAGTGATAGATATCCAAGAAGGATATAATAAAAACTTTCATGAAGATCATTGGACAAAATAAACTTGATTCCTTTTAATAGTTTTGAGATATGATGATGTGGTATGTGAGTCATGTTGATGAGTAATTATGCTTTAGTAAGAAATATTGGTGTTAAGGTTTGTGATTCCCTTTGCAAGCATGAAGGTCAATAGTCATGCAATGAATCTACATCCTACTTGTGGTGCATTATTCGGTGTTAATTATGCTTAATGCTCGCTTATGAGATTATTCGTTTCTTGGTTGGTCGCTTCCCAATCTTTTGCTAGCCTTCATTTTGCACTACGTATGATCACTACTTGTGCATCCAAAATCCTTTAAACCAGTTCTGCCACATGAGTCCACCATACCTACCTATATGCGGTATTCTTGCCGTTCTAAGCAAATTTGTATGTGCCATCTTTAATTTTCAAAATAAATTTCTCTTTTGTTTGCTCGTACCGCTTGCGACGCAGTGAGGGATGGCTAATATTTTCCATACTAGATGTGTTATTCTCACGATGAGTGTTTATTCACTTGTCATTGCACGACTATAAGGCAAACATATTACGGATGCCCAGTCCCGAAATGAAAAAAAATGAATTTACTTTATGTTGTCAAATAATAAATTACTTGGAAAGTGTTGGTATGGAAGGCACTCGTGGATACGGTTAGCCATGGCTTCTGAAAGTTTGGTGGACAAAGGAATAAACTGTATTTTATGTTTGGGACCCGCCTATGATATATCTAGCCTGGAAAGTGTTGGGAACTCTAAGTCATTTTCGTTGGTGGGAAAAGTATGCCACCCAAAATAATTTTATCTCTCAATTTAAGCTTTGATCTCTGGCACCTCTACAAATCCCTACTTCCCTCAGCAAAGGGCCTTTCTTTTACTTTATGCAATTTTTATTTTGAATTTGAGTCTCCATCTTCTCTTATAAAGCACCAACTAGGAAGCACTATGATCGTACTTGAGCATTGGCTGTAGTTAATATGCCAGTGTGTTTCATGAATGGATCAATGGTTGAGCATGATGGGCTAGGGATAACTTATTTTAGTATTGATATTTTGAAAGACATGGTTGTTTGTTGATATGCTTGAGTATTTAAATCTCATGTAAAAACTAGACTATTGCTTTGAACCATATAAAAGTCCAAATGTCTATGCCATAAAGAAAAGAATAATACGACATGATAGGCAGCATTCCACATCAAAAATTATGTTTTATCATTTACCTACTCGAGGACGAGCAGGAATTAGGCTTGGGGATGTTGATACGTCTCCAACATATCTATAATTTTTTATTGTTCCATGATGTTATATTATCATTCTTGGATGTTTTATAATCATTTTATAGTCATTTTATATCATTTTTCGGTACTAACCTATTGACATAGTGCCAAGTGCCAGTTGATATTTTCTGCATGTTTTTTACATCGCAGGAAATCAATACCAAATGGAGTCCAAACGCAGCGAAACTTGTTGTGGTTTTTTTTGGACCAGAAGACATTCAGTGGGCCGGAGAAGCACCTTGGGGATGCTCTAAGGGGAGCACAACCCACCAGGGCGCGCTAGGAGGCCCAGGCGCGCCCTGGTGGGTTGTGCCCACCTCAGGTGCCCCTCGGACCGCCTCTTTGCTCTACAAATATCCAAATATTCCAGAAACCCTAGGGGAGTCAACAAAAATCAATTCCAGCCGCCGAAGAGTCCAGAACCACCAGATCCAATCTAGACACCATCACGGAGGGGTTCACCACTTCCATTGGTGCCTCTCCGACGATGCGTGAGTAGTTCCTTGCAGACCTACGGGTCCGTAGTTAGTAGTCAGATGGCTTCCTCACTCTCGTTTGATTATCAATACAATGGTCTCTTGGAGACCATATGATGTAACTCTTTTAGCGGTGTGATTGTTGGGGTCCGATGAACTTTGAGTTTATGATCAGGTCTATCGTTTTATATCCATGAAAGTTATTTGAGTCTTCTTTGATCTCTTATATGCATGATTGCTTATAGCCTCCTATTTTTTCTCTGATATTTGAGTTTTGTTTGGCCAACTTGATCTATTTATCTTGCAATGGGCAGAGGTGCTTTGTAGTGGGTTCGATCTTACGGTGCTTAATCCCAGTGATAGAAGGGGAACCGACACGTATTTATCGTTGCTACTAAGGATAAAACGACGGGGTCTATTTCTACATAAATAGATCTTGTCTACATCACGTCATCCATTCTTATTGCATTACTCCGCTTTTCCATAAACTTAATGCACTAGATGCATGATGGATAGCGGTTGATGTCTGGAGTAATAGTAGTAGATGCAGGCAGGAGTCGGTCTACTAATCTTGGACGTGATGCCTATATAATGATCATTGCCTGGATATCGTCATGATTATTTGAAGTTCTATTAATTGCCCAACAGTAATTGTTCACCACCGTTTGCTATTTTCTCGAGAGAAGCCACTAGTGAAATCTATGGCCCACGTGTCTCTTTCTTATATTATTTGCCTTTGCAATCTATTTTCCTTTGCTTTTATTTCCAGATCTATTAAACCAAAAATCCAAAAATACCTTGCTGCAATGTATCTTATTTGGTGTTCGATCTATCAATATTTACAACTCCCTCACGTCCGTTACCCGAAAGGGATTGACAACCCCTTTTACACGTCGGGTTGCGAGTATTTATTATTTGTGTGCAGGTGTCGTTTACGTTGTGTTGCTTGGTTCTCCTACTGGTTCGATAACCTTGGTTTCATCACTGAGGGAAATACCTACCGCTGCTATACTACATCATCCTTTCCTCTTTGGGGAAATACCGACGTAGTTCTAGCAAGCTATCAAGGACACGCCAAGACTTCGAGGGCTTCTTGTCCAGACACAGATTTGCTTTGTTGCTCGGTCTCGCGGTAGACGTACAGCCGCCCATATATCCGGCCCATAAGAAATAGGCCAGCAGCCCGAGGAACCCCTAGTCCGGGACTCCCTCACACACCTTATATCCAGCCCAAATATGAGGCGGATATGGGGCGCCGGGAACGCTAACTGAAGGAAATATGCCCTAGAGGCAATAATAAAGTTGTTATTTATATTTCCTTATATCATGATAAATGTTTATTATTCATGCTAGAATTGTATTAACCGGAAACTTAGTACATGTGTGAATACATAGACAAAATAGAGTGTCCCTAGTATGCCTCTACTAGACTAGCTCATTGATCAAAGATGGTTATGTTTCCTAACCATAGACATCAGTTGTCATTTGATCAACGAGATCACATCATTAGGAGAATGATGTGATGGACAAGACCCATCCGTTAGCATAGCACTTTGATCGTTTAGTTTTACTGCTATTGCTTTCTTCATGACTTATACATGTTCATATGACTATGAGATTATGCAACTCCCGAATACCGTAGGAACACCTTGTGTGCTATCAAACGTCACAACGTAACTGGGTGATCATAAAGAACACCTTGTGTGTCTCCGAAAGTGTTCGTGGTGTTGGCATAGATCAAGACTAGGATTTGTCACTCCGAGTGTCGGAGAGGTATCTCTGGGCCCTCTCGGTAATAAACATCATAATAAGCCTTGCAAGCAAATGACTAATGAGTTAGTCACGAGATGATGTATTACGAAACGAGTAAAGAGACTTGCCGGTAACGAGATTGAACTAGGTATAGAGATACCGACGATCGAATCTTGGGCAAGTAACATACCGATGACAAAAGGAACAACGTATGTTGTTATGCGGTTTGACCGATAAAGATCTTCGTAGAATATGTAGGAGCCAATATGAGCATCCAGGTTCCGCTATTGGTTATTGACCGGAGATGAGTCTCGGTCATGTCTACATAGTTCTCGAACCCGTAGGGTCCGCACGCTTAACGTTTGATGACGATCGGTATTATGAGTTTATGAGTTTTGATGTACCGAAGGAGTTCGGAGTCCCGGATGAGACCGGGGACATGACGAGGAGTCTCGAAATGGTCGAGACGTAAAGATCGATATATTGGACGACTATATTCGGACATCTGAAAGGTTCCGAGTGATTCGGGTATTTTTCGGAGTATATGGGCCTTATTGGGCCATACGGGAATAGAGGAGAAAGGCTAAAAGGAAGGAGGCGCGTGCCTTCCCTCTGGTCCGAATTGGACAAGGGGTGCAGCCCCCTTTTCCTTCTCCCTCTCCACCTCTTTCCTTCTCTCCTACTCCGGAAAAGAAAGGGGAATCCTACTAGGACTTGGGAGTCCTAGTAGGACTCCCCACACTTGGCGCGCCCCCTCTAGAGCCGGCCTCTCCCTTGCTCCTTTATATACGGGGGCAGGGGCACCCAAAGACACACAAGTTGAATTGTTCCAGCCGTGTGCGGTGCCCCCCTCCACAGAAACACACCTCGGTCATACCGTTGCAGTGCTTAAGCGAAGCCCTGCGCCTGTAAATACATCATATCCATCACCACGCCGTCGTGCTGACGAAACTCTCCCTGAAGCTCAACTGGATCAAGAGCTCGTGGGACGTCATCAAGCTGAACGTGTGCTGAACGCGGAGGTGCCGTACGTTCGGTGCTTGATCGGTTGAATCGCGAAGAAGTTCGACTACATCAACCGCGTCACTTGACGCTTCCGCTTCCGGTCTACGAGGGTACGTAGACACACTCTTCCCTCTCGTTGCTATGCATCTGGTAGATAGATCTTGCGTGATCGTAGGAAAATTTAAAAATACTACGTTCCCCAACAGTGGCATCATGAGCCAGGTCTATGCGTAGATGATATGCACGAGTAGAACACAATGAGTTGTGGGCGATACTAGTCATACTGCTTACCAGCATGTCATACTTTGCTTCGGTGGTATTGTGAGATGAAGCGGCCCGGACCGACATTACGCGTACGCTTACGCGAGACTGGTTTCACCGTTACGAGCACTCGTTGCTTAAAGGTGACTGGCGGGTGTCTGTCTCTCTCACTTTAGCTGAATCAAGTGTGGCTACGCCCGGTCCTTGTGAAGGTTAAAACAGCACATACTTGACGAAACATCGGTGTGGTTTTGTATGCGTAGGTAAGAACGGTTCTTGCTAAGCCCGTAACAGCCACGTAAAAACTTGCAACAACAAAGTAGAGGACGTCTAACTTGTTTTTGCAGGGCATGTTGTGATGTGATATGGTCAAGACATGATGAGTTATACAGTTTTGTATGAGATGATCATGTTTTGTAATGTTATCGGCAACTGGCAGGAGCCATATGGTTGTCACTTTATTGTATGAAATGCAATCGCCATGTAATTGCTTTACTTTATCACTAAGCGGTAGCGATAGTCGTAGAAGCAATAGTTGGCGAGACGACAACGATACTACGATGGAGATCAAGGTGTCGCGCCGGTGACGAAGGTGATCATGACGGTGCTTTGGAGATGGAGATCAAAAGCACAAGATGATGATGGCCATATCATGTCACATATTTTGATTGCATGTGATGTTTATCTTATTTTGCTTAGAACGACGGTAGCATTATAAGATGATCCCTTACTAAATTTCAAGGTATAAGTGTTCTCCCTGAGTATGCACCGTTGCGAAAGTTCGTCGTGCCGAGACACCACGTGATGATCGGGTGTGATAAGCTCTACGTTCAAATACAACGGGTGTAAGCCAGTTTTGCACACGCAGAATACTCGGGTTAAACTTGACGAGCCTAGCATATGCAGATATGGCCTCGGAACACTGGAGACCGAAAGGTCGAACGTGAATCATATTGTAGATATGATCAACATAAGATGTTCACCATTGAAACTACTCCATCTCACGTGATGATCGGACATGGTTTAGTTGATTTGGATCACGTGATCATTTAGATGACCGGAGGGATGTCTATCTAAGTGGGAGTTCTTAAGTAATATGATTAAATTGAACTTTAATTTATCATGAACTTAGTCCTCGTAGTATTAGCATAACTATGTTGTAGATCAATGGCTCACGATGTTGCTCCCCGTTTATTTTTTATATGTTCCTAGAGAAAACTAAGTTGAAAGATGTTAGTAGCAATGATGCGGAATTGTTCCGTGATCTGAGGATTATCCTCATTGCTGCATAGAGAATTATGTCCTTGATGCACCGCTAGGTGACAGACCTATTGCAGGAGCAGATGTAGACGTTATGAACGTTTTGACAAAAGCTCGGTATGATGACTACTTGATAGTTTAAGTGCACCATGCTTTACGGCTTAGAACCGGGACTTCAAAAACGCCACGGAGCATATAAGATGTTCCAAGAGTTGAAATTAGTATTTCATACTCATGCCCGTGTCGAGAGGTATAAGACCTCTGACAGTACTTTGCCTACAAGATGGAGGAGAATAGCTCAACCAGTGAGCATGTGCTCAGATTGTCTGAGTACTGCAATTGCTTGAATCAAGTGGGAGTTAATCTTCCGGATAAGATAGTAATTGACAAAGTTCTCTAGTCACTATCACCAAGTTAGTAGAACTTCGTGATGAACTATAATATGCAAGGGATGACGAAAGTAATTCCCGAGCTCTTCGCGATGCTGAAGTCGGCGAAGGTAGAAATCATGAAAAAGCATCAAGTGTTGATGGTTAACAAGACCACTTATTTCAAGTAAAGGGCAAAGGGATAGAAGGGGAACTTCAAGAAGAATGACAAGCAAGTTGTCACTCCCGTGAAGAAACCCAAAGCTAAAACTCAAGCCTGAAACTAAGTGCTTCTACTGCAAAGGAAATGGTCACTGGAAGTGGAACTGCCCTAGATACTTGGTGGATAAGAAGGATGGCAAAGTGAACAAAGGTATATTTTGATATACAGATTATTGATGTGTACTTTACTAGTGTTCATAGCAACCCCTGGGTATTTGATACCGGTTCAGTTGCTAAAATTAGTAACTCGAAATGAGAATTGCAGAATGAACAGAGACTAGTTAAATGTGAAGTGACGATGTGTGTTGGAAATTGTTCCAAGATTGATATGATCATCATCGCACACTCCCTATACTTTCGGGATTAGTGTAAAACCTAAGTAAATGTTATTTGGCATTTGTGTTGAGCATGAATATGATTTGATCATATTTGTTGCAATACGGTTATTCATTTAAAGTCATAGCATAATTGTTATTCTGTTTACATGAATAAAACCTTTGATGGTCATACACCCAATGAAAATAGTTTGTTGGATCTCGATCGTGGTGATACACATATTCATAATATTGAAGCCAAAAGATGCAAGGTTAATAATGATAGTGCAACTTATTTGTGGCACTGCCGTTTAGGTCATAATGGTGTAAAGCGCATGAAGAAACTCCATAGTGATGGACTTTTGGAATCACTTGATTATGAATCACTTGGTGCTTGCGAACCATGCCTCATGGGCAAGATGACTAAAACTCCGTTCTTCGGAACAATGGAGCGAGCAACAGATTTGTTGGACATCATACATACAGATGTATGTGGACCAATGAGTGTTGAAGCTCGCGGCGGGTATCGTTATTTTCTGACCTTCACTGATGATTTGAGCAGATATGGGTATATCTACTTAATGAAGCACAAGTCTGAAACATTTGAAAAGTTCAAAGAATTTCAGAGTGAAGTGGAGAATCATCGTAACAAGAAAATAAGAGTTTCTACGATATAATCGTAGAGGTAAAATATTTGAGTTAGCGAGTTTGGCCTTCAGTAAAAACAATGTGAAATAGTTTCACTACTCACGCCACCTGGAACACCATAGTGTAATGGTGTGTTCGAACGTCATAACCGTACTTTATTAGATATGGTGCGATCGTTGATGTCTCTAACCGATCTACCACTATCGCTTTTGGGGTTATGCATTAGAGACAGCTACATTCACGTTAAATAGGGCACCATCTAAATCCGTGGAGATGACAACGTATGAACTATGGTTTGACGAGAAACCTAAGCTGTCATTTCTTTAAGTTTGGGACTGCGATGCTTATGTGAAAAAGTTTCAACATGATAAGCTCGAACCCAAATCGGAGAAGTAAATCTTCATAGGATACCCAAAAGAAACTGTTGGGTACACCTTCTATCACAGATCCGAAGGCAAGGTCTTTGTTGCTAAGAGTGGATCCTTTCTAGAGAAGGAGTTTCTCTCGAAAGAAGTGAGTGGGAGGAAAGTAGAACTTGATGAGGTAATTGTACCTTCTCCCGAATTGGAAAGTGGAACATCACAGAAACTAGTTCCAGTGATTCCTACACCAATTATTGAGGAAGCTAATGATGATGATCATGAAACTTCAGATCAAGTTTCTGCTGAACGTCGTATATCAACCAGAGTACGTTCCGCACCAGAGTGGTACGGCAACCCAGTTCTGGAAGTCATGTTACTAGACCATGATGAACCTGCGAACTATGAGGAAGCGATGATGAGCCCCGATTCCGCAAAATGGCTTAAGGCCATAAAATCTGAGATGGAATCCATGTATGAGAACAAAGTGTGGACTTTGGTTGACTTGCCCGATGATCGACAAGCCATCAAAAGTAAATGGATCTTCAAGAGGAAGACTGACGCTGACGGTAATGTTACTGTTTACAAAGCTCGACTTGTTGCGAAAGGTTTTCGACAAGTTCAAGGAGTTGACTACGATGAGACTTTCTCAACCATAGCGATACTTAAGTCGGTCCGAATCATGTTAGCAATTGCCGCATTTTATGAAATCTGGCAAATGGATAACAAAACTGCATTCTTTAATGGATTTATTAAAGAAGAATTGTATATGATGCAACCAGAAGGTTTTGTCAATCCTAAAGGTGCTAACAAAATGTGCAAGCTCCAGCGATCCATCTATGGACTGGTGCAAGCATCTCGGAGTTGGAATATATGCTTTGATAAGTTGATCAAAGCATATAGATTTATACAGACTTGCGGTGAAGCCTGTATTTACAAGAAAGTGAGTGGGAGCACTACAACCTTTCTGATAAGTATATGTGAATGACATATTGTCGATCGGAAATGATGTAGAATTTTCTGGAAAGCATAAAGGAGTGTTTGAAATGAGTTTTTCAAAGAAAGACCTTGGTGAAGCTGCTTACATATTGGGCATCAAGATCTATAGAGATAGATCAAGACGCTTGATAAGACTTTCGATGAGTACATACCTTGATAAGATTTTGAAGTAGTTCAAAATGGATCAGTCAAAGAAGGAATTCTTGCCTGACTTGTAAGGTGTGAAGTTGAGTAAGACTCAAAGCCAGACCACGGCAGAAAAATATAGAGAGAATGAAAGTCATTCCCTATGCCTCAGCCATAGGTTCTATAAAGTATGTCATGCTGTGTACCAAACATGTTATGTACCTTGCCATGAGTTTGTCAAGGGGGTACAATAGTGATCCAGGAGTAGATCACTGTACAGCGGTCAAAATTATCCTTAGTAACTGGATGACTAAGGAAATGTTTCTCAATTATGGAGGTGATAAAGAGTTCGTCGTAAAAGGTTACGCCGATGCAAGCTTTAACATTAAATCCAGATGACTCTAAGTATCAATCTGGATGCGTATTGAAAGTGGGAGCAATTAGCTAGAGCAGCTCCATGCAGAGCATTGTAGACATAGAAATTTGCGAAATACATATGGATCTGAATGTGACAGACCCGTTGACTAAACTTCTCTCACAAGCAAAACATGATCACACCTTATTACTCTTGGGTATTAATCACATAGCGATGTGAACTAGATTATTGACTCTAGTAAACCCTTTGGGTGTTGGTCACATGGCGATGTGAACTATGGGTGTTATTCACATAACGAAGTGAACTATCGGTATTAAATCACATGGCGATGTGAGCTAGATTATTGACTCTAGTGCAAGTGGGAGACTGAAGGAAATATGCCCTAGAGGCAATAATAAAGTTGTTATTTATATTTCCTTATATCATGATAAATGTTTATTATTCATGCTAGAATTGTATTAACCGGAAACTTAGTACATGTGTGAATACATAGAGAAAACAGAGTGTCCCTAGTATGCCTCTACTAGACTAGCTCATTGATCAAAGATGGTTATGTTTCCTAACCATAGACATGAGTTGTCATTTGATCAACGAGATCACATCATTAGGAGAATGATGTGATGGGCAAGACCCATCCGTTAGCATAGCACTTTCATCGTTTAGTTTTACTGCTATTGCTTTCCTCATGTCTTATACATGTTCCTATGACTATGAGATTATGCAACTCCCGAATACCGTCGGAACACCTTGTGTGCTATCAAACGTCACAACATAACTGGGTGATCATAAAGATGCTCTACAGGTGTCTCCGAAAGTGTTCGTGGTGTTGGCATAGATCAAGACTAGGATTTGTCACTCCGAGTGTCGGAGAGGTATCTCTGGGCCCTCTCGGTAATGCACATCATAATAAGCCTTGCAAGCAAATGACTAATGAGTTAGTCACGAGATGATGTATTACGGAACGAGTAAAGAGACTTGTCGGTAACGAGATTGAACTAGGTATAGAGATACCGACGATCGAATCTCGGGCAAGTAACATACCGATGACAAAAGGAACAACGTATGTTGTTATGCGGTTTGACTGATAAAGATCTTCGTAGAATATGTAGGAGCCAATATGAGCATCCAGGTTCCGCTATTGGTTATTGACCGGAGATGAGTCTCGGTCATGTCTACATAGTTCTCGAACCCGTAGGGTCCGCACGCTTAACGTTTGATGACGATCGGTATTATGAGTTTGTGAGTTTTGATGTACCGAAGGAGTTCGGAGTCCCGGATGAGACCGGGGACATGACGAGGAGTCTCGAAATGGTCGAGACGTAAAGATCGATATATTGGACGACTATATTCGGACATCCGAAAGGTTCCGAGTGATTCGGGTATTTTTCGGAGTATATGGGCCTTATTGGGCCATACGGGAATAGAGGAGAAAGGCTAAAAGGAAGGAGGCGCGTGCCTTCCCTCTGGTCCGAATTGGACAAGGGGTGCAGCCCCCTTTTCCTTCTCCCTCTCCACCTCTTTCCTTCTCTCCTACTCCGGAAAGGAAAGGGGAATCCTACTAGGACTTGGGAGTCCTAGTAGGACTCCCCACACTTGGCGCGCCCCCTCTAGAGCCGGCCTCTCCCTTGCTCCTTTATATACGGGGGCAGGGGCACCCAAAGACACACAAGTTGAATTGTTCCAGCCGTGTGCGGTGCCCCCCTCCACAGAAACACACCTCGGTCATACCGTTGCAGTGCTTAAGCGAAGCCCTGCGCCTGTAAATACATCATATCCGTCACCACGCCGTCGTGCTGACGAAACTCTCCCTGAAGCTCAACTGGATCAAGAGCTCGTGGGACGTCATCAAGCTGAACGTGTGCTGAACGCGGAGGTGCCGTATGTTCGGTGCTTGATCGGTTGAATCGCGAAGAAGTTCGACTACATCAACCGCGTCACTTGACGCTTCCGCTTCCGGTCTACGAGGGTACGTAGACACACTCTTCCCTCTCGTTGCTATGCATCTGGTAGATAGATCTTGCGTGATCGTAGGAAAATTTTAAAATACTACGTTCCCCAACACTAACTACGTAGGACTAACGAAGGGGTCCCACGCGGACTCGCCCGGAAACACGGCGGCCCGACAGACTCCTCCTCCTTCGCCGCGGTGTGAACACCGAGTGGCGGCTCTCCGGCTCTACGTCCAAGAGGAAATCCGCCAATTTAAGTCGGCTGGAGTACCACAACCCTAGCCCATTCATCTCCCCACTCTCCATGCCGCCAGTCCGAGCCCATCCACCTCCTCCCTCTCCCGCTCCTTCCGTCTGCCCCCGCTCCGGTGCTCCGCCATGGTTCAGACGAAGATCACCTATTACGCAATGCTCACGTTGGAGCATCGCTACGAGATCCAACAGGAGATCCAGGCAAGAGAGTCCGCGTGCGTGACCGCATCGCTACTGGGCTGCCTTCGGACTCGCCAGAGGCAGAGGAGAAGGAGGAGCAGCCGGGGAAACAGGAGGAGGAGGAGCTGTATATAATGGAGGTGGAGGAGGAGGGGCAGTCGGAGCCAGAGCTGCTAGAGCAGCAGCTGCCGGGTTTCAACATGGAGTAGGCCATCCTAGAGTCCATCCAGGATGAGGCCTATATATGTGGAGGGCAACTGCATCCGGAGGCGCCAAAGGAGCCGGAGCTGCAGCTGTCGTCTATGATGCCGGAGCCGGGCACTGAGATCGTCGACATCTCCAACGACGAGTAGCTAGGTGATCGACGCAGTATGTAGGCTTATTTAGTTTGCATGTCTTTATAAGGATTTGAAAATCTAATATGAGATGTCCGGATGCAACTGTTGAAATTCGAGGCGTGTCGGGTCACTGCCCGTGGACATTTGAGGTGTCATATTTGACATATCCGCCTGTAGATGCTCCAAATAAAGGGGCGTGGACTTTTGATCATCTTGCATGTATATACATAGAAAGGTCGTGCATACAACTAAATGTCAACCTACGCGCTATGCATTAGGAACAATGACTTTGTATTTGTTGTTGGCCTCTAAAAAATATAATGTTTTTCTCCATCGTGGTGGTTGTATGCCCACCCCAAACCCTGTTTTTCTCCATCGTGTTGGTTGTATGCCCCACCGCAAACCCCCCCAACACACATACAAACAATAAATTTATCTCCATAAAGCTACTAGCTGTATTGTACGAGCCCCTGTGCTGGAAATATTATATTATCATACTATCTATATCTTCAAAATGCTACTTGGTATATTGTACTAGGAATCTAGCTGGAAACCTTACATTGGTACTGTTAGAGGATGGTTAATAATATAGCCAGCTAATGGCTATATAAAATTGTCATGCTATTTGCAGTCATCATCTATAGACACTCATATAGTAGTGTAAGCAATAAGGTTGGCTATTACATTTGTACCTTTTTCTACCTTCTCTCTTTGTTTTCTCATTTATTTAGCTAGGTGTACGTATATAGGTAGGCTCTTTCATGACAGACCAATCTCCTTACTTTTTGATATCTCTTTTCTCCGCATAGGCAAAAATGTCACGTGAGCGGGCTATAAGCCCACTAGTGTACTTTTTTATGTGTGGCACTAGTGTACTTGCGGATATCTCCAACACACGCCCCAAATCGGACATTGCATTGGAGCCAGCTATCTAACCATGTCCGCATACATTTCAAAACAAATTTGAAGAACCCAAAGGATTTACATGCAAACCGGATGCTTTCCATATAAACCGGACGAAAAATGTAATTTCTCGGACATATTTCAAGTAAACTATGGCCTAATCTATCGCCGATTGTGGCGCAGCCCATTTTCCACGACATGTCTTTCCTATGATAGGCAACAAGCTCATCGGACCGTCGTGAATCCCGGAGGTAAGCCTCGGCCTCCGCGAAGTCATCGACACAGATTATGGTTGGTTTTGGGGTGGGGGAGACAGTGGCGGTGGCCTTCCCGAGACCCAAATATCGTCGGCCAAGGTTGTCAGAATCGCGATTCTGTTATACAATTCTATGACTTAACGATCCAAACTAACCCCTATAATTCTACGATTTTAGTTCATAGAATCTATGTTTCTACGATCCTGATAGTGAAGATTCTATGATTTGCGATCCTACCATCTGAGGTCCGATCCGATTCAAAATCACGATTCTGACAACCTTGTCGCCGGCCTCCCATGTTCTACATTTTCTCGCTATCAACGGCAGTCTGCACGTGTCGGCCTCGTCGCCGTGGCGGCGGGGCATGGCCGACGCAGAGCTAGGGACATCGTCAAATTCAGTCGACACCATGTTGATATGCGCATACATGGCTTTTTTCTCCACCCGCTGGACGTGGAGCCGCCATTGCTCACGGCGGATGTTGCCGATGGCGCGGTAGGAATGGAGCTGTTGGAAATAGGTCCTAGAAGAAATAATATTTATATTATCTATTTCCACGCTTATAAGTATGTGTTTATATTCACTGATATAACTGCTATGATTCTTGAATATGTGATTCGATGGAAAACTCATAAGCACATGCAGAATAATAAATGGTAAAATATGATTCCTAGTCTTGCCTCTAATACTAGCCTAAGTGTTGCATGATGATTATGTTTCCTTGATCATAGGATTTTGTATGGTGAAACGAGGATGCCGACAACATTGAGAGTATGATGTTAGAAGAACAATCATATTGAATTGACCCAAATATTTTGTTATACTTAGAGATGTTATCGTCAGAAGTCTACAATCAATAATACGGAGAGTTAACATATGCACAGTTCCTTAGACCATGAAAGTATTGAGTCAAATCATGCAGGACGATATACTTTTGGGTTGCTCCAACGTCATTGTAACACGGTGATCATAACGACAACTTACGGGTTTATCAGAAAGTATGACAAGGGGCAAGATAGCTTAAGAGTGGTGTTTTCTCGTCCGAGGATGGAGAGATATTATTAGGGCTCTCTTGGTGTGACGGCATCCATCATTATCTAGCCAGACACATGTGACTAGCTCACAGCGGTGCCAGAACATGACAATGAGAAAAAAGAACAGAACCAGTAACAAGGAGACCGGTATAGTGAGGATATGTATGACTCACGGGGATACGGTTATATCCCACCTCAGTTTTTTGTAAAGTATCATGAAGCAAGAGAAATAGAATATGATAACAAAGGGTTCACTCGAATATCATTTGTGTGAGTATAACGGTAAACATGGATGTCCACAGTTCTATTGTTGATCATTCAAGAAAAGAAGTTTTGTTCATGTACATATTTCACCGAACCTATAAGGTCACACGCTTAAGAGAATTATGATTTTTTTTCAGATCTATTAAAGTGAGGAAGATGAGAAAATATTGCCGGAAAAGTTTTGGTAGTAGAAGAAATAGTTTCAAGAGAAACTGGAAGCGCTTCAGGGTTACCGAAAGTTTTTCGGGGAATACTGGGTAATGACCCCCCCCCCCCCGACACGGACCTTGCTCAAATATGGCTCTCCAACACCAACGCCCTATGTATGTATGGTCCTGGGGTCTTTTGTATCATCAGTCGCACCATCTTCGCTCTATATTCATTTTGGGTAGCATCTACTTTTTCTTGAGTTTTTTTATTTGTTTTCACTTATGCTAAGAATGGAAAAAGAAATGGTAGCACTCATCTTCGTATGCTTCCATTGCTATTCAAGAATGTCTTTGGAGAGAGAGAAAAGTTGTGCTTCGTGTGAATGCGGGTCTTTGGGAAGAAATCAACCAACTCAAGCACCCAATGAACATACTAAAGAGCAACAACATAATCACACACTTATGATGTGTATAAGAAGCATCTACACTGATGTGCTTGGTGAGATCATGCTTTAGTTGGAGATAGCCAATGACGCCTCAAATTTCTGTCAGAATGAGACATTCCATTGTCCATTGTGAGCGGATGAAGCAACCAACATCATCGGATCTTAGCAGATAGCAAACAGGTTTGAGAACTTAGTGCAAAGTGGAGGTCTACCCGGCCAATGATCAAGCCAAAAGAGGGCTCCATTTCCATTGCCTATGGAGACGGAGAGCCCAACTCGAATCTCATGCATGACCGACTGAATAGCCTTTCAGAATTAGGACCCCTCACTATGCTCACAAGCTAGAAGAGGGTAGCCCTGAAGGTACTCTGCTTTAATAAGCTCTAGCCACAAGCCCACATCCTCCCTAAGAATCCTCTGGACCCTTCTCAGCATAAGAGCCACATTCATCCAACGGAACGCGAGAATACTTAGGACCCCAGGTCCTTAGGCAAGGAGATATCTGCCCACTTAACCATATGGTATTTCTGGCGTTCATTCGCCGCTCGCCAGAAAAACTGGGATTGGTCCTTGTCACAGGAACTATGCACCTCTTCTAGAAGAATATACAATTTCATCATGTACATGGGATGTACAGAGAGGCAGAAGTCAATAAATACAGATTTACTCCCTTTGAAGGTGATTCTCGGATATCATGGTCTGGCCTAGAGGCAACCTGTCCCACAATCAGATCAAAATCCCGGACATGGATTCTCGAGTCAGACAACGGCATCCTCAAGTAAGCAATGGGGAATGAGGACAACTTGCAATAAAGGTTCTACACGATCCTCTGTTGACCCTCAACCGAATACCCATAATCACAACCTCACTTTTACCAAAATTGGTCTTAAGGCCGGACATGCCCTCAAAGCAGAGGAGTAGTAACTTAAGGTTGATGATATCTACTTTCGATCCCTCTACTATGATAATGATGTCATTCGCATATTGAAAATGGGTCGCACCATCTTTAGGAACAGGATGCCCAACCACACTAGGGATGTGGTCAGTCACCCTAACCTTATCTAAGATGGCCGTCACGGCGTCCATCGCAAGGTTAAAGAGAAGGATCATGGGGTCAACTTTGTGCGTCCTCACAAATGTTACTTCGGTTTCAGCATTGAAATAGAAGTTGCCATGCAATCTACCAATCAAAAAATACGCAAATGGTAAATCCGATTGGCTGAGCACATCCCAGATAATAATAACTACGAACTAAACAGTAGAACTGAGAGAACAAATCACGTCAACGGACCAAACAGGGGTGAAGCCAGCCAAAAGATTCAATGGATCATCTTCATACTGCAATGTAGTACTACTACTATATCAGAACGGAGCAGACAATGGAGCATATCACATGGGCTCAACACTAATTGCTCTTTGATTAGCCGCAATTTAATACAGATTTTACCTAAATTAGTTGGGGTCAACGCTATGGTGCCAGCTCGGAGCAACGAACTACCATGTGTAGCCTTTGGCACGTCTTAATTTGTTTATTTTAGGTTGGTCTTTAAATTTAAGACTGAACAGCCAACCGTGGGGAAGTGCCACTCTTCTCTAGTTTCACAATGAAACAAGAAGCCGGCATGGTTGTCGTCCTGCCCTGCCTCCTCCTCCTCCTCGCCCTATCTAGCCCGCTCGCCGGTGCCGCTGCCTACACGGAGTACTCCTGCAATGGCACCACCGGAAACTACACCGCGAGCGACGCCTTCGGGGCCAACCTCGCGCGCCTCACTTCGGAGCTCCCTATCAACGCCTCTACGTCTCCGTCGCTCTACGCCTCGGCGGCCATCGGCGTTGGCCCGGACAGGGCCTTCGGCCTCGCGCTCTGCCGCGGCGACCTCACGGACGCCCCGACGTGCTCCGGCTGCCTCGAGAACGCGTTCCAGCAGCTGCGCCGGCTGTGCGCCGGCGACAAGGACGCCACGTTCTACCACGACCACTGCACCCTCCGCTACTCCGCCGAGGACTTCCTGGCGCGGCCCGAGGACAACAACCCGGTCGTAAACGCCATGGACGTGAACGGGTCGACGTACGCCGAGTGGGACAGCGGGAACGCGACGTCCCGGAGCTTGTTCCTGTCCCTGGTCGGCACGCTGTTCGGGGAGATGGCCATGTACGGCGCGTACAACTCCTCGGTGCGCCGGTTCGCCAGCGCCATGATGTACATCAAGCCGCAGCTGCCGACGGTGTACGGCCTGGCGCAGTGCACGCCGGACCTCTCCCCGGGACAGTGCTGGCATTGCTTCCAGGGGCTCGAGAAGCAGAACGAGCAGTGGTACGACGGCCGCGAGGGCGGCCGAATCCTCGGCGTCCGGTGCAATTTTCGGTATGAGGGCTACCAGTTTTTCTTCGGCACAGCTGACGTCAGGATTGGCTTTCGGGGTGACTCGTCAGGAAGCAATGGTAAGACGGTGTTCAGTCTATCTCCTCTCGATTTTCAGCTTTTTCCAGGGAATACGCTTGGGTGAAGTTGGATTGTAACCTACGTACATTTTTCGTAGAGGGCTCACGTATAACCAATGAAAAACATATCTAATCGCGATATAGCTAAATAGCGCCATCATTAAAATAAGCCATTAACATGTTATATCACTTTTTTTAGAATACATGATATATCACGTTATAATATGATATTAGTGAGATATTATATACTAATATTATTTAACTAAACATTGCTCATAACATTTTGTATTATTAAGGGTGCTATAGCATGCTATTTCCTTTTTAGCACGTATGGCACATAATGGGTACTCCCTCCGTTTTTATTTACTCCGCATATTGGAGTTGACTTAAGTCAAACTTTGTAAAGTTTGATCAAATTTATAGAGATGAATATAAATATTTAGCATAATAAATCTATATGATGTGGAAGTATATTCAACAATGAATCTAATGATATTGATTTGTCATTGTATATGTTAATATTTTTGTTTATAAACTTTGTCAAAGTTTGTAAAGCTTGACTTTGACTAAAATTAATATGCGGAGTAAATAAAAACGGAGGGAGTACCTCATATACCGTTGTACTAGTGGGAAACAATAGGGTGGATATTTCGTTGTTTGATCGGGTTGATGTGCTATGGTCTTGCGCGAATCCAATAATGATGTTCTCATAGTGTAATCAAAGGTCATTTGGGTCATCGTATTTTTTTAAATGACAACTTACGGTAATTGTACATGTTCTCGAGGCCATGTACAACCACTGTTTACGTTTCTGGTATGTTTTATAAGGTTAGTCGTGATGGGAAGCGTATTAGTACTATATAATAATATCATGCATATAGTATTATTGTAATATTATCTTCATAATACATGGCATTATACTTCCTCCGTTCCGAATTACTTGTCTTAGGCCTTCTTTGGTTCATACGATAGAAATTTTAAAGGAATCGGAAAAGCATAGGAAGTGAGATGACATGCATATCAATTCCTATAGAGAAAGAGATGTCATTTGGTGCATAGGATAAGAATTTTTTCATTGAGTCTAGCCTAATATTTTTTTCCCTTCAAAAGGATTGATTCCTATCCTACATAAGAATAGGAATTCATTCCTATAAACCAAAGGGCTTCAAATGAATTTTTCCTTTGCAAATCCTATCCTATAGTGTTTCTATAGAATTCCTACAAACCAAAGGAGGCCTTAGATTTGTTTAAATACAGATATATCTAGACATGTTTTAGTGCTCGATACATCCGTATCTAGACAGAACTCGATACATCCGTATCTAGACAAAACTAAGACAATTAATTTGGGACAAAGATAATAAATTGATGTTATAGATGACTTCTGCATAACGCGTAGTAGCACATCATTTAATATGATAAGCTATCATATCATGATACTTAATCCTCCTTTTTTATAATTAATCATATGCTTCATCATCTGAATTGCTTAGTTGGCATACATAATACATCAGTAGTTATTCCTCGGTTGGTATTGATTGCCGCAAGGGAATGACGTTGTTCATGGATGTTAATGGGTCACTTGAAATAATTATTTCTTTGTTATTAATGAGGTTGATGGCTTTGTTAATTTAAAGTCGGGCAAGTCTCAAGTCTTTTCAGACTCGGCTGCGTCTTTTCTCTAAAAAAAAGATTCCGGTCTGATTGTTTTAAGCACTGATCGTACAAAATCGTTTGACGTTAATTTTCTCATCAATAACCAAAGTATGTTACCGAGGAAAGGAAAATATTTCTTGGTATGTTGATATATGAACCTGCTTTTTTGGATGGATATAAAAACCAGCTTTCTCATGGCGAATAAAAACAGTTATTTAACCGGTTACACTACTATCTCAAGTGTGCTACTAATGATATTGTTGCTTATTTCATTCCATATATCCTACAGGGAGCAAGCACAAGAGGATGTTAGTGGTCGTTTTATGCGTGTCGATTACGGTGTTCTGTTTTATGTTGGTAGGCTGCCTTATACTGATCAGAAGACTAAGAAAAACCGGTAAGACGGCGACACACTGCAAGAAATGCAATGTTTTTTCTTTCACCCACACCTTCAACTTACCCTGCAAATGTCCAATTCAGGAAAGATCAAAATAGAGCACACGCATTCCAGGGGCAGCTCGGAAACGGAGCAGGCCCTAAAGCTCTGGAAGATCGAAGAGAGCAGCTCAGAGTTCACGTTGTATGACTTCCACGAGATGGATGCCGCCACAGACAACTTCTCCGAAGATAATAGGCTCGGAACAGGAGGTTTTGGGCCGGTCTACAAGGCAAGTGATACGCCATGCACTTACCATGAACAACAAAAATGCCCCCTCCCCCCTGAATTCAATTGGGTGGGCTCCTCCTCCCCTAATTTTGTCCAACAAAAAAGCCACCAATAACATTACATACATCACTTACACTACTTAGGTAGGTGTAGCATTGCTCGATGAACCATGTTGATCGAAACAAGATAGAGTTCGGTCAATCAAACTCGGAGTTGTCATTTCAGGGCATGCTGCCTGATGGAACCATGGTGGCGGTGAAGCGGCTGGCGGCGCAATCCGGGCAGGGGCTCGTTGAATTCAAGAACGAGATCCAACTCATCGCCAAGCTGCAACACACGAACCTCGTCAAGCTCGTGGGTTGTTGCGTGCAGGAGCGAGAAAAGATGCTTGTCTATGAGTACATGCCCAATAGAAGCCTAGACTTTTTCATTTTCGGTAAGTAGCTACTTTATTATTCCCTTTATCCAAAAATAACTTAAGTTCTCGAGTTGTCATAAGTCAAATTTCAATAAGTTTGACCATGTCTTTATAAAAATCTATTAACATCTATAACACCAAATATGTTCCATTACATTCACTATATTTTTTATATTGTAGATCTTAGTATTTTCTACATACATTGTCAAACCTAAGAAAGTTCGACTTAGGACAATCCTAAAACTTTGCCCGCAAAAAAAAAAGACAATATGAAAACTTGAATTATTTTAAAGAAAAGACATTAGTAATAATCCACATGGTTAACGTGCTAAATCTTTATACTATCATGTAGTTCTTCTCCTTAATCTCTCATATTTAAGAAATACATAAGGTTCAGTTTTACATTTCTTTCTTTAGTGATTCCTTCCCACCTCACTTTATGTTTTGTTTTATTACTTTTTTACCAGTTTTTCCTTAAAAGTCGTCTCTAATGCCCAACATATTATTTGCTTATTAGATAAAATCATGTTTTTTTGGGCAAGGTAATAAACACATACTTGATTGGCGGCCAAGCTACATTTTTAGTATGTTACCACATTAACTATGAAATGACATGTAAATCATGGTGATTCCCTACGAAATATGTGTGCCCCCTAGTAACTCATGGGAAATTATCTAGTGTTCTACTAATACCTGATATCGTATTGCGACGTAGACCAAGAGCGAGGGTTGTTGCTAGACTGGAAGAAACGACAACGCATAATCGAAGGGGTCGCGCAGGGGCTCCTATACCTACATAAGCACTCGCGGGTGCGCATCATTCATAGGGACATGAAGGCCAGCAACATATTGCTCGATAAAGATCTCCACCCCAAGATCTCGGACTTCGGTATGGCCAGGATCTTCAACTCAAACATGATGGAGGCGAACACCAACAGGGTCGTCGGAACCTAGTAAGAGAGATACTGACAAAATATTGGTTTGTGTATTTCTTTCGTCACTGAGAAATAAATATTCTCTCAAATCAAGCATTTTATCTAAATGAGTACAAATGGATAAAAGATATTCACTTGACAGTTTTGATTGTTGACTAGTAGAAAATAATATTTCAATGCTAACACGAAAATAACCGCCCCTACATAATATTTTGTATAGGCAAACACTTAGAGCTTCTTTTTTATTCAAAGGAATTCAATAGCATTTTTATAGGATTTGTATCCTCCTACGTAGGTCTTTTGATTCACAGGAATGGAATCCATAGGGAATTTTCTAAGGATTGCTTTGCACATCATTTTGGAGGAAAATCCCATCCACTCGAAGTTCTTTGTACAGTTTCTTTGTTTCTCTTGTAGCACCAAACAATTTTTTATCTAAATTATCATGCATTTTCTAATCCTATATGATTCAAGGGGACATGACATTCCAATCATGCGCTTTTATGATTCTTTGCATTGAGAATCCTCTGAATCAAACCCTAATCAATTATGTAGCTTGTCGATTGCTTACTAATGCTCTACTTTCTGTAATGCACAACAGTGGTTATATGGCACCTGAGTATGCTTCCGAGGGTATCTTCTCGGTCAAGTCTGATGTGTTTAGTTTTGGCGTTTTACTACTCGAGATTGTAAGCGGCAAAAGGAACAGCGGCCACACCCAACACTATGGAGACTTTGTCAATCTCCTCGGCTATGTAAGTTTTGGCTGAAATCCTCTGTCATTGAATAATTGCAACTCACTAAAAGCATGAAGAAAACTTGGCCGATATTTTTTTTCCTGACAAAGGGAGGATTTTATTGATCCAAAATGAAGTATCGGAAGTTTGGCAAGTATAATAAACCAAATACCTAAGCATTGGAGAATTTCATTTTCATAAACCAAATACCTATGCATTGGAGAATTTCATAACCAAATACCTATCCTTAGGACCATTTGATTATAATGTTTGAGATGTGTGTACCTCTGGGTGAATATACCGCGGGTCAGTATTTCAACGCATAAAAAAGATAGTAGGAGTAGTTTTTAAAGTGTGTTTGGATTCATGACTGGCAGGCATGGGAGCTGTGGAGGGAAGGGAGAGGTTTCGAGCTGGTGGACCCGACGCTGGGCGACTGCAACGCGTTGACTAACATAATGCGGTGCATCAAGGTGGCGCTGCTGTGCGTGCAGGACAACGCCATGGACCGGCCGACGATGGCGGACACGGCGGCGATGCTGGGCAACGACGCGGTGCCGCTGCCGGACCCGAGTTGGCCGCCGCATTTCCACCTCAGGGTCACCCGCGATGATGAAGGTGGCGTGGACGGATTGGGGGTGCGCACACGGCCGATGTACTCCATAGATTCGTGCAGCACCAACGAATTGACCATCAGCACCATCCAAGAAGGAAGGTAGCGGCAGCATCCATTATTACAGCGGTGTTTTCTCCTCTTTGAGATCGGACGAGACATGTGTCGATGGGCAGACGCCAGACGGATCGTACGGGATTGAGATGTTTGTGGCTGCTATGTGCCGTATGCGTAGCGGGCGTTTGAGCTCTATGGAGCCCGGTACCTTTACAAATACAAAATTTAAATTAATATAGGTTGAGTGCCAAAACACTTCCCAACTCTATTAATTTTTCACATAAAGATGCAAATGTGCTCTTTATATTTGTATATTTTGTTTAAAAAATTATTTGTAACCTACCCAAAATTATAGATCTACATCTTTTTTCTTGTCTACAAAGTGTTAGAATTACGAAATAGATAAAACCCGAACGTTCGGATTTTAAACATCTGATCCCGAACGTTTTTTGATGGCAACTTTAGTTGCTGCGAGGTGGCAACTTTAGTTGTTAACACATGATAACTTTGTTTCAGTTTGATTTTTTGTCAGAAAATTGTCATGTTTTCTCACCATCATCTTAATTAAAGTTGCCATCAAAAGAGTTCGGATTAGCATGCCTAAATCCCGAACGTTCGGGACTTACTGAGGTTCTAGAATTAATGGGCTAGGCCCATAGCAATTTCTGAAATCTCAGATAGTGCCCATGTGCAAATAGTGGCCCATGTGTAAAATGACAAGTGGAGATGCTAAAGTTTAGTCCCACCACAGAAGTTGAAGAAGAGTTGGACCTCTTTATATAGTGGGTTCTCTCCACCACTCTAAGTGGTGTGTTGAGAAGAGAAAGGGAATACCACACGCGCGCCTCGCTCGCCTCGCCTCGCCGGGCCTAATATATATACAGCTGCCGGCTGCGGCCAGATACACACCGAAAACACCTAGTGTTTTCCCGAAAGCCGACGTGCATCGGCAAGTGGGAGAGCAGGTCTCCAGAACCGTTCGTCCTTGCGATCCGATCCTGCACCGGGAGAGGACGAATTAGGTTTTTGGAAGCGCTCTGCGCGACTGCTCAAATTCGTCATCACGGGTCGTCTTTCGTCCAAGTCGGACGGTCCTCATTGTCGTCTTCATCGCCGTCAGCAGCAGATCGTCGCCAACACCGCCGCACCCATAATAACTAACGTCCATAATAGCTAACGAACAGTACGTCCAACATCATTTGTTCATGTTTGTCTCTACAGTTGTTGTTTCGTGTGCACTGATGTTCTGCATGTTTTGTTGGTCTGCTAGTTTGCTAGATTGTTGCATGCTAGTATCGTTTCTAGTCATGAATTATTTACGGGAATTAATCATGAACTTGCCTAATTTTCCAACAATCCAAAAACCTAATTGTAGGCAATTTCCTGAGTTACTATGGCTGGATTCGTTGATGCACTAAGACCGGATAAGTTTACCGGTGTGCACTTCAAGAGGTGGCAGGTGAAGACCACGCTCTGGCTTACTGCTCTGAAAGTTTTCCACGTTAGTGTTGGTGCTCCAGAGGGAATGACTGATGAAGATCAGAGAAAATTCCAGGAAGCCAATACTATGTTGTGGGATGCATTCTGAGTGTTCTTGCTGACCGTCTGTGTGATGTGTACATGCGCATAGATGACGGAAAGACTCTATGGGATGCACTGAATGTAGGCAGTGAACTGTATATCATGGAGAGCTTTAATGGCTACAAGATGGTGAATAACCATTATGTGGTTGAACAAGCTCATGAGATACAGTGCATTGCAAAGGAACTTGAACTCCTTAAGTGTGTTCTACCCGACAAAATCCGTGGCTGGGTGCACGATTGCAAAGTTGCCCCCTTCATGGCGGAATTTCGCCACAACTCTGATACATAAGAGACAGGAGATATCAGTTGAAAATCTGATTGCGTCTCTTGATGTTGAGGAAAAAGCTTGGGCTAAAGACACTACTGAGAAAGGAGGTGAGGTTCAGCCTACCGCCAATATGGTGCAGAGGTACCCACAGAACAGGAACAAAGGGAAGAACAAACCTGTTTTCAACAAGCCTGCCAAGACTACTACCTTCAAGAAGAAGAAGTTCAACACGGCTGAGCTAGAGTGCTACGCCTGTGGGAAGCCCGGACACTTTTCCAAGGAATGCCCTGAACGTGCAGACCGCAGAGTGAAAACGAGCTCCAAGACTGTCAAGATGGTGAGCGCTAGCAATACTGATGGGTATGGTAATTTACCTATTGTGCTTTCAGTATTTCAATCATCTTCGTGGTGGATTGATTCGGGTGCTAACGTTCATGTGTGTGCTGACGTCTTCCTGTTTACTTCTTATCAGGTCGCATGGGATTCTTTCGTCCTAATGGGGAATGGGTCACATGCTTCTGTTTGTGGCATTGGCACGGTGGATCTGAAGTTTACTTCGGGAAAGATCGTGCAACTAAGGAACGTACAGCATGTCCCTACTATGAACAAGAATCTAGTTAGCGGCTCCCTTCTATGTCGAGATGGGTTTAAGGTAGTTTTAGAGTCGAATAAAGTAATTGTGTCAAGGTTTGGACAATTTATAGGCAAAGGCTATGAGTGCGGAGGCTTGTTCCACTTTTCCCTTTCAGACTTTTGCAGTAAGTCAGTAAACCAAATCTGTGCTAGTGTTAATGATGATGCAAGTATTTGGTACTCTCGTTTATGTCATATTAATTTTGTTTTAATGTCTCAGCTATCCAGTATGAGTTTAATTCCGAATTTCACCGTTGCCAAAGGTTCTAAGTGCCATAGTTGTGTGCAATCGAAGCAACCTCGAAAGCCTCATAAGGTTGCCGAGGAGAGAAACTTGGCACCTCTAGAACTCATACATTTTGATATTTGTGAGATGAATGGTGTGTTGACAAAAGATGGAAAGAGATATTTCATGACTTTGATTGATGATGCGACTAGATTTTGCAATGTTTATTTGTTGTAAACTAAAGATGAAGCATTGGACTACTTTAAAATCTATAAAGCTGAAGTTGAAAATAAACTAGATAGAAAGATCAAGCGTCTTAGGTTCGATCATGGTGGAGAGTATTTTCCCAAGTATTTGATGAATTTTGTGAGGAACATGGTATTATTCATGAGAGGACGCCTCCCTATTCACCCCAATCAAATGAAGTTGCCGAGAGGAAAAACTGCACGTTGACTGACTTGGTGAATGACATGTTAGACACTCCTGGTTTATCTAAGGCATGGTGGGGGGTGCTACTTCTCGAGCTTGTGTTATATTCCCTCGAAGAGGAAAGGGTGATGAAGCACAATAGCGTAAGTATTTCCCTCAGTTTTTTAGAACCAAGGTATCAATCCAGTAGGAGACCACGCGTGAGTCCCTCTGTGACGCCCGAAGACCGACGCTTCAGAAGATTCCAGATGTTCCGGGTCTGCCCGTGTGTTTCATTTGTGCTTGTTTTATTTATTTTGCATTGCATCATGTCATCATGCCATCATGTCTTTAATTTCTGCAACTCAACTAAATAAGTCGTGTGGACCTTCGGTCCATTTAAATCGAGGGAAGGAGGACTTCTCTTTATAACATATCCTCCTAATATTTATGGAGCTATTATAAAAAAATATTCAATTTGATGGAAGTAACCAAAACGCACTTGCATATTTTCCCTATGCCTTTTCTTTTCAATTCCTTGCCTCAAACCTTGCCAACCTTTCCTTTCCCTTTTATCGAGGCTCCTCCTAAAGTCTCAACATTTTTGGACACTTTCTAAGCCATGTCCTAATTCAAACCATTTGAATTAAATTCAAATGAGTTTGAATTTAACTCTTGCATTCATGCCTCTCCTATTTTCATGGACCGTGCACCTTTTTTACGAGTGCGGGAAAATTATCCCCATGCCCAGATTCCACCCCTACCTCCTCTTTCTTTTCTTCCTTTTTTTTGTCTTGTTTAAAAATGGAAAGCAGAGTTGAGGAGCAGCCAGCAGCCCGCCGGCCTCCCTGGCCATCTAGGCCTCCCAGCGAGCCGGCCCACAGCCTCCCAGGCCCAGCCGACGCACTAACCCTAGCTCACTCCCCGACCGCCCGATCTCTTTCTGCCTCGACTCCTTTTCTCCCTCGCTCGCGCCGCCAGGGCTTCGACCCAATTCCCATGCTCGCTCGTGCCACGCCCCGCTCGATCCCCTCGGCCTCCCTCCTCTCGATCTCTCCCTCTCCATCGCTCGCACTGCCACTGGGCACAGCCGCCCCGAGGACGACCCCGCGCCTCCTCGAGGATGCCGGCGAGCCTGCTGCCTCGCCATCTCCAACGCGCCGCCGCCTTCTCCCGTCTACTCTGCCTCCCGCCGGTGCTGCCCCGCACCTCTGTTGCCGGTCCGGATCACCGCCGCCTCGCCAGGGAGTCGCGCCTGGCCTTCGCGGTGGCCATCGGAGCTGTTGCAGAGCGGCGCCTCCACGCGAGCCGCGCCTCTGGACCTCCTCCTTGCCCTCGCCAAGCTCCGAGCCGTCCTGCCTGCTCGTTAATGCAAGCTGCCAGTGAGCTCTGCCACAGCTGCTGCGTGCCGTTTCACCTCTGTCAAGGCCGAGAGGACGCCAAGATACCAAGTTCCACGACAACCGTTTTTCGCCAAGGACGCCGAGAACGACTACACGAGACACCGACCATCACTCGCCAAGTTCGACTACCGTCGCCAAGACCCGAGACCGGCAAGTTCGAAGACCCAAGTACCACGACCGAGCGACTACAAACGTTGCCCCAAGTTACTCTTCGGAGATGTACGATTACCCTCGAAGACCCGTGAATGCGCCAAGTACCCCTTCGGTCCAGAACGCGGCAAGTACCCTGACACGATAACGTGTACCACGACCCGCGAGTACCACTACTTCCTCTACGACCTCGAACCGCCCCGAAACAAATGCTTCGAAGGTATACCACCGAGACGACCCCGTGGATGAATGCATGTGAATGTGTGATGTATGAGATGAAGTACTTGTGTCCACCGTGCCCGATTCGTCGCTTGTCATGCCCCTCGGTTGCCTCGTCGCCAACCCGTGGGAACCCGGTGACGGGATCACCCCACCTTTCATCTTGTTCGACTTGCTCACGCCACCTTTCTTTTGCATCGGTCTTTCGACGAGTTACCAGTACCGAAATGTTGTTGCGGCATCATTTTTGGATCGTCGCCATGGCACCCTTTCTTTCCACCACGGTGACTAATACTCCTTATCATCTTCATGTCAACTTTTCATATAAAAATTGCATAAAACTTGATCATGTCATCCACATCATCATAACAACCTTTAAATGTTAAATTGTTGTTGCTTTAATAATTGCTAAATTGGTCATGGGGATTTTCCGAAATTGTTGTTGTTATTTCCGGCCTCATTTAAAATGCCTAGATAGCTAGTTTACACTTACTTCACCTCTTGCCATGTTAACAAACATTTAATCTTGTCTTGTAAATAAACGAGAGTCAACTAAATAAATAAATTGTGGCGTTTCGTCAATATGCAACTCGTTGCAAATTGAGCTCCACTTAACTTGTAGTACTTGTTTATGCACTTTGCCATGCATATTTTAACCGGACATGCATCATACTTGTTTGTGCATCATATGCCATGTTTGAGCTTGTTTGTTTACTGTGTTGTTAGCTTCTTTCCGGTATGCTTCTCTCGATAGCTTCGGTTTCGTTTCGGAGTTGTGAGGTTTTGTTCGACTACTTCATGGACTTGTTCTTCTTCCTCGCGGAATTTCAGGCAAGATGACCATCACCTTGGATACCTTTACTATCATTGCCATGCTTAGTTGTCTCGATGCTATCGTTACATGTCGCGCTACCCATCATTATTGTCAGCCCTCTCCTTGTTGCCATGAAACCTCTAACCTTTGACACCTTCCTAGCAAACCATTTTTTGGCTATGGTACCCGCTTGCTCAGCCCCACTTATAGTTGCTAGTGGCAGGTGAAGATGAAGATCGTTCCGTGTTGGAACTTGTTGTTGGAATATCACAATATCTATTATTATTAACACACCTATATACTGGGCATGGGTGGAAGGCTTGGCCTTTTGCTTGGTGTTTTGTTCCACTCATGCCACCTTAGGAGCCGATAAACCGGCATTATGTTCCTTGATTTTGCGTTCCTTACACGGTTGGGTATATGGGGACCCCTTGACAGTTCGTCTTTGAATAAAACTCCTCCAGCAAGGTCCAACATTGGTTTTAATTTGCCTCATAATAACAACTTAACTAATTAATTAAAATTGCATAGGGGGTCGCGTCCTCGCGTATTCTTTCTACATAGCAGGGGGGCAAGTGCTGATGGTGTTGGTCCCAAACAGGGGTTATGCGGGGCCACCACGGGGAAACTCGAGGATTGGCTCATGTAGGATCACCCATCCGGTCGTGGCCTGAGACGAGATACGCGCGGCTACTATCAGGGTGTCGGCACGCCGGGAGGTCTTGCTGGACTTGTTTTACCATTGTCGAAATGTCTTGTGCACCGGGATTTCTGAGTCTGATCGGGCCTTCCCTAAGATAAGGGGTAATGATATTATTATTACTTCTGCTAATCGTGAGAGCTTGTGATGGGCTAAGTTGGGACACCCCTACAGGGTTATGATCTTTCGAAAGCCGTGCCCGTGGTTATGTGGCAGATTGGAATTTGTTAATGTCCGGTTGTAGAAAACTTGACAGAGGATCCGAGATAAAACACGCAACTGTGTGAGTAACCGTGACTGTCTCTTTTCACTTTGAGAAGAGAACACGGTGGGGTTATGTTTGACTCGTAGGTAGTTCAGGATCTTTAGCGATCACTACTAGTTTGCGACCGTCTGCGTAGATGCTCATCTTATTCTTGTACTCGTAAGTTAGCCACCATATTATGCTTGGCCGCTGCTGCAACCTCACCACTACCCTTTTCCATACCCATAAAGCTTTGCTAGTCTTGATACCCATGGATATGGGATTGCTGAGTCCTCGTGGCTCACAGATACTACAACACCAGATGCAGGTTCAGCCGAGAATGATGCAGGAGATGGTTCAGAACTTCACTGGAAGCTCGATGAAGAGAGTGGCCGTATGTTTGTGACGTTGTTCGACGATCAGTAGTGGTTCCTACTAGGGGCGATCCGGGCTTGTGTTATTTATGGTATCTTTCATTTGGATCTTCGTACGTAGTCGGACTCTGGTGTTATTTGGATGATGATTGTTTATGTAATGCATTGTGTGATGTGGCGAGTGTAAGCCAACTACTCTTTTGCATTTTCATCCCTCTTTTACATGAGTCGTGCAAAGATACCATACTTGAGATCATTCTAGTATGATCTTATGCCTTTAAGTCGTGCCTCGACACGTGGGAGGTATAATCTCATACTGGGCATTACACCCTCGCACCTGCACAAACAAATAAGAACTTCGCAGCCAACGCGATAAGGGGTTGTCAATCCCTTTACGGTCACTTATGAAAGTGAGATCTGATAGATAGGATAGTATAATATTTTTGGTATTTTTGGTATAAGAACAGAAAGTAAATAAGACAAAGTAAATGTAGATTGAAAGATTAATATGATGAGAATAGACCCCGGGGCCATAGGTTTCACTAGTGGCTTCTCTCATGATAGCAGAATTCTACGGTGGGTGAACAAATTACTGTCGAGCAATTGATAGAAAAGTGCATAGTTATGAAAATATCTAGGCATGATCATTATATATAGGCATCACGTCCGTGACAAGTAGACCGAAACGATTCTGCATCTACTACTATTACTCCACACATCGACCGCTATCCGGCATGCATCTAGAGTATTAAGTTCATAAGAACAGAGTAATGCTTTAAGCAAGATGACATGATGTAGAGGGATAAACTCAAAAAATATGATATAAACCCCATATTTATATCCTCGATGGCAACAATACAATACATGCCTTGCTGCCCCTGCTGTCACTGGGAAAGGACACCGCAAGATTGAACCCAAAGCCAAGCACTCCTCCCATTGCAAGAACTATAGATCTAGTAGGCCAAACCAAACCGATAATTCGAAGAGACTTGCAAGGATATTATAATCATACATAAAAGATTTCAGAAAAGAATCAAATATTTCTCGTAGATAATATTGATCATAAACCCACAATTCATCGGATCTCGACAAACACACCCCAAAAAGATAACATCGAATAGATCACCTTGAAGATCGAGGAGAACCTTGTATTGAGATCCAAAAAGAGAGAAGAAGCCATCTAGCTAATAACTATGGACCCGAAGGTCTATGGTAAACTACTCACAACTCATTGGTGAGGCTATGGCGTTGATGTAGAATCACTCCATGGTAGATCTCCCCTCCGGCGGAGCTCCAGAACAGGCCCCAAGATGGGATCTCACGAGAATATAAGGTTGCGGTGGTGGAATTAGGGTTTTCTCTGTTGCCTCGATGTTTTTAGGGTATATGGGTATATAAAGGAGGAAGGAGGGCATCGGGGGAGCCGGAGGGGGCCACGAGGGTGGGGGGCACGCCCTGGACCGTCGTGGCCGCCTCCTTCGTTCCCTCGCGTGTACTCCAAGTCTTCTGGGTAGATACGGTTCCAAAAATAACTCTCGCGAAGGTTTCATTCTGTTTGGACTCCGTTTGATATTCCTTTTCTGCGAAACCCTGAAATAGGCAAAAAATAGCAATCTGCACTGGGCCTTGGGTTAGTAGGTTAGTCCAAAAAATAATATAAAAGTGTATAATAAAGCCCATTAAACATCCAAAACAGAATATATAATAGCATGGAACAATAAAAAATTATAGATACGTTGGAGACGTATCAGGGGCAGGCTTTGTTGACTTCATGCCATGTCCTGAATAGAATTCCTAACAATAATAAGGAGAAAACCCCTTATGAGGAGTGGGTTGGGAGAAAACCATCACTTTCTTATTTGCGCACTTGGGGATATTTGGCAAAGGTCAATATTTCTATTCCTAAGAAACGCACACTTGGACCAAAGACAGTGGATTGTGTCTTTCTAGGGTATGCTCAACGGAGCATTGCTTATAGATTTTTAGTGGTAAAATCTGAAGTACCTAATATGCATTTTGATACTATAATGGAATCTCGTGATGCAACATTTTTTGAGAACATATTTCCTATGAAAGATATGCATAGCTTTGCTAGATTTTCTTCTGAGATAATTCATGAATCTAGTACAACTGATGAATATTTTGAAAAATGACATGAGGAAGTCCTTGAGAAGGATAGCAATGAAGTTCCTATAAGGAGCAAGAGACAAAGGATTGCAAAATACTTTGGTGATGATTTCATTGTAACCTTGTGGACGACACACCCAAGTCTATTGCAGAGGCATATGCATCTCCGGATGTAGATGATTGGAAAGAAGTTGTTCATAATAAGATGGACTCAATTCTTTCTAATGGAACTTGGGAACTAACTGATAGACCATATGGTTGTAACCCTGTGGGTTGTAAGTGGGTGTTCAAAAAGAAGCTAAAGCCTAATGGTACTATTGATACGTACAAGGCGCGACTAGTGGCCAAGGGCTACACTCAGAAAGAAGGCGAAGATTACTTTGGCACCTATTCACCCATTGCTAGAATGACCACCATTTGAGTGTTACTTTCCTTGATTGCCTCTTATGGTCTTATCATTCATCAAATGGATGTAAAGACAACTTTCCACAATGGAGAGTTGGAAGAGGAAATCTATATGGATCATCCTGATGGGTTTGTGGTAAAGGGTGAAGAGAGAAAGGTGTGCAACTTGTTAAAATCTTTGTATGGCCTAAAACAGGCACCTAAGCAATGGCATGAAAAGTTTGAAAGAACTCTGACTTCTACAGGGTTTGACATTAACGAGGCTGATAGGTGTGTTTACTATCGCCATGGTGGGGGCAATAGTGTCATATTATGTTTGTATGTGGATGACATACTGATCTTTGGTACAAACATTAATGCGATCAATGAGGTCAAGTCTTTTCTATCAAAAAGTTTTGACATGAAAGATCTGGGAGAAGCCGATGTAATTCTAAACATCAAACTTATTAAGGATGAGAGTGGGATTACTCTAACGCCATCTCACTATGTTGAGAAGGTCTTGAGTCGGTTCGGCTTTATGGATATCAAGCCTTCTCCAATACCTTATGATCCTAGTGTGACACTCAGAAAGAACAAGAAAGAAACGAAAGATCAATTAAGATACTCTTAAATTGTCGGTTCACTCATGTACTTAGCTAGCGCTACAAGGCCAGATATCTCTTTTGTTGTGAGCAAACTGAGTAGGTTCATGTCCAACCCGGGTGATGATCATTGGCATGCACTAGAAAGGGTCTTACGCTATCTGATAGGTACTATGAGTTACGGAATTACTTGTTCAGGGCATCCTGCTGTGCTAGAAGGATACAGTGATTCAAATTGGATCTCTGATGTTGATGTACTCTATGCGACAAGTGGCTATGTATTTACTCATGGAAGTGGTGCAGTGTCCTGGAGGTCTTGCAAGCAAACCATATTGACGAGGTCAACTATGGAAGCAGAATTAACTGCTTTAGACACAGCTACTGTTGAGGCAGAATGGTTGCGTGAGCTATTGATGGACTTGCCTGTGGTTGAAAAACTTGTACCGGCTATTCTTATGAATTGTGACAACCAAACGGTTATCGCTAAAGTGAACAATTCTAAAGATATTGCGAAGTCATCAAGACACGTTAAGAGATGTTTGAAGTCCGTGAGGAAGTTGAGAAACTCCGGAGTAATAAATGTTATGTATATTCAAACAGATAAAAACCTGCCAGATCCCTTTACAAAGGGACTATCATGAAATGTGATATATATTGCGTCAAGGGAGTGTTAGGGATCGTTGCAGAAATTCAAAAAAATTCTACGCATCACCAAGATCTATCTATGGAGTTACTAGCAACGAGAGGGGAGTGCATCTTCGTACCTTTGAAGATCGCGATGCGGAACGTTGCAAGAACGCAGTGGGTGGAGTCGTACACGAAGCGATACAGATCGCGGCCGAATCCGATCTAAGCACCGAACAACGGTACCTCTGCGTTCAACACACATGCAGCCCGATGACATCTCCCGCACCTTGATCCAGTAAGGAGAGAGGGAGAGGTTGGGGAAGACTCCGTCCAGCAGCAGCACGACGGCGTGGTGATGATGGAGGAGCGTGGTACTCCGGCAGGGCTTCGCCAAGCTTCACCGGAGAAGAGGAGGAATTGGAAGGGGAGAGGGCTGCGCCAGGCTATGGGGTGCGGTTGCCCTCCCAGCCCCTCTCTTTATATAGGGGCAAGGGAGAGGGGGCCGGCCCCCCTATATTAGATCTAGAGGGGGCGGCGGCCAGGTGGGGGGGTGCCCCCCAAGCAGGTGGGGCGCCCCCACCCCTAGGGTTTCCCAACCCTAGGCTCCTTGGGCCCTTGGGGGGCGCACCAGCCCACCAGGGGCTGGTTCCCCCCTTACTTGGTCCACTTGGCCCACCGGGGTAGGTGGCCCCACACGATGGACCACCGGACACCTTCCGGTGGTCCCGGTACAATACCGGTGACCCCGAAATCACTCTGGTGACAAAAATATGACTTCCCATATATAAATCTTTACCTCCGGACTATTCCGGAACTCCTCGTGACGTCCAGAATCTCATCCGTGACTCCGAACAACATTCGGTAACCACGTACATACATTCCCTATAACCCTAGCGTCATCGAACCTTAAGTGTGTAGACCCTACGGGTTCGGGAACCATGCAGACATGACCGAGACATCTCTCCGGCCAATAACCAACAGCGGGATTTGGATACCCATGTTGGCTCCCACATGTTCCATGATGATCTCATCGGGTGAACCACGATGTCAATGATTCAATCAATCCCGTATACGATTCCCTTTGTCTACCGGTATAGTACTTGCCCGAGATTCGATCGTTGGTATACCGATACCTTGTTAAATCTCGTTACCGGCAAGTTTCTTTACTCATTCCGTAACACATCATCCCATGACCAACTCCTCAGTCACATAGAGCTCATTACGATGATGTCTTACCAAGTGGGCCCAGAGATACCTCTCCCTCATACGGAGTGACAAATCCCAGTCTCGATTCGTGCCAACCCAACAAATACTCTCGAGGATACCCGTAGTGTACCTTTATAGCCACCCAGTTACGTTGTGACGTTTGGCACACCCAAAGTATTCCTACGGCATCCGGGAGTTGCACAATCTCATGGTCTAAGGAAAGGATACTTGACATTGCAAAAGCTTTAGGATACGAACTACACGATCTTGTGCTAGGCTTATGATTGGGTCTTGTCTATCACATCATTCTCCTAATGATGTGATCCCATTATCAATGACATTCAATGTCCATGGTCAGGAAACCGTAACCATCTATTGATCAATGAGCTAGTCAACTAGAGGCTCACTAGGGACATGTTGTTGTCTATGTATTTACACATGCATTATGATTTCTGGATAATACAATTATAGCATGAACACTAGACAATTATCATGAACAAGGAAATATAATAATAACCATTTTATTATTGCCTCTAGGGCATATTTCCAACAGTCTCCCACTTGCACTAGAGTAAATAATCTAGTTACATTGTGATGAATCGAACACCCATAGAGTTCCGGTGTTGATCATGTTTTGCTCATGGAAGAGGTTTAGTCAATGGATCTGCGACATTCACATCCGTATGCACTTTACAAATATCTATGTCTCCATCTTGAATATAACTTCGAATGGAGTTGAAGCGGCGCTTGATGTGCTTGGTCTTCTTGTGAAACCTGGGCTCCTTGGTAATGGCAATAGCTCCAGTGTTGTCACATAATAGAGTCATCGGGCCCGACGCGCTTGGAATAACTCCTAGGTCGGTGATGAACTCCTTCATCAGACTCCTTCATGTGCTGCTTCGGAAGTAGCTATGTACTCCGCTTCACATGTAGATGCCGCCACGATGCTTTGCTTGCAACTGCACCAGCTGACTGTCCCACCATTCAAAATATACATGTATCCGGTTTGTGACTTGGAGTCATCTGGATCTGTGTCGAAGCTAGCATCGATGTAACCCTTTACGACAAGCTCTTCGTCACCTCCATAAACGAGAAACATATCCTTAGTCCTTTTCAGGTACTTCAGAATGTTCTTGACCGATGTCGAGTGTTCCAATCCGGGATCACTTTGGTACCTACCCACCAAACTTATGGCAAGGTTCACATCAGGTCTGGTACACAGCATGGCATACATAATAGAACCTATGGCCGAGGCATAGGGGATGAAACTCATCTTTTCTCTATCTTCTGCCGAGGTCGGGCATTGAGCTGTGCTCTATCTCATACCTTGTAACACAGGCAAGAACCCTTTCTTGGACAGATTCATGTTGAACTTCTTCAATATCTTGTCAAGGTATGTGCTTTGTGAAAGACCAATGAGGCGTCTTGATCTATCTCTATAGATCTTGATGCCTAATATGTAAGCAGCTTCTCCAAGGTCCTTCATTGAAAAACACTTATTACAGTAGGCCTTTATGCTTTCCAAGAGTTCTACATCATTTCCCATCAACAATATGTCATCCACATATAATATGAGAAATGTTATAGAGCTCCCACTCACTTTCTTGTAAATACATGCTTCTCCATAAGTCTGTATGAACCCAAACGCTTTGATCACCTCATCAAAGCGAATGTTCCAATGCCGAGATGCTAGCACTAGCCCATAGATGGAGCGCTGGAGCTTGCATACCTTGTTAGCATTCTTAGGATCGACAAAACCATCCGGCTGCATCATATACAGTTCTTCCTTAAGGAAGCCATTAAGGATGTCATTTTGACGTCCATTCGCCATATATCATAATCATAGAATGTGGCAATTGCTAACATGGTTCGGACGGTCTTCAGCATCGCTACGGGAGAGAAAGTCTCATCGTAGTCAATTCCTTGAACTTGTTGATAACCCTTAGCGACAAGCCAAGCCTTATAGATGGTCACATTTCCATCCGCGTCAGTCTTCTTCTTAAAGATCCATTTATTTTCTATGGCTCGCCGATCATCGGGCAAGTCAACCAAAGTCCATACTTTGTTATCATACATGGATCATATCTCGGATTTCATGGCATCAAGCCATTTGTTGGAATCCGGGCCCGCCATCGCTTCTTCATAGTTCGAAGGTTCACCGTTGTCTAACAACATGATTTCCAGCACAGGGTTGCCGTACCACTCTGGTGCAGAACGTGTCATCACGGACCTACAAAGTTCAGCAGTAACTTGATCCGAAGCTTCATGATCATTATCATTAACTTCCTCTCTAGTCGGTGCAGGCACCACAGAAACATCTTCCTGCGTTGCGCTACTTTCTGGTTCAAGAGGGGTGAAAATCACCTCATCAAGTTCCACTTTCCTCCCACTTACTTTATTCGATAGAAACTCTTTCTCCAGAAAGGATCCATTCGTGGCAACAAAGACCTTTCCTTCGGATCTGAGGTAGAAGGTATACCCAATAGTTTCCTTAGGGTATCCTATGAAGACGCATTTTTCCGATTTGGGTTCGAGCTTTTCAGGTTGAATTTCTTGACATAAGCATCGCATCCCAAACTTTTAGAAACGACAACTTAGGTTTCTTCCCTAACCATAGTTCATACGGTGTCGCCTCAACGGATTTAGACGATGCCCTATTTAAAGTGAATGCGGCAGTCTCTAAAGCATATTCCCAAAAAAGATAGCGGTAAGTCGGTAAGAGACATCATAGACCGCACCATGTCCAACAGAGGACGATTACGACGTTTGGACACACTGTTACGCTGAGGTGTTCCAGGCGGCGTCAATTGCGAAACAATTACACATTTCCTTAGGTGTGTGCCAAATTCGTGACTTAAATATTCTCCTCCACGATCTAATCGTAAGAACTTTATTTTTCTGTCACGTTGATTCTCAACCTCATTCTGAAATTCCTTGAACTTTTCAAAGGTCTCAGACTTGTGTTTCATCAAGTAGACATACCCATATCTACTTAAGTCATCAGTGAGGGTGAGAACATAACGATAGCCACCGCGAGCTTCAACACCCATTGGACCGCACACATCGGTATGTATGATTTCCAACAAGTTGGTTGCTCGCTCAAATGTTCCGGAGAATGGAGTCTTAGTCATCTTGCCCAAGAGGCATGGTTTGCACGTATCAAATGATTCATAATCAAGAGACTCCAAAAGTCCATCTGCATGGAGCTTCTTCATACGTTTGACACCAATATGACCAAGGCGGCAGTGCCACAAGTATGTGGGACTATCATTATCAACCTTACATCTTTTGGCATTCACACTATGAATATGTGTAACATCACGTTCAAGATTCAATAAAAATAAACCATTGACCAGGGGGGCATGACCATAAAACATTTCTCTCATATAAATAGAACAACCATTATTCTCAGATTTAAATGAGTAGTCATCTCGCATTAAACGAGATCCAGATACAATGTTCATGCTCAAAGCTGGTACTAAATAACAATTATTGAGGTTTAAAACTAATACCGAAGGTAGATGTAGAGGTAGCGTGCCGACGGCGATCACATCGACCTTGGAACCATTCCCGACGCGCATCGTCACCTCGTCCTTCGCCAGTCCCCGCTTATTCCGCAGCTCCTGCTTTGAGTTACAAATGTGAGCAACTGCACCGGTATCAAATACCCAGGAGCTACTACGAGCGCTGGTAAGGTAGACATCAATAACATGTATATCACATATACCTTTGACGTTGCAGGCCTTCTTATCCGCTAAGTATTTGGGGCAATTCCGCTTCCAGTGACTCGTTCCCTTACAATAAAAGCACTCAGTCTCAGGCTTGGGTCCATTCTTTGGCTTCTTCCCGGCAACTAGCTTACTGGGCGCGGCAACTCCCTTGCCGTCCTTCTTGAAGTTCTCCTTACCCTTGCCTTTCTTGAACTTAGTGATTTTATTCACCATCAACACTTGATGTTCTTTCTTGATTTCCACCTCCGCTGATTTCAGCATTGAATATACCTCGGGAATGGACTTCTCCATCCCTTGCATATTGAAATTCATCACAAAGATATTGTAGCTAGGTGGGAGTGACTGGAGGATTCCGTCAACGACCGCGTCATCTGGGAGATTAACTCCTAGCTAAGACAAGCGATTGTGCAACCCAGACATTTTGAGTATATGCTCGCAGACAGAACTATTCTCCTCCATCTTACAACTATAGAACTTGTCGGAGACTTTATATTTCTCGACTCGGGCATGAGCTTGGAAAACCATTTTCAGCTCTTGGAACATCTCATATGCTCCGTGTTGCTCAAAATGCTTTGGGAGCCCCGATTCTAAGCTGTAAAGCATGCCGCACTGAACTAGGGAGTAATCATCACTACGCGACTGCCAAGCGTTCATAACGCCTTGAGTTGCTGGGAAAACGGGTGCGTCACCTAGCGGTGCTTCAGGGACATATGCTTTCTTGGCAGCTATGAGGATGGTCCTCAAGTTACGGACCCAATCTGTATAGTTGCTACCATTGTCTTTCAGCTTGGTTTTCTCTAGGAACACGTTGAAGTTGAGGGCAACATTAGCGTGGGCCATTTGATCTACAAGACATATTGTAAAGATTTTAGACTATGTTCATGACAATTAAGTTCATCTAACCAAATTCAATGAACTCCCACTCAGATGGACATCTCTCTAGTCATCTAAGTGATACATGATCCGAATCGACTAGGCTGTGTCTGATCATCACGTGAGACGGACTAGTCATCAACGGTGAACATCTTCATGTTGATCGTATCTTCTATATGACTCATGTTCGACCTTTCGGTCTTCTGTGCTCCGAGGCCATGTCTGTACATGCTAGGCTCGTCAAGTTAACCCTAAGTGTATTGCGTGTGTAAATCTGGCTTACACCCGTTGTATGCAAAATTTAGAGCCTATCACACCCGATCATCACGTGTGCTTCGGAACAACGAACCTTAGCAACGGTGCACAGCTAGGGGGAACACAATTCTTAAAATTTTACTGAGAGATCATCTTATTTATGCTACCATCGTTCTAAGCAAATAAGATGTAAAACATGATAAACATCACATGCAATCAAATAGTGACATGATATGGCCAATATCATTTTGCTCCTTTTGATCTCCATCTTCGGGGCTCCATGATCATCATCGTCACCGGCATGACACCGTGATCTCCATCATCGTGTCTTCATGAAGTTGTCTCGCCAAATGTTACTTCTACTACTATGGCTAACGGTTAGCAATAAATTAAAGTAATTACATGGCGTTTTCAATGACACACGGGTCATACAATAAAAATAAGACAACTCCTATGGCTCCTGCTGGTTGTCATACTCATCGACATGCAAGTCGCGATTCCTGTTACAAGAACATGATCAATCTCATACATCACATATATCATTCATCACATCCTTTTGGCCATATCACATCACACGTCACCTGCTGCAAGAACAAGTTAGACGTTCTCTAATTGTTGTTGCAAGTTTTTTACGTGGCTGCTATAGGTTTCTAGCAAGAACGTTTCTTACCTACGCCAAAACCACAACGTGATATGCCAATTACTATTTACCCTTCATAAGGACCCTTTTCCTCGAATCCGATACGACTAAACTGGGAGAGACAGACACCCGCTAGCCACCTTATGCAATTAGTGCATGTCAGTCGGTGGAACCTGTCTCACGTAAGCGTACGTGTAAGGTCGGTCCAGGCCGCTTCATCCCACGATGCCGCCGAATCAAGATAAGACTAGGTGAGGCAAGTAAATTGACAAAATCTACGCCCACAAAAACTTGTGTTCTACTCGTGCAAAGTAACTACGCATAGCCCTAGCCCATGATGCCACTGTTCGGGATCGTTGCAGAAATTCAAAAAAATTATACGCATCACCAAGATATATCTATGGAGTTACTAGCAACGAGAGGGGAGTGCATCTTCGTACCTTTGAAGATCGCGATGCGGAAGCGTTGCAAGAACGCGGTCGATGGAGTTGTACACGAAGCGATTCAGATCGCGACCGATTCCGATCTAAGCACCGAACAACGGTGCCTCCACGTTCAACACACGTGCAGCCTGGTGACGTCTCCCGCGCCTTGATCCAGCAAGGAGAGAGGAAGATATTGGGGAAGACTCCGTCCAGCAGCAGCACGACGGCGTGGTGGTGATGGAGGACGGTGGTACTCCGGCAGGGCTTCGCCAAGCTTCACCGGAGAAGAGGAGGAGTTGGGAGGGGGAGGGCTGCGCCAGGCTATGGGGTGCGGCTGCCCTCCCACCCCCTCTCTTTATATAGGGGCAAGGAAGAGGGGGCCGGCCCCCCCTATACCAGATCTAGAGGGGGGGCGGCGGCAGGTGGGGGGGACTTGCCACCCAAGCGGGTGTGGTGCCCCCACCCCTAGGGTTTCCCAACCCTAGGCTCCTTGGTCCCTTGGGGGGCCGCACCAGCCCACCAGGGGCTGGTTCCCCCCTTACTTGGTCCACTTGGCCCACCGGGGTAGGTGGCCCCACTCGATGGACCCCCAGACACCTTCCGATGGTCCCGGTACAATACCGGTGACCCCGAAATCACTCCGATGACCAAAATATGACTTCCCATTTATAAATATTTACCTTTTGACTATTACGGAACTCCTCGTGACGTCTGGGATCTCATCCGAGACTCCGAACAACATTCGGTAACCACGTACTGAAAGAACATGCGGTGCCCCCATGTTTGGTTTTGGTAATTGATGACAATCTCTATGGACTAATGGTTGCCTTGAGTTATATTTGAAGGGTTTGTCCATAGGCTTTTCTTGGAGTTCATTTGTTGGTTTCAAGGAGAGTTTGTGATTACCAAGATGCTACTAAGGAATTATCCAAAGATTGGTCTTGTGAGTGTTGAGCTTATTGCAAGCATGTCTTGAAGAAGAAGAGTTTGTGATCATTCATGTTTACCTTCAAGACATCATCCAAATGAAGAGAGTTGGAAAGATTCAAGGTTGATCAAAACTAAGTCAAAGAATGAATCAAGTTGATCAACACACAAAGTGTAGAAGATGTACCGAGAGGAATCAAGCAACCACATGGTATGGTAAGCATTGTCAATGACGCTTTGTGTACTAACCCATGGTCTTCGTGAGAGTTCTTTGTGGGGTTAGGTTGCGGTGTGCAAGTTCAAGTGGAGCATCACGAAGAGATCAAGTGCTTGAAGCTTGCCGTCCATTGTGGTGACAATGGACTTGTGAAGATATGCCGAAGAGTGGCTCACCCATAGTGGAGTATGGGGGAGCAAACTACTAGTCTTCACCGAGACAATGCAATCAAGAAAGGTGGTCCAACTTGAGGAAGTCAAGATCGTCTACATCTAGCTCAAGTGGACTTTGTGCAAAGCAAAGGTTTTCCCTTGATAGGTTTTCTATTTTACCGGTCTCGTGATGGCAGTTGGGAGACCGGGTTATAGGATCGTTTGTCGTACTATCAAGGGGGCTCTCAAGTTGGTAGCTTGATCGTATCGTTAGTAGAGAGCTCAAACCATTGCATCCTTGCATCATGTTTCTTGGTTCTTGTTTGGTTCTCTTTGTGAGTCTTAGAGCTTATGGTCATCTTGATGACAAGCTTGAGTTCATCGAAAACGGAGTTCACATGCGTCTTCTATGATGTTTTCGGTGTTGGAGGTTTTACCGGTATTATCCGAGGAAGGGTTCTCACCATTTTCTTATGGGACTTTTCTAATTTGCTTCTTATTGGTATTTCTATCAAGATTGTGTTAGCCCTTGTCGCTAGCTTTCCAACAAACTTGGTTTCGTCGAATTTGGAGTCCGTTTGCAGAAGTTGTGGTCGTTTTGGTGTTCTGAAAAGGCTGCAGCGGTACTACTGCGGGTAGGAGCGGAAGTAATTTTTTACTACCGCTTGGAGCATTACTACCATGGCTACTTCCGTGGCTACTTCCACTCGGGACCAAAAACTCGTCACAAGTCCAGCGGTGGTAGGCACGGATGTAATTTTTTAATACCGCTCGCAAGCAGTAGTACCGCTACCCCTAGCGGTAGTACCGTGAGGTCAAGCGGTACTACCGCTCCGACAGTTCTTTTGGCCTTTTTGTCTCCTCGTTGTTGTTTTTCAAAGGGGTACTACCGCCCTAGCGGTAGTACCGCTCCTTGGAGCGGTAGTACCGCTCTGTGAGGGTTGTGAGCATAACGGTTGGATTTTTCCCCACCTATAAAAGGGGGTCTTCTTCCCCAATGAACCTCATCCTTTTAGCTCGTGTTCTTCCCCCATTGTTGACCTTCTTCGAGCTTGCTATCTCTCAATCCCTCCATGGATTCTTGCTAGTTTTTGGGGGAAAAGAAAGAGGAGATCTAGATCCACATTTCCACCAATCACTTTCTCCTCTAGGTGAGGGGAACCCCTTGGATCTAGATCTTGGAGTTCTTGGTGTTCTCCTTCTTGTTCTTCCTCTCGTTTCCTTCCCTAGCATTAGTTGCTTTGGTGGGATTTTAGAGAGAGGGACTTGGGCACTCCGTGTGCCCTTGCCATTGCATTTGGTGCATCGGTTTGAGTTCTCCACGGTGATATGTGGAAGTGAAGTTTGAGAAGCTTATTACTCTTGGGTGTTTGGGCACCCTAGAGCTTGTTCCTCTTGGGTGCCTTGGCGCCCTAGACGGTTGGTGTTGTTCGGAGCTCAATCATTATGGTGTAAAGCTCCGGGCAAGCGTCGGGGTCTCCAATTAGGTTGTGGAGATTGCCCCGAGCAATTTGACGGGTATCGGTGACCGCCCCCAAAGGTTGCCAAAGTGTACGGGTTCGGTGACCGCCCCCAAGGGTTGCCATTTGTACGGGTTCGGTGACCGCCCTCAAGGGTCCCTTAGTGGAATCACGGCATCTTGCATTGTGCGAGGACGTGAGGAGATTACAGTGGCCCTAGTGGCTTCTTGGGGAGCATTGTGCCTCCACACCGCTCCGAACGGAGATTAGCATCCGCAAGGGTGTGAACTTCGGGATACATCATCGTCTCCGCGTGCCTCGGTTATCTCTTACCTGAGCCCTTTACTTATGCACTATACTTTGTGATAGCCATATTGTTTCTTGTCATATATCTTGCTATCACCTAGTTGTTTATCTTGCTTAGCATAAGTTGTTGGTGCACATAGGTGAGCCTAGTTGTTGTAGGTTTTGTGCTTGACAAATTAACCGCTAGGTTTATTCCGCATTTGTTTGAGCCTAAACCGTAATTATTTTAAAGCGCTTATTCACCCCCCCCCCCTCTAGGCGACATCCACGATCTTTCAATTGGTATCAGAGCCTCATCTCTCTTTATAGGGCTTAACCGCCTAGAGAGTAAGGATGTCGACTAGGGGCTTAGGATTCTCTGACACTCTTAGTTTCGATGGCACAAATTTTGATGTTTGGGTAATTCGCATGCTTAATCTGTTTAGGGTCATGGACCCAAATTTAGAGCGAATTGCAGATATGGGTTTTTCTCCTCCAAAGGATCCCCAAAGATTATCTTTAGAGGATGAGAAAAACTCTTATCTCAATGCTCAAACTTCTAATGTGTTTTTCGATGCTTTGAGCAATGTAGTTATATTTCAACTCATGCCATTCCGGGATGCTCATGAGTTGTGGACAAAGCTTCAAGATAAATATGGTGTGTCCAAGAATTGTGGGAATGATTGTTCTCCATCCACCTCCGGCCGTGTTGTCTTCTCAACTTCCTCTACTTCACCTACATGTGGTTTGCCACAAGGTAATGATATCGTGAGTAGCGTTGGTCATTGCAATGATGATAGTATGCTTATTGTGGATGATCCTTCATCACTATCTTATTGCAATGCATCTTCTTTGGACTTTAACACTTTGAGCACCCAACATGTTTCACATGCTTGTGTTGATAGTCCTTGCATATCATGTAGAAATTGTTTGACTAAAACTCATGATGATATGCTTGCTATGTCTTGTTGCCATGATAAAAATGCATCTATTTCCTCGAATTGTTGTGCTAACAATGTAGAGAAACCCAACAACCCATGGAACAAGATGTAGTCTTGAATGGTGCTTCAAGGGATCCTACATCATCATCTATTGCGTTTTGCCTTATGGCTAAGGCTTCAAAGGTATCTCCAACTTTGAACCCAAATATATCTTGTGATGATAGTGATGATGACAATGATGATGATGTAGAAAATGATGAAGAGAATGATAATGTTGCCTCCTTAAAAATTAAGGGGGAAATGATTTTTAAAGCTCTTCTTAAGGATAAATTAGCTCGTTCCAACTTTATGGAAATCATGTCTATTGCCATTGAGGGCAAGAAATATACTGATGAGTTGGAATCTCATCTAGAGGAGCATGAGGTCACCATTGAGAAAATGGAAGGTCATGAGCGTGATTACGCTAATGAGATCGCCAACCTCTCGCAAGCTCTTGAACTTGAACAAACCACCAAGGAATCTCTTGAGGAGACTTTTGCTCTAGAACTATCTAGAATAAAGGAATCCCGTGATAGAGCTCTCAAGGTGGCTAATGATTTTGAAACTAAAAATGAGAAGCTTGAAGTTGCACATGCTAAACTCCTTCAGGATTTTGAGCACCTCGAAAATGGCTCAAGGGTCATTAAGAGTGAGTGAAGGAAATATGCCCTAGAGGCAATAATAAAGATGTTATTTGTATTTCCTTATACCATGATAAATGTATTTTATTCATGCTAGAATTGTATTAACCGGAAACTTAGTACATGTGTGAATACATAGACAAAACAGTATGTCCCTAGTATGCCTCTACTAGACTAGCTCATTGATCAAAGATGGTTATGTTTCCTAGCCATAGACATGAGTTGTCATTTGATCAACGGGATCACATCATTAGGAGAATGATGTTATGGACAAGACCAATCCGTTAGCATAGCACTATGATCATTTAGTTTAACTGCTATTGCTTTCTTCATGACTTATACATGTTCCTATGACTATGAGATTATGCAACTCCCGAATACCGTAGGAACACCTTGTGTGCTATCAAACGTCACAACGTAACTGGGTGATCATAAAGATGCTCTACAGGTGTCTCCGAAAGTATTTGTGGTGTTGGCATAGATCAAGATTAGGATTTGTCACTCCGAGTGTCGGAGAGGTATCTCTGGGCCCTCTCGGTAACACACATCACAATAAGCCTTGCAAGCAAAAGACTAATGAGTTAGTCACGAGATGATGTGTTACGGAACGAGTAAAGAGACTTGCCGGTAACGAGATTGAACTAGGTATAGAGATACCGACGATCGAATCTTGGGCAAGTAACATACCGTTTGACAAAAGGAACAACATATGTTGTTATGCGGTTCTGACCGATAAAAGATCTTCGTAGAATATGTAGGAGCCAATATGAACATCCAGGTTCCGCTATTGGTTATTGACCGGAGATGAGTCTCGGTCATGTCTACATAGTTCTCGAACCCGTAGGGTCCGCACGCTTAACGTTTGATGACGATCGGTATTATGAGTTTATGAGTATTGATGTACCGAAGGTAGTTCGGAGTCCCGGATGAGATCACGGACATGACGAGGAGTCTCGGAATGTCCGAGACATAAAGATTGATATATTGGACGACTATATTCGGACACCGGAAGTGTTCCGGAAAAGTTTCGGATTTATCGGGAATGCCGGAGGGGGTTATCGGAACCCCCTACGAGAGGGGATGGTCCATAGTGGGCCTAAAGGGAAAGAGAGAGGCAGCCCATAGGGCTGGCCGGCGCCCCCACCTAGGGTTCCTAGTTGGACTAGGATTGGGGGGGCGCCACCTCTCCTATTCCTTTCCCTCTTCCTTCTTTTGGTGAATCCTACTAGGAATAGGATTGCAATCCTATTCCTAGTAGGAGTCCACTCCCTAGCCGCACCAGGAAGGGCCGGCCGGCCTCCCTCCCTTGCTCCTTTATATACGGGGGCAGGGGGGCACCCAAAGACACACAAGTTGAATTGTTTTAGCTGTGTGCGGTGCCCCCCTCCACCGAATCACACCTCGGTCATACCGTCGCGGAGCTTAGGCGAAGCCCTGCGCCGGTGAACACATCATATCCGTCACCACGCCGTCGTGCTGACGAAACTCTCCCGTGAAGCTCAACTGGATCAAGAGCTCGTGGGACGTCATCAAGCTGAACGTGTGCTGAACGCAGAGGTGCCATACGTTCGGTGCTTGATCGGTTGGATCGCGAAGAAGTTCGACAACATCAACCGCGTCACTTGACGCTTCCGCTCCCGGTCTACGAGGGTACGTAGACACACTCTTCCCTCTCGTTGCTATGCATCTGGTAGATAGATCTTGCGTGATCGTAGGAAAATTTTAAAATACTACGTTCCCCAACAGTGAGCTCATCAAACTCACCGAGTCTCATGCTCAACTTAAAGCTTCATATTCGAAAGAGCTTGCCAAGTTGCCTTCTCCTCTTGCTATTATTGATGATGCTTGTGCTACTAACTCTATTTCTAGTGAAGCATCCATTTTGAAGGAGAATGTTGAGCTAAGGGCTCAACTTGAGTTGCTATCTAGCAATTATGGGAGATTGGAAGAAAGTCATGTAAAGCTCACAAGCTCTCATGATGATCTTCTAGTATCCCATAATGTGCTAAAGATAGCTCATGAGGCTATGATTATCAAGGTAACATCTAGTGAGTCTCATGTGGTCGCTAGCACTACTTCTAGTCAATATGCTATATTGCCTTGTGCTAGTCCTCGTAATTCATCTATGCATAACATTGGTACTTCTTGTGATGAATTGCTTTCCTTGCCTTGTTGCACGAACAATGAAGCCTATACTTCCTCTAGTACTTGTGTTGATACTAACCATGTAGAGGAAATCAAAGAGCTCAAGGCCCAAGTCTCTTCCTTGAAGAAAGACTTGGAAAAGTGTCATGAAGGGAAGTCCACACTCAACAATATCTTGAGTGTGCAAAAATCCCCCAATGACAAAGGTGGACTTGGATTCAACTCCAACAAGAAGAAGAAGTCCAAGAGCAACAACAAGAAGGGCCAAGAACAATTCAAGAATTCGGCCAAGATTATTTGCTTCAAGTGCAAAATTGAAGGGCATCATGTTAGATCTTGCCCATTGAAGAAGAAGGCCATTAGTGACAAGCAACAAGGGAAGAGGCCACAAGTTCAATCTCGTGCTTAGCCACAAGTTGGAGAAAGGCCGCTTCCCAAGAAGACTCATGGTAATGCTTCTCATTTTGAGAAATCAAATGAGAAGAAAGTGAAGAGTAGATGTTGCTACTTATGCCGTGAGAAGGGTCACCTTGCTTATTCATGCACTAGTGGTAACTTATCCAACCCAATTATTATTGATGATATCTATTCTCTTGGGAAGGATAAGGTTGGCAATGTGTTTGCCAAGTTTCTTGGGACTCAAAGTGGTGTCAATAAAAGAACCATTTGGGTGGCCAAGCCTATTGTGACTAACCTCTTAGGACCCAACTTGGTTGGGGACCGACTAGCTCAAACTTGATCAATAGGTGTAATTGGAGGGCATCGGAGACTTGGCTACATTATGAAGAATTAAGGGGTCTTCATCATTCATATTGTCTCAAGCCAAGTTATTCGGATTATCAAGTTTCTATCTTACATCCAATGTTCCTCCTTGCGGTAACTCGTACTTAAATTGTTTACATTGAAAGTTACTTGCCCTTTTGCATGTTTTGGTTTTGTTCCTTGCATGTGTTTGTATATGTTGTGCGTCCAATTTGCGTATCTTGAGAAATCAAGTATGTGTATATTGGTTTGCACATCATGTATGTGTGTGTCGTGCGTTGAGTCTTTGTGCATCTTTTTTGTATCTTAGTTGGCTCTTGTGAGAGATTAATGGAACATACCATTTTGGGGGAGTGATGTGCTTTGTACATGAGGAATATCATCTAGTTTTGATATTACAAGATTATCTAGTCTCTATGTGGTATGTCTTCTCATGAGAAATTCAAATTCTAAATGTTCCATTAATTATCTCTTGTTGGTTCTCTTTTGCATCTTGTTAAGTTTTTCATTGGTATCACATTATGGGGGAGTAATATGCTATGTGTATATTACAAGCCTAGGAAATGTGTAAATTTGAGATACTGTCACCTAGTGTTTATATTATAAATTATGTTGTTCCTAGGTGACATGTTAGCTCTACAAGTTGCAAATTTGTTTGTGCGTTTAGTGTGAAGATGATGTTGGATATCTTTGCAATCTACCATCGGGAATTATTCCCAAATACTTCTTGTCTCTTGACAATGGGTAATCATTTATGTGGTAGAAATTATTGATCATCTTTACCTTGGTTTTTGCTTTCAATTGTCTTATTTCTTGCCAAGATTGTGTCAACTCCCATTCCCTTCCGTGCCACTTGTGGACATTGTTGTTTTCTTGATCGTGTCTAGTGTTTTCGAGATATAGTGAAAGTGGTGATCCCATATTGTGCATTTTGTATTAAAATGCAAATTCTCTATGATGCACAACTCTTGGGGGAGCTATCCTATTTTCTATGAAACACTCATCTTGTGATCCATTTCAAGTGTGTGTTGGTGGAAGGCAAGCCGTTTCTTTTTGTACTTTGTGCCATCATGAAACTTTTTAGAGATCTTGGTTTTTTTGGAACCATTCTCTCTTTTGGGAGTTCGATATCTTTCTTTTTGAGTGTGTCAATGGATATCTCATTCCTTGTTGTATCTTTTAATAGATATCTTCCAAGTGATGATTTCTCCTTTTGGTATCCTATTTTCACTTGGTATTTCGTTTTCATTTGGTTTCGTTTCTTGAAAGTCTTGAGCATGCATATTTACTACATGTATTTTCTTTGGCATGTTTTCTTTCTTTAACCCAACATATAAGGGAAACTCCACCTAGTCTTAATTTGGATGAGATGTGCATGAAATTCATTTTCATATATAAATGCACATATGTTTGTGGACTTTGTCCTATGTATTGGTGTTTCTAACTCTTTGGTCCCAATGAGTTTGGGTACCATTTTGTTTGTGTTATTATTCTAGGAACAATTGGAGATGCATTGGATGCTCGGCTCATTCAAAAGGAAGGTGGTGTCACCATGTGCTTTTTGGAGTCAAGCTAGGATGATCAATGAACTACTATCTACCTTCAATTGGTATCTACTACATCCTTCCAATGGTATCTCGGTAACAATTATCGTCATCTACTTCATGCACAAATTTCTTTCATCAACCTTGTGTAGGTTGTATCATGGCATGTTATTCATTCTTTCCTGTGATAATTTTTTCCTTTCTTAAAGCATCCCAACAATGATCTCTTGTTGCTAGTTGTGATGTCTTTGATGCTCGTGTGGTTGGAACTCATTTATATACAATAAGAACATATCTAGCCATGTGCTATGCCTTCAAGCAAAATATCTTATTGGTATAATTATGACTTCCTTGGGGATATCTTATTCATTCCTTTTTGCAACAATTTCGTGTGTACAGCCTTCTTTGTGGATTGATATCATCATGATCTTCATCTACCTAGAATCTTATGCACTTGAGAGAAGTTGCATATCTATTTGAATCCCCTGCTTTCACGTCCACCTTTTCGTTCCTGTTTTATTTATTTGGTGGCTCCGTGAAGGTGTGTGCCTCGAGTGCGGATCTTATATCGTTGCATCTTGATGCACTCTTTTGTGGTGAAGATCATTTTTTTCTCTTTCTTGTCTTGACGAGGCTTTTGCCATTTCTATTGGTATCCCTCCTCATGACAAAGCTATCCATCTTATATCTTCACCACGGGTTATCACAAGCATAGGTTATTTATATGATTATTAGTGAGCTTGTGAACCCATTTGCTGGTGTGTGTGGGAATGATAGGCCTTGCACTATGTATCTCATTCATTCAAGACTATATTGATGCTTAATGTTCATCCATACATTAATCTTCTCAAGTGCTTTGCCATGAATCACACACATCATTTTGGTTGAGCCTACTCTTAAGTTGCCTCTTTTATATATTGCTCAACCAGTTGTTTGTTGCAAGTGCTAGGCTTTGTTTCCTTCATGCTCACTTGCACTTGGTGTGAGTTTCTATTAATCTTGGGGGAGTGATGATCCTATTTTGTGCACTTGGTATCCTAATGAAAATATTCTAAGGAGTGCATAAATTATGGGGAGCTTCACTAGTGTCTTTAGAACACTCCGTTGCTATGTCGTGAGGTTCTATTGATCTTGGGGGAGCGACGATCCTATTTTGTGCTCGTTATATCCAAATACAAAACTAAATTGTGCACAAATCATGGGGAGCTTCTCTAGTTTCTCTAGAACACTCCTTTTCTCTTATCATAATATCCTTTATTCATTTGGCATGTAGGATCATTGGTCTAGTTGGGTCAATTGGTATCTTTTGATAGCTTGCTTCAATTGGTATCTTTTGATTGCTTGATTGCGTGTTTTTCTCCCTTTGTTATGCCTTTGTGGCATATCATTCTTCTACAATATTTGAGCCTCAATATAATTTGTCTTCCTCCAAGTATTTACCATTGGATATGTGTATGGCATTCCACTCTCTTGTTGAGAAATACAAATTTTATGGAGAAACACAAGTTATATTGGCCTTCTAAGCCTTTCGCCCATTTTGGCAATCGATGCCAATGGGGGGGAAGTTTCAGAGAGTTTTGTGGAGAAGTCTAGAGAGTCATCTCTTCTTGCTTTGGTTTTGTTCCTAAGCTTTTGCATCTCATGCGCATACATTATTGTTGCATGGTATGGTGATGCATAATTCCTTATATAAACTCTCTTGAAAGTGATTGTCATCAATTACCAAAATGGGGGAGATTGAAAGAACATGTGGTGCCCCCATGTTTGGTTTTGGTAATTGATGACAATCTCTATGGACTAATGGTTGCCTTGAGTTATATTTGAAGGGTTTGTCCATAGGCTTTTCTTGGAGTTCATTTGTTGGTTTCAAGGAGAGTTTGTGATGAACAACATGTTATTAAGGAATTATCCAAAGATTGGTCTTGTGAGTGTTGAGCTTATTGCAAGCATGTCTTGAAGAAGAAGAGTTTGTGATCATTCATGTTTACCTTCAAGACATCATCCAAATGAAGAGAGTTGGAAAGATTCAAGGTTGATCAAAACTAAGTCAAAAATGAATCAAGTTGATCAACACACAAAGTGTAGAAGATGTACCGAGAGGGATTAAGCAATCCCATGGTATGGTAAGCATTGTCAATCACGCTTTGTGTACTAACCCATGGTCTTCGTGAGAGTTCTTTGTGGGGTTAGGTTGCGTTGTGCAAGTTCAAGTGGAGCATCCCGAAGAGATCAAGTGCTTGAAGCTTGTCGTCCATTGTGGTGACAATGGACTTGTGAAGATATGCCGAAGAGTGGCTCACCCATAGTGGAGTATGGGGGAGCAATCTACTAGTCTTCACCGAGACAATGCAATCAAGAAAGGTGGTCCAACTTGAGGAAGTCAAGATTGTCTACGTCTAGCTCAAGTGGAATTTGTGCAAAGCAAAGGTTTTCCCTTGATAGGTTTTCTATTTTACCGGTCTCGTGGTGGTAGTTGGGAGACCGGGTTATAGGATCGTTTGTCGTACTATCAAGGGGGGCTCTCAAGTTGGTAGCTGGATCGTATCGTTAGTAGAGAGATCAAACCATTGCATCCTTGCATCATGTTTCTTGGTTCTTGTTTGTTTATCTTTGTGAGTCTTAGAGCTTATGGTCATCTTGATGACAAGCTTGAGTTCATCGAAAACGGAGTTCACATGCGTCTTCTATGATGTTTTTGGTGTTGGAGGTTTTACCTGTCTTATCCGAGGAAGGGTTCTCACCATTTTCTTATGGGACTTTTCTAATTTGCTTCCTATTGGTATTTTTATCAAGATTGTGTTAGCCCTGTCGCTAGCTTTCCAACAAACTTGGTTTCGTCGAATTCGGAGTCCGTTTGTAGAAGTTGTGGTCGTTTTGGTGTTCTGAAAAGGCTACAGCGGTACTACCGCGGGTAGGAGCGGAAGTAAGTTTTTACTACCGCTTTCGGGAGAGGTACTACCGCTTGGAGTAGTACTACGCGGCTACTTCCGTGGCTACTTCCGCTCGGGACCAAAAACTCATCACAAATCCAGCGGTGGTAGGCACGGATGTAATTTTTTAGTACCGCTCGCAAGCAGTAGTACCGCTACTCCTAGAGGTAGTACCGTGAGGTCAAGCGGTACTACCGCTCCGACGGTTCTTCTGGCCTTTTTGCCTCCTCGTTGTTGTTTTTCAAAGGGGTACTACCGCGGTAGTACCGCTCCTTGGAGCGGTAGTACCGCTCTGTGCGGGCTGTGAGCATAACGGTTGGATTTTCCCCACCTATAAAAGGGGGTCTTCTTTCCCAATGAACCTCATCCTTTCAGCTCAGGTTCTCCCCCCATTGTTAAACTTCTTCGAGCTTGCTATCTCTCAATCCCTTCATGGATTCTTGCTAGTTTTGGGGGGAAAATAGAGAGGAGATCTAGATCCACATTTCCACCAATCACTTTCTCCTCTAGGTGAGGGGAACCCCTTGGATCTAGATCTTGGAGTTCTTGGTGTTCTCCTTCTTGTTCTTCCTCTCTTTTCCCTCCCTAGCATTAGTTGCTTTGGTGGGATTTGAGAGAGAAGGACTTGGGCACTCCGTGTGCCCTTGCCATTGCATTTGGTGCATCGGTTTGAGTTCTCCACGGTGATACGTGGAAGTGAAGTTTGAGAAGCTTATTACTCTTGGGTGTTTGGGCACCCTAGAGCTTGTTCCTCTTGGGTGCCTTGGCGCCCTAGACGGTTGGTGTTGTTCGGAGCTCAATCATTGTGGTGTAAAGCTCCGGGCAAGCGTTGGGGTCTCCAATTAGGTTGTGGAGATTGACCCGAGCAATTTGATGGGTACCGGTGACCGCCCCCAAAGGTTGCCAAAGTGTACGGGTTCGGTGACCGCCCCCAAGGGTTGCCATTTGTACGGGTTCGGTGACCGCCCTCAAGGGTCCCTTAGTGGAATCACGGCATCTTGCATTGTGCGAGGGCGTGAGGAGATTACGGTGTCCCTAGTGGCTTCTTGGGGAGCATTGTGCCTCCACACTGCTCCAAACGGAGATTAGCATCCGCAAGGGTGTGAACTTCGGGATACATTATCGTCTCCGCGTGCCTCGGTTATCTCGTACCCGAGCCCTTTACTTATGCACTATACTTTGTGATAGCCATATTGTTTCTTGTCATATATCTTGCTATCACCTAGTTGTTTATCTTGCTTAGCATAAGTTGTTGGTGCAAATAGGTGAGCCTAGTTGTTGTAGGTTTTGTGCTTGACAAATTAACCGCTAGGTTTATTCCGCATTTGTTTGAGCCTAAACCGTAATTATTTTAAAGCGCCTATTCACCCCCCTGTAGGCGACATCCACGATCTTTCACGTACATACATTCCCTGTAACCCTAGGGTCATCGAACCTTAAGTGTGTAGACCCTATGGGTTCGGGAACCATGCAGACATGACCGAGACATCTCTCCGGCCAATAGCCAACAGCGGGATCTGGATACCCATGTTGATTCCCACATGTTCCACGATGATCTCATCAGATGAAGCACGATGTCAATGATTCAATCAATCCCATATACGATTCCCTTTGTCTACCGGTATAGTACTTGCCCGAGATTCGATCGTCGGTATTACCGATACCTTTTTCAATCTCGTTACCGGCAAGTCTCTTTACTCGTTCTGTAACACATCATCCCGTGACCAACTCCTTAGTCACATGGAGCTCATTACGATGATGTCTTATCGAGTGGGCCCAGAGATACCTCTCTGTCATACGGAGTAACAAATCTCAGTCTCGATTCGTGGCAACCAAACAGATACTTTCGGGGATACCCTTAGTGTACCTTTATAGCCACCCAATTACGTTGTGACGTTTGGCACACCCAAAGTATTCCTACAGCATCCGGGAGTTGCACAATCTCATGGTCTAAGGAAAGGATACTTGACATTGCAAAAGCTTTAGGATACGAACTACACGATCTTGTGCTAGGCTTATGATTGGGTCTTGTCCATCACATCATTCTCCTAATGATGTGATCCCGTTATCAATGACATCCAATGTCCATGGTTAGGAAACTGTAACCATCTATTGATCAACGAGCTAGTCAACTAGAGGCTCACTAGGGACTTGTTGTGGTCTATGTATTCACACATGCATTACGATTTCCGGATAATACAATTATAGCATGAACACTAGACAATTATCATGAATAAGGAAATATAATAACCATTTTATTATTGCCTCTAGGGCATATTTCCAACAGTGAGATGGGTAAGAGACATATAGATGTTACACCATAGTATAACCCAACCTTTATGGTCGGAGATCCCGTGAATTAGGATCTGGGAAGAACAAGCTATTGATTAACTGAGGAGAGTAATAACTAATGACCGTCTCTAAGTGAAGATGCAAAACTCTCATAGTTGTAAGGCAAGTTGGCAACATGTCGTAATGTGGTTCTATTGGCTATAATTAGCAAAGATGTTGTCCTACATAGCAGTCTTGAAAGAACACACGTATATGAGTTCTGACTGTAAACATCGCAGTTTACGAGATTTGGGTGATCTCTAGTAAGCTCACGAAGAGACCAGGGAGTATGACGTATAATCTCCAAATTGCGGGGTAGCCTACTGGCATCCAGGTACTGGTTAAGACTTTGAGTGAAACCTGTTCACACGAAACTAGCAATTCAAGGCATAGTCCATTGTCAAGTTGTGAATGGATGTAGCTTAAAGTTCTAGGCGGAAGTTCAACTTAACAGTCTCTGCTGAAACACTCGTATATTAAACAAGTGGTGAGAGAAGGAAAATCTCTAAATGAGTATTTGAGATCTGGTGGGGGATTGTTAGGATTAATGGGTTAGGCCAGTAGCAATTTCTGAAATCTCAAATAGTAGCCCATGTGCAAACCATGTGTAAAATGGCAAGTGGTGGTGCTAAAGTTTAGTCCCACCACGGAAGTTGAGGAAAAGTTGGACCTCTTTATATAGTGAGTTCTCTCCACCACTCTAAGTGGTGTGTTGAGAAAAAAGGGAAGACCACACGTGCTCGCCCGCTCGCCTCGCATGGCCGGGCCGGGCCGAGCCAAGGCGTGGCGGCGCGTACGTGCGACATGCGCGTGAATGATCCGCCGAAATTCGGTCCGTTGCCTTGCAGGGGTGCAGCTTCCTTTTGTCGTTTTATTTTTATGTCTTGGAAGACAAGTTAATGATTTCTTCTCCGGTAAATATACGAATTAGAAACCAAGTCGGTTTGGGATTGTGATCGCGACACAATACCGACTCTGGTCCTAATATATATACAACTACCTGGTGTGCCAAATACACACCGAAAACACCTAGGATTTTGCCTCATCTCGCAACTTGCGCTGCCGTCGTAGTCTACTCCATCCCGAACGACGACGTGCATCGGCGCGTGGGAGAGCAGGTCTCCAGAACCGATCGTCCTTGCAATCCTGCACCGGGAGCGGACGAATTAGGTTTTTGGGAAGCGCTCTGCGCGACTGCTCAAATTCGTCATCACGGGTCGTCTTCCGTCCAAGTCGGACGGTGCTACTCATCGTTGTCTTCATCGCTGTCAGCAGGAGATCGTCGCCAACACCGTCGCATTCAAAATAGCTAACGAACAGTATGTCCAACATTATCTGTTCATGTCTGTCTCTATAATTGTTGTTTCGTGTGCGCTGCTGTTCTGCATGTTTTGTTCTTCTGCTAGTTTGCTACTCCCTTTGCTCCTAAATATTTATCTTTCTAGAGATTTCTAACCAGGATGGATGGCAATATTGTTGATGCGGGTTCGCAGTACACCAACAGGTGATGCAACAAGTCACCGGTTAGATTATCGGTGTCATCCTAGCGCTTTTCCCACATAGGATGGTGCTGGTTGTGCAAGCGGCATGGGTATCGGTTCCTACGATACCGCCAACATGGACGATTAGATATGTGCTGGCGCAAACGCTTGAGCAGGGCAGGGTATTAAGGTCGAGCGGTTCCGCCATTAACGAGGTCAAGGTCGGCGTGTGTGAAGAGGTATTCGAACATGATAGGCTGAATTGGGTTGGTGGTGGGGCACATAGCAACCAAGGTGGGTCACACCCGTTTAATTTGTCCGTACATTCAAAAAACTCTCGTCCCCCAAGCTTGTTTGCTCTTTTTATGCTTTAGCCCTTTATCCGTTTGACCATCACTTTAAAAATTTCATAACAAATTCATATTAACTTAGAAAAATGCAAATCCAATATCAATATGTTTAGAAAAACATCACCTATATATGCATGACATTTGCATTCATGAAAAAAAATGTTGGAAAGCCCCCATCTTAGCTCGAGCTCATATGGATCTCGACATGAATAGTAAAATCTGAAGAAGAAACAATAAAAAAATACAGAATTTGTTCTGTGGCAAACATTGACCAATGTTTTGATTTCTTGCAAAGTTTCATCATGGAATTTCATTCGATGGAAGTCGTGGCCAAAAAAATTGATGCTCAAAAATTGCTATTTTCAAAAGCATTTTGAAGTGAATGTTATTTCAAGATAAAACGTTGCAAGAACTCAAAGCATCTGTCATTGTTTTGCGCGCACAAAAATCAGTTTTTTCAAATCCAATTTTTTTGGATTTTACTGTTCACCTAAGCTCATATGGGCTCGAGCTAAATACTCCGCTTGAAACGAGGAGTTGAGACACTTTTTCATGAATGCAAATGACTTGCACATATAGGTGATCTATTTTTGAACATATTTATATCTTATTTGCATTTCTCTCAGTTAATATGAATTTTTTCTGAAGTTTTTGAAGTGACAATCAAATGGCTAAAGGGCAAAAGCATGAGAGGATCAAACAAGCTTGGGCATAAATGAGGGTTATTTGTAGGGGCAAATCAAACGGATGTGACCCAACTAAGAGCTTGAATGTAATTGTCCCTTCAAAAATAATACGGCGTAATGGATGTCAACCATCCAAATGGGACGTCACCTATACTTTCAACTTTTGAGAACACATAATGGAAAAGGGAAGCGTAGGAGGCGTTTAGGCACGCTTAGGCACTAAGCAATGACCAAACGTTTCGTCTAAGGCATAAGTGGAACTCTAAGCAAGAAATTGTCCACTTAAGTGGGAAATCATGCACCGAAAGACTAAATTGGCAATCTTCCAATTGTAATAGCTGACAGATTACTCACTTATATATTCCAAATCAATATCGATACACATATAATTTCCCACATACAAATTGATAGTCAAAATTTTACGTTCACCTAGGTTGTGCCTAGGACGCGTAAGCACCACCTAGACACTAGGCGAAGGCCAACCGCCTCCCTTACGCTTAGCGCCTTTTACAATGTTGTACCTTAGCATAGACCCAAAGAGCCAAGCTGAACTTTGAACTCTAATAGCTCCAAAATTTCCCTTGATTTGTGTGTACCCTGCTCATCACGGATCAAATTCAGGATTGACGCATGTATCTCTCTTATAAATGTAGAGTGTTTCTTTCAGCAGGGGGCGACGTTTTCGTTGATAGCGAGACAGACTATAGTGACTTAGATCTACTTGCAACGAATTACACAGGTGTTCTGTGCAAATATGCCTCAATAGTTGGTGGACAATGTAATTTCCTTCGCAAACAAAACCCAAGATGATCATGTCCCTCATCGCACATGCAGCTGCCGGAGGCCTTCACCCGATCTCCGCTCCTATCACTGATAAGTGAATCAGCAGCACATGAAACGAAAATCCACCCAGCAACGAATGGATCCCAATGGAAAGATAGGGCGCACTTTTGCGCCCACAAGCGTCGGTGCCTGCCCGCCCCGCATCGCGAAGCCTGCCAAAATCGACGATAGAAAACCCGGCGAGTCATGATGCCGTGCGAGCAACCACGAGCGACTCACCACGCACATGCCTCGTGTCGCCATTGCCATTGCACACCCCCGGGGAAACAAAAGGGTTTAGGGGGGAGGACCCAGGCTTGCCCGCATCTGCAGTGTCGGTGGCAACGCGGAGCTATGTAGAGGCTTGAGGGGGCCATGCCCCCCCAGCCCAAATGGGATTTATTTACTAGGTATTAGTAATCTAAATAATGGGCTAATGTCCCATCAGACCATCGTGCATGCATGCACACCAGGCTTGGAGCCGGCGTAACATGCTTCTATTCATTGTTCGCCTCTATTCCCCCCATTATGCCATTCCCCAACCACACTCGCCTCTAGCATCCAGTCCACCATTGATGGGCCTCTAACCCGTCGTTGGTTACCCCAAGTGGAAGGTGTGAGATGCAGTGTTGTGGAAGTTTTTCCCTTAGCAAAGATGCCAAGGATCGAATCCCCAGAGACTCCTAGGTTCAACAAGTAGGTGTCAACTGCTAACGGCGCCAGATATTAGCAATCAACGTGGACCTGCACACAGATACAAATAACTTCGCTCCCAACGAGTACAGAGAGGTTGTCAATCCCTCCGGCCTTGTAGTTCACAAAGGATTAAAAGCAAATGATAGTAGTGATAGATAGTGTTTTGCAATAGTAAATAAAAGCGAAAAGTAAATAGCGGATGTGATCAATGATGGTAATATGGACCGGAGTCTCATGATGTTCACTAGTGAAGTCTCTCTCCCAAAAGACGATAAAATAGCTATGTGAGGTAAACGAATTACAGCGGGCAATTGACAGGACCACGAACGCAAACCAATGCTGACTACATTGCAAGAAAGGTTGAGGTTCAAAGCATGGGCGGTACGCCAAAAGTAAGTAGACCGAAATCCATCAATATCTACTACTAATCATCCACCTTGAGATATCTATCTAGAACATCTCGCTGGTATTAAGTTGTGAGTCCCACCCATAGTGTAAACTCAAAGCAACAGACAACTGCATTAAAAGAACTTTGCGTAAAGTAAACAATCCTTGCACCCGCGGGCACAAGCACCGTTGTTTTCCCCCTTGTGGCAACAGCACATCCCCTAGACTCATGTTTCTGTCACTCAAGCTAGTCATCGAGGGGCATGAACCCACAATCGAGCATAACGTTCCCTCTTGGAGTCACTACCTACTACTTGGCCAAAGCAATAAATAACAACGGAGAACATGCAAGAATTACTTATGAACATAAATATAAAAGAGGTAGATCAAATATATTACTCAAGATCAATCTGAACATAATCTCATAATCCATCGGATCCCAGCAAACTCATCATAGCAACAGCATAAGGATTACATATGTGCCTCGATCATGTAGGGCAGCTCACGAGGACTAATTAGAGAAGCACAAGAACAGGAGGAGAACATCACATAGCTACTGGTCATGGACTCATGGTCCAAGGGAGACTACTCACAACTCATCCGGGAGGCGTCCATGGTGGTGGAGAGGCTCCCGATGATGATCATCCCCTCCGGCAGGGTGCCGGGAAGAGTTCTCCTGGTGCTCCCGATCTTGGAAGCGGCGGCGGCGGCGGAACAGAGATGAGATCGCGAAAAAGAGTTCCCGTCCCGAGGGTTTCGAAGGACGCTCTAAATATATGCCAAAGGGGGGCACCAGACGGGGCTCGGGGGGGCCCAGGCGCCCCCCCGGCGCGGC
>LR738710.1:97507555-97730402 GCA_902687465.1 Secale cereale | reverse complement strand
CCCCCGGCTATACTTCGGGCGCAAGGTAGGTTCTGGAACGCTGATTTTTTATATAATTTTTCTGGATTTTTCCTGACAGTTCTCGTAATGTGAAAACTTGAAATACAAAAACAGCTGAAAACAGAAACTGGCACTGGGGTGCACTGGATTAGTAGGTTAGTCCAAATATGATCAAAAGTGTATGGAAGTGTATAAATATCATAGCAATATCACCCAAAAGTGGCATGGAGCAAGCAGAAATTATGGATACGTTTTGGACGTATCAACATCCCCAAGCTTAATTCCTGCTCGTCCTCGAGTAGGTAAATGATAACAAGAATAATTTCTGTGGTGACATGCTATTAACCATATAGGACTTTTATAGTCATATGACAAAAGCTTACTGAGACAATGATTCTATAGTAATTAAGTTGCCTCATGAGAAAATCACAAATGACTGAAAGTTTTACAATATGACACTGAAACATCAAAAAGATTTGCAATGAACATGATGTGCAAATATGATAAAGTGATATCTAGCTTGCCCCCTTTAGTGAAGCAAAACATAAATGCAGGGGCACCTTCAAGGTTTAAGTGATGACTAGATACAATGATTTCAGAATAAACAATATCACCATCATGCAAAAGACAATGCTACTTTGGGACAATGCACATTACACTCAGAATGACAATCATGCTCTCAGTAGTTGGTGCTTGAGCTTTTTATTTTGAAAAGATAGAAGCAATTTTGTCAACGGTAGTAGTACTTCATATGTGTCATGCATAAGACATCCTATAAGTTGCAAGCCTTATGCATCGAGTACCAATAGTGCTCGCACCTTGTCCTAATTAGCTCGGATTTCCATGGGTTATCATTGCATTACATATGTTTCAACCAAGTGTCACAAAGGGGTACCTCTATGCAACTGTACAAAGGTCCAAGGAGATAAATCGCATTTGATTTCTCGTTTTTGATAGATCTCAATTTGAGGACATCCATACCGGGACAACATAGAAAATAGATGATGGACTCCTCTTTAATGCATAAGCATATTCTCATAAGAGATTGAGGATTAATGTCCAAGCTAAAACTTCCACCATGATACATGGCTTTGGTTGGCGTCCCAATGTTCTTCTCTAACAATATGCATACTCATTCAACCCATGGCAAATCACCCTTACTTCAGACAAGACGAACATGCATAGCAACTCACATGATATTCAACAAAAGTGTGATAGTTGATGGCGTCCCCAGAAACATGGTTACCGCTCAGCAAGCAACTTATAAGAAATAAGATACATAAGCAACATATTCTTTACCACAATAGTTTTTAAGCTACTTTCCAATGAGCTATGTATTGCAAGGTTAGTCTGCTTAGTACAGGTGGAGGTTAGAAAAAGACTGGGAGCGACCAACTAAGAGAGCAATGACGGTCATAATCATGCAGGGCGACAAAGCAACATTGAATCAGGCATGGTAGTTATATCGCTACTCAGAAATAAAAGATCATCAAGGCTTGACAGACTTTCTTTACAGTCTTAAATATGCGTGAGCATACGCCAAGTCAATCAAAATAAATTCTCGAAGGAAGATATTACTAAACCATACCACATCATAGGCAAACAAATCACGTTGGTACTCCAATAACACATTGGGAATCCCCTAGCTATTTGAGACTAACCATAAGAAAACCTGAACTACTAAGCGCCATTATGCACGTAGCATCTTTATCATAGACATATTAACCAATGCAACGGAAGCAAACTCTCTTAATAAGGTGAGCATGGTAGTTAAAGAGAGTTCAAGCAACCAACTAAACAAAAGCTCTTTGAAAAGATAAGCATGAATACTAAGAGCAGAGCATGATAGTAGCTATTAAAAGACAAAGAACACACGCATCAAAGATAGACATGAAAATTCTATGTTATGTTCTAGGTAGAAGTGGAGCGTGTTTCTCTCCCACATAAAGAACGCTGAGTTCCGACTCTTTATGAAAAACTAAAAAGAAAACTAAAAGCAAGACGCTCCAAGCATAGCACATAACACATGAAGTGATAAAAATATAGTGGAACGAAAGACGAACGGATAATGTTGATGGAGAAGGGGATGCACGGGGGCATCCCCAAGCTTGAGCGCTTGACACTCCTGAATCTCTTTATCATCTTCCCTCGCACACTTGAAAACTCCCTTCATACATAACTCATCATAATCTGATTAGCGAGGTTAGTACCCTTAATAAAATAATTGTTCCTTGCTGGAAATAAAGATATTCTTGAAGTTATACTGTTTCTCAAGATTTCCATAAGGTTTTCGCAAAGAAAAAGCAAGCTCTTGGTTTGCAAAATGAAGGAAAGGCAAAACAGGACAGAATCTGTGAAAAACAGAACAGCAGGTAGTAATTGATTTGTTCGGGGTACTTCTGCAACTCAAATCAAAAAACTCAGAACAGATGCACGAAAGAAAATTATATAGAAAACGCTGTCGAATAAATTCAGACCAAAAAGATGATCTGGTGATTTTATACGAATTTTTCTATCCAAGGACAGAATCTGTTTCCTGAACAGCACCTCACAACTTTTGAACTTTCTAGCAATCAGAGGCTATACTTGGCACGAATATGAAAAGCAAAGATACAATGATGATGCTACTGTAGTAAACAACATCAAGACACAACAAAAGCAAAATATAAAAATTTATTCATTGGGCTGCCTCCCAAAAGCGCTTTCTTTTATGCCTTTAAGCTAGGCATAAGACTTTAATGATGCTCTTGTAGGAATAAGAGTTGAAGAACAAAAGAGAGCATCAAGAAGAAAATACCAAACACATTTAAGCCTAACAAGCTTCCTATGCATAGGAATATTGCAATAGAATAATTCATTGAAGCACAAAGCAATAAGCATAGGAAGACAAAACAAGTGCAGCTTCAAAACCTTCAACATAAAGAAAGGGAACTTGATATTATTGAAATATCTACAAGCATATGTTCCCTTCTCATAATAATTTTCAGTGGGATCACGAATAAACTCAATAATATAAGCGTCACATAAAGCATTGTTACCATGATCCACATGCAAAAAGGTACTCTTACTCTCCACATAAGTATCATGAAGAGGATAAAATTTAATATAAAACAGAGACATAAGCTCTTGCCAATCAAGCAAGTGCGAGTTATCGAGAAGCTTATACCAATCTGAAGTCGTATCTATAAGTGATACGGCGAACAATTTCCTCATGACAAACTCCCTTGATACACCTGCAAGCTTAAATAATGAACATAGTTATGATAGATATAGCAAGTGTTCACCGGGATGTCTGTCTCCTGCATAACGATTAGCCAAAACATAATCGATAATACCAACTGGTATTTTATAGGGCACAATTTCAGTAGGGGGAGGAGCAACCACCACAGGTGCGGGGCGTCTTCCCGCAAGCAACGATCCGATAGCAAGGTTGTCCATAAGCATAACTAGTGAAATTCATAAAGAAAACTGAAAGGTAAACTAACAAGACTAAAAAGCAAAGGTAAAAGATAGCGTGCAACTCCCCTATCCTGAAGAGTGGATTCCCCGGCAACGGCGCCAGAAAAACTCCTTGATGGGCCTCTAACCCCTCGTTGGTTACCCCAAGTGGAAGGTGTGAGATGCAGTGTTGTGGAAGTTTTTCCCTTAGCAAAGATGCCAAGGATCGAATCCCCAGAGACTCCTAGGTTCAACAAGTAGGTGTCAACTACTAACGGCGCCAGATATTAGCAATCAACGTGGACCTGCACACAGATACAAATAACTTTGCTCCCAAGGAGTACAGAGAGGTTGTCAATCCCTCCGGCCTTGTAGTTCACAAAGGATTAAAAGCAAATGATAGTAGTGATAGATAGTGTTTTGCAATAGTAAATAAAAGCGAAAAGTAAATAGCGGATGTGATCAATGATGGTAATATGGACCGGAGTCTCATGATGTTCACTAGTGATGTCTCTCTCCCAAAAGACGATAAAACAGCAATGTGAGGTAAACGAATTACAGCTGGGCAATTGACAGGACCACGAACGCAAAGCAATGCTGACTACATTGCAAGAAAGGTTGAGGTTCAAAGCATGGGCGGTACGCCAAAGTAAGTAGACCGAAATCCATCAATATCTACTACTAATCATCCACCTTGAGATATCTATCCAGAACATCTCGCTGGTATTAAGTTGCGAGTCCCACCCATAGTGTAAACTCAAAGCAATAGACAACTGCATTAAAAGAACTTTGCGTAAAGTAAACAATCCTTGCACCCGCGGGCACAAGCACCGTTGTTTTCCCCCTTGTGGCAACAGCACATCCCCTAGACTCATGTTTCTGTCACTCAAGCTAGTCATCGAGGGGCATGAACCCACAATCGAGCATAACGTTCCCTCTTGGAGTCACTACCTACTACTTGGCCAAAGTGAAGGAAATATGCCCTAGAGGCAATAATAAAGTTATTATTTATTTCCTTATATCATGATAAATGTTTATTATTCATGCTAGAATTGTATTAACCGGAAACTTAATACATGTGTGAATACATAGACAAAACAGAGTGTCCCTAGTATGCCTCTACTAGACTAGCTCATTGATCAAAGATGGTTATGTTTCCTAGCCATAGACATGAGTTGTCATTTGATCAACGGGATCACATCATTAGGAGAATGATCTGATGGACAAGACCCATCCGTTAGCTTAGCACTATGATCGTTTAAGTTTAACTGCTATTGCTTTCTTCATGACTTATACATGTTCCTATGACTATGAGATTATGCAACTCCCGAATACCGGAGGAACACTTTGTGTACTACCAAACGTCACAACGTAACTGGGTGATTATAAAGGTACTCTACAGGTGTCTCCGAAGGTACTTGTTGGGTTGGCGTATTTCGAGATTAGGATTTGTCACTCCGATTGTCGGAGAGGTATCTCTGGGCCCACTCGGTAATGCACATCACTATAAGCCTTGCAAGGATTGCAGCTAATGAGTTAGTTGCGGTATGATGTATTACGGAACGAGTAAAGAGACTTGCCGGTAACGAGATTGAACTAGGTATTGAGATACTGACGATCGAATCTCGGGCTAGTAACATACCGATGACAAAGGGAACAATGTATGTTGTTATGCGGTTTGACCGATAAAGATCTTCGTAGATTATGTGGGAGCCAATATGAGCATCCAGGTTCCGCTATTGGTTATTGACCGGAGACGTGTCTCGGTCATGTCTACATAGTTCTCGAACCCGTAGGGTCCGCACGCTTAAGGTTTCGATGACAGTTTTATTATGAGTTTATGAGTTTTGATGTACCGAAGGAGTTCGGAGTCCCGGATGAGATCGGGGATATGACGAGGAGTCTCAAAATGGTCGAGACGTAAAAATCGATATATTGGACGACTATATTCGGACATCGGAAAGGTTCCGAGTGATTCGGGTATTTTCGGAGTACCGAGGAGTTACGGGAATAGAGGAGAGAGGCCAAAAGGAAGGAGGCGTGCACCCCCCTTCTGGTCCGAATTGGACAAGGGGTGCAGCCCCCTTTTCCTTCTCCCTCTCCCCCTCTTTCCTTCTCTCCTACTCCGGAAAGGAAAGGGGAATCCTACTAGGACTTGGGAGTCCTAGTAGGACTCCCCACACTTGGTGCGCCCCCTCTAGGGCTGGCCTCTTCCTCCCTCCTTTATATACGGGGGCAGGGGGGCACCTCTAGACACAACAATTGATCTCTTGATCTCTTAGCCGTGTGCGGTGCCCCCCTCCACCATAGTTCTCCTCGATAATATTATAGCGGTGCTTAGGCGAAGCCCTGCGACGGTAGAACATCAAGATCGTCACCACGTTGTCGTGCTGACGGAACTCTCCCTCGACACTCAGCTGGATCGGAGTTCGAGGGACGTCATCAAGCTGAACGTGTGCTAGAACTCGGAGGTGCCGTAGTTTCGGTGCTTGATCGGTCGAGCCGTGAAGACGTACGACTACATCAACCGCGTTGTTCTAACGCTTCCGCTTTCGGTCTACGAGGGTACGTAGACACACTCTCCCTTCTCGTTGCTATGCATCTAGTAGATAGATCTTGCGTGATCGTAGGAAAATTTTGAAATACTACGTTCCCCAACACAAAGAAATAAATAACAACGGAGAACATGCAAGAATTACTTATGAACATAAATATAAAAGAGGTAGATCAAATATATTACTCAAGATCAATCTGAACATAATCTCATAATCCATCGGATCCCAGCAAACTCATCATAGCAACAGCATAAGGATTACATATGTGCCTCGATCATGTAGGGCAGCTCACGAGGACTAATTAGTGAAGCACAAGAACGGGAGGAGAACATCACATAGCTACTGGTCATGGACTCATGGTCCAAGGGAGACTACTCACAACTCATCCGGGAGGCGCCCATGGTGGTGGAGAGGCTCCCGATGGTGATCCTCCCCTCCGGCAGGGTGCCGGGAAGAGTTCTCCTGGTGCTCCCGATCTTGGAAGCGGCGGCGGCGGCGGAACAGAGATGAGATCGCGAAAAAGAGTTCCCGTCCCGAGGGTTTCGAAGGACGCTCTAAATATATGCCAAAGGGGGGCACCAGACGGGGCTCGGGGGGCCCAGGCGCCCCCCGGCGCGGCCCAGGGGGGGCGCGCCGCCAGGGCGCCTGGGGCCCTGGTGCCCCCCCCCCCCCGGCTGTACTTCGGGCGCAAGGTAGGTTCTGGAACGCTGATTTTTCATATAATTTTTCTGGACTTTTCCTGACAGTTCTCGTAATGTGAAAACCTGAAATACAAAAACAGCCGAAAACAGAAACTGGCATTGGGGTGCACTGGATTAGTAGGTTAGTCCAAATATGATCAAAAGTGTATGGAAGTGTATAAATATCATAGCAATATCACCCAAAAGTGGCATGGAGCAAGCAGAAATTATAGATACGTTTTGGACGTATCAACCATGTCTCAAAAAAGGCAACCAGTCAACCAGCCTGTCGCCATGCTGCCGCACTCGCTCGACACGCCGGCGCCGACTAGAAGCTCACCCTGATCCGTGCGCGCTGCCGTCGAACATCCCGGCGCGGCGGAGGGGGGAACAAGGGCATCATCGTCGGGCATCGGCTGCTCTTCGCCGCTGGCCTCGCGGGTCCACTGGTCGTCCACGTCGAACGGCCGGCCGTCACCGGCCACTCCTCCGGTCCTCCCTGTCTGAATTTGTAAGTGCTCCGTGCGACTGTGAGCACAGCTGTTGGAAACTTGGAATTTGGATCCCCCGTCCGTGTGATCTGTACGAGTAGGATAGTGAAACTGGGGAAACATGGGCAACACCAAATTTTGGAATTTTTGTTGCTTCCTATGGATTTTAATCAGTAATTTAACAATTAGTATGCCTATTCATCTGAGATAATTGAGGATTTTTTGTGTTTTACATCACAGATTTGTATTTGTTCTCAAAACGGGAATAGACTGATCAAGTGACCATGGTTAATGGCAGCAACGGCAACATTCAGTCGTACTTCAAAAGACAAAGGACAAATCAACGAGATGTAGTAGCAGAAGATCCTACACCAGCGCAACCTTTACCTCTGCTTCTTGCATTGGAACAACAACATGAAAATCAAGATGAAGAGCCTCAAACAAATAATCCAGTTCCTCTTCCTGTTGTGTTTCGAGGTATGGAATTCTTGGAGCGAGATCCTGCATGGCGACCACAAATTTGGCAATACCCACCAAATCAAAGAGATAGCGTGCGGAGATCATATTTTTTGTTAGGTCCTATGCAAGTGCAACCAAAACTAAAGGAGTATAAAGCTTCTCGTAAAAAGGGTTGTCGGAGATATACCCCGCGGTATGACCCGGCCGGAGATATGACCCGGGTGGGACTTGGCGTTTCATTGGTAAACCGCCCAAAGACTGACGACTCACTAATGACTCGGTCGGGCCTGGTGACTCATTGGTGACCCGGCAGGTGTTTCAGATGGATGACAAGGCTCAAGGCCCAAAAGGTCGGCTCATGTTATGGTGGGCCGGCTTAAGAGGAAAGGCATGAGGAATATTTCCCTTACAAGGAATCAAGTCCCGGACTTGTACCCGGCTTGTATTAGAAGATAGACTAGTCCTAATCCTACTATGGCTCCACATGTAACCCGCCCCTCCAACTTATATAAGGAGGGGCAGGGCACCCCAAGAGGGGGGCGGAATAATCTTGAGGGCTAGACACAACTAGAGGAGAGCCGGCTTACACAGCAACTCCCTCATGAGCATATTGAATAAGACCTACACACAAACAGCATGTAGGGTTATTACCGGATGATGTTTCCCGGGGCCCGAAGTTGTTTGAATCTTGTCTTGTGCGCTAATCCTCTTCGACGATCTACCTGTGTCTCTCGTCCCGATCAACCCCTCTCAAGCTACTACCTAGTTGTGTTGGTCGCACGACAAGTCCTTACACTAGGACATATGCCGTGATAAATCCACGACAAGGGCCATCAATGTCGCTTCCAATATAAGTGGTTTGAAAAATTCCCATCATGGCTAGAGTACTCAGAGGACAGTCATTGTACATATTGTGTATTTTTGCTTTGTTTTAGCAGAAATTTCTCATCAAAAGGAGACTCTGATGTATTCACGGTGCATGGTTTTGATAACTGGAAGAAGGTAAATGATGGAAAATCATGTGCACTCTTAGGCCATGAAGGTTCTACACCTTGCTCACCACACAACAATGCAGCCGTAGATCGCCAAGCATTGTTGAATGAGGCTTGCCATTTGGAAAATGTAGTAGCAGCAAAGGATGTTGAAAAGGTAGAAAGAAATCATTTAAGGCTAAAAGCATTAGGAGCAGTTGTTAGGTGGCTCACATTTGAGTCTTGCGCTTTTAGAGGACACGATGAGAAAGCTGAGTCAAGGATTAAATGAAATTTTCTTGAATTGTTAGAGCTTCTAGCAGAGTTCAATCATGATCTTGCTAAAGTCATTTTGGGGAATTCTCCATACATTTCAAAGTACACGTCTCCAGATATTCAAAGGAAATCTTGTCCATATATGCAACTAAAGTTAGGAGACATATCCGTGAAGAAATTGGGGATTCCACATTCTCTATTCTAGTGGATGAGACATGTGATGTGACAAAAAGAGAACATATGGCATTGGTTTTCAGATTTGTTGATAAAGTTGGCTTTTCACAAGAGCGGATCTTGGATTTGATACATGTGGCCATGACATTGAAAGATAAGTTGTGCGATCTATTATCAAAATATGGTTTTGATATTCAGAACCATCGCGGGCAAGGATACGATGAGGCTAGCAACATGAGAGGGGAGCTGAATGGACTGTAATCTCTTTTTCTTAAGGTATGCCCATATGTGTACTATGTTCATTGCTATGCTCACATATTGCAACTTGCACTAGTAGATGCATCCAAAGAGGTGGTTCTTGTTGCCCGGTTTTTTCGGAAATTGATCTTATTATAAACACCGTTGACTCCTCATCAAAACGCCATGATGAGCTCCATGATGCCTAGCTGACAGAGCTAACACGTATGATAGAAAATGGAAGCATTCAGACTAGTCAAGGGGCAAATCAGATTCGATCACTTAAAAGGCATGGAGACACTAGGTGGGGTTCTCACTTTGGTTCCATCCTTAGCCTTATGAAGTTGTTTACTGTAGTAAATTTTGTTATTAAAGATATAGCTGCTGATAGATCAGTTGTGGGATCAATATGTGCTGATGCTGACACATCTTTCGGCTATTTGTCCTCGTTCGAGTTTGTCTTTGTCTTATGTATGATGAAGGAGTAGGGTTAACGGAAGCACTTGGCCAAGCTTTACAAAAGAGGTCACAAGACATTGTAAATGCTATTCGTCTAGTGTTTGCAACAAAAGAATGTCTTCGCCAGTTGAGATCCGACGATGGCTGGGAGGAATTCTTTTGCACAGTTGTTGAATTTTGTGTGAATCATGGCATTGAAATTCCGGACATGAAGAAAACTTATTTCATGCGTGGTGGTCGTGCATGACATCAGCCTGATCATTTCACTAAGGAGCAATATTTTTGAGTGGAGATATTATGTGCAACTCTTGACAACCAACTACATGAATTGGATCGCAGGTTCAGTGAAAAGATAATGGATCTTCTATCCACCAGCGCCAATAATTCCTCAAAATAAATTTAAATCTTTTAAAGGTAGTGATATATGTGAGTTGGTGAAGAAGTATTACCTACCAGATTTTAGTCAACAAGATCGGTATGTTTTGGAACAACTAAAACTATGTTGTTGATGCTTCCAATGATGTAGAGTTGAAAGATGTATCAACATTGACTGACCTTTGCCAACTCCTGTTGAGACGGGAAGAGATAAAATCTACCATCTAAAATTGAAAGATTAATCCGTCTACTTGTTACTCTTCCATTTTCTACGGCAAGTGATGAACGTGCATTTTCCAGTTTGAAGATCATCAAGACAAGGTTGCGTAATAAGATGAAAGATGGTAATCTTGACAATAACTTGATTGTTCATATAGAGCGCAAAATCACAGAGAAGTACAACTTTGAGGATATTTTGATAGAATTCAAGAGCATGGCAAATCGAAAAGTTGATCTGTAGTACCACTCATTTTGTAGTTGTTTGTTGGCTGAGAGAATGTCTTTGAAGTTTCGTTTTGTAGTTGTTAGTTGGCTCGGACAATGTCTTTGAAGTTTGAGGGCTGAGCAGTATATCCATGTAGAGAAGTCGTATATTTTGGTTTAGTTAGCTCTCTTATAAAGTATATATTGCTAATCATACATGTAATTAACCTACTCCTATATGGGTAATATAAGTATAAATTCACCTGGAGGTTACAAGTTCTGCTTTGTTGCAGTTGGTTAAAAAAAAAAATCTTTGCCCCCCCCCCCGATAGATTTTTGTCAAGCTCAGGCACTGGCAAAAATTTTGTTGCATGGAATTCAATGCCGGTTGTTGGTTGGACTTTGCCTGAAGTAAGTGTGGTCGCAGTTCCTAAACTTTGGCTGCCTCCTCCTACTGATTACGTTGCTTTGTCAGTGGACGGGTCCTGAGTCTGGTGCAGCGGCGGCAGGGATGATTCTCCGACATCACAATGGATCAGTTATTTTTGCTGCATATCGATTTATTTTCAATGGCAACAATGCACTGGAAGCGGAGTTACATGCAATCATGCAAGGAATGGCGCTTGCTTTACAACATTCTAACTTTCCAGTCATTGTCCAATCTGATTCGAGTGAAGCTTTGTCTAGTCTTATAGGAGATGAACTAGTTAGTTCTGCCTATGGACATCTGGTGGCTGAAATTAAGGAGTTGATGAAAAACCGGGAGTTTATTCCTCAGAAATTATCTAGGGATCAAAATAGAGTTGCCGACCGTTTGGCAAATTATAGTCGTTTAGAGTGTACCACGGCTGTGTGGTTATACCTAGATCCACCATGTATTAAGCATATTTTGCCTCTCGACTGTAACTCTTTCGTTATGAAAAAAAAAGCTCAGCCACTGGCCTGTGGTCGCACAAGACCACCATTCCACCGGAGACCGCACCCGTCGGTGCGCACGTTATCCTCTCTTCCCCTGTCGTGGCGCCCATACCGCCCCGGCCTGGGTACGTGTGCTACTCCCATCCTATCCCGCACACAAAATTTTGTTGCCTAGCGCAGTCTAAGTCCAACGAGTCACGTATATGGTCATGCGAGTGTGTAGCGGTAGGTACCGTGTACGTACTCTTGTACACTAGCCACCAAACCTGCTGAACCAGGAGTAACTACAGTACCAAAGCTCGCACGGCAGGCATGCTCCAAGTGTAGCGCGTGCCCTACACACATTCACTCCCTTGCCTTGCCTTGCCTTACCGTATATTGCTGCACCTGTCACCGTCGCCGTGCAGTGGCTTAGATTGGAGCCTTGGAGAATGTCATTTACGTACAACTGATAGTAACATCCGGAAACGTGTCAGCATCAAGGCCACGTCGCACCACACTCGAGACGGTCCATCAGAATCGTAACCAAGATTCTAAGATGCGGATTGCGACCGTGACAACCTTTGCTTCGAACCGAGCTGCACGAAAGGTGAGATGCAGTGCACTGCAGAGTGCAGACAATCAATCAGTGGGAGGGCTCAGCTCAGCTTGTAGCACTCTCCCTCCTCTATAAAGCCCGGAAAGCAGGGCTCGTGTCCCCGTCATTCCTCCCTCCCTCCTGCTTCCTCGGTGCTCGGGCAGACACGATGAGGTCCGCACCGGCGCTGTTGCTGGTGGTAGTACTAGCGGCGGCCGCTCACCTGCTGCCGTTGGCGCAATGCGACGGGCCCAACCCGGAGATCCACAACACCGGCGGGCTCAGCCGGCAGGGCTTCCCGGCGGGGTTCGTGTTCGGGACGGCCGCGTCGGCGTACCAGGTGGAGGGCATGGCGAGGCAGGGCGGCCGCGGGCCCAGCATCTGGGACGCCTTCGCGGCCATACCGGGGACGATCGCCGGCAATGGCACCGCCGACGTGACCGTCGACGAGTACCATAGGTACAAGGTGTGTAGTACACTGACCAAACATCCTGATTGCTATGTGTTTACTGGTGTTTCTTTGGTGGTGTCCTGATGCTTGACAGAGGTCTTTTGTTCTGAGGTGTGTGTAGGAGGATGTGGGCATAATGAAGAACATGGGATTCGACGCGTACCGGTTCTCGATCTCCTGGTCCAGGATTTTCCCAGGTACTGTATATGTGTGGCCGGATCCTCCTCCAACTGCAGCACTTTGCTAATTCTCGATCCAATATTTTTTACATGGATCAAAGGTAGTTTCTGATGTAGAGCTGTGTATGATAAAATTGTAGATGGGACTGGGAAGGTGAACCAGGAAGGAGTAGACTACTACAACAGGCTCATAGATTACATGCTCCAGCAAGGTAACTGAATTTTCCATCACCTAGGCAAAAATCTCTCAGCATCAGGGCCCGGACTTCTGATTTAACTGAACCTTGTATATGATGGTGGGTTATTAGGCATCACCCCGTATGCAAACCTCTACCACTATGACCTCCCACTGGCGCTCCAGCAGCAGTACCTAGGCTGGCTAAGCCCAAAGATTGTGTAAGCATCTCAGCATTTCAGACAGTGGTTTCCACATTTCAGAGCTGAATTTCAGCATGTCTTTGATGCGATACCTTTTTCACGAAAGGGGCGCGTTTGCCGACTATGCCGAGTTCTGCTTCAAGGTGTTCGGAGACAGGGTGAAGAACTGGTTTACCTTCAACGAGCCGAGGGTCGTCGCCGCTCTGGGCTATGACAATGGCTTACATGCGCCGGGGAGGTGTTCCAAGTGCCCTGCAGGAGGCGACTCCAGGACGGAGCCGTACATTGTCACGCACAATATCATCATTTCGCATGCCACGGCAGTGCAGCGATACCGCGAGAAGTATCAGGTAAAGACTGAACCTTCAAGTCATTTTTCGCTTCAAGACTCACAGACTCGATGGCAAGTGCCCAGGAGTGAATGTGAACTGTGTTTATTGTATTTACTTAACAGCCTCACCAAAAGGGGAGGATTGGAATTCTCTTGGATTTCGTGTGGTACGAACCTCACAGCGATAGCAATGCGGATCAAGCTGCAGCACAGAGAGCAAGGGACTTCCACATTGGATGGTAAAACCCTGAATTCATTTCACCCAGAATTATTTTTTGCTTCAGAAGTTGAGATTGCAACGCAGGGTCTACTCACCAACTGTCAATAACTTTGTTTGGAGGCATGCAAACTGAAACTATACTATCCTCGCAGGTTCCTTGACCCCATTACCAATGGTCGCTATCCATCGTCGATGCTCAAGATTGTCGGGAACAGGTTGCCGGGCTTCAGCGCCGACGAGTCCAAGATGGTGAAAGGCTCTATTGACTATGTTGGTATCAACCAGTACACTTCTTACTACATGAAGGACCCAGGGACATGGAACCTGACGCCGGTCAGTTACCAGGATGATTGGCATGTTGGATTTGTCTGTGAGATCTTGCTCCTTCACTCCAAATCCTTCTGCTCCATACTTCACATTCTCAGATCCTCATGATGTGTATGTTTCTTCGCAGATGAACGAAATGGTGTGCCTATTGGACCTCGTGTAAGTGCAGTTCTAGGTTTATCTTATGTAGTATGAGTATACTGTAGTACTCTGTACATGGAGTAGTGCAGAGCTTCTGAGGAATTTTTGTAACTGTAAATTGGTTGAATCTATGCAGGCAAACTCCGACTGGCTTTACATTGTGCCATGGGGGATGAACAAGGCTGTGACCTATGTTAAAGAAAGATATGGAAATCCTACGATGATACTTTCTGAAAACGGTACTGATGATCTCAAATGATAACTGTTTCTTTCGACTAAACAACAAATTATAACCTGTCGTTCTCACTAACAAGGAGACAAATGATCAATGTTATGATCTGACAGGAATGGACCAGCCGGGCAACGTCAGCATCGCTAACGGTGTTCACGACACAATAAGGATCCGGTACTACAGAGACTACATAACCGAGCTCAAGAAGGCGATAGACAATGGTGCCCGAGTGGTTGGATACTTCGCTTGGTCTCTGCTTGACAACTTCGAGTGGAGACTCGGCTACACTGCCCGTTTTGGCATCGTCTATGTGGACTTCAATACTCTGAAGAGGTACCCCAAGGACTCAGCCTTGTGGTTCAAGAACATGCTCTCGGAGAAGAAGAGAGGCTAGGATTGCAAACAAAATCCTGGAGGATCAGTTGCTTCAGCTTTCAGAATAAAATCATAATGTAACAAGTACCCCAAAAATGAACCTCGGACATAGCTTTAAGAAACTTGAAATAAAAGGCATTGAGATTGTAACTTTGCCCATCCTTATATATAATACAATGGGAAGCAAAAACATGTCTTCTAAGTCTTGTTTGCCAAGAGTCAAAACACCACAAGCAGATCAGTTTAGGTAAACTGAAGCACATGAGATAGTTGAATATCCTAATATCAAATGAAACAATTTCAATAGCATACACATGACCTCACAGAGGAAAGCCAGATGAGCAATTCACTGCAAACCAGTACCCAAAACTGAACTCATCATATTTTATTATACTGATTCCAACAGTACCATTTATTTCTCGTGCTTCTCGCAAGGATTATACTGATTCTCAACATACATGAATAATGACTTCATAATCATGAAACTCCTATCTATACGACTACCCATTTATCTTTCTATCCAAGATCTTTTCACCAGTGCTTTGCAAGCTATTGCGAAGAGGTAAATATCTATTCCTATCCTATATTCGTTATCTGCGGGAAGGCTAGGCAAAACTGGACCGATTAAACAGCAGGTGCTAGAAATTACTAAATACTCTTCAAAAGCTAACTTGACCTTTCCAGTGGATATATATAGGTGCCAACTCCTTCGCTATAACACAGCTTACTTAACTTCACCACTTCAGCCTGCAATCTGAAAATTCATCGAGATAATTAGTATACATGAGAAGCCTGGGAATTGGTAAGTACAGTATGCATGCAGATGCAGGTAAGTTAGAAAGTCTCAGAATGTGATCAAAATAATTATTTAAGGACCTGGGCTACCAAGTTGATCGTCAGACATCAAGGGTGCCACAAAATTTGCAGTGTTCAGGGTTCAGCTAATGGGGCTTCCAGAATTATAGAACTGAAGCTGTGAGTGGAACTAGGATAAGTTAATCAGATTTAACAACTGTTTTCAGATTCCACTTACTCTCTACTGGGTAACTGGAAATTACTACTCCAATAAGAAACAACTCCCTAACTGCATCTACAGGTTGCTTAGTGACAGTGAGTTATACTGATTGCAAGTTTTATTCCGCAACCTTGAGCAATCATCATCCACAACTTATATACAGCACTAGTATATTTCTGAAATTGACAATTCCATTCCAACACAAACTGTGTGGCACAAATTTCACGTACCATGTACACATACGGGTCCGGGCGGCCACCAGTGCCTGCACGACGCAACCCTCTCTTCTGCTTCAGCAACCTGTGAATTCCGAACAGAGAGACGCACGGACAAACAGAGATTGGGCAGTCAGAGGCAACAAAATTCAGAACATCTTCAGACGACAGTTGGATTGGGGGAAGTGTCCTACTCACCAGCGCAGAGCCTTGCTGGTCACAGCGTTGTCGCCGACGGCGGCGCGGATGGCCGTCTCCGTGGCCGGCGCGGCCTTGGGCCGCGAGAGCCACTCCATGATCGAGTCCGCCCTCCGCACCAGACTCTCACAGCCGCCGCTCGCCAGCGGAGGTCGGCGGCATCTCCCCGACGTGGCCGTGGACCGGGAGGACGCGGCTCCCGTGATGGTGCTCCCCTCGCTGGCCACCACGCTGCCCCTCTCGCTCTCCTCCCCGCCCTCCTCCTCGCCGTTGATGACCTCGATCCACACGCCCTTCCGCCTCTTCGCCGGCTCGCCCTGGAACAGCTTGCTTGTCGCCTTCGCCAGCACCTAGAGCCACCGACCAGAGCCACCGATCAGCGCATCGCCGCAGAAGGCAGACACGAGGGACAGACCGCGAAGTAGCAGGCGAGGAGGTTGGTTACCTTGGGGTCGATGCGGCGGAGGGTGGCGATGACGGCGAGCACGCGGAGGGGGTCGATGGGGCGGCTGCGGCGCGCCGCGTCGGACACGCACGACCTCGCCGAGGTGACGGAGTAGGAGGAGGAGGAGCCCGAGTAGGAGGGGAGCTCGTCGCTGCAATTGCGGAGACGCGCACGGGGCGGTGAGCACGCGGAAGCGGGTGCGGGCGGAAAACCAGTTAGCGGTACGGCGGATTCGCGATTGCCTACCTGACGGTGGGGAGGAGCGGCGCGGGCGGGGAGTCGGCGAGGCAGAGCAGCGCGCCGGCGAGGGCGACGTCGGCGGAGGTGGGGAAGGCCGCCGCGCGGGAGGCGGTGGCGGGGGCCGCTCTCATGTCGCCGGCAAGGGGGCAGGCAGTGGCGGTGGGAGAGGAGGCAGTGGCGGTGTTTGGATTTTGTTGGGGAATCGAGAAGTTTTGGGGGAGGATGGGATGGGAGTAGCGGTGTCATTTTGAAATTTCAAAGCGTGTACCGCCCGTGTAGGGAGGCGTGCGGCGCGGTGGGGGTTGAGGGGAGGTTGACATGCGGGGTCGCCGCTCGCCAGGGCACAGGTCGAGGATGAATTTGCAGATTTTACTGGATTTTGACTCGAGGCAACTCTTTCGGTTGCACTAGTAAACGTGCATGTGCAATGCACGTCTAATTCGAGTTTAAATTTTGGATGCTTAAAGTTGTTTGTTCCAATCCACATATTGATACTTGTGATCCTACATGTGCAATAATTTGTAGAATTCTGTGTATTCTATAAAGTTAACTCAGTATTCACAAACTTGTCAAAGAGTATCAAAATTAAATCATAAGTGTAGTTTTTTTTTTGGCCATGTAAGCTTTGTAGTAGACTTATAATATTCCCCCCGGATTAATGCAAAAGTAGAGCTCTTGCATTCTAATGCGAAGTATCTAAGATGGTATGTTCTTGCATAAGCTTCACATGTGATGTAAGAAAATCGAAGTAAACCTCTGCTTCACACTGGCATCATTTGATATGGTCTGACATTATTTAAATGCTAATCAATATGACCCTAAAAATATATATATAACATTCAGAATAAGAGACTGAGTGGATTATCAGTTAGCATAGGAACTCAAGTGAGCCAACTGATGCGTGTTACATTCTTCATGGTAAACGTGGAGAGAAAAGAGTTTGCATTCATCTGCCAAACATAACTAAACATTCTATAAACGGCACGCACATTGTCCATACAAAAACAGGGCGAAATATAAAAATCTTGAATTAAACCATACCAATTTCAAAACTAAGCGCGGCCACTGTTGGTTGTTTTCGGCAGCATGGCAATTCAAGTCGCATCTTGCAGAATGGAACCATGGAGCTGGGTGTCTACTCCAAAATTCGCAAAAAAAAAAACGCAAAAAAGGGTGTCTACTCCAAGCCCTATGTCCCCCGTTTGTGCTTCACTAGTCCCTGCAATTCAAAATTGGCAACTCAACAGGCCCGTTGATGAGGGGGGCCAAAGTGGGCGACCGTCCAGGGCCCTCGAAATTTTGGGACCCCAAATCAGTAGTAGCTAATATATACACCTATACTTAATTAAGGGAAGTTTGCTAAAAAACTTAATTAGGGGAAGAGGCGTACGTGTGAAGGTAACATGCTTTTCGATCCATATCGGCTTCCACCCGATATTCTAGGCGCCAACTTACCTTTTATTTTCTTGCCAATCCTGATTGCTGGTTTCTTTTCCATTTTGGATCTGATCGCTGGATGTATAGCTTCCTGTTTGCGTTGCCCTAGGCCTAGCCATCGATAGTTACAGGCGTACACATTCATGATCCATGATTTGCTTCCATATACGAGGACAACCGAATCAGGGACTGATCGACGCCCCTTTACAACGCCGACCAGGGCATTGTCGTCTACCGGCCGCCGTTCTATCTGATAGAAGATTTGTTTAATTTCTTGCTCCTTGGGTTTTCATTTAATTTCGGTAAGGGTGACCTTTCATTTTTTTTAATATATGGTTAATAGTTGATGATTCAAATTTCCAGGTTTACGTTTTTTCCTGTTTCCGGTTTCCCTATCTTGCTAAGCTTAGAATCCATGTATTGTCTGAATCATTAGTTTTTTTTTTGCGGGTATTAGTTTTGTTACAAGACAAATAATATTTTTTGGGTATAACATGAGATCCTCTATTGCTTTGTGAATACAATATCTACTCTTTTCGCATTGATATTTGATTTATCTATAAATATCACATATTTCAAGTTTTAGAGTTATGCAAGAATATGCTTTTATTTATTTAGTCAAAACTTCGGGCCCCATTTTTTATTTCGTCCCGGGGCCCCAAATTCCTGGAGACGGCCCCGCAACTCAATAAGCCATTTCCATCAACACGTTTGCAACAACTACATTGAAATGTACAAGGACGTGAAATTGTTCAAGCATTTGTGCAACATCTAGAGAGTAAAATAATAACCATGATAGTTTCCCACTTGAAATTAAAAGAATTTGATCTCATGTTGGGAGTGGACGCATCATGCTACCATATCCTAGACTTGTATGGCATTTGAAAGGACAATTTGAACTTAAATAATTAGAAACAAGGTATGCAGAATCACAAAGTAATGAAAATCTGAACAAACAATGCTACTATTAACAACAACATAATGAAGGCAAAGTAGGTGCTAAAATAAGGACACATTATTTACATCTTACATTCTTAAGAAGTTGATCCCCACTACTAGCAATTCTCTCTACATGCACACTATCCACATCAGCATGATGCCATGTCAGCATTATCAACATGTATTCTCCACCTCAGCAAAAAGAAAATCAACGAATCGTTAGCTTCCAATACGAGTGGGTCATCAGAATTGTTTTAGGCGTTTGATCTCCTCTCATCATGTTTTCTCTCTTCTGCTGCACGCGTGGGATCCCATGGTCCAGCGGCCCCTTCTTCTTCTGCCTTCCGTAACTGACAGGTCAATCAAGATAAAGACCCACCAAAGGTGTTGCCCATGGTATAGAATCAGAGTACAGAACGGCCGTCTCTCTCCAATCTCCATTCCCTCGACAACGACAGTCCGGCGTGACGGCCGAGATCCCATCTCGCTACCCTCCGGTAGGACCGCCGACTTGGCTCCCATCTGCGGTTCTCCGGGTTCGCTCGGGCTATGTTCCCCCTCTCGCTGTGGTTCCCGAGTCCGTGGCTTGAAGGTCCTCCTCCTCGCGTGCTTTAGGCCGCACGGCGGCGGCTGCTATGACAAAATGGAGCAGGAGGTGCGGCCTACGCAGGGGCTGGTGCTGCGGCGGCGCGCAGTGAAGAACCAGCCGGTGCTCTCCTTGGAGGACCTGTCACAGTCTCACAGACACTGGCGACGACAGGGCTACAAGTCATTACCTGGACGAGCTCAAGTCCGCCACAAATCCACCTCCAACTTCCTCGGCGAGGTAGGCTTCGGTCCCATCTACATGGTATCCGTCGATGGCGGCCTCCGCCCCGGCCTCGCCAGCAGCAGGTAGCTATCAAGTAGCTCGGCTTCGACAACAACGCCGTCCAGCGGCACCACGAGTTACTGGTGCGTCGCCGTTATTCCGTGCCACAAAGAGTCCAGACATCAACCACAAGTCGTTGGTTGATTCATTGATTCTGTGATGACTGGTTGATTTTTTGTTTGGTCGAACAGGCAGATGCTGAGCCACCTGCACCTGCCCGTAATGGTAGCCATTCTCTTGGCAAGCTGAGCTCCTGCATATTAGTAAGAAGCCCTGCTCCTGTGTATCTATCATGTGCTTTCGTCAACAGTCGTGAACTTCCAGACTACGTCGACAGGTTTTGTATTCTGTTCTTCAGAAATTTGTTCTGTCTTCATTATTTTGTTCTCATGACAAAAGGTCATATTCACTCTACACAACCGATCGAATCAGCCCTCGCTTGCCTTCCGTCCCAGACGTAACCCACTGACTGATCGAGCCAAAAATAATCCTACTGCAGTGCGTCCAATACCAGTTTTTCATCTGCCCCACTTAGCTTTTCATTATGGCTTTTAATAAACACAAGTGCATATAGGAATCAAAGTAAATAGCAACGGTGATTATTAACAGGTTACAGATCTTTTCCCTTCGTCTCCTTCCTACCTTGATCGGAAACAGTTATACACCACTATTAAATCCCTCTGCTGGAACTGCTCTACACGTCAGTTTTCCCCCTACACACCTATTTGACTACAATTTCGAATTGATTTTTGTTGCAAGAATTTGTAGCATCAAGACGCACGTTCATCTTCCCCCAAGCCCCAACCTGCATGGTGAATGATAATAACTTCTATGATTATACATGAGCCAGTACTGCCCATCCTGATCTGCTATTTGGATAAAAGTACTTCCGTTGAATTGCACTTCTCTTTATGTTGTTTGCAGGCTAGCCATTGTTATAGATCCAGACAGGATAACTACGCTTTCATGGACCTACACTTCTCTGCATGTTGTTTCATGCAAGACATTGTTACAGACCCATCAAAAATTACATTACTACCATTTCTGTTCTACACATGTTCCCTACAAAATGGCTTTTGGTTGTATGTGGCTTGGGAATTTTTTTGATTTCCTAATTGTTCGATCATATGAATGTTTGTGGCACGTGTAGTTCTTTGTACACAAGAGTAAGCTGCAGATATGGTTGATGGAAGTATGAGGTATGTTCTCCACATTTTCAAGCATAGAAAAGTTCTATGGGCATAGCCGGAACGATGACTTTTTTATACTTATGAATGATGACTTGTGGCTGAATGTCCTTCGTATATTTGGTTCATTTACCAATGATTAGTAATGATATTAAGTATTCCTTAATGAATCTCAGATATACCTTTGCAGGCTATGATTTATGATCCAAATGGGAGATTTTACAAAACCAGATATTTTTCAACAGAGAGGTTGCTTCATCAGTTGTGAAAATTACAATAATTAACACATGTTTTCTTAGTTGTGTTTTCAATCAACCAATGTATCCTTAAGCAGTCTCTATTCCAAAAACTAGCGCACTTTCCTGTTCGTTTTTGTCAAATATCTTTAGAATTGTACAGTCACTCATTAATCTTTTGATCTCCAGAGAGGCTATGTTTGTGGGCAAGTTTAATCCCAGCCTGCTATTTATTAGGTTACCATTCGTTGGTACATATTTTGCTAATCTATTCAGACAAAATCCACATTTGCTTGAATTTATACTCTGAGAAGTTATGAAGCCAAACAGGCTGTTATTCGTAATCAATGGGGATAAAAACTACTCCCATAACACAAAGGAAAAAATAGGATAAGTCTTTCTTAGTATCAAGGCACGGTTCCATGCTTTGATACGCTACTTTAGTGCAATTCGCAGAGTTCCTATTGACACTCAAGCATTGGTCATACAATAGGACCAAATGTTGATATTTGTACTTTGGCCATACATCCACAAGACATTGTTTACTACCGATGCTGAAACCGTCCTATTTGTTGTTACATTGTTCACCTTTGAATTTATAGTGCTGATTTGCGGTTCTATTAAATTTTTATGCTACTTTTATTGTCAGCAACGAGATCCCGCAGCAACGCGCGGGGTATCATCTAGTTTACTAGGTGAATACCCCACGCGTTGCTGCGGGTCATCTAGTAGGCTTCTAAATAATTAATGGCTTGGTCTCAACTACTATTGAATGGTTGTTTTATTTATTACTAACGGGCCACCGATCTCTTTTTGGTTGTTCGCAAGAAGACGACATGCGGTTAAGTACTTGCTAAATGGGATAGATGATTTGTTATTAGTATTTTGAAGATTAGCCATACTGTCATATAGCATTTAACACTGGTTCTTATATACAAAAATATGAAACTTGATTTGATTAAGATGAGTATTTGTCAAAGGCAGATATTGATTGAAGATTAACGTAGCACAGAGGTGGAGTTTTCATTCAACAAATAGTGCAGAACTGCACATACAACAAGCAAATGAAGTTAGTTTTCAGCATAGGTCAACTCGTTGAAATTGCTTCAAAAGGTATTATTGCAAGCGGGCACTGCATTAGCCAAATGAAACCATGTACTAATTGTAGCTTGTGAGTTTTGAGTAAAAATATATTATTATAGAACAAAATTCCCTTGACATTGTTGATGGTCACATATGATATACTTTTAGAGTGCCCCTAAAAGTAGTTCACGACAATCACTCCACCGGCGGCGGCAACCTATTAGGAATTTATTAAGTCTCTCCTTCATGATGAATCAAAAAATTTAAAATCAACTGACACGTTATAGGAAGACAAATAAAATAAACTTCAATGTGACCAGCAAAATTCATAGTTTACTCCACACCTTGTTAAATCGAGCTCTGTTGCAACACATAATCACCAACTATGCTAGTGGACATATTGATCCCCATAATCAGAAGTGACTGAAGTGACAAAACATGTTGGCGGTGACACCAGGAAGATAGCGTTGCTCTTTGGCAATATTAACTACAAAGATGGGCGGGTAGATGACTTTTGCCAGAACCTTGATCGGGTTGCTTGCATGTGCCACAGTGCTAGTGGTAAGGAGCAGGAGCGGTAGAAAGATGCCACCTCTGACTCCCGCATTTGTGTATACGTGAACAATACAGAGTTAAAATACATCCAAACGAAATGTGAAGGAAATTACCAACTTGCAATTCTTGAGTTATGCTGTGCACACCGGAGTAATTAAGTTGGAGGCTAGTTGAACAATACAAATATATAATCTGCAAGGAAACATAGTCAGAATGGACTAAAGAGTAAGCATTGTAGATTCTGTAATTTTCTAAAGCAAAACATTAGCTTGTGGAAAGGTGCGACGTGCCAATAAATAAAAGTAGTTAAATAGAATAAGATAATAAGCAAGCAAACAACAAACTATGGACTTCAAATTTTGGTATCAGATTACTGTAAGCCTACAAAGCAGAAGGTACCTGTGCATTTGTTCTGGTTTTTCAAGTTGATCTGCACTGTAGCGAGCACAGGTTCTATCCGAGGCTCCGAGCGCATCTCCGCCCAGGTTAAGGGGCACATTGACGTGATTGGATAGAGTCTCCGTACTCTAGTATCACCGCGAGTACATGATCTGGTCTTCGTACTCTCGTATCACCGTGAGTACGTGATCTGGTCTCCCGTCCACTACCCGGCTGAATGAGGAGGACACGAGCCGCCGCTGATCCCAAATCTGGGGCCACCGTGAGCACTGCGCACCGGCGTGGATGGCTAACTTAAGCGGCAGCAGCACTCCTCTGCTCTCTCTATCCCGCCTCTCCCTAACCCCTCCCCCTCCGCTCTGGATTCAAGGTGGATGATGATGCAACCAAGAGGCGCTGGCCAAGTTCAGATTAAAGATTTCGAGATGCCAAAGATGGTAAATAAAGGTGAGTGATCATGTCTCTTCGCATACCTTCGTTGGTTTCTGAAACTGAGTAGATGCGACGGAAGATCATTAATCCCAATTAAGCGTTCGACTGGAAGATTGGCAGTCACACGGCATAGAGTCTGCAACGTTTGGGACCGAGTTTTCTCGGTGGAAAATACTGATGATATGTCTAGACCACTGCTAGTCAACCATGGTGGGTCCCTCATGTAAGCGTATAAGGAAAAGATGATGTGGCTTGGTTGCTGATGTGGATAGCTTGCATGTAAAGAGAAATAGGATAGTGGGGATGAACTTTTTAGGCTGGTCACAATGGGCAGGAATATAAGGTAGTAACATACACACTTATCTAGACTATGTTACTACCTCCACAGTGGGTAGGAACATGTAGGTAGTGTCATGCAACGATGCATTTATTAGCTTATAGACACATTGTTTCTTGAAGTGTGTGATGTTCCGGTAACTTAGCTAGTTACCACAAGCACATCACTCTTCATTAAATATGTGCCACATAAGCAACGTTGTATTGAAATATGTGATGTTACTCCTAAGTTCCATCCCATTGGGACCAGCCTTAGGTATTAGGCTACTTCCAATGCATTGGTGCTTACATAAGGTGCTAATCACATTAAAAACTTTAGCAACTAAAGCCCCCAATGCATAGGTGCTTAACTTGTTGGTGCTAAGCATTGTTCATTTAATGTTTTGCAACTAAAGTTCTTCATGCATTGGTGGGATTCTTCCATTTAAGTCTTTTGCCTAGGTTCTCGCACTTAGCATTGTTTCTTTCTGGGGTCACAACACTCATCTCTCTCCTCTTAATTACCTTGCCACATCAGACTTTTTGCCTACATGGCAGCCTTAGCACCTGTACAAGGTGGAGCATTGGGAGGGGCCTTATAGATTTGCTAACGGGTTATCATTAGGTAAAGACAACAAGGCAACACTTCAAAAATGGTACATTTTTTTACTATAGGACATTTTCACACTTATACATACAGATCCACACTTTAGTAATACAACTCAAGCTCATGGGATGGCTACATGTTTAAAGCTATCCATATCATATTATGCGAGATTGTTGATGGTACATTCTCTTACACAAAAACTCAAAAGGGTAGAACTCTTTTGCAGCTACTCAGTCTGATCTGTGTAAAAAGGCAAATAGCCAAGCTGAACTTTCTTAGTTGGAATTTAGTGCACACCTTGATGTTCATTGCTACAATATTGAGCATCATGCCTGTTTATAATTTAGATTGGATAGAGTCCAGAACAGATCTGGGATTGCCAAGTGAGTACAACATTTTAGGGTTCAGAATTAAAATACGGGGCTTCAAATTTACTTAGGTTAGGAGGGGATGCATGGCCTTGGCTACAACAGACACATGATTGAAATCGTATCCCTAGGCTAAACTGCATTATAACGTAAGCTTAGAATCAAGGATTGTAACACAAATATTTAATCAAAATGGTCACCAACGAACTGAACTTTACCTTGCCATCAGAAAGAGTGACTTGGGGGAGCTAAAATACTCATTGGGAAGGCCTTGACATCCATCAGAGAGTGGCATGCCATCTCCATATGGGAGAAAGGAAAAATCATGGAGCATTGGTCACCGGCCTCGCGTACTCAGTGGGCCGTCCTTGCCAACAATCTTGATGCCGCCATAAACCACCATCACACCATGCCGGTCAGAGCATCTCAGGCCGTCGTACACGTAGCGGCGAACATAGGGCCAAAATTTAGGTGTGGCAGAGTTCCCGTGCGGAAACTAAATAGTCTTATACGAAACTGCAAGTAATTCACATTCAAATTATATCGGTGAATCGCACTTATAAAACTAAATGGAATCACTAAACTACAAACCTAAAAAAATGCACATCAATAACACACTTACAAAATATCTCACACTACTAATGTTGTAGGATTCTCAGTGTCAGCATGAACAAAATCGTAATGGTTTCAGATAACTATCTGGTTCAACCAGTACTATGCAAATGTGTGTGCCGTTTCCCATACTTCTACCTTCTAATAACCATGGAAGATGTTTCACTTCCCATTAAGAGATATAATCAATTGTAGTGTGCTTAGCAGTAAAACGAACATTTAAATGATCAATGTGTCCATTCTGGGAGCTCCAATAAATGGGCAGCAATTCAAATAAAACTGACATCTCTACGACAGTCTTCTGAAAAAAATGGAAGACCAGGTAAGCTTTCCAACAGTCACTATACTTTTTATGAAGAATCCACTGACTATCATAATTTTTTATGGGCTACGGCCATCATATTCATCAACCAAAAAGTGTAACATCCCAAATTTTCAATTTGGAATGTTATACATAGATCATATTGCATTGCATGTTCTTTTGCATTTTTGTTTGTGGCGTACCTCGAAAATTGTAAGCAACTCAAGGACCTACGGAGAGAGTTGGGAATTTTACCGTTTTCGTATTTGAGTTCGCTCGAATACCGGTACGAGGACAGTGTGATTCTAATTATTTTTCTCTCCTAAAAATATTTCTAAATACAAAATATGAGCGGAGATAATATGACTTCTCCAAAATAACAGAAATATTGGAGGAAAAATGTTAAAATCACATTTGGTATTTTTCTGGATTTATTTGCGAATTTATTTGCATAGGAAAAATATGCGTTTTTCAAAATTGCATTTAGGTCCGGAAAAAATGTTCACTTTGTCCTAAATATTATTAGAGGATGGTGAAAATTTATTTCGGGATTTTTGGAGTCCGTTTAGTATTTCTTTCGTTAGTTTTTCTGCGCCAGGACTCTATTTAAAAAAAAGTGAACCGACTTAGACTCGTATAGGAAAGGGACTCTGGGCTTTATAAGCTGCCACCCCGGCCCAAGTCGCCCCAAGCCGCTAGCCCACCCCGCCCCACCGCCCCGCAACCCTAGTGCCGCCCCGCCGCCGCCGCATGCCGTCGCCGCCTGCCGCCGCCGCCGCCGCTGCTACCGCGCCGCCGCCGCATCACGCCGCCCCGCCGCACCCCGCGCCCCGGCCCCGCTAGCCACCGCCGGACCGCCGCCGCAGTCGCCGGAGATCCCGCCGGAGTTCGTGAGGTAGATGCCATTTTTTTAGAACCGCTCGGTTTTTTTAAAACCATAGATCTGTTTTATTAGATTAGATCGGTTCGGTTTTTCCGTCGGTTTAGTTATTTAGCGGACGTTCGTCCGTACGTTCGTTTTAACGAACGGTTTTCGTTAGTTAGCCGCAGACAGCGAACGTTCGTTCGTTAGCCTGTTCGTCCGTTTTCTTTTTCGGGGTATTTATCCGCGATTATTCCGATCGCGATTTCTGCCCTGATCTTGTTTTTCGTTTTTCTTTTCGCTCGAGAGTCGGAATCAGGTGATTCAAAATCCCAGATCTTCGTCTCGATGCCCTCTTTACGTTTAATCAACTTGAACAAAGTTTTGGCTACTGCAAAATTTGACTTTAGGCCAATTAGTAACTGGAGCTCGTTTCTTTCGCAGTTTGAGTTTCGTTGCTTCTTTCGAGTTGATTCTTTTTGCAAACCGGAGTTCTTAAGTTGAACTTTCTGGTTAGATCTCTTATTTGAGTTTTACCTGTGCAGTAGTTAAGTACTTATTGTATGCTTGTTTGTTTGCGATAGAGTACCCGGAGTGCGCCGCTTGCTACTTTGAGTCTCTAGGTTTTGCGGATCATCAGCAAGGCAAGTAACACTTTGATCATACTTTCCAATTACCCAGTTTTCATTGCATTAGTCCAACCCTCACACATTGCATGAGTAGGATCAATTAACTTGTGGGTTTGGGAAGTAGTTTGAGGTAGTACCTATTATCTGCATTACATTCAAACCTTTGGGAGTTACTTCTACGTTTGCTGTTAGGACATGCTATGCTCGTAGATGTGGATTGGGTGAGTGAAATCCATGACAGATGTGAGTTTGTTAATTAATGGTTCAACTTAAGATGGCAACATTAATACACATCTGGGTGGATTGAGGCATCTGGGTATTCCAGTGATTGCCTGTTTTTCTTTTGGACCGCCACCTAGGCTCAAAGGGATCATGATATTTTGTATACTAGAAACTTCCGTGTGCAGCCACATGCCAATATGGGCTCTGGCATAGTTGAGTAAGTTGTGGGAAACCTTTCCATGATGGGCTAGCAGATGTAGTGGGTTTTGTAGGTGTACCGTCCTATCTATCTGGTTAAGGGGACCTCTTCGGAAAGACTGTGTCTCGGTCATCCGTTTCTCAAACACCATGCAGTGCGAGAAACCAAACGGAGGCGATCGAGTCTTGTGGGGAAAAGTGCACAAACCTCTGCAGAATGTACAAACTGATCATGATTAGCCGTGTCCCCGGTTACAGACATTTTGAGTATCTAGTACTTGGATTATCATGTCAATCTCATCATGTTACTCTAATTTAATATTGTTGGGTTTAATTATTTTTAATTAGGGTTGAGAGGATGTCTATCTTCTCAACGATGTTTCAACTACCATGATAGTTAATTAAAATCTATTCCTTTGAAGTAGGGAAAAATTGGCTTTACGCAAAAACTTAACCATAGAGCTTTCCACCAGCCATATTGCATATAGTATAGCTTTACCTTCATTGCATTCTCTTATGTTACCTTGCCAGCATATTCCATGTGCTGACCCGTTTTCGGGCTGCAACGTTTCATGTTGCAGACTTTTCAGACGACGAGTAAGATGCCTTTTAGGTCGTGGTTCTATACTCAGTGATGCCGCTTGAGTTGATGGACTCACTTATCTTCCAAGCCTTCCGCTGTTATCGTGTTAGATGGCCTTTAGCCATATTATTTGTAATAAGTTCATCGTTGGACTATCGATGTAATAAGTGTGTGATTGCTACTCTGTTATAAATCCTTCAAGTACTATGTGTGTCAGCATTACTGATCCAGGGATGACACTGATGCACACAGATCAGACTGTTTGAGGTCTGGTCGCTACAAGATGGTATCAGAGGACACGCTGACTATAGGACACGACCACTAAGACAAGCCCTAGAAGCACAATTCACTCTTCTCTTTCTGACTCCTCATCTTTTCTACTCTTTAGGATGGTGGAAGCAAAACACAAGTTCATGCAACCGGATGATGACACGCCATTTGGACGACACCTGAAGGAGGTCACCAGATATCTACACATTGGATTACCAAGTTTCACTGGAACCTACAATGCCACTCTACCGGAAGAGGAGCGTTGGTTGATTCAAGCTCAAGTTCCAGGAAGGACGTTCGCACCCGTCACCTCACTCATAGCATTTTCCTTTAATGCGCCTACATGGAGCCTAGGTAGGAGTATGGCAGCCCACATTGCTATGGGAAGGATCGGAGAAATCTACAAACAGGAGCTAAAGGACACTATCTACCAGATTTGTGGACGCCGCGATGAGAATTGGGATATGATCAGCACCCGGAAGGATAGATCCATTGCAGCATTCATCCAGGAGTTGAACCATCACATTCGTCGCCAGGAGCACCAGATGTGTGCAGGGATGATAGATTTGAAGAAAGTCCTAAATAGGAATTTGGAGCTAGAGGAAGAACTCAAGTCTACACGCGACGGATATGAGGAGGAGATGAAAATACTTGTGGAGAAGAATGATGATTTGACACGGAAATTAGGAATACTCATGGTAGAAGAAGACGAGGAAGAAGAACCCAAGGAAATTCCACCGGAAGAATATATCATCATAGATGACACAGATTCGGAAGCTGAGGATAGCAAGGACGAAGACTATGAAGATGAAGCTGGAGCAGATGTTATGGAATCCTCTGCCGATCAATATTTTTAGATGACCACCCTGTGACTAGTAGTTTACCTCCATATATTAGTTTTTAGAGCACTTTTGTAACGATCGTTAGATTTGTAAGATCTTGTTTGAAATTGATTGGTGTGATATGATTGTGTTTGTCTCATGTGCATATGGGTAGTGATTTTCCCTTAGACCTCTTTTCTATTCTAATCTCTTCCCTCTACACCCATCAGATGCCTCCAAAGACGTGAATTTGAGTTTCCCCCTGAGCTCACCCAGTTGATCCAGCAGCAGAACACCCTGATGCAACTTCTTGTCCAGAACACTCAGAACAACCAAAACAACAGCAACAACAACAACCCTCCACCACCACCACCCGTGGACAACCTGACACGTTTCTTAAGGTTGCAACCACCCATGTTTGCTAGCAGCATCGAACCAATAGTGGCTGATGACTGGCTACGCAAGATTGGAAGGGATTTGACCACCACCAATTGCTCGGATGCTGAGAATGTGTGATTTGCCGCACACCAGTTGTCTGGACCAGCCGCAACATGGTGGGAGAATTACACAACCACTTACCCCATAGCCAATGTGACTTGGGATCAGTTTTAGCAAGCTTTTCGTACCGCCCATGTCTCAACTGGAGCCATGAGTATGAAGAATCATGAGTTTCGCAATTTGTGCCAAGGGACTCTTACTGTGGCCCAGTACGTGGATGAGTTTAGTACCCTATCTCGTTATGCCTCAGATGATGTGGCCACAGATGCCGCTAAGCAGGAGAGATTCATGGAAGGGCTGAATGATGAGATGAGCGTACAGTTGATGGTGGCAACTTTCAATAACTACCAGGAGTTGGTGGACCGCGCCCTAATGATTGAAAGGAAGCATCAACATATTGAAAGTCACAAGAGGAAGTATGGGCAAGGAAAGTATAACTCTGGAGCTCAACAGAAGCCCCGTTTTACCCCTAAAACGGTAGGACAATTTCATCATACCCATGGAGGAGGTAGCTCGCACAATCACAATGGCACCAAGAATGGAAATGGAAATGGGTATGGAGCCAATGGAAACCAGAACTGCCCTACACCGTCCACACCCACCAAGAGGGATTTCAGCCATGTCACTTGTTACAAGTGCGGGAAGAATGGACATTATGCCAATGAATGCCCAGAAGTTAAGAATGGGAACGGCAATGGAAGCGCCGCGAAGAAGTCCAACCCTTTCAATAAAGGACAAGTGAACCACGTGACCGTGGAGGAGGTAGAAGAGCAACCAGATGCTGTTGTCGGTAAGTTTTTGGTTAAGACATTTACCGCAATAGTTCTTTTCGATACTGCTGCATCGCATTCATATATTTCAAGGGGATTCGTAAATAGACATAGGATGTCCACCCGAGTTCTTAAGACCCCCATGTCAGTAAGTTCACCTGGAGCAGATTATATGGCACACCAAGGATGTTTTCAGACGCCATTGATCATAGGACGCCATACTTTCCCCTCTGACCTAATAGTCCTGGAGTCACAAGGATTGGATGTGATATTAGGTATGGATTGGCTATCGAAGTATGGAGGTAATATTGACTGTGCCAGTAAGTCTATTTTGCTCACCACCCCGGAGGGAAAAATGATTAAGTATGTATCTAGGCATTCGCCTACAAGGACTCAAATACATTCTCTCACAGGAGTTGTTCAGGAGGAAGTGCCAGTAGTGAAGGACTATCCGGATGTGTTTCCAGAGGAGTTACCTGGCATGCCACCGGATAGAGATATAGAGTTTTTGATTGAACTTTTGCCAGGCACCGGGCCAATTTCTAAGAGACCATATAGGATGCCCGCAAAGGATTTGGAGGAGATAAAGAAACAAATTAAGGAGTTACTGGATAAAGGATTCATACGCCCAAGTTCTTCGCCTTGGGGTTTGCCAGTACTTTTAGTGGAGAAGAAGGATGGATCGTTAAGAATGGTTGTTGATTACCGAGGGCTGAACAAAGTAACGATCAAGAACAAGTACCCATTGCCGATGATCAATGATCTGTTTGATAGATTGCAAGGAGCTAAGATATTTTTCAAGATCGATCTGCGATCAGGGTACCATCAATTAAAGATCCGAGAGCAGGATATACCTAAGACGGCCTTTACCACTAGGTATGGGTTGTACGAGTATACGGCTATGTCCTTTGGTCTGACGAACGCACTGGCATACTTTATGAACCTGATGAACAAAGTGTTTATGGAGTATTTGGATAAGTTCGTCGTAGTGTTCATAGATGATATATTGATTTTCTCGAAGGATGAAGAGGAGCATGCAGAGCATTTGCGTTTGGTATTGGGGAAGCTCAGAGAACATCAGTTATATGCCAAGTTTAGCAAATGCGAGTTTTGGTTGAAGAAAGTCGGATTTCTCGGACACGTTATATCTGGAGAAGGAATAGCAGTAGATCCCGCTAAGGTGGACACTGTGACCCATTGGGAAGCACCTACAATAGTTGGAGAGATCCGGAGTTTTCTTGGACTGGCAGGATACTACCGGAGATTCATCGAGAATTTCTCGAGGATTGCAAAGCCAATGACAGAGTTGTTAAAGAAGGACACCAAGTTTAGTTGGACAGAAGAATGTGAGGCCAGTTTCCAGGAATTAAAGAAACGTTTGGTCTCATCCCCTGTGTTGATTCTGCCAGATCAACATAAGGATTATGAGGTGTACTGCGACGCTTCACGTCGAGGACTTGGAGCAGTTCTTATGCAGGATGGAAGAGTTGTTTCGTATGCTTCATGACAGCTGAAACCTCATGAGATGAACTATGCCACCCATGATTTGGAATTAGCAGCTGTAGTGCATGCATTGAAGACGTGGAGACATTTTCTCATTGGAAACCATTGTGAATTATATACGGATCATAGGAGTTTGAAGTATATATTCACTCAGAAGGAGTTAAATCTTAAGCAAAGGAGATGGCTGGAACTCATTAAGGATTATGACATGAGATTGCATTATCATCCCGGGAAGGCTAACGTAGTAGCCGATGCGCTAAGCCGTAAGAGTCATGTCAATACCCTGATGATGGAGGAGTTTCCAAAGGAGTTAGCCGAGGACCTACGAGAACTACGTTTGGAGATAGTTCCGAGAGGCTATGTAGCAACACTAGAAATCCATTCTACCTTGATGGATAAAATTAGAGAAGCTCAGAAAGCTAACAAGGAGGTTGCCTCTATAAAGGAGAGGATTAGCGAAGGAAAAGCTAAAGGATTTCGTGAGGATGAACACGACACCCTATGGTTTGAGGATCGAATCTATGTGCCTAATGACCCGGAGATGAGGAAGTTGATTTTACAGGAGGCCCATGATTCACCATACTCGATTCACCCAGGAAATACTAAGATGTATTTGGATTTGAAGGATATTTTCTAGTGGACCGGTATGAAGAAGGATATTGCGGAGTATGTAGCAGTTTGTGATGTGTGTCAGAGAGTAAAGGCAGAACATCAGAAGCCAGCAGGATTGTTACAACCTATGCCTATACCCAAATGGAAGTGGGAGAAGCTTGGCATGGATTTTATCACCGGATTGCCCAGGACCAAAGCAGGATATGATTCAATCTGGGTAGTAGTAGACCGATTGACGAAGGTAGCCCACTTTATCCCGGTGAAAACCACATATACCAGTGCAAAGCTGGCTAAGATATACATGACCAGAATTGTATGTCTGCACGGAGTTCCGAGGAGCATCGTATCCGATAGAGGAACCCAGTTTACCTCAAAGTTCTGGAATCAGTTACATGAAACTTTGGGTACCAGGCTATAGTTTAGTACAGCATTTCATCCGCAGACAGATGGACAGACCGAGAGAGTCAATCAGATTTTAGAGGATATGCTAAGAGCATGTGCATTAGATTATGGATCTAGTTGGGATGACAACTTGCCCTACGCGGAGTTCTCATACAACAATAGTTACCAAGCCAGTCTGAAGATGGCACCGTTCAAGGCATTGTATGGAAGGAGATGCCGAACACCGTTGATGTGGGATGAAGTTGGAGACCGACAGTTGTTTGGACCGGACTTGATCAAAGAGTCTGAGGAGAAGGTGAAGTTAATCTGAGATAGGCTGAAAGTAGCTCAGTCCAGGCAGAAGAGTTATGCAGACTCGAAGCGCAAGGAGATAGCCTATGAGATCGGAGATAGAGAGTACTTGAGAGTATCGCCTCTGCGAGGAGTTAAACGTTTCGGAGTTAAAGGGAAGTTAGCCCCGAGATTTGTGGGACCTTACTGTGTTTTGGAACGCATAGGAGAGGTTGCTTATAAGTTGGAATTGCCCGAAGGATTGGCAGGAGTGCACGACGTGTTTTATGTTTCGCAGCTTAAGAAGTGCCATGCAGAGATGGCCGAAATCCCGCTTAGAGACACGGTACCCCTGGAAGCAATTCAGTTGGACAGTGATCTGACTTACGAGGAGAAGCCTATTAAGATCCTCGAATTTTCGAGCAGAGTCACCCGCACTAAGGTCATCAAGTTTTGCAAAGTTCAGTGGAGTCACCACACCGAGGAAGAAGCCACCTGGGAACGAGAAGACGATCTACGCAAAGACCACCCACACCTGTTCTCTAGCCAAGTCGAATCTCGAGGGCGAGATTCATTCTAAGGGGGGTAGGTTTGTAACATCCCAAATTTTCAATTTGGAATGTTATACATAGATCATATTGCATTGCATGTTCTTTTGCATTTTTGTTTGTGGCGTACCTCGAAAATTCTAAGCAACTCAAGGACCTACGGAGAGAGTTGGGAATTTTACCGTTTTCGTATTTGAGTTCGCTCGAATACCGGTACGAGGACAGTGTGATTCTAATAGAGTTGGGAATTGTATGCTTGTTTGTTTGCGATAGAGTACCCGGAGTGCGCCGCTTGCTACTTTGAGTCTCTAGGTTTTGCGGATCATCAGCAAGGCAAGTAACACTTTGATCATACTTTCCAATTACCCAGTTTTCATTGCATTAGTCCAACCCTCACACATTGCATGAGTAGGATCAATTAACTTGTGGGTTTGGGAAGTAGTTTGAGGTAGTACCTATTACCTGCATTACATTCAAACCTTTGGGAGTTACTTCTACGTTTGCTGTTAGGACATGCTATGCTCGTAGACGTGGATTGGGTGAGTGAAATCCATGAGAGATGTGAGTTTGTTAATTAATGGTTCAACTTAAGGTGATAACATTAATACACATCTGGGTGGATTGAGGCATCTGGGTATTCCAGTGATTGCCTGTTTTTCTTTTGGACCGCCACCCAGGCTCAAAGGGATCATGAGATTTTTCATACTAGAAACTTCCGTGTGCAGCCACATGCCAATATGGGCTCTGGCATAGTTGAGTAAGTTGTGGGAAACCTTTCCATGATGGGCTAGCAGATGTAGTGGGTTTTGTAGGTGTACCGGCCTATCTATCTGGTTAAGGGGACCTCTTCGGAAAGACTGTGTCTCGGTCATCCGTTTCTCAAACACCATGCAGTGCGAGAAACCAAACGGAGGCGATCGAGTCTTGTGGGGAAAAGTGCACAAACCTCTGCAGAGTGTACAAACTGATCATGATTAGTCGTGTCCCCGGGTACAGACGTTTTGAGTATCTAGTACTTGGATTATCATGTCAATCTTATCATGTTACTCTAATTTAATATTGTTGGGTTTAATTATTTTTAATTGGGGTTGAGAGGATGTCTATCTTCTCAACGATGTTTCAACTACCATGATAGTTAATTAAAATATATTCCTTTGAAGTAGGGAAAAATTGGCTTTACGCAAAAACTTAACCATAGAGCTTTCCACCAGCCATATTGCATATAGTATAGCTTTACCTTCATTGCATTCTCTTGTGTTACCTTGCCAGCATATTCCATGTGCTGACCCGTTTTCGGGCTGCAACGTTTCATGTTGCAGACTTTTCAGACGACGAGTAAGATGCCTTTTAGGTCGTGGTTCTATACTCAGTGATGCCGCTGGAGTTGATGGACTCACTTATCTTCCAAGCCTTCCGCTGTTATCGTGTTAGATGGCGTTTAGCCATATTATTTGTAATAAGTTCATCGTTGGACTATCAATGTAATAAGTGTGTGATTGCTACTCTGTTATAAATCCTTCAAGTACTGTGCGTGTCAGCATTACTGATCCAGGGATGACACTGATGCACAGAGATCAGACTGTTTGAGGTCTGGTCGCTACAAAAAGATACAACGCATTTTATATATTCTGGCACATATTAGCTAGCATACCCAAAATTTCTAGCTGGTTGTCGTAGACAGTAAAGCGACACTTGCACGTAGTAAAACTTAAGAAGAGAAGTATTTTCGGATGAAGGGAGTAACAAAGATGGCAATGTGAAATAGTACCTGAGCAGTCAAGAGTTTCAAGAAGTAGAAGCACCTTTTTTTAAAATTAACGAAGGCCACTACCTTTTGAAATCTCAGTTAAACTTGGGTTTTCCATGACTGCACCTTGTAGATTGATAATGCACTATAGATAAAAGAAAACTCAGTTTTTCCTACACCTTTTCAATTAGCACTGACATACATTTATCTTTGCAATCAACATCAGAGGATGATTTATCAGAAGATGAAATGAGGAAATTAAGAATAGATGATTTGGCGGAAAGAAACAACATTCAGTTACATAGTTCGCTGGCTCATTTGATCCATCGCTTGCGTGCAACCATCAAACCTGTGAGGCTCTAAATGCGAGATGCTGCTCGTGTGCGTCCTTCGGTGGTTCATGACGAATTAGAAGGAGAACACCTGCGATTGGGTCGGAGATGCGATGGGGATGGGGATGGGGACGGCGCCGTGCGACAGAGGAACATGTGAGCACAACACGCCAAGCAGGGCAATGCTACACGTTGCTTGAGAGGCGTCAGGCAAGGCACGGAGCAAGATTTTGAGGAAAGGGGAAGGGATCCATACCACAAAACCGAAATTTAAGGAGGAGTTTCGGCGGCGCGTGGATGCAGACGACCGGCAGCGCATTGAGGTGGAGATCTGGCGGCGCGTCGAGGCGGAGGTTGCGGTGCGTAGCACCTCCTCAGCCGCCGCCAGGCCTCTCCTTCTTCTCCCCTCTCCTCCTCTCCCATAGATGCGCCGCTACCCCCGGTCGGCTTGACCTGCAGCAATCGGCTAGCTCCATTGTTGCCCATGACCGGCGCAACACAGGCGACCCGTCGCGCGAGGAAGCCACCACCGCCAGCCCCTCGCTCGTGTGGAGGTTTCCGTGTATGTGTTGTGCCTTTTTTTTGTGTCGACGAATAAATGCGGGTGTGGACGGCAGAGTTTTCGTCCGTCATCTCAAATCGCTAAACGTACTTTTGATGGGAATTAGTAGTTGTATTGACGGTTAGATCTAAATGAGCCGGCCTAATCATGAGGCTCTAATTGATCGGGATGTCATGTGTAAGCTAGGCTGGGTGCGTTTAGCAATGAATATGTTTGCTTGTTTAATAGTAGTAGAGATAAGCTACTATGTCCCCCGTTTGTGCTTCACCAGTCCCTGGAATTTAAAATTGGCAACTCAATAAGCCATTTCCATCAACACGTTTGCAACAACTACACTGAAATCTACAAGGACATGAAATTGTTCAAGCATTTGTGCAACATCTAGAGAGTAAAATAATAACCTGATGGGGAACGTAGTATTTTAAAATTTTCCTACGATCACGCAAGATCTATCTACCAGATGCATAGCAACAAGAGGGAAGAGTGTGTCTACGTACCCTCGTAGACCGGGAGCGGAAGCGTCAAGTGACGCGGTTGATGTTGTCGAGCTTCTTCGCGATCCAACCGATCAAGCACCGAACGTACGGCACCTCCGCGTTCAGCACACGTTCAGCTTGATGACGTCCCACGAGCTCTTGATCCAGTTGAGCTTCACGGGAGAGTTTCGTCAGCACGACGGCGTGGTGACGGATATGATGTGTTTACCGGCGCAGGGCTTCACCTAAGCACTGCAACGATATGACCGAGGTGTGTTTCTGTGGAGGGGGGCACCGCACACGGCTAAAACAATTCAACTTGTGTGTCTTTGGGTGCCCCCTGCCCCCATATATAAAGGAGCAAGGGGGGAGGCCGGCCGACCCTCCTATGGTGCGGCTAGGGGTGCAATCCTACTAGGAATAGGATTGCAATCCTATTCCTAGTAGGAACCACCAAAGAAGGAAGAGAGGGAAAGGAAAAGAAGGAGAGGTGGCGCCCCCCAATCCTAGTCCAACTAGGAACCCTAGGTGGGGCGCCGGCCAGCCCCTATGGGGTGCCTCTCTCTTTTCCATAAGGCCCACTATGGACCACCCCCCCTCGTAGGGGGTTCCGGTAACTCCCTCCGGCAATCCCGTTAAATCCGAAACTTTTCCGGAACACTTCCGGTGTCCGAATATAGTCGTCCAATATATCAATCTTTATGTCTCGGACATTCCGAGACTCCTCGTCATGTCCGTGATCTCATCCGGGACTCCGAACTACCTTCGGTACATCAAAACTCATAAACTCATAATACCGATCGTCATCAAACGTTAAGCGTGCGGACCCTACGGGTTCGAGAACTATGTAGACATGACCGAGACTCATCTTCGGTCAATAACCAATAGCGGAACCTGGATGTTCATATTGGCTCCTACATATTCTACGAAGATCTTTTATCGGTCAAAACCGCATAACAACATACGTTGTTCCTTTTGTCATCGGTATGTTACTTGCCCGAGATTCGATCGTCGGTATCTCTATACCTAGTTCAATCTCGTTACTGGCAAGTCTCTTTACTCGTTCCGTAACACATCATCTTGTGACTAACTCATTAGTCTTTTGCTTGCAAGGCTTATTGTGATGTGTGTTACCGAGAGGGCCCAGAGATACCTCTCCGACACTCGGAGTGACAAATCCTAATCTTGATCTATGCCAACACCACGAATACTTTCGGAGACACCTGTAGAGCATCTTTATGATCACCCAGTTACATTGTGACGTTTGATAGCACACAAGGTGTTCCTACGGTATTCGGGAGTTGCATAATCTCATAGTCATAGGAACATGTATAAGTCATGAAGAAAGCAATAGCAGTAAAACTAAACGATCATAGTGCTATGCTAACAGATGGGTCTTGTCCATCACATCATTCTCCTAATGATGTGATCCCGTTGATCAAATGACAACTCATGTCTATGGTTAGGAAACATAACCATCTTTGATCAATGAGCTAGTCTAGTAGAGGCATACTAGGGACACTCTGTTTTGTCTATGTATTCACACATGTACTAAGTTTCCGGTTAATACAATTCTAGCATGAATAATAAACATTTATCATGATATAAGGAAATATAAATAACAACTTTATTATTGCCTCTAGGGCATATTTCCTTCAGTTTCCCACTTGCACTAGAGTCAATAATCTAGCTCACATCGCCATGTGATTTAATACCGATAGTTCACATCGTTATGTGAATAACACCCATAGTTCACATCACCATGTGACCAACACCCAAAGGGTTTACTAGAGTCAATAATCTAGTTCACATCGCTATGTGATTAATACCCAAGAGTCATAAGGTGTGATCATGTTTTGCTTGTGAGAGAAGTTTAGTCAACGGGTCTGTCACATTCAGATCCGTATGTATTTCGCAAATTTCTATGTCTACAATGCTCTGCATGGAGCTACTCTAGCTAATTGCTCCCACTTTCAATACGCATCCAGATTGATACTTAGAGTCATCTGGATTTAGTGTCAAAGCTTGCATCGGCGTAACCCTTTACGACGAACTCTTTATCACCTCCATAATCGAGAAATATTTCCTTAGTCATCCAATTACTAAGAATAATTTTGACCGCTGTACAGTGATCTACTCCTGGATCACTATTGTACCTCCCTGTCAAACTCATGGCAAGGTACACAACGTGTTTTGTACACAGCATGGCATACTTTATAGAACCTATGGCTGAGGCATAGGGAATGACTTTCATTCTCTCTATATTTTTCTGCAGTGGTCTGGCTTTGAGTCTTACTCAACTTCACACCTTACAAGTCAGGCAAGAACTCCTTCTTTGACTGATCCATTTTGAACTACTTCAAAATCTTATCAAGGTATGTACTCATCGAAAGTCTTATCAAGCGTCTTGATCTATCTCTATAGATCTTGATGCCCAATATGTAAGCAGCTTCACCAAGGTCTTTCTTTGAAAAACTCCTTTCAAACACTCCTTTATGCTTTCCAGAAAATTCTACATCATTTCCGATCGACAATATGTCATTCACATATACTTATCAGAAAGGTTGTAGTGCTCCCACTCACTTCTTGTAAATACAGGCTTCACCGCAAGTCTGTATAAATCTATATGCTTTGATCACCTCATCAAAGCGTATATTCCAACTCCGAGATGCTTGCACCAGTCCATAGATGGATCGCTGGAGCTTGCATACTTTGTTAGCACCTTTTGGATCGAAAAAACCTTCTGGTTGCATCATATACAACTCTTCTTTGAGATATCCATTCAGGAATGCAGTTTTGACATCCATTTGCCAGATTTCATAATCATAAAATGCGGCAATTGCTAACATGATTCGGACTGACTTAAGCATCGCTACAGGTGAGAAAGTCTCATCGTAGTCAACTCCTTGAACTTGTCGAAAACCTTTCGCAACTAGTCGAGCTTTGCAAACAGTAACATTACCGTCTGCGTCGGTCTTCCTCTTGAAGATCCATTTATTTTCGATGGCCTGCCGATCATCGGGCAAGTCAACCAAAGTCCACACTTTGTTCTCATACATGGATCCCATCTCAGATTTCATGGCTTCAAGCCATTTTGCGGAATCTGGGCTCATCATCGCTTCCTCATAGTTCGTAGGTTCATCATGGTCTAGTAACATGATTTCCAGAACTGGGTTGCCGTACCACTCTGGTGCGGAACGTACTCTCGTTGATCTACGACGATCAGCAGAAACTTGATCCGAAGTTTCATGATCATCATCATTAACTTCCTCACTGATTGGTGTAGGAATCACTGGAACAATTTTCTGTGATGTACTACTATCCATTCCGGGAGAAGGTACAATTACCTCATCAAGTTCTACTTTCCTCCCACTCACTTCTTTCGAGAGAAACTCCTTCTCTAGAAAGGATCCACTCTTAGCAACAAAGACCTTGCCTTAGGATCTGTGATAGAAGGTGTACCCAACAGTTTCTTTTTGGGTATCCTATGAAGATTTACTTCTCCGATTTGGGTTCGAGCTTATCATGTTGAAACTTTTCACATAAGCATCGCAATGCCAAACTTAAAGAAATGACAGCTTAGATTTCTTGTCAAACCACAGTTCATACGGTGTCATCTCCACGGATTTAGATGGTGCCCTATTTAACGTGAATGTAGCTGTCTCTAATGCATAACCCCAAAAGCGATAGTAGTAGATCGGTAAGAGACATCATCGATCGCACCATATCTAATAAAGTACGGTTATGATGTTCGGACACACCATTACACTATGGTGTTCCAGATGGCGTGAGTAGTGAAACTATTTCACATTGTTTTTATTGAAGGCCAAACTCGCTAACTCAAATATTTTACCTCTACGATCATATCGTAGAAACTCTTATTTTCTTGTTACGATGATTCTCCACTTCACTCTGAAATTCTTTGAACTTTTCAAATGTTTGAGACTTGTGCTTCATTAAGTAGATATACCCATATCTGCTCAACTCATCAGTGAAGGTCAGAAAATAACGATACCTGCCGCGAGCTTCAACACTCATTGGTCCGCATACATCAGTATGTATGATTTCCAACAACTCTGTTGCTCGCTCCACGGTTCCGGAGAACGGAGTTTTAGTCATCTTGCCCATGAGGCATGGTTCGCAAGCACCAAGTGATTCCAAAAGTCCATCACTATGGAGTTTCTTCATGCGCTTTACACCAATATGACCTAAACGGCAGTGCCACAAATAAGTTGCACTATCATTATTAACCTTGCATCTTTTGGCTTCAATATTATGAATATGTGTATCACACGATCGAGATCCAACAAACCATTTTCATTGGGTGTATGACCATAGAAGGTTTTATTCATGTAAACAGAACAACAATTATTCTCTAACTTACATGAATAACCGTATTGCAATAAACATGATCAAATCATATTCATGCTCAACACAAACACCAAATAACACTTATTTAGGTTCAACACTAATCCCGATAGTATAGGGAGTGTGCGATGATGATCATATCAATCTTGGAACTACTTCCAATACACATCGTCACTTCATCCTTTAACTAGTTTATGTTCATTATGCAACTCCCATTTCGAGTTACTACTCTTTAGCAACTGAACCAATATCAAATACCGAGGGGTTGCTATGAACACTAGTAAAATACACATCAATAATCTGTATATCAAATATACCTTTGTGTCGGTGTACTAAGGTAGGGGTACCTCAGTACCCCAACTTGTGCACGGGCAGTAGCAGCTTCCCGCGGCAGGGTCGACCACGTGCTCGCCGGAGACCTTCCTGCTCCACGTAAAACCATTCAAGAACAAAGTATACAAGACAGAAGATCGAGACCCCGGCAAGTGGAGCTTGTCGGAAAGGCCGTTCCAGGCTCAAGATTACCTCACCCACGCAAGGCCCTGGCAAGAGGAGCTTGCCAGGAAGACTAGAAGATTCCATTACAGAAGACACGCCTCGGCGCTATACGCGCCCCAGCAGGGCCCGGGGAGCGACAAGCTTCAGAGCCCGACAAGCTCCCGGGCCCGGCAAGGTCAAGACCCCGGCAAGGTGCTTGCCGGGAGAGTTGTGCTGTGTGCCCGCGCTCCAGCTCATCGGCCCACGCGTCGCCCTGGGGCCTCTCCTGGGACGCGTGGCGGATGGCTGTGCAGCCTGGGGGACACGGTGGCACTCCACGGTGGTAAAGCCATCGCCGTGGCAAACGGAGACGCATGGGCGGGCGCTTTTGGGGTCGACGGCGACGGGCATTAAATGCTCTTGTCCCCCACTGTCAAAGTAGGTAGCGACCACTGTTCATACACTGTAGCTCCACTATTCCCGCACTGTTACAACTACCACCTCTTTTACGTTTTTACCCTTTCTCCTACGTTGACACCTGTCGGTGACCCCTTACACTATAAAAGGAGGCCCATGCACAACGTGGAGGAGGTTCAGAACCTAGATCGCTCATACGCTCGGTGTAGCTAGTTCTACAAGCTCCCAAGCTCTCCAACTCAATACAAACCAAGCAGGAGTAGGGTTTTACGCGTCCATCGCGGCCCGAACCTGGGTAAACTGCCCGCGTGTTCACTACGATCTGCTCTTCGTGCTCCCTCCGCCCTCTTACCGCACAAGCAAGGGGCTCCGGTCCCATAGGTGCTCGTGGTGGACAGTTTCCCCCGACATCTTTGGCGGGCCAGGTAGGGGGCGTCGAGGTTGTGCGAACCTGATCCGGCGTTCACGCGGGCGCATTCTTCATCAACCTCTCCGAATTCGTCAGCTTCATCAACAACAGCACCATGGCCCTGAAGAAGAAGGCTTCGGAGGTCGGAGGCCCGTCTGCGTCTCATCCGCCGCCACCGGAGCCAACAGTGGGCGGGGGAGACGCCGTCGGAAGGGTGGTCGCCGGCGAGGACACTCGCGGCGCCACCAAATCCAAGGACAGAACGGACGACTGAGCCTCGGTCTCCGTGGACGCGCCGCGTCCATCTCAACATACGACAACCCAGCAGCGCCATGCCACAGGAGGTGGCATCCGTTTGCTGGGCCAAGGCCAAACCGGAGGCTCGCGGGACGCTCCGGACCACCGTCCGGGCACCAGCAAGGCGCGGTCGCCGGGGCGGGACCCTACTCCTTCTAACGCTGTTAGAAGTCCGAGCATATCCCGCTCCTCGCACCGCTCGCCCCCGCTCCCCTCCACTCCAGCAGAAGCGCTCGCAAGGGCGCAACTGCTCCTCGACTTCCCTCCAGCGGCAGACAAGGCCGAAGACTGGAGGGCCACTATCCAGAGCCTGATCGCCTTCGCCAACAACGACTCTCCACAACAGTCGGCGACCTCGCGGCCGCGGCAAGCTGAGAAGACGAAGGCCGACGGCGACAAGACCGCCGGGGGTGCGACAACCGTGCACTCCCCGCCGCGGAAGCAGAAGACGCCGCCCCGCCGGAACAACGCCGACGACGGCTCCACGGCGTCGTCGGATCCGCGGGCCCGTCGGGACCAGCGCCAAGTCCTTGACGACCGGCGACAAGAAGACGCTCGGACAACAATCGAGCGCCGCCGAGAAGCTCGGCGACAATCAGACCAGAGGGCTGGGAACGCTGTCGACGTGCGCGCGCCCGGTGAACCAGGCGACTTGCCGTACGCGGCAGACTGCCCTGCGTTCACCCGCGAGCTGCGGCGCGTCCAGTGGCCCAGCATGAAGAATTTCAAGCCCGACGTACCGGAGAAGTACGACGGCAAGACGCACCCCTCGGAATTCCTCAGCATCTACACCATCGCGGTGCAGGCTGCCGGGGGGCGCGACGAGAAGATTTTGGCGAACTACTTCCCGCTCGTGCTTAAGCCGAACGTTCGTTCCTGGCTTATGCACTTGCCGGAAGGTTCCATTTCTTCTTGGGCAGACCTTTGCCACCAGTTTGTTGGCGCCTTCACCGGCGGCCACAAACCCCACGGCCAGGAGAGCGATCTCCACATTCTGGCCCAGAAGGAAGGAGAATCCCTGCGCAAGTACATCCAACGCTTCAGCCGTGTACATCACAACATCCCCGACGTCCACCCTGCCGCGGTTATCAGCGCGTTCCACCAGAACGTGCGTAACCGCCGCATGCGTGAAGAAATGGCCATGACCAAGATTCGGGATGTCAGCGAGCTCTACGCTCTGGCTGATAAGTGCGCACGCGCAGAAGAGGGGAGGAGACTCCCCGGGGAGGATGCTGGCGCAGGAGGAAGCGACAGCGACGACGCCGCCCCGGCAAAGAAGAGCCGGCGGCGGAACAACAGGAGGAAGAACAAGAAGGAGGTGCTTGCCGTCGAGAAGTCCGGCAAGGAGGCTCCCGCCAAGCAAACACAGGCTGGCGGCTCCGGCAAGGAGCCTGCCCCTGTGGCGGCGGCCGACAAGCAGGACGCCTCCGACAAGCAATACTGCAAGATCCACCGCACCAAGGGTCACGACCTCTCCAACTGCAAGAGCGTCGAGTACCTCGTCGAGCAGCAGAAAGCTGAGTACGAGAGGCGCGACAAGGAGAAGGCCCAAGGTGGCGGGGGAGAGCCAAGCAAGAAGCGGCCGTTCAATGGCCGGGGAGGACGCCGCGGCAAGGCCAAGCAGCGGCAAGGTGATCGACCTCCCCGGGGCCGCGACAAGGATGAAGAGGACGACGACGAAGACATGGAGGATGAGGATAACAACGAGCAGGAGTTCCAGAAAGCCACGGAGGTCCTGTGCGTCGACGGTGGCGCCTCTCTGCACACCTCCCACCGCCAGCTCAAGCAGTGGGTGCGCGAGGTGAATGCAGCAGAGCCGCCCGTGGAGTCGCGCAGGCTCCTCAAATGGTCCAGCACACCCATCATTTTTGATCTTGAGGATCACCCTGACCGCACCACTGCGGTCGGGTGCTTGCCGATGCTGGTCTCACCCACCATCCGCAACCTCAAGGTCACCAAAATGTTGGTTGACGGCGGGGCCGGGCTGAACTTGATCTCCTCTGCTGTGATCAAGAAACTCCAAATCCCAGATGGCGAGCTCGAAGAGACCGGTTCTTTCCAAGGAATCAACCCGGGGAGGAGCAAGCCCAAGGGAAAGATAACTCTGCCGGTGACCTTTGGCGGGGAGCTCAACTTCAGAACTGAGCGCATCACATTCGACGTCGCCGATATTCCGTTGCCATATAATGGAATACTCGGCCGTCCCGCCCTCGCCAAGTTCATGGCGGCTTCCCACTACGCCTACAACGTACTCAAGATGCCGGGGCCGATAAGCGTCATCAGTGTCCATGGTGACAAGAAAGATGCGCTTGTCTGCGCCGACAAGATCTACCGGGATGCAGCAGCCGCAGCAGAAAAGGATACACTTGCCGCTGAAGCTCCCGGGGGGAAGAAGACCAAGACGAAGTCCGGCAAGTGCTCTGGGGCCCACTCCGGCAACCGCACCTCTTCGGAGTGCTGCGCTGCCGTCGAGGACGCTCCATCGAGCTCCACCGGCAAGTGTAAGAAGGGGATGGCCGCTCCTCCGGCAACCAAGAAGGTTTCCGCCAAGAAGGACGGCACTGGTGGTACCTTCACCATCAGTGCCACACTTGACAGCAAATAGGAAAGCGCGCTCGTTGCCTTCCTGCGGGTGAATGTCGATGTGTTTGCCTGGCAACCATCTGACATCCCCGGTGTTCCCAGGAAGGTAATTGAGCACAAGCTTGCTGTTTGTCCTCATGCGCGGCCCGTCAAGCAGAAGGTGAGGAAGCAAGCCGTGGAGCGCCAAGAATTCATCAACGAAGAGATCAAGAAGCTAGAGGCAGCAGGCCTAGTTAGAGGTGTGATCCATCCGACGTGGTTAGCAAACCCAGTCGTCGTGCGCAAGGCCAACGGGAAGTGGAGACTGTGTATAGACTTCACCGATGTGAATAAAGCATGTCCCAAGGATCCATTCCCTTTGCCGCGCATTGACCAGATTGTTGACTCCACTGCCGGATGTGAGCTACTCTCTTTTCTTGATGCATACTCAGGCTACCACCAGATCTTTATGGCCAAGGAAGATGAAGAGAAGACTGCATTTATCACTCCATGTGGCACTTACTGCTTCATACGCATGCCATTTGGACTGAAGAATGCGGGATCGACATTTGCAAGGGTAGTGCACACTGCTTTTGAGCCACAGATCCACAGAAATGTAGAAGCTTACATGGATGACATCGTGGTGAAGAGCAAGAGCAAGGAAACCCTGGTCCAAGATTTGGAAGAGACATTTCAGAACCTGCACAGAATACAGCTCAAGTTGAACCCCGAGAAGTGCGTCTTTGGAGTCCCCTCCGGCAAGCTTCTCGGGTTCTTTGTTTCACAGAGGGGGATTGAAGCTAACCCCGACAAGATTAAAGCCATTGAGAAGATCGAAGCCCCGAAGCGCGTCAAGGATGTCAGAAGGCTTGCAGGTTGTGTGGCTGCCCTCAGTAGGTTCATTTCAAAGTCTGCGGAACGCGCCCTGCCTTTCTTCAAAATCTTGAAGAAGGCAGGTCCCATGAAGTGGACTCCGGAAGCGGAGGCAGCGCTGCAGGATTTGAAACGGTACCTATCCTCCACTCCAATACTTGTCGCACCTAGACCACAGGAAAAGTTGTTGCTATACCTAGCAGCAACCAACCAGGTGGTTAGTGCTGCGTTAGTAGCGGAGAGGGAGGCCGACGAGGAGTCTACACCACCGGCAAGTGAATCCAGCGACAAGCAGGGAGCTGCTCCGACAAGCTCTGGCCCCGACAAGGATAACTCTGCGCAGGAACAGGAAGAAGTGCGGAAGAAGATGGTGCAGCGCCCAGTGTATTTTGTAAGTTCCCTTCTCCAGGGGGCTAGGTCAAGATACTCTGGTGTGCAAAAGTTGCTTTTCGGCCTCCTCATGGCCTCGAGAAAGCTGCGCCATTACTTCCAGGCACATGAGATAACAGTGGTCACTCGCTTTCCGCTGAAGAGGATATTGCACAATCCAGAAGCGACAGGCAGGATCGTTGAGTGGGCACTGGAACTGTCGAGCTTTGGACTCAAGTTTGAAAGTACCTCAACCATACAGAGCCGAGCTTTGGCAGAATTCATAGCTGAGTGGACCCCAACACCCGATGAAGAAGTCCAAGAAACAAGCACACCCGTACAAGAAGCGACAAGTGAATGGGTAATGTATTTTGATGGTGCCTTCTCGCTGCAAGGCGCCGGTGCTGGCGTGGTACTCATCGCGCCCACCGGAGAGCACCTCAAATATGTTATCCAGATGCACTTCCCAAGAGAGCAAGCGACAAACAACACTGCTGAATATGAAGGTTTGCTCGCCGGCCTCAGGATTGCGGTCGAACTTGGGATCAGAAAGCTGATTGTGCGGGGAGATTCTCAGTTGGTGGTCCGGCAAGTTAACAAGAGTTATTAGAGCCCTTCGATGGAAGCTTATGTAGATGAAGTGAGGAAGCTTGAGGAGCACTTTGAAGGTCTGCAGATGGAGCACGTCCCGAGAGCTCAGAATGACATTGCAGATGGCCTTTCAAAGTGCGCTTCGATGAAGTTACCTGTGGAACCAGGGACCTTCTTGCTCAAGCTGACTCAACCATCCGTTACACCATCAATTGGGCAGTCCAAGAAGAGAAAGTTGGTCTCCGACGACTACTTGCCGGCGGATCTTCCTGAAACCGCCGCCAAGGTCCCCAAGATCAACAACCAGGACGCTGAGGAACAGTCAGCTCCTGCAGATCAGAGGATCTGTACAGTTGAAGCAAGTGTTCCCGACAAGCCTCGCCCCGGCGAGCTTGCCGGGGGACCATCAGCTCCGGCAGAACCAGGGGTTCTTGCCGTAGAAGCCGAGGTCCCCGCAGCGGCCCTCATGCCTTTAGTCCTTGCCGTTGAGCCCCAAGCTCCGGCATGGGCGCAGCAGATCGTCCGTTTTCTGCAAACTGGAGAACTTCCCGACGACCCGGAAGAAATAGAGAAGATAACCAGGCAGTCGAGTATGTACCAGTTCGTGGATAACGAGCTGTACAGAAGAAGGCTCAATGGTGTCAGACTGAAGTGCATCTCCAGGGAAGATGGACAGAAGCTGTTGGCAGAAATACACGGAGGCATATGCGGCCACCACATTGGCGCAAGGGCGCTTGCCGGGAAAGCTTTCCGGCAAGGGTTCTTCTGGCAAGAAGCCCTCCAAGATGCAACTGCACTAGTAACCAAGTGTGAAGCGTGCCAGTTCCATGCAAAGCAGATTTATCAGCCAGCTCAAGCTCTCCAAACAATTCCTTTATCCTGGCCCTTCTCGGTCTGGGGGCTCGATATCCTCGGCCCCTTCCCCCGAGCCGTCGGGGGCTTTGAGTACTTGTACGTTGCAATCGACAAGTTCACAAAGTGGCCAGAAGTGGAGCCAGTGAGAAAGGTGACAGCACAGTCAGCGGTCAGGTTCTTCAGGTCAATTGTTTGCCGTTTCGGAATCCCCAACAGGATCATCACCGACAACGGTACACAATTTACTAGTCGCACCTTCATGCAGTACGTCCAAGACCTTGGCGCCAAGGTCTGTTTCGCTTCTGTTTCTCACCCGAAGAGCAACGGTCAAGCGGAGAGGGCCAATGCTGAAGTGCTGCGCGGACTCAAGACAAGGACCTTTGACAGGCTGCGCAAGTGCGGAAGAAATTGGATAGAGGAGCTACCGGCGGCTCTTTGGTCAATCAGAACGACACCAAATCGAGCCACCGGGCAGACACCCTTTGCTCTAGTCTATGGAGCAGAGGCAGTTCTCCCCACGGAACTCGTATACGGATCTCCTCGAGTGCTCGCTTATGATGAGCTTGAGCAAGAGCAACTGCGGCAAGATGATGCATTGCTCCTCGAGGAGGAACGTCTCCAGGCTGCTGTACGAGCTGCTCGATACCAGCAAGCCTTGCGTCGCTACCATAGCCGCAAGGTCAAGGCCAGGAGTCTCGAGGAAGGCGACCTTGTTCTCCGGTGTGTTCAGTCCGCCAAGAATTCCAACAAGTTGACGCCGAAGTGGGAAGGCCCTTATCGGGTGAGACAAGTCACGAGGCCCGACGCTGTCCGCCTCGAGACAGAAGAAGGCTTACCGGTGAGCAACTCCTGGAACATAGAGCATCTTCGCAAGTTTCACCCATAAGGCGCGGTTGCCGTGATCCGCTCCGGCAACCACCTTTTGTACAAGCTTTGCCGCTGTTGCATGTAACCCTTTGTACAAAGCCGGGCGCAGACCCCGTGCATCAGTAAAGTTCTTCGTGTTTTGCGCTATTTGCCTTTTACGTGCTTTTCCCCGCTATTTGCATGTGTTATTTGGCATCTTGTGCAACATACACACCCGGTAAGCATTAGCACGCCGAAAGGCCATATACTTGTTTCCCTCTTCTTTTTTCCTTGCCTCTTAAGCAGAAGGAACGTTCCTCGCGCACAAGTTTGCCGGGGGGGAAGGAGATGGAAGAGGAACCAAGTGCTGTTCAAGAAAGAGAAGCCTTACCGAGAAGCAAGCAATATATGAAAGCTAAGTTATTAGAATTTGATCAGTTCAAATTTTTAATTTTAAGTTGTCTTCCTTGAACAATCACGCTTTGTATGGAAAACCTGTGCGCGGAGGAACCTACCCGTAGCTAGCCGCACCCTTGTCTTGTTTTCGAGTACGCTCAACGACTTAAGTGAGCTGCGACAAGTGTCGCGCCCTTTCTTCGTTTTCGAGTTCACTCAGCAAGCTAAGTGCGTTGCGACTAGCTGCGGCAAGGTTGCTTGCCGGTGAGACCTTAGCCAGCAGGCTGCTCAGAGTCCAGCACTCAGCGCTCGCGGCAAAGGCCCCTTGCCGGAAAGCTCCCCGGGAGCGTAGGGTGAAAAGCATACAAAGTAAAGGACCAAGACAAGGAAGATAACATTGCACTGATTGATCAAAATAAGATAAATATCTTACAAGGGATAACTTGTCGCAATGATTAATGAGTTCATAACACCCTATGCAGCAACAAAAAAGAGATAAAGATAAAGGAGGCCTAATCTACGCGGTCGCCCTCGATCCTGGAGATCTTGTTCACTTTGGCGATGATATGGGCGACCTGCTCCTTCAGCGCCTCCATGTTCGCGTCGGCCGGCAAGCTGCGGAGGACGTTGGTGAGGTTTATGCCGGGATTGCGGTATACAATCTTCTTCAGCACACGCTCCAAGGTTCCCGTGCAGAGCCGGCGCGACTCCTCGGCCAGCTGCGCGGGAATCTTCTTCCGAAGATCTGCAAGGGCCGGTGCGATCCCCCTGAAGAAGAGGCTGAGCTTGGCGCTGTGAGGGAGGTTTGGGTCCGGAGAGTAGATGAGATGCTCCAACTTCAGCGCCAGCAGCTCCTGGTCGATGTTGGACGCAGAAGATACCAAGTCCTCGGTCCATACCTCGACGGTACGGCGGAAGTTCTCGGCCGCTTTGTTGGCGCTGTCCACCAAGCCTCGCTCCTTGCGGAGCTCCTCCTTCAGCTTGGTTTCCCGGTCCCGGACGGCGTCGAGCGAGTCCTTCAGCGTGGAAACCTTCAGCTCCAGATCCTCGATGGAGTCCTTGGCGGCCTTCAGCTCGTCGCCCTTCTCAGAGAGACGCACCTGGAGTTCTGAGTTGGTGTGGGCGTCCTTCTCGCGCTCTGTGTTGAGCGCGGCGACCCTCTCCACGCTCGCCTTCAACGACTCCTCCAGCTGCGCGACCTTGGCGGCAAGCTCCTCCTTGGCGGTCTCCACGGCAGCCGCGGCGGCTTTCGCCTCCTTCAGCTCCCCGCCAAGGGCCTGCTCCCGAGCGGCAAGGTCTTCCTCGTGGGAGTCGAGGTTGAGCTTCCGCTGGGCGAGCTCTCCTTCTCGCCGGGACAGCTCCACCCCGGCGAGCCGCTGCTGCTCTTCGGCCTCGGCCTTCTCCAGCAGCCATTCTTGATATTCTCCGGCGAGCCTCTCGCGCTCCTCCGCCACCTCGCGGAGAGCAGCCTGGTTGGCGGCGCGGAGCTCCGCCGCGCGCTTCTCCATCTCAGCGGCGGCCTTGGCGGCAAGGGCCTCCCGGGAAGCCAGCTTCGCCTGCCTGGCCCGGTAAAGGGCCAGGAGCTGATGAAGCAGCTTCTCCTCCTCGGGCCCTTCGCTTCCGCCGGGCGCCTCGACGATCTTCAGGCCCGCGGAGGCGAGGACCTCTCCATCAAAGGCCTCGCCCTCCGCGGGAGCTCGCGATGAAGAACCCCACGGCACCTGGATGAAGATGCCGTTGGGGGCCTCAAGATAGTAGCCGACCTGCTCCTTTTCGGCGGAGGGGTCGGCGGCCGGCGCAGCACTTGATGCTCCTGCCGCCTCCGGGCCGGTAGTGCGGTCGCCGCCCCCCTCCCCGGCCGCTGCGTCCGCAGCCGGAGCGGTCTCCTCCGCAGCTGGCTCGGCGGCTCTCGCCGTATCCTCGGCGACAGGGACGTCACCGCCGCCGCCCTGCGCGCCCTCCTCCTCGATGACGATGACTTCCGTCTCCATCTGCTCGGGGGGAGGAGGATCTAGAAGAAGAAGAAAAAGCAAAAGAAGTTCAAGCAAATATCCAAAAAGAGACGACTCCAAGAAGACAAGTGACGGAACTTACCTTGACAGACGTCATCAGCGGCGGGCTCCCTCGCCGGGGAGCTCTGCCTTGGCGGAGTGGCCGCCCTCGCCGGGCTGCTCGCCCTTGGCGGAGTACCCGCCCTTGGCGGAGCGCTCTCCCTCGCTGGGGAGTTCGGCCTTGGCGGGGACGGCGGGGCCTGCGGCTCCTCGGGAGCGACCTCCGGACGCTCCTGCGGCTGTGGCTCCACCTCTGCACAAGTCAAGACAAAAGCATCAAGATACTAGAACAAGACAAAATCTCCAAGCGCGCCCGACAAATGGAAGTACGGAACCCAGACTTACGCTGGGGGCTGCGCTGGGGGCTGCTCCTCGGAGCAGCGCTCGGGTCCGGCAGGCTCGGCTCCGGCACGTCCCCTGTCGCCGCGACGGGCGAGTCGTCCGCGACCTCGACCGCGGGCACCTTGGCCTTCTTCGCCGCTCGCTGGGCCAAGGTCCTGAAATCAAAGCAAGGAACGAGATCAGCATCAACAAGAATCAAGACAATGTTAAAGAAGATGCAAGGCCTCGAATACTTACTCCTGTTCCTCGTCGTCGTCGTCGCTCAGGGCGGAGAAATCAAACTCCACCTGAGGCGCGTCCGCGCGGGGAGCAGGAGGCGAAGACTCCCTCGGGCGCTTGGCGGTCCCCGGGGCTGGGGGCTGCGAAGACCCAGCCCCTGTGGTAGCCGGGGCCCGGGGAGCGGGCGGAGCCGCCGCTCCGCTCTGTGAAGACTCCCTTCCGCCCGGCGCCTGCTTGCGGGGTGCCTCCACCGTGGCCTGCGTGCGGGCCGCCTCCGCCGTGGCTGGCGCGCCGGGCGCCCCCGTCGCAGCTTGACTCCCCCGGGGAGCTCGCGCTGCCCGGCGAGTTGGCTGTTGCCGGGGCGCCTGTGCCCTTGTCCCCGTCGTCGCCTTGCGGAGACGTTTCATCGGAGACCGCCTAGGGCTTGCCCGGGGCGGGGTGGTCTCCGACGACGAGGAGATGTCGTTGGCGTAGAGCCCCAGAGACCCGTCGGAGTCCTCGGCGGCCTCGGCGTCGTCGTCGTCCTCCTCCTCCTCCCCGGCAGGCTTGCTGGGCCCGGCGCCCTACGCTGCGGCCTCCTTCTCCCCGGCGCCTCCGCTCCCTGCGGCGCCTCCGCTCCCTGCGGCGCCCCTGTTCCCTCCGGCGGCGTTACCTCTCGCCGCGGCATCCGTCTGGATTCCGAGGATCCCGGAGTGCCTCAAGGATGGGACCCCGGCGAGCTCGTCGGGAGGCAGCTTCAGTAGCCTGCGGATCTCCGCCTCCTCTGCTTGGCAGGACACTTCCGCAGCCTCTGCCTCCTCGGGCGTGTAGCCGAACTCTCCTGCCGCTGCGGCTGCAGCGGCCTCTTCAACCCGAGAAGCTATGTACGCTATCTCCTGGTCGGTGGTGTCCCGTGTCAGCTCCCGGGTCTCGTTCTTGTTCTTCGCCACCTCCACCAGGTTGTCGAAGAGATTCAAGATGACGTCTGGCTTGGGCGGAATCCACGTGCGGTCGACGCCGTGCGAGTCGCACGCGGGCATCATGGCGCGGAGGTTGTCCCTGGCTGTGCTGTTGCATAGAGGCACCACTCCTCGGGGACCCCTGAACCATTCCGGGTGGGCCGGGTCGTGCTTAAATAGTTCCCAGACCATCCCCTTCAGCTCCAGCGACGTGAAGTTAAAGTTGAGCCCGGGGCGCAGCCTCATTATATCCGCCGAGTTGCCGTACTCCCAGGCCGGCCTCTTCCTATCTTGGAGGGGGGCGATGCGGCGGCGGAGGAAGTCTGTGCCCACTTCTGTGACAGACAACCTTGCTACCCGGAGACGGAGAATCCTGATGAGGGCGATGTCAAGCTTGCTGTCGTCCGAATCCAGCTCGCTCCAGTCCCTGCCGCGCACGATAGGTATTGTGCGCGGCGCGGTGAAAGATTGCGGCTGGTCCTCGACAATCCAACACCAGTCCGCACGCCACTCCTCCCACTTGCCGCGGAGCTCCCCCGGCAAGTAGGACTCCTTCTTGTTCAAACGAAAAACCCAAGATATTCCTCCGGAGAGGGGGGCGCCGGCCTCTGCTCTAGGGGTGAAGAAGTGCCTAAACAACGCTACGTTTGGGTATATCCCAATATAGTTTTCGCACATGTGTGCGAAAACCGCCATCGTGAGGATGGCGTTGGGGGTGAAGTCAAGAAGGTGGAGGCCGTAGGTGTGCATTATGTCACAGAAGAATTCGGAAAAAGGAGGGCAAAGACCACAGTGGAAGAAAGCTGCGAAGAAATAGTACCCGCCGGGGTAGTTGTCCTTGGCGGCGGCCGGATAGGCTCGAGTGCGGGGGTGCGCCTTGGTCTTCTTGGACCAGAACAAGTAATACTTGTTCCAGAGCTCCCGCGCGCTGAGCCTCGGCGGGAAGACGAGGTTCCGCTTCCGATACAAGGTAAGCCTCGCCGCTTGCTCCGATTTCTCCTTCTTGGTCTTCTCCGCCTTCGCCTTCTCGGTCTTCGGGGCCATGGCGGAGGCGGCGGAGGAAGGGGGACGAAGAGCCCGGCGGCGCCGGAGATGCGAAAGACGGCGGAGGAGCTGTGGAGGCGGAGCGCAAAGGGGATCTCTGGAGATGGAAGAAGAGGCAATGAAGGCGTAGAAGGGGAACCGCTCCTGCTTCCTCTGCTTTTATGGGGAAGTGGGGGACGTTTCGCTCTTTCCATTAAAAGAACGTGGCCACGTCCCATCCCACGACGCCGCAATCGACGCGTGCCGTTACGGGGGGACGCGGCGGATGCGGAAGTGGGTTCGGCGTGCCGTGGGCCGCGCGTGCCCGTGCACTGTTTTGGGCCTGGCCCAACAGCGCTCGGCACCGTGTGTGGCCCAGGCCCGGGGGCTCCTGTCGGTGTACTAAGGTAGGGGTACCTCAGTACCCCAACTTGTGCACGGGCAGTAGCAGCTTCCCGCGGCAGGGTTGACCACGTGCTCGCCGGAGACCTTCCTGCTCCACGTAAAACCATTCAAGAACAAAGTATACAAGACAGAAGATCGAGACCCCGGCAAGTGGAGCTTGCCGGAAAGGCCGTTCCAGGCTCAAGATTACCTCACCCATGCAAGGCCCTGGCAAGAGGAGCTTGCCAGGAAGACTAGAAGATTCCATTACAGAAGACACGCCTCGGCGCTATACGCGCCCCGGCAGGGCCCGGGGAGCGACAAGCTTCAGAGCCCGACAAGCTCCCGGGCCCGGCAAGGTCAAGACCCCGGCAAGGTGCTTGCCGGGAGAGTTGCGCTGTGTGCCCGCGCTCCAGCTCATCGGCCCACGCGTCGCCCTGGGGCCTCTCCTGGGACGCGTGGCGGATGGCTGTGCAGCCTGGGGGACACGGTGGCACTCCACGGTGGTAAAGCCATCGCCGTGGCAAACGGAGACGCATGGGCGGGCGCTTTTGGGGTCGACGGCGACGGGCATTAAATGCTCTTGTCCCCCACTGTCAAAGTAGGTAGCGACCACTGTTCATACACTGTAGCTCCACTATTCCCGCACTGTTACAACTACCACCTCTTTTACGTTTTTACCCTTTCTCCTACGTTGACACCTGTCGGTGACCCCTTACACTATAAAAGGAGGCCCATGCACAACGTGGAGGAGGTTCGGAACCTAGATCGCTCATCCGCTCGGTGTAGCTAGTTCTACAAGCTCCCGAGCTCTCCAACTCAATACAAACCAAGCAGGAGTAGGGTTTTACGCGTCCATCGCGGCCCGAACCTGGGTAAACTGCCCGCGTGTTCACTACGATCTGCTCTTCATGCTCCCTCCGCCCTCTTACCGCACAAGCAAGGGGCTCCGGTCCCATAGGTGCTCGTGGTGGACAGTTTCCCCCGACATCTCCACTTGCCGGAAAGGCCGTTCCAGGCTCAAGATTACCTCACCCACGCAAGGCCCTGGCAAGAGGAGCTTGCCAGGAAGACTAGAAGATTCCATTACAGAAGACATGCCTCGGCGCTATATGCGCCCCGGCAGGGCCCGGGGAGCGACAAGCTTCAGAACCAGACAAGCTCCCAGGCCCGGCAAGGTCAAGACCCCGGCAAGGTGCTTGCCGGGGAGAGTTGTGCTGTGTGCCCGCGCTCCAGCTCATCGGCCCACGCGTCACGCTGGGGCCATTCCAGGGACGCGTGGCGGATGGCTGTGCAGCCTGGGGGACACGGTGGCACTCCACGGTGGTGGAGCCATCGCCGTGGCGAACGGAGACGCAAGGGCGGGCCTTTTGGGGTCGACGGCGACGGGCATTAAATGCTCTTGTCCCCCACTGTCAAAGTAGGTAGCGACCACTGTTCACGCACTGTAGCTCCACTATTCCCGCACTGTTACAACTACCACCTCTTTTACATTTTTACCCCTTTCTCCTACGTTGACACCTGTCGGTGACCCCTTGCATTATAAAAGGAGGCCCATGCACAACGTGGAGGAGGTTCGGAACCTAGATCACTCATACGCTCGGTGTAGCTAGTTCTTCAAGCTCCCGAGCTCTCCAACTCAATACAAACCAAGCAGGAGTAGGGTTTTACGCGTCCATCGCGGCCCGAACCTGGGTAAACTGCCCGCGTGTTCACTACGATCTGCTCTTCGTGCTCCCTCCGCCCTCTTACCGCACAAGCAAGGGGCTTTGGTCCCATAGGTGCTCGTGGTGGACAGTTTCCCCCGACATCTTTGGCGCGCCAGGTAGGGGGCGTCGAGGTTGTGCGAACCTGATCCGGCGTTCACGCGGGCGCATTCTTCATCAACCTCTTCGAATTCGTCAGCTTCATCAACAACAGCACCATGGCCCCGAAGAAGAAGGCTTCGGAGGTCGGAGGCCCGTCTGCGTCTCATCCGCCGCCACCGGAGCCAACGGTGGGCGGGGGAGACGCCGTCGGAAGGGTGGTCGCCGGCGAGGACACTCGCGGCGCCACCAAATCCAAGGACAGGACGGACGACCGAGCCTCGGTCTCCGTGGACGCGCCGCGTCCATCTCAGCACACGACAACCCAGCAGCGCCATACCACAGGAGGTGGTATCCGCTTGCTGGGACAAGAGCAAACCGGAGGCTCGCGGGACGCTCCGGACCGCCGTCCGGGCACCAGCAAGGCGCGGTCGCCGGGGCGTTACCCTGCTCCTTCTAACGCTGTTAGAAGTCCGAGCATATCCCGCTCCTCGCACCGCTCGCCCCCGCTCCCCTCCACTCCAGCGGTTCCGAACCTGGGTAAACTGCCCGCGTGTTCACTACGATCTGATCTTCGTGCTCCCTCCGCCCTCTTACCGCACAAGCAAGGGGCTCCGGTCCCATAGGTGCTCGTGGTGGACAGTTTCCCCCGACACTTTGTTCACTTTGCCATCCTTCTTATCCGCCAAATATCTAGGGCAGTTCCACTTCTAGTGATCATTTCCTTTGCAGTAGAAGCACTTGTTTCAGGCTTTGAGTTTAGCTTTGGGTTTCTTCACGGGAGTGACAACTTGCTTGTCATTCTTCTTGAAGTTCCCCTTCTATCCCCTTGCCCTTTACTTGAAACAAGTGGTATGGTTAACCATCAACACTTGATGCTCTTTCTTGATTTCTACCTTCGCCGATTTCAGCATCGTGAAGAGCTCGGGAATTACTTTCGTCATCCCTTGCATATTATAGTTCATCACGAAGTTCTACTAACTTGGTGATAGTGTCTAGAGAACTTTGTCAATTACTATCTTATCTGGAAGATTAACTCCCACTTGATTCAAGCAATTGTACTACCCAGACAATCTGAGCACATGCTCACTGGTTGAGCTATTCTCCTCCATCTTGTAGGCAAAGTACTGTCAGAGGTCTTATACCTCTCGACACGGGCATGAGTATGAAATACTAATTTCAACTCTTGGAACATCTCATATGCTCCGTGGCATTTCAAAACGTTTTTGAAGTCCCGGTTATAAGCCGTAAAGCATGGTGCACTAAACTATCAAGTAGTCATCATATCGAGCTTTTGTCAAAATGTTCATAACGTCTACATCTGCTCCTGCAATAGGTCTGTCACCTAGCGGTGCATCAATGACATAATTCTTCTGTGCAGCAATGAGGATAATCCTCAGATCACGGAACAATTCCGCATCATTGCTACTAACATCTTTCAACTTGGTTTTCTCTAGGAACATATGAAAAATAAACGGGGAGCAACATCGCGAGCTATTGATCTACAACATAGATATGCTAATACTATCAGGACTAAGTTCATGATAAATTAAAGTTCAATTTAACCATATTAATTTAAAGAACTCCCACTTAGATAGACATCCCTCTGGTCATCTAAATGATCACGTGATCCAAATAAACTAAACCATGTCTGATCATCACGTGAGATGGAGTAGTTTCAATGGTGAACATCTCATGTTGATCATATCTACTATATGATTCACGCTCGACCTTTCGGTCTCCAGTGTTCCGAGGCCATATCTGCATATGCCAGGCTCGTCAAGTTTAACCCGAGTATTCTGCGTGTGCAAAACTGGCTTACACCCGTTGTATTTGAACGTAGAGCTTATCACACCCGATCATCACGTGGTGTCTCGGCACGACGAACTTTCGCAACGGTGCATACTCAGGGAGAACACTTATACCTTGAAATTTAGTAAGGGATCATCTTATAATGCTACCGTCGTTCTAAGAAAAATAAGAAGCATAATAAGATAAACATCACATGCAATCAAAATATGTGACATGATATGGCCATCATCATCTTGTGCTTTTGATCTCCATCTCCAAAGCACCGTCATGACCACCTTCGTCACCGGCGCGACACCTTGATCTCCATCGTAGCATCTTTGTCGTCTCGCCAACTATTGCTTCTACGAGTATCGCTACCGCTTAGTGATAAAGTAAAGCAATTACATGGCGATTGCATTTCATACAATAAAGTGACAACCATGTGGCTCCTGCCAGTTGCCGATAACATTACAAAACATGATCATCTCATACAAAAACGTATAACTCATCATGTCTTGACCATATCACGTCACAACATGCCCTGCAAAAACAAGTTAGACGTCCTCTACTTTGTTGTTGCAAGTTTTACGTGGCTGCTACGGGCTTAGCAAGAACCGTTCTTACCTACGCATACAAAACCACAACGATGTTTCGTCAAGTATGTGCTGTTTTAACCTTCACAAGGACCGGGCGTAGCCACACTTGATTCAGCTAAAGTGAGAGAGACAGACACCCGCCAGTCACCTTTAAGCAACGAGTGCTCGTAACGGTGAAACCAGTCTCGCGTAAGCGTACGCGTAATGTCGGTCCGGGCCGCTTCATCTCACAATACCGCCGAAGCAAAGTATGACATGCTGGTAAGCAGTATGACTAGTATTGCCCACAACTCATTGTGTTCTACTCGTGCATATCATCTACGCATAGACCTGGCTCTGATACCACTGATGGGGAACGTAGTATTTTAAAATTTTCCTACGATCACGCAAGATCTATCTACCAGATGCATAGCAACGAGAGGGAAGAGTGTGTCTACGTACCCTCGTAGACCGGGAGCGGAAGCGTCAAGTGACGCGGTTGATGTTGTCGAACTTCTTCGCGATCCAACCGATCAAGCACCGAACGTACGACACCTACACGTTCAGCTTGATGACGTCCCACGAGCTCTTGATCCAGTTGAGCTTCACGGGAGAGTTTCGTCAGCACGACGGCGTGGTGACGGATATGATGTGTTTACCGGCGCAGGGCTTCGCCTAAGCACTGCAACGGTATGACCGAGGTGTGTTTCTGTGGAGGGGGGCACCGCACACAGCTAAAACAATTCAACTTGTGTGTCTTTGGGTGCCCCCCTGCCCCCGTATATAAAGGAGCAAGGGGGGAGGCCGGCCGGCCCTCCTATGGTGCGGCTAGGGGTGCAATCCTACTAGGAATAGGATTGCAATCCTATTCCTAGTAGGAACCACCAAAGAAGGAAGAGAGGGAAAGGAAAAGAAGGAGAGGTGGCGCCCCCCAATCCTAGTCCAACTAGGAACCCTAGGTGGGGCGCCGGCCAGCCCCTATGGGGTGCCTCTCTCTTTTCCATAAGGCCCACTATGGACCATCCCCCCTCGTAGGGGGTTCCGGTAACCCCCTCCGGCAATCCCGTTAAATCCGAAACTTTTCCGGAACACTTCCGGTGTCCGAATATAGTCGTCCAATATATCAATCTTTATGTCTCGGACATTCCGAGACTCCTCGTCATGTCCGTGATCTCATCCGGGACTCCGAACTACCTTCGGTACATCAAAACTCATAAACTCATAATACCGATCATCATCAAACGTTAAGCGTGCGGACCCTACGGGATAAAGAACTATGTAGACATGACCAAGACTCATCTTCGGTAAATAACCAATAGCGGAACCTGGATGTTCATATTGGCTCCTACATATTCTACGAAGATCTTTTATCGGTCAAAACCGCATAACAACATACGTTGTTCCTTTTGTCATCGGTATGTTACTTGCCCGAGATTCGATCGTCGGTATCTCTATACCTAGTTTAATCTCGTTACCGGCAAGTCTCTTTACTCGTTCCGTAACACATCATCTCGTGACTAACTCATTAGTCTTTTGCTTGCAAGGCTTATTGTGATGTGTGTTACCGAGAGGGCCCAGAGATACCTCTCCGACACTTGGAGTGACAAATCCTAATCTTGATCTATGCCAACACCACGAATACTTTCGGAGACACCTGTAGAGCATCTTTATGATCACCCAGTTACGTTGTGACGTTTGATAGCACACAAGGTGTTCCTACAATATTCGGGAGTTGCATAATCTCATAGTCATAGGAACATGTATAAGTCATGAAGAAAGCAATAGCAGTAAAACTAAACGATCATAGTGCTATGCTAACGGATGGGTCTTGTCCATCACATCATTCTCCTAATGATGTGATCCCGTTGATCAAATGACAACTCATGTCTATGGTTAGGAAACATAACCATCTTTGATCAATGAGCTAGTCTAGTAGAGGCATACTAGGGACACTCTCTTTTGTCTATGTATTCACACATGTACTAAGTTTCCGGTTAATACAATTCTAGCATGAATAATAAACATTTATCATGATATAAGGAAATATAAATAACAACTTTATTATTGCCTCTAGGGCATATTTCCTTCATAACCATGATAGTTTCCCACTTGAAATTAAAAGAATTTGATCTCATGTTGGGAGTGGACGCATCATGCTACCATATCCTAGACTTGTATGGCATTTGAAAGGACAATTTGAACTTAAATAATTAGAAACAAGGTATGCAGAATCACAAAGTAATGAAAATCTGAACAAAAAATGCTACTATTAACAACAACATAATGAAGGCAAAGTAGGTGCTAAAATAAAGACACATTATTTACATTTATTTGCTAACGGGTTATCATTAGGTAAAGACAACAAGGCAACACTTCAAAAATGGTACATTTTTTTTAATATGGGACATTTTCACACTTATACATACAGATCCACAATTTAGTAATACAACTCAAGCTCATGGGATGGATACATGTTTAAAGCTATCCATATCATATTATGCAAGATTGTTGATGGTACATTCTCTTACACAAAAACTCAAAAGGGTAGAACTCTTTTGCAGCTACTCAGTCTGATCTGTGTAAAAGGCAAATAGCCAAACTGAACTTTCTTAGTTGGAATTTAGTGCACACCTTGATGTTCATTGCTACAATATTGAGCATCATGCCTGCTTATAATTTAGATTGGATAGAGTCCAGAACAGATCTACGATTGCCAAGTGAGTACAACATTTTAGGGTTCAAAATTAAAATACGGGGCTTCAAATTTACTTAGGGTAGGAGGGGATGTATGGCCTTGGCTACAACAGACACATGATTGATATCGTATCCCTACGATAAACTGCATTATAACGTAAGCTTAGAATCAAGGATTGTAACAAAAATATTTAATGAAAATGGTCACCAACGAACTGAACCTTACCTTGCCATCAGAAAGAGTGACTTGGGGGAGCTAAAATACTCATTGGGAAGGCCTTGACATCCATCAGAGAGTGGCATGCCATCTCCACATGGGAGAAAGGAAAAATCATGGAGCATTGGTCACCGGCCTCGTGTACTTAGTGGGCCGTCCTTGCCAACAATCTTGATGCCGCCATAAACCACCATCACACCATGCCGGTCGCGGCATCTCAGGCCGTCGTACACATAGCGGCGAACATAGGACCAAAATTTTAGGTGTGGTGGAGTTCGCGGGCGGAAACTAAATAGTATTATACGAAACTGCAAGTAATTCACATTCAAATTGTATCGGTGAACCGCACTTATAAAACCAAATGGAATCACTAAACTACAAACCTACAAAAGTGCACATCAATAACAAACTTACAAAATATCTCACACTACTAATGTTGTAGGATTCTCAGTGTCAGCTTGAACAAAATCGTAATGGTTTCAGATAACTATCTGGTTCAACCAGTACTATGCAAATGTGTGTGCCGTTTCCCATACTTCTACCTTCTAATAACCATGGAAGATGTTTCACTTCCCATTAAGAGATATAATCAATTGTAGTGTGCTTAGCAGTAAACCAAACATTTAAATGATCAATGCGTCCATTCTGGGAGCTCCAATAAATGGGCAGCAATTCAAATAAAACTGACATCTCTAGGACTGTCTTCTGAAAAAATGGAAGACCAGGTAAGCTTTCCAACAGTCACTATACTTTTTATGAAGAGTCCACTGACTATCATAATTTTTTATGGGCTACGGCCATCATATTCATCAACCAAAAAGATACAACGCATTTTATATATTCTGGCACATATTAGCTAGCATACCCAAAATTTCTAGTTGGTTGTCTTGGATAGTAAAGCGACACTTGCAGGTAGTGAAACTTAAGAAGAGAAGTATTTTCGGATGGAGGGAGTAACAAAGATGGCAATGTGAAATAGTACCTGAGCAGTCAGGAGTTTCAAGAAGTAGAAGTACCTTTTTTTAACATTGACGAAGGCCACTACCTTTTAAATCTCGGTTAAACTTGGGTTTTCTATGACTGCCCCCTGTAGATTGATAATGCAGTATAGATAAAAGAAAACTCAGTTTTTCCTACACCTTTTCAATTAGCACTAACATACATTTATCTTTGCAATCAACATCAGAGGATGATTTATCAGAAGATGAAATGAGGAAATTAAGAATAGATGATTTGGCGGAAAGAAACAACATTCAGTTACATAGTTCGCTGGCTCATTTGATCCATCGCTTGCGTGCAACCGTCAAACATGTGACACTCTGAATGCCAGATGCTGCTCGTGTGCGTCCTTCGGTGGTGCATGACGAAACTGGAGGGAGAACACCTGTGATTGGGTCGGAGATGCGGCGGGGATGGGGATGACGCCTTGCAATAGTGGAACATGTGAGCGTAACACGCCAAGCAGGGCAATGCTACACGTTGCTTGAGAGGCGTCAGGCAAGGCACGGAGCAAGATTTGGAGGAAAGGGGAAGGGGAAGGGGTCCATACCACAAAACCGAAATTTAAGGGGGAGTTTCGGCGGCGCGTGGATGCAGACGACCGGCAGCGCATTGAGGTGGAGATCTGGCGACGCGTCGAGGCGGAGGTTGCGGCGCGTAGCACCTCCTCAGCCGCCGCCAGGCCTCTCCTTCTTCTCCCCTCTCCTCCGCTCCCATAGATGCGCCGCTACCCCCGGTCGGCTTGACCTGCAGCAATCGGCTAGCTCCGTCGTTGCCCATGACCGGCGCAACGCAGGCGACCCGTCACGCGAGGAAGCCGCGTGTATGTGTTGTGCCTTTTTTTGTCTCGACGAATAAATGCGGGTGTGGACGGTAGAGTTTTCGTGTGTCATCTCAAATCGCTAAACGTACTTTTGATGGGAATTAGTAGTTGTTTGGACGGTTAGATCTAAATGAGCCGGCCTAATCACGAGGCTCTAATTGATCGGGATGTCATGTGTAAGCTAGGCTGGGTGCGTTTACTAATGAATATGTTTGCTTGTTTAATAGTAGACTAGTAGTAGAGATCATTTTCATATGCCAATTATTTTTGTACATTGTATCATCTCTTTTTTTTGATCAAATCAGAGAGCTTTATTGCATGAAAGTGTTCCCTGGACAACCAGGCAATAAGCTGGTTACCAGAAAAGGTGGTGATTTGTCGAGCTAACTTTCGGTCACAGTCAGGGTGCAAGCACATTTTGCACAAAGATGTGCCGGCAAGTTAGCCGACCGATTTACATGCTGAATATCAAAGACTGAAAAATTATAAACTAGCTCTCCTATTCCTTCTAACATAGGTGCCACAATTGAACGGGAATTGTGGCGAGTGTTCCAGAGTGTCACCAACTCCAGGCAGTCCACCTCCATGATCACATGCGAAAAACCTCGAAGTGTCGCAAAACGAGCTCCTTCTCGTAGTACCAAGGCTTCGATGATTAGTGGGTCAAAGATACCCACGTAAGGCCTGTTCCAGGCTCCCAAAAGTGCCGAGGAGGAGCGTGCTACACCGCCCACACCGCCTCTTCCGTTAGCAAAATTTAGAGCCCCGTCAGTAGTGATCTTGATGACTCCTGATTCCGATGGCCTCCAGCCATGCCCTGGCAGAACCATAGGAAGGTTTCGTGGGAGTTCGAGGAGCGCAGGAGTCTCCTTGGTATTTCTGAGAGCTGCATTCAGATCTCTTCATTCTTCTCCATGCTTGATACAATTGCGATAGTGCCATATTGTCCACATGATGGTGATTATTTTAGCGCGATCTTCCTCTGCAAACCGTGTATCACATAGAATATCCCGAGCCCAATAATCCGGGTGTAGACGCGGCAGCCTGATACCGAACCAACCCCAAGCTTCTCCCAGAAGCGTTGTGCATGGGAGCACAGAATGAGAGCATGCATGTGGTCTTCCTCCTTTGCTAAACAAACATTGCATCAATCCACAACTGCAATATGCCAGTGTTTAAGAGTGCACTCATCTAGAAGTATCTTCCTTAGTACTCTCCACCAGAACACGCGAACTTTTGAGATTACTTTGAGCTTCCACAAAGCATTCCACAACTGTTTTTCATCTCCTGAGGTGCTGGTAGCCGTCCCTTCTCCTAGAGCTTGTCACTCGTTCTAAGTCACTAGAGCAGGGTATGCCGATTTAACATTGTAGTTGCCTGATCTCTCAAAGGCGCAAGCATAAGAATCATCTCCACCCCCACGCCTGATAGGTATATTAAGGATCGCCTCGGCGTCAGGTGTGATGAATGTTGATCGCACAAGGTCATGCCGCCATGAACAATTGTCCACATCAATCAAGTCTGAAACAAACTGGACAGTGGTGTTCATCAGTTTCAACATAGGGGACATATAAATAGTTCCAGAATCCATTTATCCGTCCAGGCATCGATGAAAGTCCCATCACCAACTCTTTTTACTAGACCAACATTCAAAGCTTCCCTGCCTGCTATGATAGCTCTCCAAGTTGCAGAAGCGGATTTGGGAATGGTTGCATGCACGAAATCCGTATCAGGGAAGTAACGTCCTTTTAATACTCTTGCACATAGGGAATCTGGGTTCGTTAAGAACCTCTAACCATGTTTCCCTAATAGTGCAATACTAAACTGATGGGGTTCTCGAAAACCCATCTTAAAATGTACCCCCCCTTCATAAATATAAAATGTTTTGGATATTTCAATACGGACTACATACAAACCAAGTGGACAAACAAACTGAAACGTCTCTATATACATCTAATTCAGAAGAAGAAAATCAGTATAACTTATTTTTATGAACAGGGGACTAACTTTGTATAATGGTACTAGTGATTGTCGTTGGCACCCAAGCTCTATGAGTTTTTATCGGCATGTAGAATTGTGTGGGGCTAGCATCTTGTAGTAGCAGGTCTGAGGATAAAAGATCGTGGATTCTAGGAATGTTGTCCGAAGAATGAGGATCACCCAGGCGCTATTACTATTAGGAACATTTGTGTAGATTTTGAGCTACGAAAATATTCAGTTTAGAAAACATGTTGATAAGGAATCCATTATGTTGAGGCAATTACGGGAACGTTTGGTTTGCTAGCTCACCTAGCTTAGCTGGGCTAGTTTTTTCTAGCCGGCGTCGTCAAAAGCAAGCCTGATTGTTTGGATGAGTAGCAATTAAAGCATTAACCACCCATGATTTGTGTTTTTGCCTATGTGGGAGAGCCAAGTTGGATCGCCTCCATCGGCAAGCTTTTCGTGTCACTTGCAGGCTAGGTTCCCCTCAAAAGCTAGTTTTATTTTTCCTTACCAAATCGCAATCCTTGCCTAACAAGGCTAGGGGCTGCCCTTGCCTAGGATCCAACGCATGCTACCTCTCCTCACTACTGTTGGAAATAAGCCCTAGAGGCAATAATAAAATGGTTATTATTATATTTCCTTGTTCATGATAATTGTCTATTGTTCATGCTATAATTGTATTAACCGGAAACTATAATACATGTGTGAATACACAGACCACAACATGTCCCTAGTGAGCCTCTAGTTGACTAGCTCGTTGATCAACAGATGGTTGTGGTTTCCTGACCATGGACATTGGATGTCGTTGATAACGGGATCACATCATTAGGAGAATGATGTGATGGACAAGACCCAATCCTAAGCAGAGCACAAAATCGAGTAGTTCAATTGCTAGAGCTTTTCTAATGTCAAGTACCATTTCCTTAGACCATGAGATTGTGCAACTCCCGGATACCGTAGCAATGCTTTGGGTGTATCAAACGTCACAACGTAACTAGGTGGCTATAAAGGTGCACTATAGGTATATCCAAAAGTGTCTGTTGGGTTGGCATGAATCGAGACTTGGATTTGTCACTCCGTATCACGGAGAGGTATCTCTGGGCCCACTCGGTAATGCATCATCATAATGAGCTCAATGTGACTAAGGAGTTAGTCACGGGATTATGTGTTACCGAACGAGTAAAGAGACTTGTCGGTAATGTGATTGAACAAGGTATAGGGATACCGACGATCGAATCTCGGGCAAGTAACATACCGATGGACGAAGGGAATCGTATACGGTATTGATTGAATCCCCGACATCGTGGTTCATCCGATGAGATCATCATGGAACATGTGGGAGACAATATGGGTATCCAGATCCTGCTATTGGTTATTGGTCGGAGAGGCATCTCGGTCATGTCTGCCTGGTTCCCGAACCTGTAGGGTGTACACACTTAAGGTTCAGTGACGCTAGAGTTGTAAAGGGAAATTGTATGTGGTTACCTAAGGTTGTTCGGAGACCCGGATGAGATCCCGAACGTCACGATGAGTTCCGGAATGGTCCGGAGGTAAATATTTATATATGGGAAGTCCAGTTTCAGCCACCAGAAGAGTTTTGGGGGTCACTGGTATTGTACCGGGACCACCGGAAGGGTTCCGGGGTCCACCGGGTGGCATTATGTCAATAGGTTAGTACCAAAAAATGATATAAAATGATTGTAAAACATCCAAGAATGATAATAAAACAACATGAATACTTCATACATTATAGATACGTTGGAGACGTATCAGCATCCCCAAGCTTAATTCATACTCGTCCTCGAGTAGGTAAATGATAAAAGAAATAATTTATGAAGTGTGAATGCTAGCAAAGTGCACAAGTTTGATCAATGACAATTTCAATCACTTTTCCTAGCATCATAACAACAATTCTTTCCTATAATACTTCTCATGTTAGAGTAGCAACCAATTCACATGTTAATGTTCAAACAATGAATTCTCTTGAAACTCAACAACCTATGTTCTCAGTCACCAAGCAATTGTAATTCTACTTATTCAACAGGGTTTAAGTAAGAGCTCCACATACTCAACCATCATATAGTCTTCTATGATTTCCAACATTCACCGCATACACATGAGCAAAACGTTTCAACCAGACACATATAAAGATAGGGGCTTGTAGTTTCGCCTCCCAACGTATTCACCTTTGGGTGATGTCAAGAATAATAACTCATGCTACCCATATTCAGCTGGACATCTGTGCCTAGATCTTTCCTCACCACATGATGCTTGCCAAAATATAAAAATAAAAAGGAATAGAGAGAAAAACTTTGACTTTTTGCATAAAAGTAAATACTTAAAAGTAAAAGATAGGCCCTTCGCAGAGGGAAGCAGAGGTTGCCATGCACTTATTTGTTTGTATGCTCAACCCCTTAATGAAAAGGAACGTCATGTTATATTGCCCCTTATGATAGCAACCTTTATTATGCAGTCTGTCGCTTTTATTACTTTGCCATCACAAGTTCGTACAACGCTTAATTTTCCCTTACACTAAATAACCTAACACTTGTAGAAGCAATTTTTATTGCCTTTTTGCACCGATGACAACTTACTTGAAGAATCTTGCTCAATCCTTAGGTAGGTATGGTGGACTCTTGAAGATAAGATTTGGGTTTAAGGGTTTTTGGATGCACAAGTGGTATCTCTACTTGGTGCAGATTTTTTGGCTAGCAAAGATAGGGGGGCAAGCACCACATGTTGAAGGATCTATGACAATATAATTTCTATGTGAATATGAACAAACATAAATCATTACGTTGTCTTCCTTGTCCAACGTCAACAATTTTGGCATATAATATTTTGATGGGGGCTCACAATCACAAAAGATTTCCAAGATAGTGTATTTGCATGTGAAAGTTCTCTACCTTATACTAGTTATTCGTGAATTGTTTGTATGACCAATATTGTGATTGTCAAGCCTCAAAAGATTTCACTTTCTAAACACAATGTGAAGCTACCACTAGGCATGATATGATTTTAACTTCATGACATTCAATTTATTCAAGAATTTACTCATAGGATATAAGTGAAGCACAAGAGTAAATGACAAGCTACTCCAAAAAGATATAAATGAAGATCGTGAGCATAATATTTCTTTCTCTCAAATTAATTTAAGTGAAGCAAGAGAGAATTTCTTCAAAATTACTAAAGCACACCATGCTCAAAAAGATATAAGTGAAGCACTAGAGCAACGGTGCCAGAAAAGAGCTTCATTGGCGGGATGTGAATGCCGCTTACCTAACCTCCCCAGCAACTATTTAGGGGCTCTATTTTATTTAAAAACTTTCAGATCTAAGTATTTTATTAAAACAACAAGCAAACAAATAAAATGACATTCTAAGAATAGCACAACTAATGTGAAGAAGCAAAAAACTTAGGCTCAACCGATACTAACCGATAATTGTTGAAGAAGAAAGGTGGGATGCCTACCGGGGCTTCCCCAAGCTTAGATGCTTGAGACTTCTTGAAATATTATCTTGGGGTGCCTTGGGAATCCACAAGCTTGAGCTTTTGTGTCTCCTTAATTCTTCTCATATCACGGTTTTTCTAAATCTCAAAAACTTCATCCACACAAAACTCAACAAGAACTCGTGAGATAAGTTAGTATAAACCAATGCAAAAACCTTATCATTCTCTACTGTAGCAAATCATTAAAATTATTATTCAACATTGCATACTAAATGCTGTGCATATTTAATACTCCTATCCTGAAATAGAATCATTAGACAAGCAAACATATGCAAACAATGCAAACATAACAACAATCTACCAAAACAGTACAGTCTGTAAAGAATGCAAGGGGATCCATACTTCCCTAACTCATTTTTAAAAAAAAATTAACATGCTATAGGAAATTTATCATATCTTGCTGTGCAAAAAGTTTCAAGATTTATCACATTCTGACTTTTCTCGGGAATTTTTACAACAGCGACAAACTTTATGTTTTCAAACAGCAACATGTAGTCTTGCAAAATAAGCATGGTAAAAGCTATCCTTGACATTTCTATTGAAATAAAAGATACAAAACATTATTATAAATACCAGCAAGAAAATCCTAACAAAATAAAATGACGCTCCAAGCAAAACTCATATCATGTGACGAAAAAAAATATAGCTTCAAGTGAGGTTACCGATAATGTTGGAGACGAAAGAGGGGATGTCTTCCAGGGCATCCCCAAGCTTAGTTGCTTGGTTGTTCCTTGAATATTTCCTTGGGGTGCCTTGGGAATCCCCAAGCTTAGGGTCTTTCCGCTCCTTATTCTCCTCATATCGACATCTCACCCAAAACTTGAAAACTTCAATCACACAAAACTTAACAAAACTTCATGATATAGGTTAGTATGATAGAACAAATCATTCACTTTGGGTACTGTCAAAGAAAAGATTCATAATTGTTCTCACACAATGCCTACTATAGCATATCATTTCTACAATTTATATTGAGCAATATAAGCCATAGAAACTAGAAAACAAGCAAACTATGCATTGAAAACAGAATCTGTCAAAAACAGAACAGTCTATAATGATCTGAACAACCACCATACTTATTCAACTCTAAAAATTCTGAAAAAATAGGACAACGTAGGCAATTTGTATACCAATCTTCTGAAAAAAGAATCAACTCAAAAACACTCTGCTGTAAAAATGAGATTTCTTTTTTGTGAGCACAAAAGTTTCTGTTTTTCAGCAAGATCAAATCTACTATCACCCAACATGATCCTAAGGCTTTGCTTGGCACTTTATTGAAACGAAACATGTAAAACATGATGACTACAGTAGCATAATCATGTGAACACACAGAAACAGTAGGTATAAGTGTTGGGTTGTCTCCCAACAAGCGCTTTTCTTTAATGCCTTTTAGCTAGGCATGATGATTTCAATGATGCTCACATAAAAGATAATAATTGTAACATGAAAGAGAGCATCATGAATCTCATGGCAAGACATTTAATCCTAACCCACTTTCTATGCATAGGTATTTTGTGAGCAAATAATTTATGGGAGCAAGAATCAACTAACATAGGAAGGCAAAACAAGCATGACTTCAAAATTTTCAACACATAGAGAGGATACTTGATATTATTGCAATAAATACAAGCATATGTTCCTCTCTCATAGTAATTTTCAGTAGCATCATGAATGAATTCAATAATATAGCCATCACATAAATCATTATTTTCATGATGCAAAAGCATAGAAATTTTGCTACTCCCCACATAAGCAAATTTATTCTCATGAATACTGGTGGGAGCAAACTCAACAAAATAACTATCATTAGATTGAAAATTAAAATCATGATGACAAGTTTCATGGTTATCATTGTTCTTTATAGCATACATGTCATCACCATAATCATCATATATAGGAACTTTGTTATCATAATCAATTGCAACCTCTTCCAAAATAGTGAATTCATCACTAAATAAAGTCATGACCTATCCAAATCCACTTTCATCAATATAATCATCATAAATAGGAGGCATGCTACCATTATAACAAATTTCCACATCAAATCTTGGGGGGCTAAAAATATCCGCTTCATCAAACATAGCATCCCCAAGCTTATGGCTTTGCATATCATTAGCATCATGGATATTTAAAGAATTCATACTAACAACATTGCAATCATGCTCATCATTTATGCCAAACATTTTATAACATTTTTCTTCTAACAATTGAGCACAATTTTCCTTTCCATCATTTTCACGAAAGACATTATAAAGATTAATAATATGAGGCAACCTCAATTCCATTTTTTAGTTTTCTTTTACAGAACCAAACTAGTGATAAAACAAGAAACTAAAAGATTCGATTGCAAGATCTAAAGATATACCTTAAAGCACTCACCTCCCCGGCAACGGCGCCAGAAAAGATCTTAATGTCTACTACACAACTTGTTCTTGTAGACTCGTGTTGGGCCTCCAAGCACAGAGTTTTGTAGAACAATAGCTAATTTCCCTCAAGTGGATGACCTAAGGTTTATCAATCTGTGGGAGGTGTAGGATGAAGATGGTGTCTCTCAAACAACCCCACAATCAAATAATAAAAAGTCTCTTGTGTCCCCAACACATCCAATACAATGGAAAATTGTATAGGTGCACTAGTTCAGCAAAGAGATGGTGATAAAAGTGTAATTTGGATAGTAGATATTGATTTTTGTAATAGTAACAATAAAAAGCAGTGATGGCTTCTCGCCCCTCGTTGGTTACCCCAAGTGGAAGGTTTGAGATGCAGTGTAGCGGAAGTTTTCCCTTGGCAATACCAAGGATCGATTTCCCTGAGACTCCCAGTTTCAACAAGAAGGTGTCAACTGCTAACGGCGCCAGATATTAGCAATCAACGTGGACCTGCACACAGATACAAATAACTTTGCTCCCAACGAGTACAGAGAGGTTGTCAATCCCTCCGGCCTTGTAGTTTACAAAGGATCAAACACAAGTGATAGTAATGATAGGTATTGCTGCAATAGTAAGTAAAAGCGGAAAGTAAATAGCGGATGTGATCAATGGTGGTAATATGGACCGGAGTCTCATGATGTTCACTAGTGATGTCTCTCCCAAAAGACGATAAAACAGCTATGCGAGGTAAACGAATTACAGCTGGGCAATTGACAGGACCATGTGCGCAAACCAATGCTGACTAAGTTGCAAGAAAGGTAGAGGTTCAAAGCATGGGCGGTACGCCGATGTAAGTAGACCGAAATCCATCTGCATCTACTACTAATCATCCACCTTGAGATATCTATCCAGAACATCTCGCTGGTATTAAGTTGCGAGTCCCACCCATAGTGTAAACTCAAAGCAACAGACAACTGCATTAAAAGAACTTTGCGTAAAGTAAACAATCCTTGCACCCGCGGGCACAAGCACCGTTGTTTTCCCCCTTGTGGCAACATCACATCCCCTAGACTCATGTTTCTGTCACTCAAGCTAGTCATCGAGGGGCATGAACCCACAATCAAGCATAACGTTCCCTCTTGGAGTCACTACCTACTACTTGGCCAAAGCAATAAATAACAACGGAGAACATGCAAGAATTACTTACGAACATAAATATAAAAGAGGTGAATCAAATATATTACTCAAACACAATCTGAACATAATCTCACAATCCATCGGATCCCAGCAAACTCATCATAGCAACAGCATAAGGATTACATATGTGCCTCGATCATGTAGGGCAGCTCACGAGGACTAATTAGTGAAGCACAAGAACGGGAGGAGAACATCACATAGCTACTGGTCATGGACCCGGTGGTGAAGCACAAGAACGGGAGGATTACATATGTGCCTCGATCATGTAGGGCAGCTCCAAGGGAGACTACTCACAACTCATCCGGGAGGCGTCCATGGTGGTGGAGAAGCTCCCGGTGGTGATCCTCCCCTCCGGCAGGGTGCCGGGAAGAGTTCTCCTGGTGCTCCCGATCTTGGAAGCGGCGTCGGCGGCGGAACAGAGATGAGATCGCGAAAAAGGGTTCCCGTCTCGAGGGTTTCGGGAGACGGTATAAATATATGCCAAAGGGGGGCATCAGACGAGGCTCGGGGGGCCCTGGCGCCCCCCCGGCGCGGCCAGGGGGGCCGCGCCACCAGGGCGCCTGGAGCCCTGGTGGCCCCCCTCCGGCTATGCTTCGGGTGCCTGGTAGCTTCTGGAACGCTGATTTTTTATATAATATTTCCGTGATTTTTCTGGCAGTTCTCGTAATGGGAAAACCTGAAATACAAAAACAACCGAAAATAGAAACTGGCACTGGGGTGCACTGAGTTAATAGGTTAGTCCAAATATGATCAAAAGTGTATGGAAGTGTATAAATATCATAGCAATATCACCCAAAAGAGGCATGGAGCAAGCAGAAATTATAGATACGTTTTGGACGTATCAAGCAGCAAGGTAGCAAGTGATAAAACGGAGCACAAACGGTATTGCAATGCTTGAAAATGAGGCCTAGGGTCCGTACTTTCGCTAGTGTAATCTCTCAACAATGCTAATATAATTGGATCACATAACCACCCCTCAACATGCGAAGAACAATCACTCCAAAGTTCCTATCTAGTGGAGAACATAAGAAGGAATTGTTTGTAGCTATTCTCTCCGATCGATCTATCAAGAGTTCGTACTAAAATAACACAAGTTATTCTTCTCGATCAATCTATCAAGAGTTCGTACTAAAATAACACCAAGACAAATTCATATTCATAATACTCAATCCAACACAAAGAACTTCAAAGAGTGCCCCAAGATTTCTACCAGAGAAACCAAGACAAGAACGTGCGTCAACTCATATGCATAGATTACTGATGGCTTCTCGCCCCTCGTTGGTTACCCCAAGTGGAAGGTTGAGATGTAGCGTAGCGGCAAATTTCCCTTGGCAAAGATACCAAGGATCGAATCCCGTGAGACTCCGAGGGTCGACAAGTAGGTGTCAACGGCGCCAGAAACTTAGCGGTTGACGGGACCTGCACACAGATACATATAACTTTGCTCCCAACGAGTACAGAGAGGTTGTCAATCCCTCCGGCCTTGTTGTTTACAAAGGATCAAACACAAGAGATAATAATGATAGCTATGACTACAACTAGGAAATAAAAACAGGAAGTAAATAGAAGGTGTGATCAGCGGTGGTAATATGGACCGGGGTCCCATGATGTTCACTAGTGATGTCTCTCTCCCAAAAGACGATAAAACAACAAAGCGAGGTAAACAAATTACAGCTGGGCAATTGACAGGATTATGTGCGCAAACCAATGCTAACTATGCTGCAAAGAAAGGTAGAGGCTCAAAAGCATGGGCGGTACGCCAAGGCAAGTAGACCGAAATCCATCTGCATCTACTACTAATCATCCACCTTGAGATATCTATCCAGACCATCACGCTGGTATTAAGTTGCGAATCCCACCCAAAGTGTAAACTCAAAGCAACAGACAACTGCATTAAAAGAACTTTGCGTAAAGTAAACAATCCTTGCACCCGCACGTACAAGCACCGTTGTTTTCTCCCTTGTGGCAACAACACATCCCCTAGACTCATGTTTCTGTCACTCAAGCTAGTCATCAGGGGGCATGAACCCACAATCAAGCATAACGCTCCCTCTTGGAGTTACTACCTACTACTTGGCCAAAGCAATAAACAGCAACGGAGAACATGCAAGAATTACTCAAGAACAAAGATATGAAAGAGGTGAATCAAATATATTACTCAAACACAATCTGAACATAGTCTCATAATCCATCAGATCCCAGCAAACTTAGCAAAGCAACAGCAAAAAGATTACATATGTGCCTCGATCATGTAGGGCAGCTCACGAGGTCTAAACCATGAAGAGCAAAGAGGGGAGGAGAACATCACATAGCTACTGATCATGGACCCATGGTCCAAGGTGGACTACTCACGACTCGTCCGGGAAGCGTCTATGGTGGTGGAGAAGCTCCCGGTGGTGGTTCTCCCCTCCGGCAGGGTGCCGGGAAGAGTTCTCCTGATGCTCCCGATCTTGGAAGTGCTGCGGCGGCGGAACAGAGGCGAGATCGCGAAAAAGGGTTCTGTCCTCGAGGGTTTCGGGACGAGAGGGATATATAGGCGAAGGGGGGCAGCCAGAGGCGGAGCAGGGGCCCCAGGCGCCCCCCTGGCGCGGCCAGGGGTGGGGCCGCGCCAGGTGGCCGCCTGGGCCTCCCCTGGCTCCCCTCTGGCCCATCTTTGGTTCTTCGCGAAGCTTCCTGTACGCTGATATTTCCTATATTTCTCCTGGAATTTTTGGAGCACTTTTAATATGGGGGAAACCTGAAATAGAAAAACAGCAGAAAACAGGAACTGGCACTGTGGTGCACTGAGTTAATAGGTTAGTCCAAATATGATCAAAAGTGTATGGAAGTGCATCAATATCATAGCAATATCACACAAAAGAAGCATGGAGCAAGCAGAAATTATAGATACGTTTTGGACGTATCAACATCCCCAAGCTTAATTCCTGCTCGTCCTCGAGTAGGTAAATGATAACAAGCATAATTTCTGTGGTGACATGCTACCAACCATATAAGAACTTTTTAAGTAAAGCAATCAAGGCATGTAATTCAATTCAAGTCATAACAAGCAAGAGTCTATATTAGCGTTGTAACAAGCAACATAAGAACATAAAGGTGCAAGAGCTCTCACTGTCCGTTTCTCGAATGTCTCCAAATGGTGTTTGCGTGCAAGAAAGGGGATAGGGATATACGAGGGAGTAAAACATAGTTTTTGTATTGTTGAGAACTTAATCTACTAAAGTTTCACACTTGGTCTTCTTTGGAATCTTATCTTGACTCATCCCCAGACCACTAGCCAGGTACAAGTCAAAATGATCCACTCCCTTTCGATATTTTGAGCACTCATGCAATGGATGAGCGTAAGCAAGAAAGTTGACACTTAGGATGGCAAAGAGAGAAAAATGATGAAGGGGGAAGACAAAAAAAAGGTGTGAAAGGCTCACATCAATGAGGACAATCATAGGCGAGAGAAAGCCAAATGATAGATATGATGTGAGGAGTAGGGAATGCCATGCAACGGATGCACATATGAGCTAAGGTAAGCTCTCCAATGGAACTAGTGGGGGTGCATCCAACTTGCTCGCTCAAGAAGACCTAGAGCTCTTTTGAGGAGGCTCATCATTGGAATATACAAGCCAAGTTCTATAGTGTGAAGGTCCCCACATAGCTATATGCATGAATGATAATCTCTATGGAGTACAAGGTATAAGATGAAGTACCAGTGTAGATCTCTCAAAAAGGAATAGTAGTGTGCCCCCTTCTCTCTTTTTATTTCTTTTTCTCTTTTTTCTCTTTTTTTTTTTATTTTTTTGTGGCCTCAATGGCTCTTTCTATTTAACTCTCATTTGTCCTCTTTGGGATCTTTTGATTTGTCCTCTTTGGGATCTTTTCCTCACTTTAGGGGCAACACTCTATGTATTACAAGAAGTATAGAAGACCTTTCACACTTTACAAAAGTAGTCAACATAAAGAAAATGAAACTATCATGATGTATGCAAATGTATGCCTCTGCCGGTGTAGCAGGATATGCAATGATACTAGCGCGTCATGTAGCGATGATTAGGGCAAGGCCCAACTAGCATGCGGCTCATCGATCAAGCAAAAGCATGTATGACATGAAGATCAAGTCATGAGAAGATGGATGTTGCATGGCAATGTATCTCGGAAAGGCTATGGAAATGCCTTGATAGGTAGGTATGGTGGCTGTTTTGAGGAAGGATATAATGAGGCTTATGATGACAGAGCGTATCGTGCCAAGGATTTGGATGCACCGGCGAAGTATGCGCCAACTCTCGAGGTGAGAAAGGGCAATGCACGGTATCGAAGAGGCTAGAAAAATATGGCTAGGTGGAAGTGTCAACTTTCGAATACTCACATTTGTCCGAAGAACTCATGCACTTATTATCGGTAACTCTCAATCTAATTAGGAGGTTCACAAAGAGACAAGTACCCCGAGGAGGAGTGTATGGGGGTTTGGTTATCCTTGCGCATCCTCGACTCATGGTACATGAGTGTACTCTAATATTCGATCCCTCCAAAGATTAGTGATCCATCTAGTAGCTAAAGTTCTCAGCTATTTTGTAGGTTTTCGAAAATAAACACGGATTGCCCAAAATACGACATCTATCACTAATAGGCTAAAGCCCTTGACACCAAAAGTTCAGACATTACTCATGGCAATACCTCAAAACTATTGCAAGTTACTACTAAAATTAAATAGCAACCTCAATTACCTACTTTAAGTTAAGACACACAACTCAGTGCAACAGGCAAACTCTCTTAACAAGATAAACATGAAAACTCAAGAGAGTTCAGCAACCAACTAAACAAAAGCTCTTTAAAAAGAAAAGCATGAAAACTAAGAGCTAAACATGACAGCAGCTAAAGAACACACACAGCAAAGATAAGCATGAAAATCCTATGTTGTGTTCTAGGTTGAAGTGGAGCGTGTTTCTCTCCCACACAAAGAAAGCTGGGTTCTAACTTGTTATGAACACCAAGCAAAGCTAAAGAAAACAAAAAAAAAGAAACTAAGAGCAAGACGCTCCAAGCATAGCACATAACGCATGAAGTGATATTATAGTGGAACGAAAGACGAACTGATAATTGTTGATGGAGAAGGGGATGCATGGGGGCATCCCCAAGCTTAGACGCTTGAGTCTTCTTCTTGGGGGTGCACGGGGGCATCCCCAAGCTTGAGCGTTTGACCCTCCTGAATCTTCTTTTATCATCTTCCCTCGCACACTTGAAAACTCCCTTCATACATAACTCATCATAATCTGATTAGCGAGGTTAGTACCCACAATAAAATAATTTTTTCCCTACTGGAAATAAAGATAATCTTGAAGATCTACTGTTTCTCAAGATTTCCAAAAGGTTTTTGCAAAGAAAAAGCAAGCTCAAGGTTTGCAAAACGAAGAAAAGGCAAAACAGGACAGAATCTGTGAAAAACAGACCAGCAGGTAGTAAATAATTTTTTCGGGGCACTTCTGCAACTCAAATAAAAAAACTCAGAACAGACGCTCGTAAGCCAATTGTATAGAGAATTCTGTCAAAAAAATTCAGATCAAAAAGATGATCTGGTGATTTTATTCGAATTTTTCTGTCCAAGGACAGAATCTGTTTTCTGGACAGCACGTCACAACTTTTGAACTTTCTTGCAATCGGCGGCTAAACTTGGCACAAAGCTGAAAAGAAAAGATACAATGATGATGCTACTGTAGTAACAAACATCAAGACACAACAAAAGCAAAATAAAACCTAATTCGTTGTGGGCTGCCTCCCAAAAGCGCTTTCTTTTATGCCTTTAAGCTAGGCATGATGCAAAAAGAGAAGATCAAGTTTTATCAAGAGTAAGAGAATAGCTAGCCCGTGTAACGGACTCAAAAGGCAACTTAATATTCTTTCTAGGGAAGTGTTCCATCCCTTTCTTGAGAGGGAATTGGAATTTTATATTCCCCTCTTTCATGTCAATGATAGTACCAACGGTGCGAAGAAAAGGACGTCCCAAAATAATTGGACATGAAGGTTCACATTCAATATCCATAATAGTAAAATCAACGGGAACATAATTGTCATTGACAATGATAAGAACATCGTCGATCTTCCCCAAAGGTTTCTTTACGGAAGAATCAACAAGACGAACACCAAAAGAACAAGGATCAAAAGGTTTCAATTCAAACATATCATACATTCTTTTGGGCATAACGGAGGTACTAGCTCCAACATCACATAAAGCATAGCTAGAGAAGTTGTTCAATTTAATTTGACTATGGGATCCCAGCTATCTTCTAGCTTTCTAGGTATGGAGGCTTCTACCCTAAGCTTCTCCTCCCTAGCTTTGATGAGAGCATTAGTGATATGCTCCGTGAAGGCAAGATTAAGTATGCTAGTGTGGGGATCTCTAGACATCTTGTGAAGAAAACCAATAACTTCAGAAAGGGTGCAATTTTCAAAATCAAGGTCACTACTATCAAGTAAAGTGGTAGTGGTGTCCTTTAGGCTCACTTGTTTGGTAGCTTCTATGGTTATAGGAGTTTTTTCTTCTACGGTTGAGGTCATAGCATCACCATTAATAGGTCCAATGGGACTAGGAGTGCATTGGGTGCTAAGAGTTTGGATATCCTCAACAACTTGGATAGTAGCAACAGTGTGGTGGGTAGGAAGGCTCTTAATTCTATTTTCTTCCTCCTTTTCTCTAGCCCATCTCTCTTTAAGTTTAGCCATCATCCTAATGTTTTCATTAATTTGCACTTGAATAGCATTCATAGGAGTGGTCTTCCTCTCCTCAAGAGGAGATGGTCTAATTTTAAGCAACTCTACCTCATGGGCTAAATTGTCTACCTTCGAAGAGAGATTATCTAGTTTGTCTAGTTTTTCTTATACACTCTTATTGAAGGCCTTTTGGGTAGTGATGAAGTCTTTAAGTATAATCTCTAGTTCAGAAGTGGAGTTCTTGGTGCTAGGATAAGTATTGTTGTTCCCATAGGAATTAGAGGGGAACGGTCTAGAGTTGCTACCAAAATTACTCCTATAAGCATTGTTATTGAACTTGTTTCTAGAGATAAAGTTCACATCTACTTGATCTTGAGCAATCAAAGAATTTAAAGGAACATCATGAGGATCAATAGAAGATTGCTTGGAAAGTAGAGACATGATCAAGTCAACTTTTTCATTTAGGGAGAAAATCTCCTCGACAGAGTTTACCTTCCTACCTGTTGGAGCGCGTTCGGTGTGCCATTGGGAATAATTGGTCATCATCTCGTCGAGAAGCTTCGTGGCAGCACCAAGTGTAGTTGACATAAAGGTTCCTCCCGCGGCCGAATCTAACAAGTTCCGTGAGGTAAAGTTCAAGCCTTCATAAAAAGTTTGGATAACCATCCAAGTAGTCAAACCATGAGTAGGGCAGTTCTTGACAAGAGATTTCATGCGTTCCCAAGCTTGGGCAACGTGTTCATTATCCAATTGTTTAAAATTCATTATGTTACTCCTTACTTGGATAATTTTAGCAGGGGGATAGTACTTCCCAATAAAGGCATCCTTGCACTTGTCCCAAGAATCTATACTATTCCTAGGCAAGGATTGAAACCAGATTTTAGCTCCTCCTCTCAAGGAGAAAGGAAAAAGCTTAAGCTTAACAATATCACCATCTACTTCTTTGTACTTTTGCATATCACAGAGCTCCACAAAATTATTTAAGTGCAAAGCAGCATCATCTCCAGCACCTGAGAATTGATCTTTCATAACTAGGTTCAGCAAAGCAGGTTTAATCTCATAAGAAGGTGCTGAAGTGGCAGGTGTAGCAATAGGCGTGCAGATAAAGTCATTGTTGTTATGACTAGTGAAGTCACACAACTTGGTGTTCTCGGTGGAACCCATAGCAGCAGCAAGCAAGATAACTATTTTTGTGATTTTTGGTAAGGGACACTAAAGAAAAAACTGCAAGGTAAACTAACAAGACTAAAAAGCAAAGATAAAAGATAGCGTGCAACTCCCCTATCTTGAAGAGTGGAGTCCCCGGCAACGGCGCCAGAAACTTGCTTGATGGCTTCTCGCCCCTGATGTCTACTACACGCTTCTATTCCTGTAGACAGTGTTGGGCCTCCAATAGCAGAGGTTTGTAGGATAGCAGCAAATTTCCCTTAAGTGAGTAACCCAAGGTTTATCGAACTCAGGGAAGTGGAGGTTGAACGTACCCCTTTCAAGCAACCCTGCAATCAAGATACAAGAAGTCTCTTGTGTCCCCAACACACCTAATACACTTGTCAGATGTATAGGTGCACTAGTTCGGCGAAGAGATGGTAAAATATGGATGATAGGAGTGGCAAAGCAAAGTAATATAAATCTGTAATAAAAAGTGCAGCAAGCAAACAAGTGGTAAGCGTGAGCACAAATGGTATTGCAATGGTGGAAACAAGGCCTAGGCTTCATACTTTCACTAGTGGCAACTCCCAACAACATTAACATAATCAAATCACATGATATTTCCCATAAAACATGCAAGGGGGACGCACTTGGAGGTCATTCATTTGTGGTCAAGAGAGGACGAGAATTATGTAGGACTACAAAAGCACACCTCAAAGTTCGTAGTTCTCAATCTATGGATTTCCCAATGTCACCGCCGCCATCCAAAGAGAGTACCACAATCACCATAACATATCTCAAGGATAGTCAAAGACAAGCACCAAGAGACTCTCAATCTTCAATCCACACACAAAAGAGGAAATCACTCATGAAAATATTCTTCTAATCCATGTCCAATAGACCGCTGTCACCTTGGTCTCGGAGATTATACTAGATAAAGACAAGTGAGTACATCAATCCAATACATAGAGGAAGGGGAAATATCATGGGATCACCCTAGATTAACATAGCCTATGATCACAACGAAGATCACATCATGGGAGAGAGAATTGACCACATAGCTACTGGTAGAAAACCTCAGCCCCGAGGAGGAACTACTCCCGCATCATGGAGGGAGGAAGCAACGTGGATGGAGATGAATCCGGGGGTACTTCCCCGTCCCGGCAGGGTGCCGGCACAGGAATTCTGGTCCCCCGAAACTTGGTGGTGATGGCGGCGGAGATCGGAATTGCTTCTGGAGAAAAGGGTTCTGGGGTCAGGGTTTCCGCGACGGGAGGTAAATATATGCCAAAGGGGGTCACCAGAGGCGGAGAGGGGGGCCCAGGCGCCCCCCCGGCACGGCCAGGGGTGGGGCCGCGTGGGCAGACCGCCTGGGCTGCCCCTGGCTCCCCTCTGGCCCCACTTCTGGCGCGTGGAAGCTTCCAGAGCGCTGATTTTTTATATATTTTTCCGGGAATTTTTCTGGCAATTTAAGTAATGGGAAAACCTAAAATACAAAAACAGCAGAAAACAGAAACTGGCACTGGGGTGCACTGAGTTAATAGGTTAGTCCAAATATGATCAAAAGTGTATGGAAGTGCATCAATATCATAGCAATATCACACAAAAGAAGCATGGAGCAAGCAGAAATTATAGATACATTTTGGACGTATCAGCCCCTCGTTGGTTACCCCAAGTGGAAGGTTGAGATGTAGCGTAGCGGCAAATTTACCTTGGCAAAGATACCAAGGATCGAATCCCATGAGACTCCGAGGGTCGACAAGTAGGTGTCAACGGCGCCAGAAACATAGCGGTTGACGGGACCTGCACACAGATACAGATAACTTTGCTCCCAACGAGTATAGAGAGGTTGTCAATCCCTCCGGCCTTGTTGTTTACAAAGGATCAAACACAAGAGATAATAATGATAGCTATGACCGCAACTAGGAAATAAAAACAGGAAGTAAATAGAAGGTGTGATCAGCGGTGGTAATATGGACCGGGGTCCCATGATGTTCACTAGTGATGTCTCTCTCCCAAAAGACGATAAAACAGCAAAGCGAGGTAAACAAATTACAGCTGGGCAATTGACAGGATTATGTGCGCAAACCAATGCTAACTATGCTGCAAAGAAAGGTAGAGGCTCAAAAGCATGGGCGGTACGCCAAGGCAAGTAGACCGAAATCCATCTGCATCTACTACTAATCATCCACCTTGATATATCTATCCAGAACATCTCGCTGGTATTAAGTTGCGAATCCCACCCAAAGTGTAAACTCAAAGCAACAGACAACTGCATTAAAAAAACTTTGCGTAAAGTAAACAATCCTTGCACCCGCAAGTACAAGCACCGTTGTTTTCTCCCTTGTGGCAACATCACATCCCCTAGACTCATGTTTCTGTCACTCAAGCTAGTCATCAGGGGGCATTAACCCACAATCAAGCATAACGCTCCCTCTTGGAGTTACTACCTACTACTTGGCCAAAGCAATAAACAGCAACGGAGAACATGCAAGAATTACTCAAGAACAAAGATATAAAAGAGGTGAATCAAATATATTACTCAAACACAATCTGAACATAGTCTCATAATCCATCAGATCCCAACAAACTCAGCAAAGCAACAACAGAAAGATTACATATGTGCCTCGATCATGTAGGGCAGCTCACGAGGTCTAAACCATGAAGAGCAAAGAGGGGAGGAGAACATCACATAGCTACTGATCATGGACCCATGGTCCAAGGTGGACTACTCACGACTCATCCGGGAAGCGTCCATGGTGGTGGAGAAGCTCCCGGTGGTGGTTCTCCCCTCCGGCAGGGTGCCGGGAAGAGTTCTCCTGATGCTCCCGATCTTGGAAGCGCTGCGGCGGCGGAACAGAGGCGAGATCGCGAAAAAGGGTTATGTCCTCGAGGGTTTCGGGACGAGAGGGATATATAGGCGAAGGGGGGCAGCCAGAGGCGGAGCAGGGGCCCCAAGCGCCCCCTGGCGCGGCCAGGGGTGGGGTCGCGCCAGGTGGCCGCCTGGGCATCCCCTGGCTCCCCTCTGGCCCATCTTTGGTTCTTCGCGAAGCTTCCTGTACGCTGATTTTTCCTATATTTTTCCTGGAATTTTTGGAGCACTTTTAATATGGGGGAAACCTGAAATAGAAAAACAGCAGAAAACAGGAACTGGCACTGTGGTGCACTGAGTTAATAGGTTAGTCCAAATATGATCAAAAGTGTATGGAAGTGCATCAATATCATAGCAATATCACACAAAAGAAGCATGGAGCAAGCAGAAATTATAGATACGTTTTGGACGTATCAATTAGCCCAATGTCACCTCAGGAATCCGCGAGTTGAGTGCCAAAACATATATCAAGTGAATCAATACGATACCCCATTGTCACCACGAGTATTCAATTGCAAGACATATATCAAGTGTTCTCAAATCCATAAAATTATTCAATCCGATAACAATGAAATCTCAAAGGGAAAAACTCAATTCATCACAACAAGATAGAGAGGGTAAAACACCATATGATTCGACTATATTAACAAAGCCCACGATACATCAAGATTGTGCATCTCAAGAACACGAGAGAGAGAGAGAGAGAGAGAGAGAGAGAGAGAGAGATTAAACACATAGCTACTAGTACAAACTCTTAGCCCCGGGGGTGGAATACTGCATCCTCATCATGGTGGTCGCCGGGATGATGATGATGGCCACCGGTGATGGTTTCCCCCTCCGGTGGAGTGCCGGAAAGGGCTCTAGATTGGATCTCGTGGACTACAGAGCCTTGCGGTGGTGGAACTTCTGATCTAGGTCTACCCCTTGCGGCGGCGGAACTTCTGATCTAGGTCTACCCCGAAGGGTTTCGCAATATTTGCGAATTTATAGGGCGAAGAAGGGGTGTGGGAGGCCACCAAGGTGGGCACAACCCGCCTGGGCGCGCCAAGGGGGCCTGGCGCGCCCTGGTGGGTTATGCCCCCCTCGGGGCACCCCCTAGGTGCACCTCTGGCCCATTGGGTGTCTTCTGGCCCATGAAAAATCTCCAAAAAGTTTCGCGGTGTTTGCACTCCGTTTGAATATTGATTTCCTGCGATGTAAAAAAAATGCAGAAAATAGCAAGTGGCACTTGGCACCATGTCAATAGGTTAGTACCAAAAATGATATAAAATGACTATAAAATGATTGTAAAACATCCCCGAATGATAATAAAATAGCATGAATACTTCATAAATTATAGATACGTTGGAGACGTATTAGGCCACCTGCCTCGGAGGGCCTAGTGGGGTGAATATGGGTGGGGACCAGCCCCCTTAGTGGGCCGGTGCGCCCCCCAAGGGCCCAAGGCGTCTAGGGTTAGAAACCCTAGGGGGTGGGGGCGCCTCCCACCTGCTTGGGGGGCAAGTCACCCCCTCCTGGCCGTCGCCCCCCCTCTAGATTGGATTTAGAGGGGTCGCCCCCTCTCCCCTTCCCCCTATATATAGTGAGGGGTGGGAGGGCAGCCGCACCCCTCTCCTGGTGCAGCCCTTCCCCCCTCCAACTCCTCCTCCTCATCCGTAGCGCTTGCCGAAGCCCTGCCAGAGAATTGCAAGCTCAACCACCATGCCGTCGTGTTGCCGGAGCTCTCCCTCAACTTCTCCTTCCCCCCCCCCCTTGCTGGATCAAGAAGGAGGAGACGTCCCCGGGATGTACGTGTGTTGAACGCGGAGGCGCCGTCCGTTCAGCGGTTGGATCGGATCTTCCACGATTTGAATCACCGCGAGTACGACTCCATCAACCGCGTTCTTGTAACGCTTCCGTTTAGCAATCTTCAAGGGTATGAAGATGCACTCCTTCTCTCTCTTTGCTAGCATCTCCTAGATTGATCTTGGTGACACGTAGGAATTTTTTGAATCATTACTACGTTCCCCAACAGTGGCATCATGAGCTAGGTCTATTCATAGATGCTATGCACGAGTAGAACACAAGTAGTTGTGGGCGATGATTTGGTCAATTTTCTTACCGTTACTAGTCCTATCTTGATTCGGCGGCATCGTGGGATGAAGCGGCCCGGACCGACCATACACGTACGCTTACGTGAGACAAGTTCCACCGACTGACATGCACTTGTTGCATAAGGTGGCTAGCGGGTGTCTATCTCTCCCACTTTAGTCGGATCAGATTCGATGAACATGGTCCTTATGAAGGGTAAATAGAAATTGACAAATCACCGTTGTGGCTTTTGCGTAGGTAAGAAACGTTCTTGCTAGAAACCCATAGCGGCCATGTAAAACTTGCAACAACAATTAGAGGACATCTAACTTGTTTTTGCAGGGTATGCTATGTGATGTGATATGGCCAAAAGAATGTGATGAATTATATATGTGATGTATGATATTGATCATGTTCTTGTAATAAGAATCACGACTTGCATGTCGATGAGTATGACAACCAACAGGAGCCATAGGAGTTGTCTTAATTTATTGTATGACCCGCGTGCCATTGAAAATGCCATGTACTTACTTTACTTTATTGCTAATCGTTAGCCATAGTATTAGAAGTAATAGTTGGCGAGACAACTTCATGAAGACACGATGATGGAGATCATGGTGTCATGCTGGTGACGATGGTGATCATGTCGCGCCTCGAAGATGGAAATCAAAGGCGCAAGATGATATTGGCCATATCATGTCACTTTATGATTTGCATGTGATGTTTATCATGTTTACATCTTATTTTCTTAGAATGATGGTAGCTTAAATAAGATGACCCCTCACTAAAATTTCAAGAAATGTGTCCCCCCTAAGTGTTCACCATTGCGAAGGTTCGTTGCTTCGAAGCACCACGTGATGATCGGGTGTGATAGATTCTAATGTTCGCATACAACGGGTGTAAGCTAGATTTACACACGCGAAACACTTAGGTTGACTTGACGAGCCTAGCATGTAGAGACATGGCCTCAGAACATGATACGTCTCCAACATATCTATAGTTTTTTATTGTTCCATGCTATTATATTATATTTTTTGTATGTTTAATGGGCTTTATTATGCACTTTTATATTATTTTTGGGACTAACCTACTAACCAAAGGCCCAATGCAAATTGTTGTTTTTGCCTATTTCAGTGTTTCGCAGAAAAGGAATATCAAACAGAGTCCAAACGGAACGAAACCTTCGCGAGGATCGTTTTTTGGAACAAACGCAATCCAGAAGACTTGCAATACACGTCTGGGAAGACACGAGACGGCCACGAGGCAGGAGGGCGCGCCCAGGGGGTAGGCGCGCCCCCACCCTTGTGGGCCCCTCGTAGCTCCACCAACGTACATCTTCCTCCTATATATACTCATAGACCCTGAAAACATCTAAGAGCACCACGAAACCCTGTTTCCACCGCCGCAACCTTCTGTACCCGTGAGATCCCATCTTGGGGCCTTTTCCGGAGCTCCGCTGGAGGGGGAATCAATCACGAAGGGCTTCTACATCAACACCATAGCCTCTCCGATGATGTGTGAGTAGTTTACCACAGACCATCGAGTCCATAGTTATTAGCTAGATGGCTTCTTCTCTCTCTTTGTATCTCAATACAAAGTTCTCCTCGATCTTCTTGGAGATCTATTCGATGTGATACTTTTTGTGGTGTGTTTGTCGAGATCCGATGAATTGTGGGTTTTTGATCAAGATTATCTATGAACAATATTTGGTTCTTCTCTGAATTCTTATATGTATGATTTAATATCTTTGCAAGTCTATTCGAATTATTAGTTTTGTTTGGCCTACTAGATTGATCTTTCTTGTAATGGGAAAAGTGCTTAGCTTTGGGTTCAATCTTGCTATGTCCTTTCCCAGTGACAGCAGGGGCAGAAAGGCATGTATTGTATTGTTGCCATCGAGGATAAAAAGATGGGGTTTATGTCATATTTCATGAGTTTATTCCTCTACATCATGTCATCTTGCTTAAGGCGTTACTCTGTTCTTATGAACTTAATACTCTAGATGCATGCCGGATAGCGGTCGATGTGTGGAGTAATAGTAGTAGATGCAGAATCGTTTCGGTCTACTTGTCACGGACGTGATGCCTATATACATGATCATGCCTAGATATTCTCATAACTATGCGCTTTTCTATCAATTGCTCGACAGTAATTCGTTCACCCACCATAAGATTTGCTTTCTTGAGAGAAGCCACTAGTGAAACATATGGCCCCCGGGTCTATTTTCCATCATATTAGTTTCCCTTCAACTTGCTAAATTCTGTCGCCGTTCTTTTGCAATCATTACTTTTTAATCTATACAACAAAAATAGAAAAAATATTTATCTTATTATCTCTATCAGATCTCACTTTTGCAAGTGACCGTGAAGGGATTGACAACCCCTTTATCGCGTTGGTTGCAAGGTTCTTAATTGTTTGTGCAGGTACTAGGGATTTGCGTGTAGTCTCCTACTGGATTGATACCTTGGTTCTCCAAAGCTGAGGGAAATACTTACGCTACTTTTATGCATCACCCTTTCCTCTTCAAGGGAAAAACAACGCAAGCTCAAGAGGTAGCAAGAAGAATTTCTGGCGCCGTTGCCGGGGAGACTTACGCCAAGTCAAGTCAAGATTTGATCTCCCGTCAACTTGCCAATTTCTGGCGCCGTTGCCGGGGAGATCTACGCACAAATCAATACATACCAAGTACCTATCACAAACTCTTCTCCCTTGCATTTAAAATATTTGCCATTCGCCTCTCGTTTTCCTCTCCCTCACTTTTCTAAAACGATTTTCAAAAACCTTTGCCTTTTCTTCGCCTTCTTCCCGTATGTATCTTTGTTTCTGTTTCCTTGTGCCTTCTATTTGCTTGCATCTTTGCTTGCTAAAAATCTATTGATATGGATCCACTTAAAGTGTTCTACTTGGATCATCTTCGATCCTTATGCGCTCGTGCTGAAACCCCAACTAGCCTAGTTGATGGGAAATCTTTAGATGAGAATGCTCATTTTGTGCGTCGCCGTTTGTTTGAAAAAGGGAGACTCTTATGGGATCAAATAAATAGATTGTTGTGTTATGCTTGTAATCTTTGTGAAATTTATGATTTTACTTGTTGCTCTAAGAACCCTAAAAACACCTCCCCTACCTATGTGAGTTTAATGATAATGAAATCTTATCTTCTTATGCAAAGGGTATTTATAGTTACTACGATATTGAACAAATTGAAGAATTTCTTGCTTTTAAGGGTGCTTATGAAGTTGCTTCTTTGATTGAAAACTATGATATTACTCTCTACGAATCTGAAATTTTTGACATACTTAAATATTGCTATGAAAACTATGCTCATAATGTCTATGTCAAAGAATTTATTGAAAGAATGACCGTTGCTTTGGAAGAAAATAATGATATGCATGAATCTATAGATAAAGATTCCGATGATTTGATTGAAATATCCCTTGATGAACATGACGCTTGCTATTCTTGTGGCCATGATGCCAATATTTATGAAGATGAATTTGCTATATTTCATTATGTTAAACATGAGATCGTTGCTGTTGCACCCATACTTGATAGTTCCTTCGATGAAAAGCATGCTTGAAATAATGTTATTATAAATTATCTTAATGTCAATTGTGTTAATGATATGCAAAACCTCAAGCTTGGGGATGCTAGTATTGCTATGTCCACTACTTGTTGCAATGATCATGATAGGGGTGATTCTTCTTATGATCTTGAAAATTTATTTGAGCCCCAGGATGAATATGAGATTGATAATAATGTTTGCAATAATATTGAAAGTGGGTTTGGAATATTGTCAAATTTAGATCCCACATATTTGGAGAATGTTCAATCTTATGAAATTTTTGATAAAAGTGGGTTTGGAGAGGTCATGACTTTAGTTAATGTTGATCCCACTATTTTGGAAGAGTGTCAACTTCGTATGCATGTGGATCGTGTTGAGAATATGTTCTGTGATAGCTACATTTCTGAATTTTCTTATGATCCTACATGCAATTATTATGAGAGTGGAAAATATGGTTGTAGAAATCTTCATGTTACTAAATTACCTCTCTTCATGTTGAGATTGATCTTGTTTCTTTCTTCTTCCTTGCATATGTTAGATCTTGCTTGTCTTGATAATTTGTTTTCCTATAAAAAATGACTATGCATAGGAAGTATGTTAGACTTAGATGTGATTTTCACATGCTATATGATGCTCTTTTAATGCTTCAAGTCTTGTCTTTCATGTGAGCATCATTGAATTCTCAAGCCTATCTTAATGGCTATAAAGAAAGAGCTTGTTGGGGGGCAACCCCATTTTATGTTTGTTCTTTGCTTTTTGCTCCTGTTTAGTAATAAATAATTCATCTAGCTTCTGTTTAGATGTGGTTTTGTTTTTTAATTAGTGTTTGTGCCAAGTAGAACCTTTGGGAAGACTTGGGTGAAGTCTTTGCGATCTTGCTGTAAAAAACAAAACTTTTGCACTCACGAGATTAGTTGCCATTTTTTACTGGAGAGTGCTTTTAGGTTGATTCTTTTTGAAGTTGATTAATAGACAAATTACTCACGTCCACCAATTTATCTCAGAATTTTTAGAGTTACAGAAGTATTCTAAAGTTACAGATTGCTACAGACTGTTCTGTTTTTGACAGATTCTGTTTTTCGTGTGTTGTTTGCTTATTTTGATGAATCTATGGCTAGTATCGGGGGGTATGAACCATAGAGAAGTTGGAATACATTAGTTTTAACACAAATATAAATAAAGAATGACTTCATTATAGTACCTTACAGTGGTGGTTTGTTTTCTTATACTAACGGAGCTCATGAGATCTTCTGTTGAGTTTTGTGTTGTGAAGTTTTCAAGTTTTTGGGTAAGGATTTGATGGACTATGGAATAAGGAGTGGCAAGAGCCTAATCTTGGGGATGCCCAAGGCACCCCAAGGTAAAATTCAAGGACAACCAAAAGCCTAAGCTTGGGGATGCCCCGGGAAGGCATCCCCTCTTTCGTTTTCGTCTATCAGTAACTTTACTTGAGACTATATTTTTATTTACCACATGATATGTGTTTTGCTTGGAGCGTCTTGTATGATTTGAGTCTTTGCTTTTTATTTTACCACAATCATCCTTGCTGTACACACCTTTGTTGAGAGACACACATGAATCAGAATTTATTAGAATACTCTATGTGCTTCACTTATATCTTTTGAGCTAGATAAATTTTGCTCTAGTGCTTCACTTATATATTTTTAGAGCACGGTGGTGGTTTTATTTTATAGAAATTATTGATCTCGCATACTTCACTTATATTATTTTTAGAGTCCTTTAGAACAGCATGGTAATTTTCTTTGGCTATAAAAATTAGTCCTAATATGATAGGCATCCAAGATAGGTATACTAAAAACTTTCATATAAAGTAAATTGAATACTATGAGAAGTTTGATGCTTGATGATTGTTTTGAGATATGAGGATGGTGATATTAGAATCATGCTAGTAGAGTAGTTGTGAATTTGAGAAATACTTGTGTTGAGGTTTGCAAGTCCCGTAGGATGCACGTATGGTAACCGTTGTGTGACAAATTTGAAGCATGAGGTATTCCTTTGATTGTCATCCTTTGTGTGGAGGTCGGGATCGCGCGATGGTTAACTCCTACCAACCCTTTCCCTAGGATCATGCGTGCAGTACTTTGTTTTGATGACTTGTAGATTTTTGCAATAAGTATGTGAGTTCTGTACTACTAATGTTGAGTCCATGGATTATACGCACTCTCACCCTTCTGCCATTGCTAGCCTCTCTTGTACCGCGCAACTTTCGCCGATACCATACACCCACCATATATCTTCCTCAAAACAGCCACCATACCTACCTATTATGGCATTTCCATAGCCATTCCGAGATATATTGCCATGCAACTTTCCACCGTTCCGTTTATTATGACACGTTTTCATCATTGTCATATCGCCTTGCATGATCATGTAGTTGACATCGTATTTGTGGCAAGGCCACCATGCATAATTTTTCATACATGTCACTCTCGATTCATTGCACATTCCGGTACACAACCGGAGGCATCCATATAGAGTCATATTTTGTTCTAGTATCGAGTTGTAATCTTTGAGTTGTAATTAAATAGAAGTGTGATGATCATCATTATTAGAGCATTGTCTTGGAAAAAAAGAAGAGAAAGGACAAAAAAGGCCAAATAAAAAAAGGAGAAAGGCCAAAAAAAGGAAGGCCCAAAAAAAAGAAAAAGAAAAAAAGAGAAGAAAGAAAAAAGGACAATGCTACTATATTTTTTTCCACACTTGTGCTTCAAAGTAGCACCATGATCTTCATGATAGAGAGTCTCTTGTTTTGTCACTTTCATATACTAGTGGGAATTTTCATTATAGAACCTGGCTTGTATCTTCCAACGATGGGCTTCCTAAAATGCCCTAGGTCTTCGTGAGCAAGCAAGTTGGATGCACACCCACTGTAGCGACCAGACCTCAAACAGTCTGATCTATGTGCATCGGTGTCATCCCTAGATCAGTAATGCTGACGCGCACAATACTTGAAGGATTTATAACAGAGTAGCAATCACATACTTATTACATCGATAGTTCCAACGATGAACTTATTACAATAAAAATGGCTTAAGGCCATCTAACACGATAACAGCGGAAGGCTTGGAAGATAAGTGAGTCCATCAACTCCAAAGGCATCATTGAGTATAGAACCACGACCTATAAAGCACCTTACTCGTCGTCTGAAAAGTCTGCAACATGAACGTTGCAGCCCGAAAACGGGTCAGCACATGGAATATGCTGGCAAAGTAACACAAGAGAGCAATGAAAATAAAGATATACTATATGCAATATGGCTGGTGGAAAGCTCTATGGTTACAGTTTTTGCGTAAAGCCAATTTTTCCCTACTTCAAAGGAATAGATTTTAATTTAACTATCATGGTAGTTGAAACATCGTTGAGAAGATAGACATCCTCTCAACCCCAATTAAAAATCATCATTAAACCCAACAATATTAAATTAGAGTAACATGATGAGATTCACATGATAATCCAAGTACTAGATACTCAAGACGTCCGTAACCGGGGACACGGCTAATCATGATCAGTTTGTACACTCTGCGGAGGTTTGTGCACTTTTCCCCACAAGACTCGATCGCCTCCGTTTGGTTTCTCGCACTGCATGGTGTTTGAGAAACGGATGACCGAGACACAGTCTTTCCGAAGAGGTCCCCTTAACCAGATAGATAGGCCGGTACACCTACAATCCCTCTACATCTGCTAGCCCATCATGGAAAGGTTTCCCACAACTTACTCAACTATGCCAGAGCCCATATTGGCATGTGGCTGCACACGGAAGTTTCTAGTATGAATAATCTCATGATCCCTTTGAGCCTGGGTGGCGGTCCAAAAGAAAAACAGGCAATCACTGGAATACCCAGATGCCTCAATCCACCCAGATGTGTGTTAAAGTTGCCACCTTAAGTTGAACCATTAATTAACAATCTCACAGCTGTCATGGAATACACTCACCCAATCCACGTCTACGAGCATAGCATGGCCTAACAACAAACGTAGAAGTAACTCCCAAAGGTTTGAATGTAATGCAGGTAATAGGTACTACCTCAATCTACTTTCCAGTCCCACAAGTTAATTAATCCTACTCATGCAATGTGTGAGGGTTTGACTAATGCAATGAAAACTGGGTAATTGGAAAGTATGATCAAAGTGTTACTTGCCTTGCTGATGATCCGCAAAACCTAGAGATTCAAAGTAGCAAGCGGCGCACTCCGGGTACTCTATCGCAAACAAACAAGCACACAATAAGTACTTAACTAATGCACGGGTAAAACTCGAATGAGAGATCTAACCAGAAAGTTCAACTTAAGAACTCCGGTTTGCAAAAGAAACGGCAAAAGAAAAAGCAACGAAAGACAAAGGCGAAAGAGAAACAACTACCGAACCAATCTGGACCATAGTCCAAATTTAGCAGAGGCAAACGCTTGAGTGACTAGGTTAAACAGAAAGAGAACTTCGAGATAAAACTCCAGGCGCTTGAATCACCTGATTCCGATAAACGAGCGAAAAGTTAAACTAAAACGAAGATCGGATCAGAGATCGCGATCAGAAAATAACTGCGAAAAAGAAAACTAAAACAGCTTAACGAACGGACGTTCGTCAGCTGAGACTAAACGACGAATTCGTTCGTTAGAACGAACGAATGGGTGAACGTTTACTACTTAACTAAACCAGAGAATAAAAACAGAAAACCAATCTAATAAAACTGATCTAAATAAAAAAACGACTAGGGTTCTAAAAAAACCAACGGTCTTCTAAAAGAAAACCGGGCGGCGGCTACCTCGTTGAAAACAGCCGCCGGCGGCGGCTTGCGGCGACGGCGGGCGGCGGGGCTGCTACGGTAGTGGCGGTGGCGTACAGCGGCGGCGGCGGTGTCGCGGGCTCGCGGCGGCGGCGGGGTGCGGCGGCGGGGTGCGGTGGCTGCGGCGGGGTGAAGTGGAGGAAGAGGGGGGCAGCTATATATATATATATATAGGGGGGAGAACTTGGGGAAGGGGGCAAGAAACGGCGGCGACGGCAAGAGTCCGACGTGGCCACGGTGAGCTCTCGCGGGGAAGGCGGCGCGGCGGGCGATGGGCCTGGCTCGGCTGGGCTTCGGCCCAGTCGGGTCGGGTCCCCCTATATTTTTTTTATACGCCGGCGCTAAAAATAACTCTAGAAAATAAAATAAAATCTAGAAATTGCCAAAACAAATTTTCACCATCTAAATAGAATATTTAGAACAAGATGAACATTTTCTTGGCACTAAAATGCATGTTTGAAAACAGGCAATTTTTCCTAATTCAAATAAAATCCAAATAAAACTTATTTGATTTTTTTTATTAAATCTTTCGTATTTCTTTATTTTGGGAGAGTCATTTTACTCCCTCTCTCATATCTTTATGATAGAAATACTTGAAGATAAAATAAATAAAATCAAATGATCCTATTTTCAAAATTTGAGAAACCTCAAATATGAAAATATTGAAATCCCCAACTCTCCCCGAGGGTCCTTGAGTTGCTTAGGATTTTCTTGGATCACCAAAAGCAAGAAAAATATGATATGCATGATGATCTAATGTATAACATTCCAAATTGAAAATTTGGGATGTTACAAACCTACCCCCCTTAAGATGAATCTCGCCCTCGAGATTCGGGTTGGCTAGAAAATAGGTGAGGGTGGTCCTTCTGCAGGTCTTCCTCTCTTTCCTAGGTGGCTTCATCCTCGGTGTGGTGACTCCACTGAACTTTGCAAAACTTGATAACCTTGCTGCGGGTGACTCGGCTGGCATACTCAAGAATCTTGACTGGTTTCTCTTCATAGGTCAAGTCGATGTCCAACTGAATAGCTTCCAATGGCACGGTATCCCTCAGCGGTATCTCGGTCATCTCTGCGTGGCATTTCTTCAACTGGGAAACATGGAATACGTCGTGAACTCCTGACAATCCTTCGGGCAGTTCCAACTTGTAGGCTACTTCCCTCATGCGTTCCATAATCTTATAGGGTCCTACAAAACAGGGCCCTAGTTTTCCCTTAACTCCAAAACGCTTAACTCCTCGAAGTGGAGATACTCGAAGAAAAACTCCGTCTCCAACTTCGTAAATGATTTCCTTGCGTTTTGAATCTGCGTAGCTCTTCTGCCTGGACTGGGCTATCTTGAGCCTATCGCGAATCAACTTCACCTTCTGCTCCGATTCCTTGATCAAATCTGGCCCGAACAACTTGCGGTCTCCAACTTCGTCCCACGACAACGGAGTCCTACATCTCCTTCCGTATAACGCTTCGAAAGGGGCCATCTTCAAACTGGATTGGTAACTGTTGTTGTAAGAAAATTCGGCATACGGCAAATTGTCGTCCCAACTAGATCCATAATCTAGTGCACAGGCTCTCAGCATATCCTCCAAAATCTGATTGACTCTTTCAGTCTGTCTATCTGTCTGCGGGTGAAAAGCTGTGCTAAACTCTAGCCTGGTACCCAAAGTTTCATGTAACTGATTCCAGAACTTTGAGGTAAACTGGTGATGGCTTCTCGCCCCTCGTTGGTTACCCCAAGTGGAAGGTTGAGATGTAGCGTAGCGGCAAATTTCCCTTGGCAAAGATACCAAGGATCGAATCCCGTGAGACTCCGAGGGTCGACAAGTAGGTGTCAACGGCGCCAGAAACTTAGCGGTTGACGGGACCTGCACACAGATACAGATAACTTTGCTCCCAACGAGTACAGAGAGGTTGTCAATCCCTCTGGCCTTGTTGTTTACAAAGGATCAAACACAAGAGATAATAATGATAGCTATGACTGCAACTAGGAAATAAAAACAGGAAGTAAATAGAAGGTGTGATCAGCGGTGGTAATATGGACCGGGGTCCCATGATGTTCACTAGTGATGTCTCTCTCCCAAAAGACGATAAAACAGCAAAGCGAGGTAAACAAATTATAGCTAGGCAATTGACAGGATTATGTGCGCAAACCAATGCTAACTATGCTTCAAAGAAAGGTAGAGGCTCAAAAGCATGGGCGGTACGCCAAGGCAAGTAGACCAAAATCCATCTGCATCTACTACTAATCATCCACCTTGAGATATCTATCCAGAACATCTCGCTGGTATTAAGTTGCGAATCCCACCCAAAGTGTAAACTCAAAGCAACAGACAACTGCATTAAAAGAACTTTGCGTAAAGTAAACAATCCTTGCACCCGCAAGTACAAGCACCGTTGTTTTCTCCCTTGTGGCAACAGCACATCCCCTAGACTCATGTTTCTGTCACTCAAGCTAGTCATCAGGGGGCATGAACCCACAATCAAGCATAACGCTCCCTCTTGGAGTTACTACCTACTACTTGGCCAAAGCAATAAACAACAACGGAGAACATGCAAGAATTACTCAAGAACAAAGATATAAAAGAGGTGAATCAAATATATTACTCAAACACAATCTGAACATAGTCTCATAATCCATCAGATCCCAGCAAACTCAGCAAAGCAACAGCAGAAAGATTACATATGTGCCTCGATCATGTAGGGCAGCTCACGAGGTCTAAACCATGAAGAGCAAAGAGGGGAGGAGAACATCACATAGCTACTGATCATGGACCCATGGTCCAAGGTGGACTACTCACGACTCATCCGGGAAGCGTCCATGGTGGTGGAGAAGCTCCCGGTGGTGGTTCTCCCCTCCGGCAGGGTGCTGGGAAGAGTTCTCCTGATGCTCCCGATCTTGGAAGCGCTGCGGCGGCGGAATAGAGGCGAGATCGCGAAAAAGGGTTCTGTCCTCGAGGGTTTTGGGACGAGAGGGATATATAGGTGAAGGGGGGCAGCCAGAGGCGGAGCAGGGGCCCCAGGCACCCCCTGGCGCGGCCAGGGGTGGGGCCGCGTCAGGTGGCCGCCTGGGCCTCCCCTGGCTCCCCTCTGGCCCATCTTTGGTTCTTCATGAAGCTTCCTGTACGCTGATTTTTCCTATATTTTTCCTGGAATTTTTGGAGCACTTTTCATATGGGGGAAACCTGAAATAGAAAAACAGCAGAAATCAGGAACTGGCACTATGGTGCACTGAGTTAATAGGTTAGTCCAAATATGATCAAAAGTGTATGGAAGTGCATCAATATCATAGCAATATCACACAAAAGAAGCATGGAGCAAGCAGAAATTATAGATACGTTTTGGACGTATCAACATCCCCAAGCTTAATTCCTGCTCGTCCTCGAGTAGGTAAATGATAACAAGCATAATTTCTGTGGTGACATGCTACCAACCATATAAGAACTTTTTAAGTAAAGCAATCAAGGCATGTAATTCAATTCAAGTCATAACAAGCAAGAGTCTATATTAGCATTGTAACAAGCAACATAAGAACATAAAGGTGCAAGAGCTCTCGCTGTCCGTGACTCGAATGTCTCCAAATGGTGTTTGCGTGCAAGAAAGGGGATAGGGATATACGAGAGAGTAAAACATAGTTTTTGTATTGTTGAGAACTTAATCTACTAAAGTTTCACACTTGGTCTTCTTTGGAATCTTATCTTGACTCATCCCCAGACCACTAGCCAGGTACAAGTCAAAATGATCCACTCCCTTTCGATATTTTGAGCACTCATGCAATGGATGAGCGTAAGCAAGAAAGTTGACACTTAGGATGGCAAAGAGAGAAAAATGATGAAGGGGGAAGACAAAAAAAAGGTGTGAAAGGCTCACATCAATGAGGACAATCATAGGCGAGAGAAAGCCAAATGATAGATATGATGTGAGGAGTAGGGATTGCCATGCAACGGATGCACATATGAGCTAAGGTAAGATCTCCAATGGAACTAGTGGGGGTGCATCCAACTTGCTCGCTCAAGAAGACCTAGAGCTCTTTTGAGGAGGCTCATCATTGGAATATACAAGCCAAGTTCTATAGTGTGAAGGTCCCCACATAGCTATATGCATGAATGATAATCTCTATGGAGTACAAGGTATAAGATGGAGTACGAGTGTGGATCTCTCAAAAGGAATAGTAGTGTGCCCCCTTCTCTCTTTTTATTTCTTTTTCTCTGTTTTCTATATATTTTTTATTTTTTTGTGGCCTCAATGGCTCTTTCTATTTAACTCTCATTTGTCCTCTTTGGGATCTTTTGATTTTGTCCTCTTTGGGATCTTTTCCTCACTTTAGGGGCAACACTCTATATATTACAAGAAGTACAGAAGATCTTTCACACTTTACAAAAGTACTCAACATAAAGAAGATGAAACTATCATGATGTATGCAAATGTATGCCTCTGCCAGTGTAGCAGGATATGCAATGATACTAGCGCGTCATGTAGCAATGATTAGGGCAAGGCCCAACTAGCATGCGGCTCATCGATCAAGCAAAAGGTATGTATGACATGAAGATCAAGTCATGAGAAGATGGATGTTGCATGGCAATGTATCTCGGAAAGGCTATGGAAATGCCTTGATAGGTAGGTATGGTGGCTGTTTTGAGGAAGGATATAATGAGGCTTATGATGACAGAGCGTATCGTGCCAAGGATTTGGATGCACCGGCGAAGTATGCGCCAACTCTCGAGGTGAGAAAGGGCAATGCACGGTACCGAAGAGGCTAGAAAAATATGGCTAGGTGGAAGTGTCAACTTTCGAATACTCACATTAGTCCGAAGAACTCATGCACTTATTATCGGTAACTCTCAATCTAATTAGGAGGTTCACAAAGAGACAAGTACCCCGAGGAGGAGTGTATGGGGGTTTGGTTATCCTTGCGCATCCTCGACTCATGGTACGTGAGTGTACTCTAATATTCGATCCCTCCAAAGATTAGTGATCCATCTAGTAGCTAAAGTTCTCAACTATTTTGTAGGTTTTCGAAAATAAACACGGATTGCCTAAAATACGACATCTATCACTAATAGGCTAAAGCCCTTGACACCAAAAGTTCAGACATTACTCATGGCAATACCTCAAAACTATTGCAAGTTACTACTAAAATTAAATAGCAACCTCAATTACCTACTTCAAGTTAAGACACACAACTCAGTGCAACAGGCAAACTCTCTTAACAAGATAAACATGAAAACTCAAGAGAGTTCAGCAACCAACTAAACAAAAGCTCTTTAAAAAGAAAAGCATGAAAACTAAGAGCTAAACATGACAGCAACTAAAGAACACACACAACAAAGATAAGCATGAAAATCCTATGTTGTGTTCTAGGTTGAAGTGGAGCGTGTTTCTCTCCCACACAAAGAAAGCTGGGTTCTAACTTGTTATGAACAGCAAGCAAAGCTAAAGAAAACTAAAAAAAGAAACTAAGAGCAAGACGCTCCAAGCATAGCACATAACGCATGAAGTGATAAAATTATAGTGGAACGAAAGACGAACTGATAGTTGTTGATGGAGAAGGGGATGCATGGGGGCATCCCCAAGCTTAGACGCTTGAGTCTTCTTGAATATTTCTTGGGGGTGCACGGGGGCATCCCCAAGCTTGAGCGTTTGACCCTCCTGAATCTTCTTTTATCATCTTCCCTCGCACACTTGAAAACTCCCTTCATACATAACTCATCATAATCTGATTAGCGAGGTTAGTACCCACAATAAAATAATTTTTCCCTACTGGAAATAGAGATAATCTTGAAGAGCTACTGTTTCTCAAGATTGCCAAAAGGTTTTTGCAAAGAAAAAGCAAGCTCAAGGTTTGCAAAACGAAGAAAAGGCAAAACAGGACATAATCTGTGAAAAACATACCAGCAGGTAGTAAATAATTTTTTCAGGGCACTTCTGCAACTCCAATCAAAAAACTCAGAACAGACGCTCGAAAGCCAATTGTATAGAGCACACTGTAAAAAAAATTCAGATCAAAAAGATGATCTGGTGATTTTATTCGAATTTTTCTGTCCAAGGACAAAATATGTTTTCTGGACAGCACGTCACAACTTTTGAACTTTCTTGCAATCGGAGGCTAAACTTGGCACAAAGCTGAAAAGAAAAGATACAATGATGATGCTACTGTAGTAACAAACATCAAGACACAACAAAAGCAAAATAAAACCTAATTCGTTGTGGGCTGCCTCCCAAAAGCGCTTTCTTTTATGCCTTTAAGCTAGGCATGATGCAAAAAGAGAAGATCAAGTTTTATTTAGAGTAAGAGAATAGCTAGCCTGTGTAACGGACTCAAAAGGCAACTTAATCTTCTTTCTAGGGAAGTGTTCCATACCTTTCTTGAGAGGGAATTGGAATTTTATATTCCCCTCTTTCATGTCAATGATAGCACCAACGGTGCGAAGAAAAGGACGTCCCAAAATAATTGGACATGAAGGTTCACATTCAATATCCATAATAGTAAAATCAACGGGAACATAATTGTCATTGACAATGATAAGAACATCGTCGATCTTCCCCAAAGGTTTCTTTACGGAAGAATCAACAAGACGAACACCAAAAGAACAAGGATCAAAAGGTTTCAATTCAAACATATCGTACATTCTTTTGGGCATAACGGAGGTACTAGCTCCAACATCACATAAAGCATAGCAAGAGAAGTTATTCAACTTAATTTTAATCATAGGATCCCAACTATCTTCCAGATTTCTAGGTATGGAGGCTTCTACCCTAAGCTTCTCCTCCCTAGCTTTGATAAGAGCATTAGTGATATGCTCCGTGAAGGCAAGATTAAGTGTGCTAGTGTGGGGATCTCTAGACATCTTGTGAAGAAAACCAATAACTTCAGAAAGGGTGCAATTATCAAAATCAAGGTCACTACTATCAAGTAAAGTGGTAGTGGTGTCCTTTAGGCTCACTTGTTTGGTAGCTTCTATGGTCATAGGAGTTTCTTCTTCTACGGTTGAGGTCATAGCATCACCATTAATAGGTCCAATGGGACTAGGAGTGCATTGGGTGCTAAGAGTTTGGATATCCTCAACAACTTGAATAGTAGCAACAGTGTGGTGGGTAGGAAGGCTCTTAATTCTATCTTCTTCCTCCTTTTCTCTAGCCCATCTCTTTTTAAGTTTAGCCATCATCCTAATGTTTTCATTAATTTGCACTTGAATAGCATTCATAGGAGTGGTCTTCCTCTCCTCAAGAGGAGAAGTTCTAATTTTAAGCAACTCTACCTCATGGGCTAAATTGTCTACCTTCGAAGAGAGATTATCTAGTTTGTCTAGTTTTTCTTCTACGCTCTTATTGAAGGCCTTTTGGGTAGTGATGAAGTCTTTAAGCATAATCTCTAGTTCAGAAGTGGAGTTCTTGGTGCTAGGATAAGCATTGTTGTTCCCATAGGAATTAGAGGGGAACGGTCTAGGGTTGCTACCAAAATTACTCCTATAAGCATTGTTATTGAAATTGTTTCTAGAGATAAAGTTCACATCTACTTGATCTTGAGCAATCAAAGAATTTAAAGGAACATCATGAGGATCAATAGAAGATTGTTTGGAAAGTAGAGACATGATCAAGTCAACTTTTTCATTTAGGGAGGAAATCTCCTCGACAGAGTTTACCTTCCTACCTGTTGGAGCGCGTTCGGTGTGCCATTGGGAATAATTGGTCATCATCTCGTCGAGAAGCTTCGTGGCAGCACCAAGTGTAGTTGACATAAAGGTTCCTCCCGCGGCCGAATCTAACAAGTTCCGCGAGGTAAAGTTCAAGCCTGCATAAAAAGTTTGGATAACCATCCAAGTAGTCAAACCATGAGTAGGGCAGTTCTTGACAAGAGATTTCATGCGTTCCCAAGCTTGGGCAACATGTTCATTATCCAATTGTTTAAAATTCATTATGTTACTCCTTAATTGGATAATTTTAGCAGGGGTATAGTACTTCCCAATAAAGGCATCCTTACACTTGTCCCAAGAATCTATACTATTCCTAGGCAAGGATTGAAACCAGATTTTAACTCCTCCTCTCAAGGAGAAAGGAAAAAGCTTAAGCTTAACAATATCACCATCTACTTCTTTGTACTTTTGCATATCACAGAGCTCAACAAAATTATTTAAGTGCAAAGCAGCATCATCTCCAGCACCGGAGAATTGATCTTTCATAACTAGGTTCAGTAAAGCAGGTTTAATCTCATAAGAAGGTGCTGAAGTGGCAGGTGTAGCAATAGGCGTGCAGATAAAGTCATTGTTGTTATGACTAGTGAAGTCACACAACTTGGTGTTCTCGGTGGAACCCATAGCAGCAGCAAGCAAGATAACTATTTTTGTGATTTTTGGTAAGGGACACTAAAGCAAAAACTGAAAGGTAAACTAACAAGACTAAAAAGCAAAGATGAAAGATAGCATGCAACTCCCCTATCTTGAAGAGTGGAGTCCCCGGCAACGGCGCCAGAAACTAGCTTGATGGCTTCTCGCCCCTCGTTGGTTACCCCAAGTGGAAGGTTGAGATGTAGCGTAGCGGCAAATTTCCCTTGGCAAAGATACCAAGGATCGAATCCCGTGAGACTCCGAGGGTCGACAAGTAGGTGTCAACGGCGCCAGAAACTTAGCGATTGACGGGACCTGCACACAGATACAGATAACTTTGCTCCCAACGAGTACAGAGAGGTTGTCAATCCCTCCGGCCTTGTTGTTTACAAAGGATCAAACACAAGAGAAAATAATGATAGCTATGACTGCAACTAGGAAATAAAAACAGGAAGTAAATAGAAGGTGTGATCAGCGGTGGTAATATGGACCGGGGTCCCATGATGTTCACTAGTGATGTCTCTCTCCCAAAAGACGATAAAATAGCAAAGCAAGGTAAACAAATTACAGCTGGGCAATTGACAGGATTATGTGCGCAAACTAATGCTAACTATGCTGCAAAGAAAGGTAGAGGCTCAAAAGCATGGGCGGTGCGCCAAGGCAAGTAGACCGAAATCCATCTGCATCTACTACTAATCATCCACCTTGAGATATCTATCCAGAACATCTTGCTGGTATTAAGTTGCGAATCCCACCCAAAGTGTAAACTCAAAGCAACAGACAACTGCATTAAAAGAACTTTGCGTAAAGTAAACAATCCTTGCACCCGCAAGTACAAGCACCGTTGTTTTCTCCCTTGTGGCAACAGCACATCCCCTAGACTCATGTTTCTGTCACTCAAGCTAGTCATCAGGGGGCATGAACCCACAATCAAGCATAACGCTACCTCTTGGAGTTACTACCTACTACTTGGCCAAAGCAATAAACAGCAACGGAGAACATGCAAGAATTACTCAAGAACAAAGATATAAAAGAGGTGAATCAAATATATTACTCAAACACAATCTGAACATAGTCTCATAATCCATTAGATCCCAGCAAACTCAGCAAAGCAACAGCAGAAAGATTACATATGTGCCTCGATCATGTAGGGCAGCTCACGAGGTCTAAACCATGAAGAGCAAAGAGGGGAGGAGAACATCACATAGCTACTGATCATGGACCCATGGTCCAAGGTGGACTACTCACGACTCATCCGGGAAGCGTCCATGGTGGTGGAGAAGCTCCCGGTGGTGGTTCTCCCCTCCGTCAGGGTGCCGGGAAGAGTTCTCCTGATGCTCCCGATCTTGGAAGCGCTGCGGCGGCGGAACAGAGGCGAGATCGCGAAAAAGGGTTCTGTCCTCGAGGGTTTCGGGATGAGAGGGATATATACGCGAAGGGGGGCAGCCAGAGGCGGAGCAGGGGCCCCAGGCGCCCCCTGGTGCGGCCAGGGGTGGGGCCGCGCCAGGTGGCCGCCTGGGCCTCCCCTGGCTCCCCTCTGGCCCATCTTTGGTTCTTCGCGAAGCTTCTTGTACGCTGATTTTTCCTATATTTTTCCTGGAATTTTTGGAGCACTTTTAATATGGGGGAAACCTGAAATAGAAAAACAGCAGAAAACAGGAACTGGCACTGTGGTGCACTGAGTTAATAGGTTAGTCCAAATACGATCAAAAGTGTATGGAAGTGCATCAATATCATAGCAATATCACACAAAAGAAGCATGGAGCAAGCAGAAATTATAGATACGTTTTGGACGTATCAACTGGGTTCCTCTATCTGATACGATGCTCCTTGGAACTCCATGCAGACATACAATTCGGGTCATGTATATCTTTGCCAACTTTGCACTGGTATATGTAGTCTTTACGGGGATGAAATGAGCTACCTTTGTTAAACGATCGACTACGACCCAAATCGAGTCATAGCCAGAACGAGTTCTGGGTAATCCCGTAATAAAATCCATACCTAGCTTATCCCACTTCCATTCGGGTATTGGCAATGGTTGTAACAATCCTGCCGGCTTCTGATGTTCTGCCTTCAATCTCTGACATACATCACCAACTGCTACATACTCCGCAATATCTTTCTTCATACCGGTCCACCAGAAAATGTCCTTCAAATCCAAATACATCTTAGTATTTCCTGGGTGAATCGAGTATGGTGAATCATGGGCCTCCTGTCGAATCAACTTCCTGATCCTCGGGTCATTAGGCACATAAATGCGGTCCTCAAACCATAAGGTGTCGTGTTCATCCTCACGAAATCCTTTAGCTTTTCCTTCGCTCATCCTCTCCTTTATAGAGGCAACCTCCTCGTCAGTTTTCTGAGCTTCTCTAATTTTATCCATCAGGGTAGACTGGATTTCTAGTGTTGCTACATAGCCTCTCGGAACTATCTCCATACGTAGTTCTCGTAAGTCCTCGGCTAACTCTTTTGGTAATTCCCTCCGTCATTAGGGTATTGACATGGCTCTTGCGGCTTAGCGCATCGGCTACTACGTTAGCTTTTCCGGGATGATAATGCAATCTCATGTCATAATCCTTAATGAGTTCCAGCCATCTCCTTTGCCTGAGATTCAGCTCCTTCTGAGTGAATATATACTTCAAACTCTTGTGATCCGTATATACTTCACAATGGTTTCCAATGAGAAAATGTCTCCACGTATTCAATGCATGCACTACGACTGCTAACTCCAAATCATGAGTGGCATAGTTCAACTCATGAGGTTTCTGTTGTCGTGAAGCATACGAAACAACTCTTCCTTCCTGCATAAGAACTTCTCCAAGTCCTCGACGTGAAGCGTCGCAGTACACCTCGTAATCCTTATGCTGATCTGGCAGAATCAACACAGGGGATGAGACCAACCTTTTCTTTAATTCCTGGAAACTAGCCTGACATTCTTCTGTCCAACTGAACTTGGTGTCCTTCTTTAACAACTCTGTTATTGGCTTTGCAATCTTCGAGAAATTCTCAATAAATCTCCGGTAGTATCCTGCAAGTCTAAGGAAACTCCGGATCTCTCCAACTGTTGTTGGTGCTTCTCAATGGGTCACAGTGTCCACCTTGGCGGGATCTACTGCTATTCCTTCTCCAGATATAACGTGTCCGAGAAATCCGACTTCCTTCAACCAAAACTCACATTTGCTAAACTTGGCATATAACTGATGTTCTCGGAGCTTCTCCAATACCAAACGCAAATGCTCTGCATGCTCCTCTTCATCCTTTGAGAAGATCGATATATCATCTATGAACACCACGACGAACTTATCCAAATACTCAATAAACACTTTGTTCATCAGGTTCATAAAATATGCCGGTGCGTTAGTCAGACCAAAAGACATAGCGGTATACTCGTACAACCCATACCTAGTGGTAAAGGCCGTCTTAGGTATATCCTGCTCTCGGATCTTCAATTGGTGGTACCCTGATCGCAGATCGATCTTGGAAAATATCTTAGCTCCTTGCAATCTATCGAACAGATCATTGATCATCGGCAGTGGGTACTTGTTCTTGATCGTCCCTTCGTTCAGTCCTCGGTAATCAACAACCATTCTTAACAATCCATCCTTCTTCTCCACTAGAAGTACTGGTGAACCCCAAGGCGAAGAACTTGGGCGTATGAATCCTTTATCCAGTAACTCCTTAATCTGTTTCTTAATCTCCTCCAAATCCTTTGCGGGCATCCTATACGGTCTCTTAGAAATTGGCCATGTGCCTGGCAAAAGCTCAATCAAAAACTCTATATCTCTATCTGGTGGCATGCCAGGTAACTCCTCTGGAAACACATCCGGATAATCCTTCACTACCAGTACTTCCTCCTGAACAACTCCCGTGAGAGAATGTACTTGAGTCCTTGTAGGCGAATGCCTAGATACATACTTAATCCTTTTTCCCTCCGGGGTGGTGAGCATAATAGACTTACTGGCACAGTCAATGTTACCTACATACTTCGATAGCCAATCCATACCTAATATCACATCCAATCCTTGTGACTCCAAAACTATTAGATCAGAGGGGAAAGTATGGCGTCCTATGGTCAATGGCGTCTGAAAACATCCTTGGTGTGCCATATACTCTGCTCCTGGTGAACTTACTAACATGGGGTTCTTAAGAACTTGGGTGGACATCCTATGTCTATTTACGAATCCCCTTGAAATATATGAATGTGTTGCACTAGTATCGAAAAGAACTATTGCGGTAAATGTCTTAACCAAAAACTTACCGACAACAGCATCTGGTTGCTCTTCTACCTCCTCCACAGTCACGTGGTTCACTTGTCCCTTGTTGAACGGGTTGGGCTTCTTTGCGGCGCTTCCATTGCCGTTCCCATTCTTAGCTTCTGGGCATTCATTGGCATAATGTCCATTCTTCCCGCACTTGTAACAGGTGACATGGCTGAAATCCTTCTTGGTGGGTGTGGACGGGGTAGGGCGGCTCTGGTTACCATTTGCTCCATTTCCATTTCCATTCTTGGGGCCATTATGATTGTGCGAGCTACCTCCTCCATGGGTATGTTGGAATTGTCCTACCGTTTTAGGGGTAAAACGGGGCTTCTGCTGTGCTCCAGAATTATACTTTCCTTGTCCATACTTCCTTTTGCGACTTTCAATCTGTTGGTGCTTCCTTTCAATCATTAGGGCGCGGTCAACCAGCTCCTGGTAGTTATTGAAAGTTGCCACCATCAACTGTACACTCATCTCATCATTCAGCCCTTCCATGAATCTCTCCTGCTTAGCGGCATCTGTGGCCACATCATCTGGGGCATAACGGGATAGGGTACTAAACTCGTCCACGTACTGAGCCATAGTACGGTTTCCTTAGCGCAAATTACGAAACTCCTGCTTCTTCATACTCATAGCTCCAGTTGAGACATGGGCGGTACGAAAATCTTGCTGAAACTGATCCCAAGTCACATTGGCTATGGGGAAAGTGGCTGTGTAATTCTCCCACCATGCTGCGGCTGGTCCAGACAACTGATGTGCGGCAAATCACACCTTCTCAGCATCCGAGCAATTTGCAGTGGTCAAATCCCTTACAATCTCAGCCAGTCATCAGCCACTATTGGTTCGATGCTGCTAGCAAACACTGGTGGTTGCAACCTTAAGAAACGTGTTAGGTTGTCCACGGGTGGTGGTGGTGGAGGGTTGTTGTTGTTGTTGTTCTGGTTGTTCTGAGTGTTCTGGACAAGAAGTTGCATCAGAGTGTTCTGCTGCTGGATCAACTGAGTGAGCTCAGGGGGAAACTCAAATCCGGGCGCACGTCTTGGAGGCATCTGATGGGTGTAGAGGGAAGAGATTAGAATAGAAAAGAGGTCTAAGGGAAAATCACTACCCATATGCACATGAGGCAAACACACAATTCATATCACACCAAAATCAAGCTCAAACAAGGGCTTACACGGAAATAATCATTACAAAAGTGTTTCTAAGTCTACTAAATGGAAAAACTACTAGTCATGGGAAGGTCTTCTAGAAATTTTGATCGACAGAGGATTCCATGATATCTGCTCCAGCTTCATCTTCATAGTCTTCGTCTTTGCTATCATCGGGTTCCGAATCCGTGTCGTCAATGATGATATAGTCTTCTGGTGGAATCTCCTTGGGTTCTTTTTCCTCTTCTTCTTCTCCCATGAGTATCCCTAACTTCTGTGTCAAGTCATCATTCTTCTCCACAAGTATTAGCATCTCCTCCTCATATCCGTCGCATGTAGACTTGAGTTCCTCTTCTAACTCCAAGTTTCTGTTTAGTGCTTTCTTCAATTCTATCATCCCTGCACACATCTGGTGCTCCTGGCGATGAATGTGCTGGTTCAACTCCTGGATGAAGGATGCAATGGATCTATCCTTCCGGGTGCTGATCATATCCCAATTCTCATCTCGGCATCCACAAATTTGGTAGATGGTGTCCTTTAGCTCCTTCTTGTAGACTTCTCCGATCCTTCCCATAGCGATGTGGGCTGCCATGCTCCTGCCTAGGCTCCATGTAGGCGCATTAAAAGAAAATGCTATGAGTGCGGTGACGGGCTTGAACGTCCTTCCTGGAACTTGAGCTTGAATCAACCAACACTCCTCTTCAGGTAGAGTGGCATTGTAGGTTCCGGTGAAACTTGGTAGTCCAATGTTTAGATATCTGGTGACTTCCTTCAGGTGTCGTCCAAATGGTGTATCTTCATCCGGTTGAGTGAACTTGTTCTTTGCATCCACCATCCTAAAAGAGTAGAAAAGATGAGGAGTCAGAAAAGAGAAGAGTGAATAGTGCTCTAGGGTTTTAGCTTAGTGGTTTTGTCCTACAGTCAGCGTGTGCTCTGATACCATCTTGTAGCGACCAGACCTCAAACAGTCTGATCTCTGTGCATTAGTGTTGATACGTCCAAAATGCATCACTATTTTATATCGTAATTCATCCTTATTCATTGATATATTTCACATTACGATGATGTTCTTGTGTTGTTTTGGCCTATTTTACACAGTTTGCAACTTTCCGGTGCCGAAGCAGCAGACGCAGGATTCAGCGGTAAAAAGTGGACGCTGAGTTGCTGAAGAAGAATACCTCCAAATTACCTGAAAATCGACGGAGGGTATTTTCCAGAAGGATCACGAAGATACGCAAAAGAGCAACCAGAGGGGGGCCACAGGGTGCCCAGGAGGCCACCTGGCGCGGCCCCCACCCTGGCCGCGCCGGGAGGGCGCCTGGAGCCCCTGGCCCACTCCAGGCTCCCCCCTCTGGCCTATATACTCATCGTCATCCAGAAACCCTAAAAGGGGGAGAGTTTACGGAGTTCCGCCACCGCTCTGTGGCGGAAACCTACAGAGAAGAAAAGCCATCTCCGGCGGGCAGATTCCGCCGGAGAGATCACCTCCCGGAAGGGGAGATCATCGCCATCGTCATCACCATCGTCACGGGCATCATCGAGATCATCATCAACATCATCCCCAACATCAGCACCATCTCCATCTTCATCCAATCTCATCTCACAATTGCAACTTGTGCTGTAATCCGTACTATCTATCCTCTCTACTCTATCGGTGTTGATTACTACTTTGTGGTGAATGCTATTGAGTTTTGTTGGAGAAATATCATTGTGTCTGGATTGTTTATCATCCATCTATCTCCACTGATCATGATCTCTTTTATGTCTTGTGAGTAGTTACTTTAGTTCTTGAGGACATGGGAGAAGTCTTGTTGTTAGTAGTCATATGATGTTGAAGTAATATGTGTTGTTTGATACTTAAGTTGTGTTGTTATTTTCCTAGTGGTGTTGTGTGAGTCGAACACTCAACACTTCGCCTTATTAAGGACCTAGGGGAATACATTGTGTACAAAGAATGCTTACGGTGGGTTGCCGGAGTGACAGAAACCTGAACCCCAGTTCGCACGCTTTTGCACAAGGGAACAATGGATCATCGACCATATTGCTATGGTTAGGCTTTTGCCTTAAATACTATCTTGTATTTGCGGATGCTTGCAAGGTGTTTAATCATAAGAGTGCAGTCATCTTAGTCTAGAGGGTGTACTAGCATAGATCCACCCACTCAACACTTATCAACACATCACATAGTACCGATACGGAATATGGCGAAAGCACATGACTACCTCTCCCGTGTGTCCTCAAGAACACTTTAGCCTTTATAAGTTCAGTTGCTAGGCCTCTCCTTTGCTCAGAAAGGCACTGGAGAGTAACAAGTGGCCCAATCCTTTCTGAGCAAAGGAGAGGCCTAGCAACTGTGTAAAAGAAAGGCACTGGAGAGTAACAAGTGGCCCAATCCTTTACGGAATTCGCCGGAACGTGACTATCTTTAAAAAACGTTCTCAGACAGATTTCAGGAAAGTCAGAGTCCTACTCCAATACGACTCCTTTTGCGTTTTTGTCAATTTCCAAGTAATTCCTACACAATAAATTGTAAAACAAGAACATTGTGCACTTTTGCAACCATTAGTAGGTTAGTCCAAATATGATCAAAAGTGTATGAAAGTGCATAAATATCATAGCAATATCACACAAAAAGGGCATGGAGCAAGCAGAAATTATAGATACGTTTTGCACGTATCAACATCCCCAAGCTTAATTCTTGCTCGTCGTCGAGTAGGTAAATGATAACAAGCATAATTTCTGTGGTGACATGCTATTAACCATATAAGAACTTTTCACAGTCACATGACAAATGCTTACTGAGACAATGAATCTGTAGTAGTTAAGTTGCCTCATGAGAAAATCACAAAGAACTGAAAGTTTTACAATATGATACTGAAACACTCAATAGATTTGTAGTGAGCATGGTGTGCAAATATGATAAAGTGACACCTCGCTTGCCCCCTTTAGTGAAGCAAAACATAAATGCAGGGGCACCTCCAAGGTTTAAGTGACGACTAGATACAATGATTTCAGAATAAAACGATATCATAATCATGCAAAAGACAATGGTACTTTGGGACAATGCACATTACACTCAGAATGACAATCATGCTCTCAATAGTTGGTGCTTTAAAGAAGGTGGAGACTCTCGAACCGTGGCTTTTGTTGGCAAGGTTGAAAACCCGTGGCCGGAAACAAAAACTAAACATGTACCAGAGCTCTTGGTTTTAAAAACAGAGGTAATTTTTTTTAGAATATGCATATTTCGTCAACGAATGCTAGTAAATAACTCAATTACTTCTCGAGCTGGACAAGTTTCAAGGAACGGCTCCCGCATGAGGACGATCACATCCTCTTAATCTCCTTTGTTCATCACTGCCAAAGTTTTCTGATTTCTCATGAACAAAGCGTGAAGGAGGGTTTGTTTGTGGCATTATTGTTTAATGAGCCGGGCGCACTCTATGTCAGTTCCTTCTCGTATTAAGGGTTTGCACATTAGACATGCAATCCCGGGGTGAAGCTTGTCCAACCTAAAAAGATCATGAATTAACTACTACTTCCTCATGAGCTAAAACAGAGGCATAAAAGAGAAATGTTTTTTTGAATAATTTCGAGATGGTACATGAAAGTCTTCGTTAGGAATGGCAGGTAAATACCATGTATAGGAAGGTATGGTGGACTCATATGGCATAACTGGTTTAAAGGATTTTGGATGCACAAGCAGTCAGTCCGCTTAGTACAGGTGGAGGTTAGCAAAAGACTGGGAGCGACCAACTAAGAGAGCAATGACGGTCATAATCATGCAAAGCGACAAAGCAACATTGAATCGGGCATGGAAGTTATATCGCTACTCAGAAATAAAAGATCATCAAGGCTTGATAGACTTTCTTTACAATCTTAAATATGCGTGAGCATATGCCAAGTCAATCAAAATAAATTCTCGGAGGAAGATATCACTAAACCATACCACATCATAGGCAAACAAATCATGTTGGTACTCCAATAACACATTGAGAACCTCCCAGCTATTTGAGACTAACCACAAGAAAACATGAACTACTAAGCACCATTATGCACATAGCATTTTTATAATGGACATATCAACCAGTGCAACAGAAGCCAACTCTCTTAACAAGATAAGCATGATAACTAAAGAGAGTTCCAGCGACCAACTAAACAAAACCTCTTTAAAAAGATAAGCATGAAAACTAAGAGCTAAACATGATAGTAGCTATTGAAAGACAAAGAACACACACAACAAAGATAGACATGAAAATTCTATGTTATGTTCTAGGTTGAAGTGGAGCGGGTCTCTCTCCCACACAAAGAAAGCTGGGTTCCAACTCGTTATGAACAGCAAGCAAAGCTAAAGAAAACTAAAAAGGAAACTAAAAGCAAGACGCTCCAAGCATGGCACATAACACATGAAGTGATAAAAATATAGTGGAACGAAAGACGAACTGATAATGTTGATGGAGAAGGGGATGCACGGGGGCATCCCCAAGCTTAGACGCTTGAGTCTTCTTGAATATTTCTTGGGGGTGCATGGGGGCATCCCCAAGCTTGAGCGTTTGACACTCCTGAATCTTTTTATCATCTTCCCTCGCACACTTGAAAACTCCCTTCATACATAACTCATCATAATCTGATTAGCGAGGTTAGTACCCATAATAAAATAATTTTTCCTTGCTGGAAATAAGGATATTCTTGAAGGTATACTGTTTCTCAAGATTGCCAAAAGGTTTTTGCAAAGAAAAAGCAAGCTCAAGGTTTGCCAAACGAAGGAAAGGCAAAACAGGACAGAATCTGTGAAAAACAGACCAGCAGGTAGTAAATAATTTTTTCGGGGCACTACTGCAACTCAAATAAAAAAACTCAGAACAGACGCCCGAAAGCCAATTGTATAGAGCACGCTGTCGAAAAAATTCAGACCAAAAAGCTGATCTGGTGATTTTATACGAATTTGTCTATCCAAGGACAGAATTTGTTTCCTGGACAACACGTCACAACTTTTGAAATTTCTTGCAATCAGAGGCTAAACTTGGCACAAAGCTGAAAAATAAAGATACAATGATGTTGCTACAGTAGTAAAAAACATCAAGACCACTAAAAACTGAAAGAACAAACTGAAAGTAAAGATAACAAGGGTTGTCTCCCTAGAGCTCTTTATTTATAGCCATAAAGATAGGCTTAAGACTTTAATGATGCTCTCGTAGGAATAAGAGTTGAAGAACAAAAGAGAGCATCAAGAAGCATATATAAAACATATTTAAGTCTAACATACTTCCTATGCATGGGAATCTTGTAAGAAAATAAATTATTGAAGCATAAAGCAACTAGCATAGGAAGGCAGAACAAGCATAACTTCAAAATAATCACCATAAAGAGAGGGAACTTGATATTATTGAAATATCTATAAGCATATGTTCCCTTCTCATAATAATTTCCAGTGGGATCACGAATAAACTCAACAATATAAGCATCACATAAAGCATTGTTACCATGATCCACATGCAAAAAGGTACTCTTACTCTCCACATAAGCATCTTTGGGGAGCCCATGGTTAGGACATTTTAGCATTAACGTTTCAGTCTCCCCCAAGCTTGAGCTACGCTCTCTCCGTCACGAGACCTAAAGTTATAGATATAGTTCCTATCTCGATGAATTTCATGAAGAGGATAAAACTTAGTATAAAAGAGAGACATAAGCTCTTGCCAATCAAGCAAGTGCGAGTTATCGAGAAGCTTATACCAATCTGAAGCTTTATCTATAAGTGATACGGCGAACAATTTCCTCATGACAAACTCCCTTGATACACCTGCAAGCTTAAATAATGAACATAGTTGTGACAGATATAGCAAGTGTTCACCGGGATGTCTGTCTCCTGCATAATGATTAGCCAAAATATAATCGATAATACCAGCTGGTATTTTATAGGGCACAATTTCAGTAGGGGGAGGAGCAACCACCACAGGTGTGGGGCGTCTTCCCACAAGCAACGATCCAATAGCAAGGTTGTCCATAAGCATAACTAGTGAAATAAAAACAAGAAACAAAAATATTTAATTGCAAGATCTAAAGATATACCTTCAAGCACTCACTTCCCCGGCAACGGCGCCAGAAATAGCTTGATGTCTACACACGCTTCTACTCTTGTAGACTATGTTGGGCCTCCAAGCGCAGAGGTTTGTAGGACAGCAGCAATTTCCCTCAAGTGGATGACCTAAGGTTTATCGAACTCAGGGAAGTAGAGGTTGAAGATGGTCTCTCTCAAGCAACCCTGCAACTAAGATACAAGAAGTCTCTTGTGTCCCCAACACACCTAATACACTTGTTAGATGTATAGGTGCACTAGTTCGGCGAAGAGATGTTAAATGGCAAGTGATATGGATGGCAAAACAAAGTAATATAAATCTGTAATAAAAAGTGCAGCAAGCAAACAAGTGGTAAACGTGAGCACAAATGGTATTGCAATGGTGGAAACAAGGCCTAGGGATCATACTTTCACTAGTGGCAACTCCCAACAACATTAACATAATCGAATCACATGATATTTCTCATAAAACATGCAATGAAGACGCACCCGGAGGTCATTCCTTCGTGGTCAAGAGAGGACGAGAATTATGTAGGGCTACAAAAGCACACCTCAAAGTTTGTAGTTCTTAATCTAAGGATTTCCCAATGTCACCGCGGCCATCCAAAGAGAGTCCCACAATCACCACAACATATCTAAAGGATAGTCAAAGACAAGCACCAAGAGACTCGCAATCTTCAATCAACACACAAGAGAGGAAATCACTCATGAAAATATTTTTCTAATCCATGTCCAATAGACCGCTGTCACCTTGGTCTCGGGGATTATACTAGATAAAGACAAGTGAGTACATCAATCCAATACATAGAGGAAGGGGAAATATCATGGGATCACCCTAGATTAACATAGCCTATGATCACAACGAAGATCACATCATGGGAGAGAGAGATAACCACATAGCTACACGTACGAGCCCTCGGCCCCGGAGAAGACTACTCACACATGGACATGGTGAGGAGGAGGTTGATGATGGTGTTGATGGAGAGGTGCAGCCCCGCGAGGAGGAGACGGCCGGCGGCAGCCACGGAGGCGGCGGCGGCCCTAGGGGGCGGCGGCGGCCCTCGGGGCGGCGGCGGCCCTAGGGGGCAGCGGCTCCTTGGCCCCCTTCTTCCTTGTGGATGGTGCTGCAATGGTGCTGGCCCTCCCCTCCAAGACGGCGGCTCGGGAGGAGGAAAATTCGTGGTCCTTGGTGACCTAGGTTTCCTCTCTTTATATAGACTCTCGGATTCCCGTCATCAGATTTTGGGCCTCAGTAAAACGGGCTTTACTCGGCCGTCCGGACTCTGATTTGGACGAATTTTATGTCCAGAAGCATCGCCTCGAAACCCCCCACAACTTTCGCAACTAGACTTTTTCTGTTTGACGTCGTCCTCGTGCAGGAACTTGACTATCTTTAAAAAACGTTCTCAGACAGATTTCAGGAAAGTCAGAGTCCTACTCCAATACGACTCATTTTGCGTTTTTTGTCAATTTCCAAGTAATTCCTACACAATAAAGTGTAAAACAAGAACATTGTGCACTTTTGCAACCATTAGTATGTTAGTACAAATATGATCAAAAGTGTATGGAAGTGCATAAATATCATAGCAATATCACACAAAAAGGGCATGGAGCAAGCAGAAATTATAGATACGTTTTGGACGTATCACAAATCTTAATGCAACTTTATATGAATGAATCCTCGTCAACATCAAATGTCTGCTCTCTTTAAGAATAGAAGGAAGTAGGAATAACTGACTCAACCTAAAACTAAGAGATAGGCCCTGCTCTAGGGAAGTAGGGAAAACTCATGTGCTATCCTTAAATCAAACAGAATGAAAACAAGTTTTGAGAGGTGCATGATTTGTCAACGAATGCTAATAGATAACTCAATTACTTCTCAAACTGGACAAGTTTCGAGGAACGGCTCCCACACGGGGACGATCACATCCCCTTAATCTCCTTTGTTTATCACTGCCAAAGTTTTCTGATTTCTCATGAACAAAGCGTGAAGGGGGGGTCTGTTTGTTGTATTATCTTTTATGAGCCGGCCGCACTCATGCCAGTTCCTCCTCGTATTAGGGGTTTGCAGATTAGACATGCAATCTCGGGGTAAAACTTGTACAACTTAAAAGATCATGAATTAACTACTACTTCCTCATGAGCTAATACAGGGGCACAAAATAGAAGATTTTGAACATTTAAGGATAACACATAAATTATATACTTTAGGAGGTGGTAGTGGAATACCACGAATAGGAAGGTATGGTGGACTCATATGGAAGGTATTGGTTTAAGGGTATGGATGCACAAGCAGAATTCCGCTTAGTACAGAGTTTAGGCTAGCAAAGGCTTTGAGAGAACAGACAATTGATGATGACTAAGATGCAAAGCAATATAAAGCATAAACATTAAAATAAGCATAACACATCAAGTTGTCTTCCTTGTCAGCATAACACTTCAAGCATAATAACATAAAGGTTTTGGCTATGTCGCTACTTTAAGAAAATCATGCTTGTTGTTATGACCAAAGCTATGTTTGCCAAGATTAAATAAAGTTTTCAAAGCCATACCTGATATAAGGTCAATACTCCCCATAAGAATCATCATATAAGGTTGATTGCGTGAAGAGAATACCGAGTGCAGCAAAGGAACCAATAGACTTCTCATTAATATTCCATCATAGACGACTCCACACTCACGGATACAATCTCTCCACAGAAGGAGTGATAGACCTCAATGCACACACCTATTTCATATAATCACCTCCCTAGACATGATACGACTCTACTTGACTCTAAAAGACAAAAGATAAAGATAAAGATACCGGGCACTCCCCCAAGCTTGGAACAAGCCAAGGGGATGCCATTACCCAAAGAGATTTCACTCCTCATTCTTGTTGACGTTGATCACGTAGTCCTCAGCGAAGCGCTTCCATGGAAGGGGTTCTCCAGTCTCATATGCGAAGTTTGTCTCCTGAATCCTGCATGCAGCACCCATACCCATGCGCATAAACCTTAGTTCATACTCACAGTTCTGGTGATGTAGATCATAAATTTTCCCTTGGAGCTCTTCAATTCTTTCTTCAGATGTGGTGATGCTTTTCCACATCTCCTTCATCTCCTTCAGGAAGTAGGTCTTCAGCTTGTTGATGATGTCAAAGTTAGCTTCAACACCACAGCCGATCATCTTCTTGTACTTGAAGACTTCTTGCTCCACTTCTTCTAGCCTGGCCTGGATGCTCCCCTCATTGATAGGTCCCTTAAGATCTTCTTGATGGAGGACACTGTCCTCCATCCGAACAACCTGAGGGTGCTTCTTCACCTCAGCGAGGTAAGGGTTGATGACGTTGACGACGAACTTGTCCTTGGGGGAACTTGGGGAAGCCATGGCACCTAGGTCTAGCTAAAAGATTTCCTGGCACAAACAGATCGAAAAGAAAACACACGAAATCACGAGATACATTGCCGGAACAATCCGGGCAAATATATAGCAAAAATTTCTGCACAGAAAGGAAGGTAACAAGCTAAAGTGGGGTCGGAGACGGACTCCTGGGTGCCCAGGCGGCCTCCCGGCGCGGCCAGGAGGTAGGCCGCACCAGGGGGGCGCCTGGGCCCCCTGGAGCTTGTCTCCGGCTCCACTTAGGCTTAGAATTTTCCTAATTTTGCAAAAACTCATAATATGGAACTTTTATGGCGGTTCGCGATGTTTCCTTACCGTAATACATACCTTTTCTTATTCTGCTTCTGCTGGTGTCTGAAACAGGGCTGCAACATGTTCTTCGTGAGTTGTTGTGTATATCATATTCACATCAACATTGACAGGGTCTCCTGCTATGTAATGCTTAAGTCTTTGCCCATTCACAACTTGAGGTTTGGTGCCTTCAAAATTGTTAATCCTGATTGCACCAGACCGATAGACTTCTTCAATATGAAATGGCCCTTCCCACCTGGAAAGTAGTTTGCCTGGAGAAAACCTGAAACGGGATCTAAACAACAAAACTTTATCACCAACATTAAATTCACGTTTCAGAATCCTCCTATCATGCCACTTCTTTACCTTTTCCTTGAACATTTTAGCGCTCTCGTAAGCTTCACTTCTCCACTCATCTAGAGAAGTCAAGTTCATGAGACGCTTCTCACCAGCTAACTTTGGATCAGCATTAAGCTCTCTAACAGCCAAGAAAGCTTTGTGCTCTAATTCTAATGGCAAATGGCAAGCCTTGCCATAAACCATCTTATCGGGGGACATGCCCATGGGATTTTTGTAAGCAGTTCTATACGCCCACAAAGCATATCCTAACTTATTTGACCAGTCCTTTCTATTTCTGTTTACTGTCTTCTGTAAGATCAACTTGATCTCTCTATTGGTGAGCTCAACTTGCCCACTAGTTTGAGGATGGTACGGTGAAGCAATTCTATGATTGACATCGTACTTGGCTAAAGCTTTTCTAAAAGCTCCATGCGTGAAGTGTGATCCTCCATCAGTCATGAGATACCTAGGTACACCAAACCTAGGGAAAATCACATCTTTGAGCATTTTCGAAGATGTCTTGTGATCAGCACTTTCAGTGGGGATTGCTTCAACCCACTTGGTCACATAATCAACAGCTACTAAAATGTGAGTGTACTTGTGCGAAGAAGGAAAATGACCCATAAAATCAAAACCCCAGCAATCAAAAGGTTCAATCACTAGTGAGTAATTCATAGGCATCTCATTCCTTCTACTAATGTTACCAACTCTCTGACATTTATCACGGGCTAAAACATAATTTCTATCATCCTTAAAGAGAGTAGGCCAATAAAAACATGATTGAAGAACCTTATGTGCGGTCCTCTCACCGGCATGATGTCCTTCATAGGGACTATCATGACATTGTCTAAGAATGTCCTTCTGCTCATGTTCCGGTATGCATCTTCTCACGATCCCGTCTGGACCTTCTTTGAAAAGATGTGGGTCATCCCAAAAGTAGTGCCTCAAATCATGAAAGAACGTCTTCCTTTGCTGAAATGTTAAACCTGGAGGCAAATACTTCGCAACGATAAAATTAGCATAATCTGCAAACCAAGGATCGGAAAGAGATTGTACTTTTAGAACGGCAAGTTGCTCGTCTGGAAAACTGTCGTTGACTGGGATGGGATCATGCGGTATATCTTCCATCCTTGAAAGATTGTCCGCCACCGGATTGTCTTCTCCTTTCCTATCAACAATCTGCAAATCAAATTCTTGAAGAAGGAGTACCCATCTGATAAGTCTTGGCTTGGCATCCTTCTTTGTCATAAGGTACTTAATGGCAGCATGGTCAGTATGAATAATAACTTTGGAATCAACAATATACTGCCTAAACTTATCACAAGCAAACACTACAGCTAAGAATTCCTTCTCAGTAGTAGCATAATTCTTGTGAGCACTATCAAGGGTTTTACTAGCATAATGTATAACATTCAATTTCTTATCAACCCTTTGCCCTAAAACAGCTCCAACAGCAAAATCACTAGCATCACACATAATCTCAGAAGGTAAATTCCAGTCAGGTGGTTGTACTATAGGAGCGGTTATTAAAGCTTTCTTAAGAACTTCAAAAGCCTCCTTACAATCTTCATCAAATACAAAAGGAACGTCCTTCTGGAGAAGATTAGTGAGGGGTCTCGAAGTCTTAGAGAAGTCTTTAATAAATCTTCTATAGAAACCAGCATGACCGAGAAAACTGCGAATACCTTTGATGTCCCTTGGATAGGGCATCCTCTCAATTGCTTCGATCTTGGCCTTGTCCACCTCAATTCCCCTTTCGGAAATCTTGTGACCAAGAACAATTCCTTCGTTAACCATGAAGTGGCACTTCTCCCAGTTGAGTACCAGATTTGTCTCCTCACATCTCTGTAAAACTTTATTAAGGTTGTGGAGACAATGGTCAAAGGAAGTTCCATAGACGGAGAAATCGTCCATGAAGACTTCCACAATCTCCTCACAGAAACCATGAAAGATAGCAGACATACACCTTTGAAAAGTAGCAGGGGCATTACATAAACCAAAAGGCATAATGTTAACATGAATTTTTGGATAACATGATCTTGGCCTTGGCCTGTAAGCATAAGTACCATAGGGACAAGTAAAAGTGGTCTTCTCTTGATCAGCAGTGTTAACATGAATTTGAGAGAAGCCTGAATAACCATCGAGGTAACAAAAGTGGGTATTTTTGGATAACCTTTCAAGCATTTGGTCGATGAACGGCAACGGGTAGTGATCCTTCCTGGTTGCCTTGTTCAGCTTCCTGTAATCAATACACATTCTATATCCAATAATAATTCTCTGAGGTATTAGTTCATTCTTATCATTAGGAACCACAGTTGTACCTCCTTTCTTAGGAACACAATGTACCGAGCTTACCCACTTACTATCAGCTATAGGGTAGATAATACCTGCGGCTAGAAGCTTGAGAATCTCAGTTCTTACAACATCCATCATCTTCGGGTTCAACCGTCGTTGATGATCAACAACTGGTTTAGCATCGGTCTCAAGGTTGATAGTATGTTGACAGATAGATGGACTAATCCCCATAAGGTCATCAAGGGTATAGCCAATTGCACCTCGGTGTTTACGAAGTACTTCCAATAGTCGCTCTTCTTCATATCCTGAAAGGTTAGAGTTGATAATAACAGGATATACTTTCTTTTCATCTAAATAAGCATACTTGAGCGTATCGGGAAGAGGTTTAAGATCGAACACCGGGTCTTCTTTTGGTTTTGACAAAATTCCCAAAGGTTCAACCGGAAGGTTGTGCTTCAGGATAGCAGGTTGTCTCAAGAATATTTCATCTAGTTCATTTCTTTCCTGCATATGCAAATCATTCTCGTGGTCCTCCATATATTGCTGCAAAGGATCATTAGGGGGAATAGCAATAGAAGCAATACTTTCAATAATTTTATCATCACTAGCTAAATCGGTACCATGAGGCTGCTTAGAGAACTTAGAAAAGTTAAATTCATATGGCTCACCATTGAATTCAACAGAAACTTTACCTTTCTTGCAATCTATTATAGCTCCACAAGTTCTGAGAAAAGGTCTACCAAAAATAATAGGACAAAATTGTCCCTCACTGAACCAAGTACTAGAAAGTCGGTAGGGTATTTTACCTTTCCACATAGGACTTCAACGTCTCTCACAATTCCGATAGGAGAGATAGTTGCTCTGTTTGCAAGATGAATGGTAACATCAACTTCTTCAAGTTCACAAGGTGAAATCTCATCGATGATCTCTTGATAAAGTGAATAGGGGATAGCACTAGCACTCGATCCCAAATCGCATAGCCCATAATAATTGTGATCTCCTATTTTAACAGATACTACTGGAGTACCTGAAATTGGGCCTTTATTCTTGGTTGTGACAAGGTTAGTGGAAACAGCACAAAAATTTACATTGGAATCCAAAACATCATTAGTAACAAGGTCTTTAACCAATGCAACTTGAGGATCGACCTTGATCTGGTCCTCAGGCTCATCAATTCTTCTCTCACTTTTATTTATTATGCCTGTCACAAGAGAGTGCTCCCTTATCCTTTCGGGAAAAGGAGGCTTTTCATATATAACTACAGGCAAAATAGGGTCAGCAACATGAATATCAACAGGTAACTCTTTGAAAGGTTCATGATGCTGATCTCTCTTCTTTTTAAAAGAATCAACGTGAGAGGCAAAATCCTTACAGAAATCAATCATTAGATGGGAATCAAGACCAATCTTAGAGCAAAAGGTATTGAAGTAATCAGTTTTCACATAGCTCTCAATATAATCATGCTCATAATTTATAGCGGGTTCAATACCTTTATCGATTTCCCAATCTTCGGTATTCCTCTGGATCCTTTCAATGAGATCCCACCTTTCTTCAACGCTCTTTGTCTGAAATACCCCACTAGAGGAGGCATCCAGCATCTCCTTATCCTGACGAGAAAGCTTGGCATAAAAATTTGTAAGTATAATTTTCTTGGGGAGCTCATGAATAGGACATTTGAGCATTAGTCACTTGAATCTCCCCCAAGCTTGAGCAATGCTTTCTCCGTCACGAGACCTAAAGTTATAGATATAGTTCCTGTCTCGATGAATTTCATGAAGAGGATAAAACTTGGTATAAAAGAGAGACATAAGCTCTTGCCAATCAAGCAAGTGTGAGTTATCGAGAAGCTTATACCAATCTGAAGCTTTATCTATAAGCGATACGGAGAACAATTTCCTCATGACAAACTCCATTGATACACCTGCAAGCTTAAATAATGAACATAGTTGTGACAGATATAACAAGTGTTCATCGGGATGTCTGTCTCCTGCATAACGATTAGCCAAAACATAATCGATAATACCAGCTGGTATTTTATAGGGCACAATTTCAGTAGGGGGAGGAGCAACCACCACAGATGTGGGGCGTCTTCCCACAAGCAATGATCCAATAGCAAGGTTGTCCATAAGGACAAAGAGCAGCAACAGCAAAATAAAGACAGAAATATAAAAACTTCCTTACCAGCTTCACTTACCAATAGCGCTACACTCCCCGGCAACATTGCCAGAAAATGGTACTTGATGACCCACAACCGTAAGGGATCTATTGCAGCGTTTTTGATAAGTAAGAGTGTCAAACCCAACGAGGTGCAGAAGGTATTGATAAGTGATTCTGAGCAAGGAATAACTGCAAGCACTGAAAGATAACTTTTTAGGGGTTTTCTTGATATAAGCAACAGGAAAGTAAAAGCGAGCAAAGTAAAAGGCACTGGAGAGTAACAAGTGGCCCAATCCTTTCTGAGCAAAGGAGAGGCCTAGCAACTGAACTTATAAAGGCTAAAGTGTTCTTGAGGACACACGGGAGAGGTAGTCATGTGCTTTCGCCATATTCCGTATCGGTACTATGTGATGTGTTGATAAGTGTTGAGTGGGTGGATCTATGCTAGTGCACCCTCTAGACTAAGATGAGTGCACTCTTATGATTAAACACCTTGCAAGCATCCGCAAATACAAGATAGTATTTAAGGCAAAAGCCTAACCATAGCAATACGATCGATGATCCATTGTTCCCTTGTGCAAAAGCGTGCGAACTGGGGTTCAGGTTTCTGTCACTCCGGCAACCCACCGTAAGCATTCTTTGTACACAATGTATTCCCCTAGGTCCTTAATAAGGCGAAGTGTTGAGTGTTCGACTCACACAACACCACTAGGAAAATAACAACACAACTTAAGTATCAAACAACACATATTACTTCAACATCATATGACTACTAACAACAAGACTTCTCGCATGTCCTCATGAACTAAAGTAACTACTCACAAGACATAAAAGAGATCATGATCAGTGGAAATAGATGGATGATAAACAATCTGGACACAATGATATTTCTCCAACAAAACTCAATAGCATTCACCACAAAATAGTAATCAACACCGGTAGAGTAGAGAGGATAGATAGTACGGATTACAACACAAGTTGCAATTGTGAGATGAGATTGGATGAAGATGGAGATGGTGCTGATGTTGGGGATGATGTTGATGATGATCTCGATGATGCCCGTGACGATGGTGATGACGATGGCGATGATCTCCCCTTCCGGGAGGTGATCTCCCCGGCGGAATCTGCCCGCCGGAGATGGCTTTTCTTCTCTGTAGGTTTCCGCCACGGAGCGGCGACGGAACTCCGTAAACTCTCCCCCTTTTAGGGTTTCTGGATGACGAGGAGTATATAGGCCAGAGGGGGGAGCCTGGAGTGGGCCAGGGGCTCCAGGCGCCCTCCCGGCGCGGCCAGGGTGGGGGCCGCGCCAGGTGGCCGCCTGGGCACCCTATGGCCCCCCTCTGGTTGCACTTTTGCGTATCTTCGTGATCCTTCTGGAAAATACCCTGTGTCGATTTTCAGGTAATTTGGAGGTATTCTTCTTCAACAACTCAGCGTCCACTTTTTACCACTGAATCCTGCGTCTGCTGCTTCGGCACCGGAAAGTTGCAAACTGTGTAAAATAGGCCAAAACAACATAAGAACATCATCGTAATGTGAAATATATCAATGAATAAGGATGAATTAAGATATAAAATAGCGATGCATTTTGGATGTATCAAGTGTCATCCCTGGATCAGTAATGCTGACACGCATAGTACTTGAAGGATTTATAACAGAGTAGCAATCACACTTATTACATCGATAGTTCCAACAATGAACTTATTACAATAAAAATGGCTTAAGGCCATCTAACACGATAACAGCGGAAGGTTTGGAAGATAAGTGAGTCCATCAACTCCAACGGCATCACTGAGTATAGAACCACGACCTATAAAGCACCTTACTCGTCGTCTGAAAAGTCTGCAACATGAACGTTGCAGCCCAAAAACGGGTCAGCACATGGAATATGCTGGCAAAGTAACACAAGAGAGCAATGAAAATAAAGCTATACTATATGCAATATGGCTGGTGGAAAGCTCTATGGTTAAATTTTTTGCGTAAAGCCAATTTTTCCCTACTTCAAAGGAATAGATTTTAATTTAACTATCATGGTAGTTGAAACATCGTTGAGAAGATAGACATCCTCTCAACTCCAATTTAAAATCATCATTAAACCCAACAATATTAAATTAGAGTAACATGATGAGATTCACATGATAATCCAAGTACTAGATACTCAAGACGTCCGTAACCGGGGACACGGCTAATCATGATTAGTTTGTACACTCTGCAGACGTTTGTGCACTTTTCCCCACAAGACTCGATCGCCTCCGTTTGGTTTCTCGCACTGCATGGTGTTTGAGAAACGGATGACCGAGACACAGTCTTTCCGAAGAGGTCCCCTTAACCAGATAGATAGGCCGGTACACCTACAATCCCTCTACATCTGCTAGCCCATCATGGAAATGTTTCCCACAACTTACTCAACTATGCCAGAGCCCATATTGGCATGTGGCTGCACACGAAAGTTTCTAGTATGAAACTATGAATAATCTATTGATCCCTTTGAGCCTGGGTGGCGGTCCAAAAGAAAAAACAGGCAATCACTGGAATACCCAGATGCCTCAATCCACCCAGATGTGTGTTAAACTTGCCACCTTAAGTTGAACCATTAATTAACAATCTCACATCTGTCATGGAATACACTCACCCAATCCACGTCTACGAGCATAGCATGGCCTAACATCAAACGTAGAAGTAACTCCCAAAGGTTTGAATGTAATGCAGGTAATAGGTACTACCTCAATCTACTTCCCAGTCCCACAAGTTAATTAATCCTACTCATGCAATGTGTGAGGGTTTGACTAATGCAATGAAAACTGGGTAATTGGAAAGTATGATCAAAGTGTTACTTGCCTTGCTGATGATCCGCAAAACCTAGAGATTCAAAGTAGCAAGCGGCGCACTCCGGGTACTCTATCGCAAACAAACAAGCACACAATAAGTACTTATCTAATGCACGGGTAAAACTCAAATGAGAGATCTAACCATAAAGTTCAACTTAAGAACTCCGGTTTGCAAAAGAAACGGCAAAAGAAAAAGCAACGAAAGACAGACGGCGAAAGAGAAACAACTACCGAACCAATCTTGACCATAGTCCAAATTTAGCAGAGGCAAACGCTTGAGTGACTAGGTTAAACGGAAAGAGAATTTCGAGATGAAACTCCAGGCGCTTGAATCACCTGATTCTGATAAACGAGCGAAAAGTTAAACTAAAACGAAGATCAGATCAGAGATAGCGATCAGAAAATAACTGTGAAAAAGAAAACTAAAACAGCTTAACGAACGGACGTTCGTCAGCTGAGACTAAACGACGAATTCGTTCGTTAGAACGAACGAACGGGTGAACGTTTACTACTTAACTAAACCAGAGAATAAAAACAGAAAACCAATCTAATAAAACCGGTCTAAAGAAAAAAAACGACTAGGGTTCTAAAAAAACCAACGGTCTTCTAAAAGAAAACCGGGTGGCGGCTACCTCGTCGAAAACAGCCGGCGGCAGCGGCTTGCGGCGACGGCGGGCGGCGGGGCTCCTACGGTGGTGGCGGTGGCGTACAGCGGCGGCGGCGGTGTCGCGGGCTCGCGGCGGCGGCGGCGGCTGCGGCGACGGGGTGCGGCGGCGGGGTGCGGTGGCTGCGGCGGGTTGCAGTGGAGGAAGAGGGGGGGCAGCTATATATATATAGGGGGGAGAACTTGGGGGAGGGGACAAGAAACGGCGGCGACGGCAAGAGTCCGACGCGGCCACGGTGAGCTCTCGCGGGGAAGGCGGCGCGGCGGGCGATGGGCCTGGCTCGGCTGGGCTTCGGCCCAGTCGGGTCGGGTCCCCCTATATATATATTTTTTTATACGCCGGCGCTAAAAATAACTCTAGAAAATAAAATAAAATCTAGAAACTGCCAAAACAAATTTTCATCGTCTAAATAGAATATTTAGAACAAGATGAACATTTTCTTGGCACTAAAATGCATTTTTTGAAAACATGCAATTTTTCCTGATTCAAATAAAATCCAAATAAAACTTATTTGATTTTTTTTATAAAATCTTCCGTATTTCTTTATTTTGGGAGAGTCATTTTACTCCCTCTCTCATATGTTTATGATAGAAATACTTGAAGATAAAATAAATAAAATCAAATGATCCTATTTTCAAAATTTGAGAAACCTCAAATATGAAAATATTGAAATCTCCAACTCTCTCCGAGGGTCCTTGAGTTGCTTAGGATTTTCTTGGATCACCAAAAGCAAGAAAAATATGATATGCATGATGATCTAATGTATAACATTCCAAATTGAAAATTTGGGTGTTACACCCACTTTGTTTCTTTTGTTGAGCTTTCATACATTTATGGCTCTAGTACATCCGTTGCATGGCAATCCCTACTCACTCATATTGATATCTATTGATGGGCATCTCCATAGCCCATTGATACGCCTAGTTGATGTGAGACCATCTCCCTCTTTTTGTCTTCTCCACAACCACCACTCTATTCCACCTATAGTGCTATATCCATGGACCATGCTCATGTGTTGCGTGAAAGTTGAAAAAGTTTAAAAAAAATAAAGTATGAAACAATTGCTTGGCTGAAATCGGGGTTGTGCATCATTTGGGTATTTTGTGTGACGAAGATGGGTATTTTGTAGGGATGAACTTTCTTTGGCCATGTTATTTTGAGAAGACGCAATTGCTTTGTTAGTATGATTGAAGTATTATTATTCTTATGTCAATATTAAACTTTTGTCTTGAATCTTTCAGATCTAAACATTCATGCCACAATAAAGAAAATTACGTTGAGAATTATGTTAGGTAGCATTCCACATCAAAAATTCTGTTTTTATCATTTACCTACTCGAGGACGAGCAAGAATTAAGCTTGGAGATGCTTGATACATCTCCAACGTATCTATAATTTTTGATTGTTCCATGCTATTATATTATCTATTTTGGATGTTTAATGGGCTTTATTTTGCACTATTATATTATTTTTGGGACAAACCTACTAACCAAAGGACCAGTGCAAATTGTTGTTTTTGCCTATTTCAGTGTTTTGCAGAAAAGGAATATCAAACAGAGTCCAAACAGAACGAAACCTTCGCGAGGATCGTTTTTGGAACAAACGCAATCCAGAAGACTTGGAATACACGTCTGGGAAGCCACGAGGCGGCCACGAGGCAGAAGGGCACGCCCAGGGGGGGTAGGCGTGCCCCCCACCCTCGTGGGCCCCTCGTAGCTCCACCGACGTACATCTTCCTCCTATATATACTCATATACCCTGAAAACATCTGAGAGCACCACGAAACCCTATTTCCACCGCCTCAACCTTCTGTACCCATGAGATCCCATCTTGGGGCCTTTTTCGGAGCTCCGCCGGAGGGGGAATCGATCACGGAGGGCTTCTACATCAACACCATAGCCTCTCTGATGATGTGTGAGTAGTTTACCACAGACCTTCGGGTCGATAGTTATTAGCTAGATGGCTTCTTGTCTCTCTTTGTATCTCAATACAAAGTTCTCCTCGATCTTCTTGGAGATCTATTCGATGTAATACTTTTTGCGGTGTGTTTGTCGAGATCCGATGAATTGTGGGTTTATGATCAAGATTATCTATGAACAATATTTGGTTCTTCTCTAAATTCTTATATGTATGATTTAATATCTTTGCAAGTCTCTTCGAATTATCAGTTTTGTTTGGCCTACTAGATTGATCTTTCTTGCAATGGGGTAAGTGCTTAGCTTTGGGTTCAATCTTGTGGTGTCCTTTCCCAGTGACAGCAGGGGCAGCAAGGCATGTATTGTATTGTTGCCATCGAGGATAAAAAGATGGGGTTTATGTCATATTGCATGAGTTTATTCCTCTACATCATGTCATCTTGCTTAAGGCGTTACTCTGTTCTTATGAACTTAATACTCTAGATGCATGATGGGTAGCGGTCGATGTGTGGAATAATAGTAGTAGATGCAGAATCGTTTCGGTCTAATTGTCACGGACGTGATGCCTATATACATGATCATGCCTAGATATTCTCATAACTATGCGCTTTTCTATCAATTGCTCGACAGTAATTTGTTCACCCACCGTAAGATTTGCTTTCTTGAGAGAAGCCACTAGTGAAACCTATGGCCCCCGGGTCTATTTTCCATCATATTAGTTTCCCGTCAACTTGCTAATTTCTGTCGTCGTTCTTTTTCAATCTCTACTTTTTAATCTATACAACAAAAATGCCAAAAATATTTATCTTATTATCTCTATCAGATCTCACTTTTGCAAGTGGCCGTGAAGGGATTGACAACCCCTTTATCGCGTTGGTTGCAAGGTTCTTAATTGTTTGTGCAGGTACTAGGGATTTGCATGTAGTCTCCTACTGGATTGATACCTTGGTTCTCAAAAGTTGAGGGAAATAATTACGCTACTTTGTTGCATCACCCTTTCCTCTTTAAGGGAAAAACAACGCAAGCTCAATAGGTAGCAGAGCACAAGAGACCAAAAGGTCGAACATGAGTCGTATAGTAGATGCGATCAACATGGAGATGTTCACCGTTGATGACTAGTCTGTCTCACGTGATGATCGGACACGGCCTAGTCGATTTGGATCATGTATCCCTTAGATGACTAGAGGGATGTCTATCTGACTGGGAGTTCATTAAATAATTTGATTAGATGAACTTAATTATCATGAACTTAGTCTAAAATTTTCTTTACAATCTATCTTGTAGATCAAATGGCCCATGCTAATGTTGCCCTCAACTTCAACACGTTCCTATAGAAAACCAAACTAAAAGACGATGGAAGCAACTATACGGACTGGGTCCATAACTTGAGGATCATCCTCATAGCTTCCAAGAAAGCATATGTCCTTGAAGCACCGCTAGGTGACGCACCCATTTTCTCAGCAAGTCAAGACATTATGAACGACTGGCAGTCGTGTAGTGATGATTACTCCCTGGTTCAGTGTGACATGCTTTACAGCTTAACATCGGGGCTCTAAAAGCGTTTTGAGCAACACGGAGCATATGAGATGTTCCAAGAGCTGAAAATGGTTTTCCAAGCTCATACCCGGGTCGAGAGATATGAAGTCTCCGACAAGTTATACAGTTGTAAGATGGAGGAAAATAGTTATGTCAGCGAGCATATACTCAAAATGTCTGGATTGCACAACCGCTTGTCTCAGCTGGGAGTTAATCTTCCAGATGACTCGGTCATTGACAGAATCCTCCAGTCGCTTCCACCTAGCTACAAGAGCATTGTGATGAACTACAATATGCAAGGGATGGGGAAGTCCATTCCTGAGTTGTATTCAATGCTGAAATCAGCGGATGTGGAGATCAAAAAGGAGCATCAAGTGTTGATGGTGAATAAGACCACTAAGTTCAAGAAAGATAAGGGTAAGAAGAACTTCAAGAAGGATGGCAAGGGAGTTTTCGCGCCCGGTAAGCCAGTTGTCGGGAAGAAGCAAAAGAATGGACCCAAGCCTAATACTGAGTGCTTTTATTGTAAGGGAAATGATCAATGGAAGCGGAACTGCCCCAAGTTATTAGCAGATAAGAAGACTGGCAACGTCAAAGGTATATATGATATACATGCTATTTAGTAGCTCCTGGATATTTGATACTGGTGCAGTTGCTCACATTTGTAACTCAAAATAGGAGCTACGAAATAAGCGGAGACTGGGGAAGGATGAGGTGACGATGCGCGTCGGGAATGGTTCCAAGGTCGATGTGATCGCCGTCGGCACGCTACCTCTGCATCTACCTTCGGGATTAGTTTTAAACCTCAATAATTGTTATTTAGTACCAGCTTTGAGCATGAACATTGTATCTGGATCTCGTTTGATGCGAGATGGCTACTCATTTAAATCCGAGAATAATGGTTGTTATATTTATATGAGAGATATGTTTTATGGTCATGCCCCGTTGGTCAATGGTTTATTTTTATTGAATCTCGAGCGTGATGTTACACATATTCATAGTGCGAATGCCAAAATATGTAAGGTTGATAATGATAGTCCCACATACTTGTGGCACTGCCACCTTGGTCATATCAGTGTCAAACGCATGAAGAAACTCAATACAGCTTGACTTTTGGAGTCTCTTGATTATGAATCATTTGACACATGCGAACCATGCCTCCTCGGCAAGATGACCAAGACTCCGTTCTCTGGAACAATGGAGCGAGCAACTAACTTGTTGGAAATAATACATACTGATGTATGTGGTCCAATGAGCATTGAGGCTCGCGGTGGCTATCGTTATGTTCTCACCCTCACTGATGACTTGAGTAGATATGGGTATGTCTACTTAATGAAACACAAGTCTGAGACCTTTGAAAAGTTCAAGGAATTTTAGAGCGAGGTAGAGAACCAACGTGACAGGAAAATAAAGTTCTTACGATCAGATCATGGAGGAGAATATTTGAGTCACGAGTTTGGCGCGCACTTAAGGAAATGTGGAATTGTTTCACAACTCACGCCGCCTGGAACACCTCAGCGTAATGGTGTGTCCGAACGTCTTAATCGCACTCTATTAGATATGGTGCGATCTATGATGTCTCTTACCGATCTACAACTATAATTTTGGGGTTATGCTTTAGAGACTGTCGCATTCACTTTAAATAGGGCACCGTCTAAATCCGTTGAGATGACACCGTATGAATTATGGTTTGGGAAGAAACCTAAGCCGTTGTTTTTGACAGTTTGGGGATGCGATGCTTATGTCAAGAAACTTCAACCTAAAAAGCTCGAACCCAAATCGGAAAAGTGTGTCTTCATAGGATACCCTAAGGAAACTATTGGGTATACCTTCTACCTCACATCTGAAGGCAAGATCTTTGTTGCCAAGAATGGATCCCTTTTGGAGAAAGAGTTTCTCTCAAAAGAAGTAAGTGGGAGGAAAGTAGAACTTGATGGGGAAATTGTAACCCCTCTTGAAACGGAAAGTAGCGCAACACAGGAAGATGTTTCTGTGGTGCCTGCACCGACTAGAGAGGAAGTTAATGATTGTGATCATGAAACTTCGGATCAAGTTGCTACTGAACTTCATAGGTCCACGAGGACACGTTCCGCACCAGAGTGGTACGGCAACCCTGTCCTGGAAATCATGTTGTTAGACAATGGTGAACCTTCGAACTATGAAGAAGCGATGGCGGGCCCGGATTCTGATAAATGGCTTGAAGCCATGAAATCTGAGATAGGATCCATGTATGAGAAAAAAGTATGGACTTTGATGGACGTGCCCGATGATCGGCAAGTGAAAGTGCAACTAATCCCCGGGTGGTTTTGGTAATTAATAACAACATATATATCATTGAACTAATAGTTACTTGAGAATCATTTCAGAGAAGTTCGATGATATGGGTATGGAAATGTCTGAAGAAGTGGACCCCTCAAAATGCTAAGGCAAGCATTGGCAAAAGCTCAAGACTCCATTTTTGGTTTAGTGATCAAAGATCACATTGAGTCCATAGGAAAAGCCAATACTATTAAAAGGGGATGAGGTTGTGTTGATGATCTGGTTGCTCAAGTGCTTAGTGATTTAGCTCCTTCAACTATCAGCAATTTTCACTACTTAACACACTCATAAGTAATCTCGGACAAACCGATTCTTCCAACTCAGTCCCACCGAGATGAACCACCTCAGCTATATTCCAAACCCTAGAAATTTCGGTCCATCTGATTTTGAGTTCGGTCTCACCGAAACTGGACTGCCAACCTTCTGTAACCATTTGACATCATATCGGAATATCCGAGCTGTTAATTTCGGTCCCACCGAGAATGGCAAGCTCCTACCTTTGACTCATATCGGACACACCGAGACGGTATTTTCGGTCCCACCGAAAACCCCAACGTTCACTATATTTGAACTTTCGGTCTGACCGAGTTTTCACTTTGGTCTCACCGAGATTGCTCAATTATGTGTGTAACGGTTGGATTTTGTGTGGAGGCTATATATACCCCTCCACCCCCTCTTCATTCGTGGAGAGAGCCATCAGAAAGTACTACCACTCCTACCTTACACTTTCTGAGAAGAGAACCACCTACCCTTGTGTTGAGATCAAGTCATTCCATTCCTACCATATGAAACTTGATTTCTAGCCTTCCCAAGTTGCTTTCCACTCAATCCTTTCTTCCACCACAGCCATATCAGTGAGGAGAGTTGAGTGTTGGGGAGATTATCATTTGAAGCACAAGAGCAAGGAGTTCATCATCATCAACAACATCTATTACCTTTTGGAGGGTGGTGCCTCCTAGATTGGTTAGGTGTCGCTTGGGAGCCTCCGTCTTCGAGATGTGGAGTTGAACCAAGAAGTTTGTAAGGGCAAGGAGATCGCCTACTTCGTGAAGATCTACCCCGAGTAAGGCTAGTCCTCCGTGGGCGTAGGCCATGATGAAATAGACAAGGTTGCTTCTTCGTGGACCCTTCGTGGGTGGAGCCCTCCGTGGACTCGCGCAGCCGTTACCCTCCGTGGGTTGAAGTCTCCATCAACGTGGATGTACGATAGCACCACCTATCGGAACCACGAGAAAAATCTCCGTGTCTCCAAATTGCGTTTGATCTTCTCCACCTCTCTTTACTACATGTGCAATTTACTTTCCGCTGCTTATACTCTAGAATTGCATGTGTAGGGTGATACTTGAATTGATCATAATTGTGAAACTGCCAAAAACTGTTCATGATCAAAAGGCAGATTTTTTATATTGTCAAGTAGTCTAATCACCCCCCCTCTAGACATACTTTCGATCCTACAAGTGGTATCAGAGCTTTGGTCTCCATTGTTTTGGTTTCCATTCCATTGGACTCCATAAGCTTGGTTTCACAACCTAGGAGAGTATGGCGTCTAGTGAGGGTAATTATCGTAGAGGTCCTTACTTTGATGGTACAAATTTTGCTAGTTGGAAGCATAAAATGAAAATGCATATTCTTGGTCATAACCCAGCCGCATGGGGCATTATTTGTGTTGGTATGCAAGGTGAATTCTTCGAGGAAGGAAAAGTTCCGGATCGCGAAGCTACACCGGAAGAGTTGCGGATGTTGCAAAACAATGCTCAAGCTTGTGACATTCTCTTCAATGCTTTGTGTCCCGAGGAGTTCAACAAAATCAGCCGTCTTGAGAATGCTAAAGAGATTTGGGATACTTTGGTTGAAATGCACGAAGGTACTGAATCTGTGAAGGAATCAAAGCTAGATATTCTTCAAGGTCAACTTGACAAGTTCAAGATGAAGGATGGTGAAGGAGTCGCTGAAATGTACTCTAGGCTTGCTCTCATCACAAATGAGATTGCCGGCTTCGGAAGCAAAGAAATGACCGACCGATTCATCATCAAGAAGATTCTAAGAGCTTTGGATGGAAAATATGACACCGTGTGCACTTTGATCCAAATGATGCCAAACTACAAGACTCTCAAGCCAACAGAAGTCATTGGAAGAATTGTTGCTCATGAGATGACACTTAAGGATAAGGAAGAGCTTCACAACAAGTCAAGTGGTGCTTACAAAGCTACAAGTGATGCTCCCACCACCTCAAGTGACAAGTTAATTTCCAATGAAGAGATAAGCCTAATGGTTAAGAACTTCAACAAGTTCTACAAGAATAGAGGCAAAGAAAGAAGCTCAAAGTCTAGATCATATGATGAAAAGAGATCTTCTAGTCGTGATCGAAACTGCTACAATTGTGGAAGACCCGGACACTTCTCAAATGAGTGTACGGCTCCCCACAAGAGAAGAGAAGAATCTCCAAGAAGAAGAGCAAGAGATGAGTCACCTCAGAGAGAGAGAAGGAGTAGAGATGATCGTTATGAACGAAGACCTTCTCGGAGAAGCAAGGATTCGGAGAGGAAAGACAAGTCATCAAGGAGCTACACAAGAAGAAGACATCAAGCTCATGTTGGTGAATGGGTCTCCGGCTCCGACTCTGACAATCAATCCGATGGAAGCTATCACTCCGACTCCGACTATAGTCAAGATGAAGGTGTTGCTGGACTTGCACTCGTATCCTCCAACTCCAACTCCTACGACTTATTTGATTCACCAAATGAGGGAATTGGAAGATGCTTCATGGCTAAAGGCCCCAAGGTAACACACCCTGAATTCATTGACTTTGATAGTGATGAGGATGACTTACTTGGTGAAGATGAGCTCTTGCATGATAAATCTAGTGAGCTTAGTAATGATGAAAATGCTAGTAGTCTTTATAGTCGAGAAGAGTCGAATGACAATGCTATGAAGGAGATTGAGCGTATAACTAAAGAACTAAACACTCTTAAGTTAGCTCATGAAACAACTCAAGAAGATCATAGAGAGCTCCTAAGATCTCATGAGAAGCTACGCTTCGAGAAGCTCACTCTAGAGCAAGAACATGAGTTTCTAAAAGCGATCAATGACGATCTTCGAAAGAAGAGTTCTTCATATCTTGCCAAACGACTTCTCTTGTCTAATTTCTTGCCACCTATTAAGACTAAGCATGACAAGCATAAGAAAATTTCTTCCTCTAGTAGTAACAATAACAATGTTAAATCCAATATTGTTACTTCTAGTAGTTCTCTTGATTCCACTAACAATGTTTCAAGCCAAGTTACACTTGAGCAAGAAAATAGCTTATTGAAGGAAATCATAGAGAAAGGTGTCCACAAGAGTCTTGCCGGAAGCAAGAACTTTGAGGAAATTGTTCGCAAACAAGGAAGGCACCGGAAGAATCAAGGGATTGGTTTTGAGCGAAAGTTCAACGCCGAAGGTGTTGGGTGGGAAGAAGGTCAATACCCTACTCCACAGTTTGTTTCACAAAAGGAGAAGTATGATCCTACTTCTTCCAATGTGGAACAAGCTCAAGATGACCTTCCACCACAAGACCACAAGCTAAAGGCCAAGGACAAGCTTCAAGAGGATATTGATGCATTCATTGAAGCACCTCAAGCCATGGTCAAGTGGGTTCCCAAGGACACATCAAGTTCTACTTCGTCAAGCTCAACTACAACACCAAGGATTCCCATCAAGATGATGTGGATCCCAAAGAGGAAGAACTAGAAGGTTCTTGAGGGTGACTCCGCCAACATACTTCACTCATATTCATTTTGGCAAGAACTTGTGCAATCAACTTCCACATCATGCACTAGTTCATGGAGTCACAAACCCTCTTGTTGGTAAGTCAAGGGACAAGGTAATCATTGCTTTCATGGACATCATCTTTTGTGAACTTCAATCTATGTCTATGGATATCCTTGTTTGTTCCTTGTGGGACTAACCCATGTAGGTATTAAAAGTGCCGTAATCCAAAGGATAGCTCCCAACTCTTGATGATCTACATCAACATTGAGCATCCACATCTTCAACATCTACATGAAGTCTTCTACGACAACCCAAGGTTAGTTTGACCCTTTAAAAGGGGTTCTCACATCTAGGGGGAGATTTACTCTAAAAATTGAGCTAAAGCATCTTCAAATGATGTGAACACATAAATGCTTTATGTAAAAGTGGTAACCCCACTTGTGCTTAAACGATGAGTATGACCTATGATCAAATGTTCTCATTTGACTCCTAAGTCAAAATACTCATATATAGATGACCTAGTCATCGACAAATTGTGTGCTAGTAGCTAGAGTGTTGGTTGTGCATGTTTGACACATATTTCAGTTGCTATCTTATTGTGTGAGCATGTTGAATGCATGATTTCATCCATTCAAGGACATCCATTTGTTGTTTTGATTGTTTTGACTTTTCTGGTCAAATGGATGGACAAGAATGCCTAAGCACCTTCCCTAGCTATCTATGCTTTCTTGTCTCAAATTCTATTCATGCTCATATCACAACTTTGAACAAGTCATTTTCGGACCCTCCGAGTGAGGAGCACTCGGAGCCACCGATCCGTCTAAGGCTGACTTCCAAAACCTTCTAAGTCCATTTCGGTCTGACCAACTTTTCCATCTCGGTCCAACCGAAACGCTTAGACTGATCTAGGTTTCATCTCGGTGAAACCGAGTTCAAAATCTCGGCGTGACCGATATGTGTAACTGCACAGCAGTAAGCCATTTCGGTGTCACCGAGTTTTTCAACTCGGTCCCACCGACAGTATGGGGATATAAATACTGAGGGCAGCGCGTGATTAATTCTTCAAACCGTTTCGCCCCCAAGTCCCCTGCTGCCGTCGCCCTGGTCTTCGGATCATCGCCGTCGTCGCCTGTGCGCCCTCGCCGCAGGTCTCCGCCGCCGTCAACGGTATTCTTCTCCGCGCCGTTGCCGCCGTAGAGGGACTCCACCAAGTTAGGGTGAGTCCCGATCCCTCTCGTGCTCCTCATCTGATTCTTGCACGATTGGTTTGCCATGTATCTATCCACGTTTGAGATATTCCTTAAACATCAGATCAGATCCTTTTAGTTTCGAGCGAAATTCTTAGGTTTAGGTTTCCACGGAACACATCTCGGTGAAACCGATTTTGAAAACTCGGAATGACCGATTTGGCCTCTGGCCATTGCACTGCACCGTTCGGTCTAACCGATTCGTGCAAATCGGTGTGACCGATGTAGAGTCTCAGTGAAACCCTAGTGTTTCGGTAGGACCGCAACCCATTTCGGTCTGACCGAAAGTGGTGTGTAGGTTTCTATTATACACTTCGGATTCACCGAAACTGAAAATCGGTTTGACCGAAATGCATTCTGTGAAAACTCAAAACTAAGATTTGAACTCATTTTTTTTGCAAAAACCTCTGCAATTGTGATAACTCTTCTACTCTGCCTATACCTTATCTGTTCACAGGTTGTCAGCCATGTCAGATGCCAGTAACAGCCAGAACAGGTCTGAGTCACCTTTTGCAGAGATCCCTGAGGCAGATACTAGTCCTGAGGCTAGTAGTTCCAGTGATGATGGTGAGAGGAGCACCCCTAGTGGTTTGCCTCCTGCAGCCACCAGAACCAGAAAGAAGAGAAATTCTGATGATGAGGACTCTGACTTCGTTGCTGAGGAAGTTACCTCCAAGCCCAAGAGGAAAGTTTTTGCCAAAGAGCACGAAGGGCAGCAGTCAAAGAAAGGCACCAGCAAGGTCAAGCAGTCAGCTGTTGCAAAGAAGCTAAACTTGGAAGAGCCAGCTCCAAGTAAGGTGAAGAAAACTTCCAAGAGGAAGAGGGTAGTATATGCTGAACCTCATGTTGATGCAGCTGCTGAAGAAGAAGAAGAAGATGCACCCCAGCCTCCTCCTCAGAAGGCTAAGTTCATGGGTGATGCTATTAGGGCTCAAGCCACTTCTAAGCCCAAGAAGCCTGCTCAAGCCAAGGCAGCTCCAGCCAAGCCCAAGAGGACAACCAGGAGCATTCCAGCTTCTGAGAAGAACAAAGGTGAGATGCCACCGTCTGAGTCTGATGAAGAACATGTGTTGCTGAAGCTCCATCCTAAGTTGCCACTCCACAACGATGCTCATCCTCAAGCCGAGGATATGAAGGCAAGGAAGGATAGAGGTCTCAGGCTATGGAGACAGTCTGATCCATATGCCGTGAGGAGAAGGACTGCTGTGGACCCCAGATTCCACACCAAAGAGCAGCAGGACTTCTATGAGACCGTGCTGATGGATAAGAAGCCTATTGTTGCAGACACCAGGTATGTTGACTGGAAGTACATTGACAGTTAAGAGCACCGAGACTTCTTTCCCCATGTGCATGAGAGCTTCACTGCATGTGGAGTTGATGAGTTCGTGGGTCAGAAGCTGACAGATTGGAATGACGAGATGATCATGCAGTTCTACGCCACAGCCCACTTCTATCCTGATGGCAAGATCACCTGGATGACTGAACGTCAAAGGTTTTCTTCGTCTGTTGAAGAATGGGCAGAACTTCTGAATGCTCCAGTGCAGAGAGAGGACGACATCGATGTCTATGGGATTCCTAAGAAGAGCCATGATTCCATGAAGAACATGTACAAGGAAATCCCCGCTGCTGATTTGGAAGGGTGGAAGCTTGGCTCAGTGTACTATCTCCAGGCAGGTCTGACCACAACAAACACTATTTTGAGGCATACCTTGATGCCCAAGTCTGGAGACCACCGCATGATTCGAGGCTATTCTATCAACATGCTGCACATTCTTGATGAGAAGGCACCTTTTAAGGTGATGGACTTAATGGTAGAGACCATTAAGAGGACTGCAGCTGACCAGAAGAGGTCGTGTGGATTTGCCCCACAAATTCAGATGCTCATCAATGCCAAGTTTGGCACGGGCAAATTCATGTTGGATAGGAAGCACTTGCCACTGCAGCCAGAGCATGAAGATAACGTTGTTGTGATGGATGAGGAGGATCCAACCTCAGTTGAAGGTCAAGCCAAAATTGAGGCTGCTAAGAAAGCCAAAGCTGATAAAGAGGCAGCAGCAGCAGCAGCTAAACCAAAGAGCTTCGGAGAGCAGATTCTTGAAGCTACCCAGAGGATTGAACAACGCCTGGCCAACATTGAACAATCTCGGGAAAGCCTAGAGAGGATTGTTGAGGACAAGATCCACGCTCTGGACGTGAAGCTGACAGAGATTCAGGTGACCGTCAACAAGCTTGAGGCGGACATGGAGGAAGCAAGGCAGGAGAGAGCAGAGCTCATGCAGGATGATCTAGTCCAGGACTCTCATCGCCAGACTGCTCAGGTTCCCAGAGGATCCCGATCTGCAGCTATCCCAGTGACGCTTAGCTCTATACCTTTTCGAACTTTTTGGTAACTTGTTGCCAAAGGGGGAGAAATTGTATAGATCATAGGGCTTCGAGAGAGAGAGTGCTCTTTCGTTCTTTTGCCGGTTTTCTTTGAGATACATTTGGTTCTTTTGGTTCTTGAAACTTTAAGTGTGCTTGCTACTACGTTTGATGCTACCTTAATGAGTGCTTGGTCATACTATGCTTTAATGTGTGCTTAATGCTTATCATATGCTATTCCCTCTTGTATGATCATTTACTCATGTCTTGGTGATTGGGTGCATGTTATTCATTCTTATCATTTTGTGCGCTCCACCAAGATGTATGTGACATGGAAGAGTGACCCATAATCCTAATCGATTGTGCATTTGCATTCAAACGCAAATTTTAAATAATGCACAAATTTAGGGGGAGCTCTTGTTTATCACATACTTCTCAAAGCGACGATATTATTCATTGATTATATCTTTTGTCGAAGCTTTGATCTATATGTTGTCATCAATTACCAAAAAGGGGGAGATTGAAAGTGCAACTAATCCCCGGGTGGTTTTGGTAATTAATAACAACATATATATCATTGAACTAATAGTTACTTGAGAATCATTTCAGAGAAGTTCGATGATATGGGTATGGAAATGTCTGAAGAAGTGGACCCCTCAAAATGCTAAGGCAAGCATTGGCAAAAGCTCAAGACTCCATTTTTGGTTTAGTGATCAAAGATCACATTGAGTCCATAGTTAAAGCCAATACTATTAAAAGGGGATGAGGTTGTGTTGATGATCTGGTTGCTCAAGTGCTTAGTGATTTAGCTCCTTCAACTATCAGCAATTTTCACTACTTAACACACTCATAAGTAATCTCGGACAAACCGATTCTTCCAACTCAGTCCCACCGAGATGAACCACCTCAGCTATATTCCAAACCCTAGAAATTTCGGTCCATCCGATTTTGAGTTCGGTCTCACCGAAACTGGACTGCCAACCTTCTGTAACCATTTGACATCATATCGGAATATCCGAGCTGTTAATTTCGGTCCCACCGAGAATGGCAAGCTCCTACCTTTGACTCATATCGGACACACCGAGATGGTATTTTCGGTCCCACCGAAAACCCCAACGTTCACTATATTTGAACTTTCGGTCTGACCGAGTTTTCACTTCGGTCTCACCGAGATTGCTCAATTATGTGTGTAACAGTTGGATTTTGTGTGGAGGCTATATATACCCCTCCACCCCCTCTTCATTCGTGGAGAGAGCCATCAAAAAGTACTACCACTCCTACCTTACGCTTTCTGAGAAGAGAACCACCTACCCTTGTGTTGAGATCAAGTCATTCCATTCCTACCATATGAAACTTGATTTCTAGCCTTCCCAAGTTGCTTTCCACTCAATCCTTTCTTCCACCACAGCCATATCAGTGAGGAGAGTTGAGTGTTGGGGAGATTATCATTTGAAGCACAAGAGCAAGGAGTTCATCATCATCAACAACATCTATTACCTTTTGGAGGGTGGTGCCTCCTAGATTGGTTAGGTGTCGCTTGGGAGCCTCCGTCTTCGAGATGTGGAGTTGAACCAAGAAGTTTGTAAGGGCAAGGAGATCGCCTACTTCGTGAAGATCTACCCCGAGTAAGGCTAGTCCTCCGTGGGCGTAGGCCATGATGGAATAGACAAGGTTGCTTCTTCGTGGACCCTTCGTGGGTGGAGCCCTCCATGGACTCGCGCAGCCGTTACCCTCCGTGGGTTGAAGTCTCCATCAACGTGGATGTACGATAGCACCACCTATCGGAACCACGACAAAAATCTTCGTGTCACCAAACTGCGTTTGATCTTCTCCACCTCTCTTTTACATGTGCAGTTTACTTTCCGCTGCTATTACTCTAGAATTGCATGTGTAGGGTGATACTTGAATTGATCTTAATTGTGAAACTGCCAAAAACATTGCATGATCTAAAGGCAGATTTTTTATATTGTCAAGTAGTCTAATCACCCCCCTCTAGACCTACTTTCGATCCTACAAGTGGTATCAGAGCTTTGGTCTCCATTGTTTTGGTTTCCATTGCATTGGACTCCATAAGCTTGGTTTCACAACCTAGGAGAGTATGGCGTCTAGTGAGGGTAATTATCGTAGAGGTCCTTACTTTGATGGTACAAATTTTGCTAGTTGGAAGCATAAAATGAAAATGCATATTCTTGGTCATAACCCAGCCGCATGGGGCATTATTTGTGTTGGTATGCAAGGTGATTTCTTCGAGGAAGGAAAGGTTCCGGATCGCGAAGCTACACCGGAAGAGTTGCGGATGTTGCAAAACAATGCTCAAGCTTGTGACATTCTCTTCAATGCTTTGTGTCCCGAGGAGTTCAACAAAATCAGCCGTCTTGAGAATGCTAAAGAGATTTGGGATACTTTGGTTGAAATGCACGAAGGTACTGAATCTATGAAGGAATCAAAGCTAGATATTCTTCAAGGTCAACTTGACAAGTTCAAGATGAAGGATGGTGAAGGAGTCGCTGAAATGTACTCTAGGCTTGCTCTCATCACAAATGAGATTGCCGGTTTAGGAAGCGAAGAAATGACCGACCGATTCATCATTAAGAAGATTCTCAGAGCTTTGGATGGAAAGTATGACACCGTGTGCACTTTGATCCAAATGATGCCAAACTACAAGACTCTCAAGCCAACTGAAGTCATTGGAAGAATTGTTGCTCATGAGATGACACTTAAGGATAAGGAAGAGCTTCACAATAAGTCAAGTGGTGCTTACAAAGCTACAAGTGATGCTCCTACTACCTCAAGTGACAAGCTAATTTCCAATGAAGAGATAAGCCTAATGGTCAAGAACTTCAACAAGTTCTACAAGAATAGATGCAAAGAAAGAAGCTCAAAGTCTAGATCATATGATGAAAAGAGATCTTCTAGTCGTGATCGAAACTGCTACAATTGTGGAAGACCCGGACACTTCTCAAATGAGTGTACGGCTCCCCACAAGAGAAGAGAAGAATCTCCAAGAAGAAGAGCAAGAGATGAGTCACCTCGGAGAGAGAGAAGGAGTAGAGATGATCGTTATGAACGAAGACCCTCTCGGAGAAGCAAGGATTCGGAGAGGAAAGACAAGTCATCAAGGAGCTACACAAGAAGAAGACATCAAGCTCATGTAGGTGAATGGGTCTCCGGCTCCGACTCTGACAATCAATCCGATGGAAGCTATCACTCCGACTCCGACTACAGTCAAGATGAAGGTGTTGCCGGACTTGCACTCGTATCCTCCAACTCCAACTCCTACGACTTATTTGATTCACCACAGCCATATCAGTGAGGAGAGTTGAGTGTTGGGGAGATTATCATTTGAAGCACAAGAGCAAGGAGTTCATCATCATCAACAACATCTATTACCTTTTGGAGGGTGGTGCCTCCTAGATTGGTTAGGTGTCGCTTGGGAGCCTCCGTCTTCGAGATGTGGAGTTGAACCAAGAAGTTTGTAAGGGCAAGGAGATCGCCTACTTCGTGAAGATCTACCCCGAGTAAGGCTAGTCCTCCGTGGGCGTAGGCCATGATGGAATAGACAAGGTTGCTTCTTCGTGGACCCTTCGTGGGTGGAGCCCTCCGTGGACTCGCGCAGCCGTTACCCTCCGTGGGTTGAAGTCTCCATCAACGTGGATGTACGATAGCACCACCTATCGGAACCACGAGAAAAATCTCCGTGTCTCCAAATTGCGTTTGATCTTCTCCACCTCTCTTTACTACATGTGCAATTTACTTTCCGCTGCTTATACTCTAGAATTGCATGTGTAGGGTGATACTTGTATTGATCATAATTGTGAAACTGCCTAAAACTGTTCATGATCAAAAGGCAGAATTTTTATATTGTCAAGTAGTCTAATCACCCCCCCTCTAGACATACTTTTGATCCTACAGCAAGCCATGGAGAATAAATGGATCTTTAAGAAGAAGACTGACGCAGATGGTAACGTTACCATCTATAAGGCTTGGCTTGTCGCTAATGGTTATCGACAAGTGCAAAGAGTTGACTATGAAGAGACTTTCTCACCCATAGCGATGTTGAAGTCCGTCTGAATCATGTTAGCAATTTCCGCATTTTATGATTATGAGATCTAGAAAATGGACATCAAAACTGCATTCCTTAATGGTTTCCTTAAGAAAGAATTGTATATGATGTAGCCAGAAGGTTTTGTCGATCCTAAGAATGCTGACAATGTATGCAAGCTCCAACGCTCCATCTATGGGCTGGTGCAAGAATCTCAGAGTTGGAACATTTGCTTTGATGAAGTGATCAAAGCGTTTGGCTTTATATAGACTTTTGGAGAAGCCCGTATTTACAAGAAAGTGAGTGGGATCTCTATAGCATTTCTCATATTATATGTGAATGAAATATTGTTGACGGGAAATGATATAGAACTTTTGGAAAGCATAAAGGCCTACTTGAATAAGTGTTTTCCAATGAAGACCTTGGAGAAGCTACTTACATATTAGGCATCAAGATCTATAGAGATAGATCGAGATGCCTCATTGGTCTTTCACAAAGCACATACCTTGACAAGATATTGAAGAAGTTCAATATGGATCAGTCCAAGAAGGGGTTCTTGAAGGAAATATGCCCTAGAGGCAATAATTAGCTGTTAATTATATTTCCTTATATATCATGATAAATGTATTTTATTCATGCTAGAATTGTATTAACTGGAAACTTGATACATGTGTGAATACATAGACAAAACACAGTGTCCCTAGTATGCCTCTACTAGACTAGCTCGTTAATCAAAGATGGTTAAGTTTCCTGACCATAGACATGTGTTGTCATTTGATCAACGGGATCACATCATTATGAGAATGATGTGATAGACAAGACCCATCCGTTAGCTTAGCACTATGATCGTTTAGTTTTACTGCTATTACTTTCTTCATGACTTATACATGTTCATCTGACTATGAGATTATGCAACTCCCAAATACCGGAGGAACACCTTGTATGCTATCAAACGTCATAACGTAACTGGGTGATTATAAAGATGCTCTACAGGTGTCTCCGAAGGTGTTTGTCACTCCGAGTGTCGGAGAGGTATCTTTGGGCCCTCTCGGTAATACACATCATAATAAGCCTTGCAAGCAAATGACTAATGAGTTAGTCATGAGATGATCTATTACAGAACGAGTAAATAGACTTGCCGGTAACGAGATTGAACTAGGTATGATGATACCGACGATCGAATCTTGGGCAAGTAACATAGCGATGACAAAGGGAACAACGTATGTTGTAATGCGGTTCGACCGATAAAGATCCTCGTAGAATATGTAGGAGCCAATATGGGCATCCAGGTTCCCTATTGTTTATTGACCGGAGAGATGTCTCGGTCATGTCTACATAGTTCTCGAACCCGTAGGGTCCGCACGCTTAACGTACGTTGACGATATGGTATTGAATGAGTTATTTATGTTGGTGACCGAATGTTATTCAGAGTCCCGGATGTGATCACGGACATGACGAGGAACTCCGGAATGGTCCAGAGATAAATATTGATATATGGGATAATAGTGTTTGACCTCCGGAAGGGGTTTCGGATGTTTCCCGAAATGTTTGGGTACGAGGACACTTTATTGGGGCCAAAGGGGAAAGCCCACAAGGTTTTTGTAAAACACAAAAGGAAGTTTTGCCGAGTCCAGGGGCCAGACGCCAGGGTCCCTGGCGTCTGGGTCCAGATGTCGGGAACCCTGGCGTCTAGCCCTGGAGTCCGAGAAGGACTCTTGCCTTTCAGGTGAAACCGACTTTGTGGAGGCTTTTACTCCAAGTTTCGACCCCAAGGCTCAACATATAAAGAGAGGGGCAGGGATACCACCTAAGACACATCAAGATACACCGAGCCGTGTGCCGGCAACCTCGACCCTCTAGTTTATCCTCCGTCTAGTTTCTGTAGTGCTTGGCGAAGCCCTGCAGAGATTGTTCTTCATCACCAACCGTCACCACGTCGTCGTGTTGCCGGTACTCATATACTACTTCGCCCGTCTTGCTGGATCAAGAAGGCGAGGACCACATCGAGCTGAACGTGTGCTGAACGCGAAAGTGTCGTACGTTCGGTACTAGATCGAGATGGATCGTGAAGGTGTACGACTACGTCAACAGCGTTGATAAACGCTTCTGCTTTGCGATCTTCAAGGGTATGAAGATACACTCCCCCTCTCGTTGCTATGCATCTCCTAGATAGATCTTGCATGATCGTAGGAATTTTTTTGAAATACTACGTTCCTGATGGCTTCTCGCCCCTCGTTGGTTACCCCAAGTGGAAGGTTTGAGATGTAGTGTAGCGGAAGTTTTCCCTTGGCAAAGATACCAAGGATCGATTTCCCTGAGACTCCCAGTTTCAACAAGAAGGTGTCAACTGCTAACGGCGCCAGATATTAGCAATCAACGTGGACCTGTACACAGATACAAATAACTTTGCTCCCAACGAGTACAGAGAGGTTGTCAATCCCTCTGGCCTTGTCGTTTACAAAGGATCAAACGCAAGTGATAATAGTGATAGGTATTGCTGCAAATAGTAAATAAAAGCAGAAAGTAAATAGCGGATGTGATCAGTGATGGTAATATGGACCGGGGTCCCATGATGTTCACTAGTGATGTCTCTCTCCCAAAAGACGATAAAACAGCTATGCGAGGTAAACGAATTACAGCTGGGCAACTGACAGAATTATGTGCGCAAACCAATGCTAACTATGTTGCAAGAAAGGTAGAGATACAAAGCATGGGCGGTACGCCAAGGCAAGTAGACCGAAATCCATCTGCATCTACTACTAATCATCCACCTTGAGATATCTATCCAGAACATCTCGCTGGTATTAAGTTGCGAGTCCCACCCATAGTGTAAACTCAAAGCAACAGACAACTGCATTAAAAGAACTTTGCGTAAAGTAAACAATCCTTGCACCCGCGGGCACAAGCACCGTTGTTTTCCCCCTTGTTGCAACAGCACATCCCCTAGACTCATGTTTCTGTCACTCAAGCTAGTCATCGAGGGGCATGAACCCACAATCAAGCATAACGTTCCCTCTTGGAGTCACTACCTACTACTTGGCCAAAGCAATAAATAACAACGGAGAACATGCAAGAATTACTTACGAACATAAATATAAAAGGGGTGAATCAAATATATTACTCAAACACAATCTGAACATAATCTCACAATCCATCGGATCCCAGCAAACTCATCATAGCAACAGCATAAGGATTACATATGTGCCTCGATCATGTAGGGCAGCTCATGAGGACTAATTAGTGAAGCACAAGAACGGGAGGACAACATCACATAGCTACTGGTCATGGACCCATGGTCCAAGGGAGACTACTCACAACTCATCCGGGAGGCGTCCATGGTGGTGGAGAAGCTCCCGGTGGTGATCCTCCCCTCCGGCAGGGTGCCGGGAAGAGTTCTCCTGGTGCTCCCAATCTTGGAAGCGCGGTGGCGGCGGAACAGAGATGAGATCACGAAAAAGGGTTCCCGTCTCGAGGGTTTCGGGACACGATATAAATATATGCCAAAGGGGGGCATCAGCGGAGGCCTGGGGGGCCCAGGCGCCCCCCCGGCGTGGCCAGGAGGGGGGCCGCGCCACCAGGGTGCCCGGAGCCCTGGTGGCCCCCCTCCGGTTGTACTTCGGGTGCCGGGAAGCTTCTGGAACGCTGATTTTTTATATAATTTTTCTGGGATTTTTCTGGCAGTTCTCGTAATGGGAAAACCTGAAATACAAAAACAGCAGAAAACAGAAACTGGCACTGGGGTGCACTGAGTTAATAGGTTAGTCCAAATATGATCAAAAGTGTATGGAAGTGTATAAATATCATAGCAATATCACCCAAAAGAGGCATGGAGCAAGCAGAAATTGTAGATACGTTTTGGACGTATCAACATCCCCAAGCTTAATTCCTGCTCGTCCTCGAGTAGGTAAATGATAACAAGAATAATTTCTGTGGTGACATGCTACTAACCATATAGGACTTTTCATAGTCTTATGACAAAAGCTTACTGAGACAATGAATCTGTAGTAATTAAGTTGCCTCATGAGAAAATCACAAAGAACTGAAAGTTTTACAATATGATACTGAAACATCAAATAGATTTGTAATGAGCATGGTGTGCAAATATGATAAAGTGATATCTCGCTTGCCCCCTTTAGTGAAGCAAAACATAAATGCAGGGGCACCTCCAAGGTTTAAGTGATGACTAGATACAATCATTTCAAAATAAACGATATCACAATCATGCAAAAGACAATGCTACTTTGGGACAATGCACATTACACTCAGAATGACAATCATGCTCTCAGTAGTTGGTGCTTTAAAAGAAGGTGGAGACTCTCGAACCGTGGCTTTTGTTGACAAGGTTGAAAACCCGTAGTCGGAAACAAAGACAAAACATGTACCAGAGCTCTTGGTTTTAAAAACAGAGGTAATAATTTTTTTTTGATTATGCATGTTCCGTCAACGAATGCTAGCAGACAACTCAATCACTTCTTGAGATGGACAAGTTTCGAGGAACGGCTCCCGAATGAGGACGATCACATCCTCTTAATCTCCTTTGTTTATCACTGCCAAAGTTTTCTGATTTCTCATGAACAAAGCATGAAGGAGGGTTTGTTTGTTATATTATTTTTGAGCCGGGCGCACTCAATGCCAGTTCCTTCTCGTATTATGGGTTTGCACATTATACATGCAATCCCGGGGTGAAGCTTGTCCAACTTAAAAAGATCATGAATTAACTACTACTTCCTCATGAACTTAAAATAGAGGCACAAAATAGGAATGCTTTTCTTTGAATAATTTCGAGATGGTACATGCAAGTCTCCGTTAGGAATGGCAGGTAAATACCATGTAGGAAGGTATGGTGGACTCATATGGCACAACTGGTTTAAAAGAATTTGGATGCACAAGCAGTCAGTCCGCTTAGTACAGGTGGAGGTTAGCAAAAGACTGGGAGCGACCAACTAAAAGAGCAATGACGGTCATAATCATGGAGAGCAACAAAGCAACATTGAATCAGGCATGGAAGTTATATCGCTACTCAGAAACAAAAGATCATCAAGGCTTGACAGACTTTCTTTACAGTCTTAAATATGCGTGAGCATACGCCAAGTCAATCAAAATAAATTCTTGAAGGAAGATATTACTAAACCATACCACATCATAGGCAAACAAATCATGTTGGTACTCCAATAACACATTGGGAACCCCCCAGCTATTTGAGACTAACCAGAAGAAAACATGAACTACTAAGCGCCATTATGCACGTAGCATCTTTATCATAGACATACCAACCAATGCAATGGAAGCAAACTCTCTTAATAAGATAAGCATGATAACTAAAGAGAGTTCAAGCAACCAACTAAACAAAAGCTCTTTAAAAAGATAAGCATGAAAGTTAAGAGCTAAGCATGATAGTAGCTATCGAAAGACAAAGAACACACACAGCAAAGATAGACATGAAAATTCTATGTTATGTTCTAGGTAGAAGTGGAGCATGTTTCTCTCCCACATAAAGAAAGCTGAGTTCCGACTCGTTATGAAAAGCTAAAGAAAACTAAAAAGGAAAACTAAAAGCAAGACGCTCCAAGCATAGCACATAACACATGAAGTGATAAAAATATAGTGGAACGAAAGACGAACTGATAATGTGGATGGAGAAGGGGATGCACGGGGGCATCCCCAAGCTTAGACGCTTGAGTCTCCTTGAATATTTCTTGGGGGTGTGCATGGGGGCATCCCCAAGCTTGAGCGTTTGACACTCCTGAATCTTTTTATCCTCTTCCCTCGCACACTTGAAAACTCCCTTCATACATAACTCATCATAATCTGATTAGCGAGGTTAGTACCCATAATAAAATAATTGTTACTTGCTGGAAATAAGGATATTCTTGAAGGTCTACTGTTTCTCAAGATTGCCAAAAGGTTTTTGCAAAGAAAAAGCAAGCTCTAGGTTTGCAAAATGAAGGAAAGGCTAAACAGGACAGAATCTTTGAAAAACAGAACAGCAGGTAGTAAATGATTTTTTCGGGGTACTTCTGCAACTCTAATCAAAAAACTCAGAACAGACGCACGAAAGACAATTATATAGAGCACGCTGTCGAAAAAATTCAGACCAAAAAGATGATCTGGTGATTTTATACGAATTTTTCTATCCAAGGAAAGAATCTGTTTCCTGGACAGCACGTCACAACTTTTGAACTTTCTTGCAATCAGAGGCTACACTTGGCACAAAATTGAAAAGCAAAGATACAATGATGATGCTACTGTAGTAACAACATCAAGACACAACAAAAGCAAAATAAAATTTATTCATGTGGGCTGCCTCCCAAAAGCGCATTCTTTTATGCCTTTAAGCTAGGCATAATGCATAGAGATCAAGTTTTATCAAGAGTAAAAGAATAGCTAGCCCGTATAACGGACTCAAAAGGTAACTTAATCTTCTTTCGAGGGAAGTGTTCCATCCCTTTCTTGAGAGGAAACTGGAATTTATATTCCCCTCTTTCATGTCAATGATAGCACCAACGGTGCGAAGAAAAAGACGTCCCAAAATAATTGGACAAGAAGGTTCACATTCAATATCCATAATAGTAAAATCAACGGGAACATAGTTGTCATTGACAATGATAAGAACATTGTCGATCCTCCCCAAAGGTTTCTTTATGGAAGATTCAACGAGACGAACACCAAAAGAACAAGAATCAAAAGGTTTCAATTTAAGCATATCATATATTCTTTTGGGCATAACAGAGGTACTAGCACCAACATCACATAAAGCATAGCAAGAGAAGTTATTCAACTTAATTTTAATCATAGGATCCCAACCATCTTCTAGCTTTCTAGGTATGGAGGCTTCTACTCTAAGTTTCTCCTCCCTAGCTTTGATAAGAGCATTAGTGATATGCGCTATGAAGGCAAGGTTAAGCGTGCTAGTGCGGGAATCTCTAGACATCTTGTGAAGGAAATCAATAACTTCGGTAAGAGTGCAATTATCAAAATCAAGGTCACTACTATCAAGTAAGGTGGTAGTGGTGTCCTTTAGGTTCACTTGTTTGGTAGTTTCTATAGTCATAGCATCACCATTAATAGGTCCAATGGGACCAGGAGTGCATTGGGTGCTAAGAGTTTAGATATCCTCAACAACTTGGATAGTAGCAACGGTGTGGTGGGTAGGAAGGCTCTTAATTCTATCTTCTTCCTCCCTTTCTCTAGCCCATCTCTCTTTAAGTTTAGCCATCATCCTAATATTTTCATTAATTTGCACTTGAATAGCATTCATAGGAGTGACCTTCCTCTCCTCAAGAGGAGAAGTTCTAATTTTAAGCAATTCTACTTCATTGGCTAAATTGTCTACCTTCGAAGAGAGATCACCTAGTTTGTTTAGTTTTTCTTCTACACTATTATTAAAAGCTTTTTGGGTAGTGATGAAATCTTTAAGCATAATCTCTAGTTCAGTAGTGGAGTTCTTGGTGCTGGGATAAGCATTGTTGTTCCCATAAGAATTAGAGGGGAACGGTCTAGGATTGCTACCAAAATTACTCCTATAAGCATTGTTATTAAAATTGTTTCTAGAGATAAAGTTCACATCTACTTGTTCTTGAGCAATCAAAGAATTTAAAGGAACATCACGAGGACCAATAGAAGATTGCTTCGAGAGTAGAGACATGATCAAGTCAACTTTTTCATTTAGGGAGGAAATCTCCTCGACAGAGTTTACCTTCCTACCTATTGGAGCGCGTTCGGTGTGCCATTGGGAATAGTTGGTCATCATATCATCGAGAAGCTTCGTGGCAGCACCAAGTGTAGTTGACATAAAGGTTCCTCCCGCGGCCGAATCTAACAAGTTCCGCGAGGTAAAGTTTAAGCCTGCATAAAAAGTTTGGATAACCATCCAAGTAGTCAAACCATGAGTAGGGTAGTTCTTGATAAGAGATTTCATACGTTCCCAAGCTTGGGCAACGTGTTCATTATCCAATTGTTTAAAATTCATTATGTTACTCCTTAGTTGGATAATTTTAGCAGGTGGATAGTATTTTCCAATAAAAGCATCTTTTCACTTGTCCCATGAATCTATACTATTTCTAGGCAAAGACTGAAACCAAATTTTAGCTCCTCCTCTCAAGGAGAAAGGAAAAGGCTTAAGCTTAACAATATTACCATCTATTTCTTGGTACTTTTGCATATCACAAAGTTCAACAAAATTGTTTAAGTGTAAAGCAGCATCATCTCCAATACCGGAGAATTGATCTTTCATGACTAGGTTCAGTAAAGCAGGTTTAATTTCATACGAAGGTGCTGAAGTGGCAGGTGTAGTGATAGGTGTGCAGATAAAGTCATCTTGTGACTAGTGAAGTCACACAACTTGGTGTTCTCGGTGGAACCCATAGCAGCAAGCAAGCAAGATAACTATTTTTTTATTTTCGATAAAAGACACTAAAGCAAAACTGAAAGGTAAACTAACAAGACTAAAAAGCAAAGGTACAAGATAGCGTGCAACTCCTCTATCCTGAAGAGTGGAGTCCCCAGCAATGGCGCCAGAAAACTTTGCTTGATGGCTTCTCGCCCCTCGTTGGTTACCCCAAGTGGAAGGTTTGAGATGCAGTGTAGCGGAAGTTTTCCCTTGGCAAAGATACCAAGGATCGATTTCCCTGAGACTCTCAGTTTCAACAAGAAGGTGTCAACTGCTAACGGCGCCAGATATTAGCAATCAACGTGGACCTGCACACAGATACAAATAACTTTCCTCCCAACGAGTACAGAGAGGTTGTCAATCCCTCCGGCCTTGTCGTTTACAAAGGATCAAACGCAAGTGATAATAGTGATAGGTATTGCTGCAAATAGTAAATAAAAGCGGAAAGTAAATAGCGGATGTGATCAGTGATGGTAATATGGACCGGGGTCCCATGATGTTCACTAGTGATGTCTCTCTCCCAAAAGACGATAAAACAGCTATGCGAGGTAAACGAATTACAGCTGGGCAATTGATAGAATTATGTGCGCAAACCAATGCTAACTATGTTGCAAGAAAGGTGGAGGTTCAAAGCATGGGCGGTACGCCAAGGCAAGTAGACCTAAATCCATCTGCATCTACTACTAATCATCCACCTTGAGATATCTATCCAGAACATCTCGTTGGTATTAAGTTACGAGTCCCACCCATAGTGTAAACTCAAAGCAACAGACAACTGCATTAAAAGAACTTTGCATAAAGTAAACAATCCTTGCACCCGCGGGCACAAGCACCGTTGTTTTCCCCCTTGTGGCAACAACACATCCCCTAGACTCATGTTTATGTCACTCAAGCTAGTCATCGAGGGGCATGAACCCACAATCAAGCATAACGTTCCCTCTTGGAGTTACTACATACTACTTGGCCAAAGCAATAAATAACAACGGAGAACATGCAAGAATTACTTACGAACATAAATATAAAAGAGGTGAATCAAATATATTACTCAAACACAATCTGAACATAATCTCACAATCCATCGGATCCCAGCAAACTCATCATAGCAACAGCATAAGGATTACATATGTGCCTCGATCATGTAGGGCAGCTCACGAGGACTAATTAGTGAAGCACAAGAACGGGAGGAGAACATCACATAGCTACTGGTCATGGACCCATGGTCCAAGGGAGACTACTCACAACTCATCCGGGAGGCGTCCATGGTGGTGGAGAAGCTCCCGGTGGTGATCCTTCCCTCCGGCAGGGTGCCGGGAAGAGTTCTCTTGGTGCTCCCGATCTTGGAAGCGCGGCGGCGGCGGAACAGAGATGAGATCGTGAAAAAGGGTTCCCGTCTCGAGGGTTTCGGGACACGATATAAATATATGCCAAAGGGGGGCATCAGCGGAGGCCTGGGGGGCCCAGGCGCCCCCCCCGGCGCGGCCAGGAGGGGGGCCGCGCCACCAGGGCGCCTGGAGCCCTGGTGGCCCCCCTCCGGCTGTACTTCGGGTGCCGGGAAGCTTCTGGAACGCTGATTTTTTATATAATTGTTCCGGGATTTTTCTGGCAGTTCTCGTAATGGGAAACCTGAAATACAAAAACAGCAGAAAACGGTAACTGGCACTGGGGTGCACTGAGTTAATAGGTTAGTCCAAATATGATCAAAAGTGTATGGAAGTGTATAAATATCATAGCAATATCACCCAAAAGAGGCATGGAGCAAGCAGAAATTATAGATACGTTTTGGACGTATCAGTTCCCCAACAGTTCTTGCCTGTATTGCAAGGTGTGAGATTGAGCATAGCTCAATGCCCGACCACGGCAGAAGATAGAGAAAAGATGAGTGTCATCCCCTATGCCTCAGCCATAGGCCCTATTATGTATGACATGTTGTGTACCAGACCTGATGTGAACGTTGCCATAAGTTTGGTAGGGAGGTACCAAAGTGATCCCAGAATGGAACATTGGACAGCGGTCAAGAATATCATGAAGTACCTGAAAAGAAATAAGGATATGTTTCTCGTTTATGGAGGTGATGAAGAGCTCGTCGTAAAGGGTTACGTTGATGCTAGCTTCGACACAGATCCGGATGACTCCAAGTCACAAAACGGATATGTGTACATTTTGAATGGTGGGGCAGTCAGCTGGTGCAGTTGCAAGCAAAGCGTCGTGACAGCATCTACATGTGAAGCGGAGTACATAGCTGCTTCGGAAGCAGTGCAAGAAGGAGTCTGGATGAAGGAGTTCATCACCGACCTAGAAGTAATTCCCAATGCGTCGGTGAAGGAAATATGCCTAGAGGCAATAATAAAGTTGTTATTTGTATTTCCTTATATCATGATAAATGTTTATTATTCATGCTATAATTGTATTACCCGGAAACTTAGTACATATGTGAATAATAGACAAAACAGAGTGTCCCTAGTATGCCTCTACAAGACTAGCTCATTGATCAAAGATGGTTATGTTTCCTAACCATAGACATGAGTTGTCATTTGATCAAACGAGATCACATCATTAGGAGAATGATGTGATGGACAAGACCCATCCGTTAGCTTAGCAACTTGATTGTTTAGTTTTACTGCTATTGTTTTCTTCATGACTTTATACATGTTCCTATGACTATGAGATTATGCAACTCCCAAATACCAGAGTAAGAGCTTATGTGCTATCAAACGTCACAACGTAACTGGGTGATTATAAAGATTCTCTACAGGTGTCTCCGAAGGTGTTTGTAGTGTTGGCATAGATCAAGAATAGGATTTGTCACTCCGAGTGTCGGAGAGGTATCTCTGGGCCCTCTCGGTAATACACATCATAATAAGCCTTGCAAGAAAATGACTAATGAGTTAGTCACAAGATGATCTATTACGGAACGAGTAAAGATACTTGTCGGTAACGAGATTGAACTAGGTATGATGATACCGACGATCGAATCTCGGGCAAGTAACATACCGATGACAAAGGGAACAATGTATGTTGTTATGCGGTTCGACCGATAAAGATCTTCGCAGAATATGTAGGAGCCAATATGGGCATCCAGGTTCCCTATTGTTTATTGATCGGAGAGATGTCTCGGACATGTCTACATAGTTCTCGAATCCGTAGGGTCCGCACGCTTAACGTTCGTTGATGATATGGTATTGAATGAGTTATGTATGTTGGTGACCGAATGTTATTCAGAGTCCTGGATGTGATCACGAACATGACGAGGAACTCCGGAATGGTTTGGAGATAAAGATTCCTATATTGGAAGGTTATATATGGACACCGGATGAGTTCCGGGGGTTATCGGATAAATACCGAAGTACCGGGAGGTTACCGGAACCTTCCGGGGGGTTATTGGGCCTCATGGGCCCAAGTGGAGGAAGAGGAGGCGCGGCCAGCTAGGGGCACGCGGCCCCCCTAGCCCAAACCAAATTGGACTAGGGGGCCGGCCCCCCTTTCCTTCTTCTTCTCCTCCCCTTCCTTCCCCCTCTCCTACTAGGACTGGGAAAGGGGGGAATCCTACTTGGAGTAGGATTGCTCCCCCTAGGGCGCGCCTCTCCTCCTTGGCCGCCTCCTCCTCCACTCCCTCCTTTATATAAGTGGGGAGGGGGCACCCCATGGCGCCTGGAGCCCTGGTGGCCCCCCTCCGGCAATGCTTCGGGTGCCTGGTAGCTTCTCGAACGCTGATTTTTTATATAATTTTTCCGGGATTTTTCTGGCAGTTCTCGTAATGGGAATACCTGAAATACAAAAATAGCCGAAAACAGAAACTGGCACTGGGGTGCACTGAGTTAATAGGTTAGTCCAAATATGATCAAAAGTGTATGGAACTGTATAAATATCATAGCAATATCACCCAAAAGAGGCATGGAGCAAGCAGAAATTATAGATACGTTTTGGACATATCAGTATGCACTGTTGCGAAAGTTCGTCGTGCCAAGACACCACGTGATGATCTGGTGTGATAAGCTCTATGTTCAAATTCAACGGGTGTAAGATAGTTTTGCACATGCAGAATACTCGGGTTAAACTTGACGAGCCTAGCATGTACAGACATGGCCTCGGAACACTGGAGACCGAAAGGTCGAGCGTGAATCATATAGTAGATATGATCAACATAAGATGTTCACCATTGAAAACTACTCCATCTCACGTGATGATCAGACATGGTTTAGTTGATTTGGATCACATGATCATTTAGATGACTAGAGGGATGTCTATCTAAGTGGGAATTCTTTAGTAATATGATTAACTGAACTTTAATTTATCATGAACTTAGTCCTGATAGTATTTGCATATCTATGTTGTTGTAGATCAATGGCCTGTGCTACCGTTCCCTTGAATTTTAATGCATTCCTAGAGAAAGCTAAGTCGAAAGATGATGGTAGCAACTACACGGACTGGGTCCATAACTTGAGGATTATCCTCATTGTTGCACAGAAGAATTATGTCCTGGAAGCACCGCTAGGTGACAGGCCTGCTGCAGGAGCAACTCCTGACGTTATGAACGTCTGACAAGCTTGTTCTGATGACTACTCGATAGTTCAGTGTCCCATGCTTTACGGCTTAGAATTAGGACTTCAACGATGTTTTTAACGTCGTGGAGAATATGAGATGTTCCAAGAGTTGAAGTTAATATTTCAAGCAATGCCTGAATTGAGAGATATGAGGTCTCCAATAAGTTCTATAGCTGTAAGATGGAGGAGAACAGTTCTATCAGTGAACACTTGCTTAGAATGTCTGGGTACTACAATCATATGACTCAACTTGGTTGCAAAGTTGACGAAGATAGTGTTATTGATAGAGTTCTTCAATCACTGCCACCAAGCTATAAAGGCTTCATGATGAACTATAATATGCAAGGGATGGAGAAGACAATTCCCGAGCTCTTCGCTATGCTCAAAGTTGCGGAGGTAGAAATCAAAAAGGAGCATCAAGTGTTGATGGTTAACAAGACCACTAGTTTCTAAAAAAGGGCAAGGGAAAGAAGGGGAACTTCAAGAAGAATAGCAAGACAGTTGCTACTCCCGCGAAGAAGCCCAAGTCTGGAGCCAAGCCTGAAACTGTGCTTCTACTTCAAAGGGATTGGACACTGGAAGCGGAACTGCCCCAAGTATTTGGCGGATAAGAAGGATGGCAAAGTGAACAAAGGTATATTTGATATACATGTTATTGATGTGTACCTTACTAATGCTCGCAGTAGCACCTGGGTATTTGATATTGATTTGGTTGCTAATATTTGTAACTCGAAACACGGGCAACAGATTAAGCAAAGATTAGCTAAGGACAAGGTGTCGATGCGCATGGGAAATGGTTCCAAAGTCGATGTGATCGCCGTCGGCACGCTACTTCTACATCTACCTTCGGGATTAGTTTTAGACCTGAATATTTGTTATTTGGTGCCAGCGTTAAGCATGAACATTATATCTGGATCTTGTTTGTTGCGATACGGTTATTCATTTAAATAAGAGAATAATGGTTGTTCTATTTTTATGAGTAATATCTTTTATGGTCATGCACCCTTAAAGCGCGGTCTATTCTTGTTAGATCTCGATCGTAGTGATATACATATTCATAATATTGAAGCCAAAAGATGCAAGGTTGATAATGATAGTGCAACTTATTTGTGGCACTGTCGTTTAGGTCATATTGGTGTAAAGCGCATGAAGAAACTCCATGCAGATGGACTTTTGGAATCACTTGATTATGAATCACTTGGTGCTTGCGAACCATGCCTCATGGGCAAGATGACTAAAACTCCGTTCTCCGGAACAATGGAGCGAGCAACTGATTTGTTGGAAATCATACATACTGATATATGTGGACCAATGAGTGTTGAGGCTCGCGGCGGGTATCGTTATTTTTTGACCTTCACTGATGATTTGAGCAGATATGGGTATATCTACTTGATGAAACACAAGTCTGAAACATTTGAAAAGTTCAAAGAATTTCAGAGTGAAGTAGAGAATCATCGTAACAAGAAAATAAAGTTTCTACGATCTGATCGTGGAGGCGAATATTTGAGTTACGAGTTTGGTCTTCATTTGAAGCAATGTGGAATAGTTTCACAACTCACGCCACCCGGAACACCATAGCGTAATGGTGTGTCCGAACGTCGTAACCGTACTTTATTGGATATGGTGTGATCCATGATGTCTCTTATCGATTTACCACTATCATTTTGGGGTTATGCTTTAGAGACAGCTGCATTCACGTTAAATAGGGCACCATCTAAATCCATTGAGATGACGCCTTATGAACTATGGTTTGGCAAGAAACCAAAGTTGTCGTTTCTTAATGTTTGGGGCTGCGATGCTTATGTGAAAAAGCTTCAACCTGATAAGATCGAACCCAAGTCGAAGAAATGTGTCTTCATAGGATACCCAAAGGAAACTGTTGGGTACACCTTCTATCACAAATCTGAAGGCAAGATATTAGTTGCTAAGAATGGATCCTTTCTAGAGAAGGAGTTTCTCTCGAAAGAAGTGAGTGGGAGGAAAGTAGAACTTGATGAGGTAATTGTACCTTCTCCCGAATTGGAAAGTAGTACATCACAGAAACTAGTTCTAATGATTCCTACACCAATCAGCGAGGAAGCTAATGATGATGATCATGAAACTTCGGATCAAGTTACTACTGAACCTCGTAGGTCAACCAGAGTACGTTCCGCACCAGAGTGGTACGGTAACCAGTTCTGGAAGTCATGTTACTAGACCATGATGAATCTACAAACTATGAGGAAGCGATGATGATCCCAAATTCCGCAAAATGGCTCGAGGCCATGAAATCTGAGATGGGATCCATGTATGAGAACAAAGTGTGGACTTTGGTTGACTTGCCCAATGATCAGCAAGCAATTGAAAATAAATGGATCTTCAAGAGGAAGATTGACGACGACGGTAATGTTACTGTCTACAAAGCTCAACTTGTTGCGAAAGGTTTTCGACAAGTTCAAGGAGTTGACTATGATGAGACTTTCTCACCCGTAGCGATGCTTAAGTCTGTCCGAATCATGTTAGAAATTGCCGCATTTTATGATTATGAAATCTGGCAAATGGATGTGAAAACTGCATTCCTTAATGGATACCTCAAAGAAGAGTTTTATATGATGCAACCAGAAGGTTTTGTTGATCCTAAAGGTGCTAACAAAGTGTGCAAGCTCCAGCGATGCATCTATGGACTGGTGCAAGCGTCTCAGAGTTGGAATATACGCTTTGATGAGGTGACCAAAGCATATTGTTTTATACAGACTTTTGGAGAAGCCTGTATTTACAAGAAAGTGAGTGGGAGCTCTGTAGCATTTCTGATATTATATGTGGATGACATATTATTGATTGGAAATGATGTAGAATTTCTGGAAGGCGTAAAGGGATACTTGAATAAGAATTTTTCAATGAAAGACCCCGGTGAAGTTGCTTATATATTAGGCATCAAGATCTATAGAGATAGATCAAGACGCTTAATTGGACTTTCACAAAGCACATACCTAGTTTTGAAGAAGTTCAAAATGGATCAGTCAAAGAAAGGGTTCTTGCATGTGTTACAAGGTGTGAAGTTGAGTAAGACTCAATGCCCGACCACTGCAGAAGATAGAGATAAAATGAAAGTCATTCCCTATGCCTGAGCCATAGGATCTATCATGTATGCAATGTTGTGTACCAGACCTGATATGTGCCTTACTATAAGTTTAGCGGGGAGGTACCAAAGTAATCCATGAGTGGCTCACTGGACAGTGGTCAAGAACATCCTGAAGTACCTGAAAAGGACAAAGGATATGTTTCTCGTTTATGGAGGTGACAAAGAGCTCGTCGTAAATGGTTACGTCGATTCAAGCTTTGACACTGATCCGGATGACTCTAAGTCACAAACCGGATATGTATTTTTATTGAACGGTGGAGATGTCAGTTGGTACAGTTCCAAACAGAGCGTCGTGGCAGGATCTACGTGTGAAGCGGAGTACATAGCTGCTTCGGAAGCAGAAAATGAAGGAGTCTGGATGAAGGAGTTCATATCCGATCTAGGTGTAATACCTAGTGTATCGGGTCCAATGAAAATCTTTTGTGACAACACTGGAGCAATAGCCTTGGCGAAGGAATCCAGGTTTCACAAGAGAACCAAGCACATCAAGAGACGCTTCAATTCCATCCGCGATCAAGTCAAGGAGGGAGACATAGAAATTTGCAAGATACATACGGATCTGAACGTCGCAGACCCATTGACTAAGACTCTTCCACGAGCAAAACATGATCAGCACCAAGACTCCATGGGTGTTAGAATCATTACTATGTAATCTAGATTATTGACTCTAGTTCAAGTAGGAGACTGGAGGAAATATGCCCTAGAGGCAATAATAAAGTTGTTATTTGTATTTCCTTATATCATGATAAATGTTTATTATTCATGCTAGAATTATATTAACCGGAAACTTAGTACATGTGTGAATACACAGACGAAACAAAGTGTCCCTAGTATGCCTCTTCTAGACTAGCTCACTGATCAAAGATGGTGATGTTTCCTAACCATAGACATGAGTTGTCATTTGATCAAATGGGATCACATCATTAGGAGAATGATGTGATGGACAAGACCCATCCGATAGCTTAGCAACTTGATCGTTTAGTTTTACTGCTATTGTTTTCTTCATGACTTTATACATGTTCCAATGACTATGAGATTATGAAACTCCCGAATACCGGAAGAACACCTTGTGTGCTATCAAACGTCACAAGTAACTGCGTGATTATAAAGATGCTCTATAGGTGTCTCCGAAGGTGTTTGTGGTGTTAGCATAGATTGAGAATAGGATTTTTCACTCCGAGTGTCGGGGAGGTATCTCTGGGCCCTCTCGGTAATACACATCATAATAAGCCTTGCAAGGAAACGACTAATGAGTTAGTCACGATATGATGTATGACGGAACGAGTAAAGAGACTTGCCGGTAACGAGATTGAACTAGGTATGATGATACCGACGATCGAATCTCGGGCAAGTAACATACTGATGACAAAGGGAACAATGTATGTTGTTATGCGGTTTGACCGATAAAGATCTTCGTAGAATATGTAGGACCCAATATGAGCATCTAGGTTCCGCAATTGGTTATTGACCGGAGATGAGTCTCGGTCATGTTTACATAGTTCTCAAACCCGTAGGGTCCGTACGCTTAATGTTCGATGATGATCGGTATTATGACTTTATGTATTTTGATGTACCGAAGATAGTTCGGAGTCCCGGATGTGATCACGGACATGACGAGGAGTCTCCGAATGTCCGAGACATAAAGATTCATATATTGGAAGGTTATATTCAGACACCGGATGAGTTCCGGGGGTTATCGGATAAATACCGGAGTACCGCGAGGTTACCTGAACCTCCCGGGGGTTATTGGGCCTCATGGGCCCAAGTGGAGGAAGAGGAGGCGCGACCAGCTAGGGGCGCCCCCCTAGCTTAAACCGAATTGGACTAGGGGGCCATCCCCCCTTTCCTTCTTCTTCTCCTCCCCTTCCTTCCCCCTCTCCTACTAGGACTAGGAAGGGGGGGATCCTACTTGGAGTAGGATTGCCCCCCTAGGGCGCACCTCTCCTCCTTGGACGCCTCCTCCTCCCCTCCCTCTTTTATATACGTGGGGAGGGGGCACCCCATGGTGACGCAAGTTGATTTTAGCCGTGTGCGGTGCCCCTCCCCACAGTTACACACCTCGGTCGTATCGTTGCAGTGCTTAGGCGAAGCCCTGCGCCGGTAGCTTCATCATCACAGTCACCACACCGTCGTGCTGACGAAACTCTCCCGTGACGCTCAACTAGATCAAGAGCTCATGGGACGTCATCGAGCTGAACGTGTGCCGAACGTGGAGGTGCCGTACGTTCGGTGCTTGGATCGGTTGGATCGCGAAGACGTTCGACTACATCAACCGCGTCACTAGACGCTTCCGCTTTTGGTCTACGAGGGTACGTAGACACAATCTCCCCACTCGTTTCTATGCTTCTCCTAGATAGATCTTACGTGATCGTAGGAAAATTTTGAAATACTGACAACACTGGAGCTATTGCCATTGCCAAGGAGCCCAGGTTTCACAAGAAGACCAAGCACATCAAGCGCCGCTTCAACTCCATTCGTGGTTATATTCAAGATGGAGACATAGATATTTGTAAAGTACATACGAATGTGAATGTCGCAGATCCGTTGGCTAAACCTCTTCCACGAGCAAAACATGATCAGCACCAGAACTGTATGGCTCTTTGATTCATCACAATGTAACTAGATTATTGACTCTAGCGCAAGTGGGAGACTGTTAGAAATATGCCCTAGAGGCAATAATAAAATGGTTATTATTATATTTCCTTGTTCATGATAATTGTCTATTGTTCATGCTGTAATTGTATTAACCGGAAACCGTAATACATGTGTGAATACATAGACTGAAAGGATCGATATGGTTGACTAGAGGGGGGGTGAATAGGCAACTAACAATTTTTAGCTTTTCTTAACCAATTTAAACTTAGCAACAAAGTAAGTTGTCTAGATATGCAACTAGGTGGACAACTTAGGAAGCAACAATAACAACCACACAAGCAAGCAATCTAAGGTATACAAAGAAAGCTTGCACAAGTAAAGGAAAGAAATAACCACAATTGGAGCCGGTGAAGACGAGGATGTGTTACCGAAGTTCCTTCCCTTTGAGAGGAAGTACGTCTCCGTTGGAGCGGTGTGGAGGCACAATGCTCCCCAAGAAGCCACTAGGGCCACCGTATTCTCCTCACGCCCTCACACAATGCGAGGTGCCGTGATTCCACTAGTGGTGCCCTTGAAGCCGGCGACCGAACCTTTACAAACAAGTTTGGGGCAATCTCCACAACCGAATTGGAGGCTCCCAACGACACCATGAAGCTTCACCACAATTGGAGGCTCCGAGGTGACCTCAACCGTCTAGGGTGCTCAAACACCCATGAGTAACAACATCCGCAAGGGATTAGTGGGGGGAATCAAATATCAGTTGGTGAAAGTGTAGATCGATGCCTTCTCAAGCAATCCCGAGGAAATCAACAAGTTTGATTGGCTAGGGAGAGAGATCGGGAGGAAATGGAGCTTTGACCAACAATGGAGCTTGGGGAGGAAGAGGTAAGTCTTCTTAGGGAAGAAGACCCCCTATATATAGTGGAGGGACAAATCCAACTGTTATCCCACAAATCTACCGACAGAGCGCGGTACTACCGCACATAAGTTGCGGTACTACCACAGAGCCCAGCGGTACTACCGCTCTGGGTGCCGTACTACCGCTGGCGCGGTACAAGCCAGTACTAGCCCTATTGCGTTAAAACACCGGGCGATAGTGAAGTGGTACTACCACACGTCCTTGCGGTACTACCGCAAGGCAGGGTCAGACTGGTAGAGGAGAAGCACGGACTAAATAAAATACATCCGCAGCTATGATAACCCACAAGTGTAGGGGATTGCAACAGTTTTCGAGGGTAAAGTATTCAACCACAATTTATTGATTCAACACAAGGGGAGCCAAAGAATACTCTTAAGTATTAGCAGCTGAGTTGTCAATTCAACCACACCTGGAAACTTAGTATATGCAGCAAGATAGTTTAGTAGCAAAGTAATATGATAGTAGCGGTAGCAGCAATAAAAGTAACGATAGTGTTTTTATAGTTTTTGTAATAGTAGCAACGGAAAAGTAAATAAGCGACAAACAATATAGGTAAAGCTCATAGGCATTGGATCCGTGATGGGAAATTACGTCGGATGCAATTCATCATGTAGAAGTTATAACCTAGGGTGACACAGAACTAGCTCTAGTTCATCAATGCAATGTAGGCATGTATTCCGAATATAGTCATACGTGCTTATGGAAAAGAACTTGCATGACATCTTTTGTCCTACACTCCTGTGGCAGCGGGGTCCTATTGGAAACTAAGGGATATTAACGCCTCCTTTTAATAGAGTACCGGACCAAAGCATTAACACATAGTGAATACATGAACTCCTCAAACTATGGTCATCACCGGGAGTGGTCCCGATTATTGTCACTTCGAGGTTGCCGGATCATAACACATAGTAGGTGACTATAGACTTGCAAGATAGGATCAAGAACACACATATATTCATGAAAACATAATAGGTTCAGATCTGAAATCATGGCACTCAGGCCCTAGTGATAAGCATTAAGCATAGCAAAGTCATATCAACATCAATCTCAGAACATAGTGGATACTAGGGATCAAACCCTAACAAAACTAACTCGATTACATGATAGATCCCATCCAACCCATCACCGTCCAGCAAGCCTACGATGGAATTACTCACACACAGCGGTGAGCATCATGGAATTGGTGATGGAGGAAGGTTGATGATGACGATGGCGACGATCTCCACTCTCCGGAGCCCCGAACGGACTCCAGATCAGCCATTCCGCGAGATATTAGGGCTTCGCGGCGGCTCCGTCTCGTGAAACGCGATAATTCCTTCTCTCTGATTTTTTCTCCCCGAAACGGAAGATATAGGATCTGGGGATACGTCGGTGGAGCATCGGGGGGCCCACGAGGAAGGGGGTCGCGCCCTCGACCCTCGTGGATAGGGTGTGGTCCCCCCGATGAGGATCTTCTTGCAGATATTTTTATATTTTCAGAAATAATTCTCCGTTGATTTTCAGGCGATTCCGAGAACTTTTTATTTCTGCACAAAAACAACACCATGGCAATTTTGCTGAAAACAGCGTCAGCCCGGGTTAGTTCCATTCAAATCATGCAAGTTAGAGTCCAAAACAAGGGCAAAAGGGTTTGGAAAAGTAGATACATTGGAGGCGTATCAACTCCCCCAAGCTTAAACCTTTGCTTGTCCTCAAGCAATTCAGTTGATAAACTAAAAGTGATAAAGAAAAACTTTGACAAACTCTGTTCGCTCTTGTTGTTGTAAATATGTAAGCTAGCATTCAGGTTTTCAACAAGATCATGAACTAACCACATTCACAATAACTTTCAGGTCTCAAGACTACTCACATCAATGGCATAATCAACTAGCAAGCAATAATAATAAACCTCGGATGACAACACTTCTCAAAACAATCATGATATGATATAACAAGATGGTATCTCGCTAGCCCTTTCTAAGACAGCAAAACATAAATGCAGAGCAGCTTTAAAGATCAATGACTGACTAGACATTGTAATTCATGGTAAAAGAGATCCAGTCATAATCATACTCAATGCAAATTAATAGTAATACATGCAACGACAGAGGGGCTCTCCTACTGGTGCTCTTTGATAAGAGGATGATGACTCTGCATAAAACTAAATAGATAGGCCCTTCGCAGAGGGAAGCGGGGATTTGTAGAGGTGCCAGAGCTCATTTTTTAAATAGAGATGAATAACATTTTGAGCGGTATACTTTCATTGTCAACATAACAACCAAGAATCTCGATATCTCCCATGCTACGCACATTATAGGCGGTTTCCAAACAGAATAGTAAAGTTTATACTCCCCCAACCACCAACAAGCACACTCCACGGCTAGCCCGAAACAACGGGTACCGTCCAAACCAGCAACAGCCCTGGGGGAGTTTTGTTTAATTATTATGATTTTGAGCATGGGACTGGCCATACCGATTACCAGCCATTTTCTCATGAATTATGAGCGGAGTCCACTCATTGTGAGAATAACCCACCTAGCATGGAAGATATAGACAGCCCTAGTTGATACATGAGTTGTTCGAGCATACAAAACAGAATTGCATCTGAAGGTTTAGAGTTTGGCACATACAAATTTACTTGGAACGGCAGGTAAATACCGCATATAGGAAGGTATGGTGGACTCATGTGGAATAACTTTGGGGTTTATGGAAGTGGATGCACAGGCAGTATTCCCGCTTAGTACAGGTGAAGGCTAGAAAGAGACTGGGAAGCGACCAGCTAGAGAGCAACAACAGTCATGAACATGCATTAAAATTAATCAACAATGAATGCAAGCATGAGTAGGATATGAATCACCATGAACATAAATATCGTGGAGGCTATGTTGATTCGTTTCAACTGCATGCGTGAACATGTGCCAAGTCAAGTCACTTGAAACGTTCAAAGGAGGATACCACCCATCATACCACATCACAACCATTTTAATATCATGTTGGCACGCACGATAGACCATTATAAATTCTCAGCTAATTAAGCATGGCATAAGTAGGTATGATCTCTAATTGTCATTGCAAACATGCTTCATTCATAACAAGCTGAATCAAGGACGACGAGCAATCATATTTACAAAAACAAAAGAGGTCGAGTTCGTACTAGCTTTTCTCATCTCAATTAGTTCATCATATATCATCCTTATTGCCTTTCACTCGCACGACCGAACGGTGTGGATAATAATAATAGTGCACGTGCATTGGACTAAGCTGGAATCTGCAGGCATTTAATACAAGAGAGAAGACAAGGTAATATGGCTCAAGGTTAAATCAACAACAAAGCATAAGAGAGCCACTAAGCATTTTAATCATGGTCTTCTACTCTCAACCCATAAAGAAAAGAAAAGAAACTATTTACACGGGAAAGCTCCCAACAAGCAAAAAGAAGAACGGGAAATCTTTTTGGGTTTTCATTTTTAGTTACTACTACAAGCAAAGAAAGTAAACTAGCTAGAAGCTACAACTAATATTTTTTATTTTTCTTAGTTTTTCTAGCACACAAGAAAAAGACTAAGAAAAAAAAGAAATTGAAACTAAGCATGGATGGTACAGTGAAAGAGTGTGAGCACCGACAACTAGAATAAGTGTGTGAATATGAAAGTAAGTCGGTGAGAAACACGTACTCTCCCAAGCTTAGGCTTTTGGCCTAAGTTGGTCTATGGCCACGGATCGAAGCCGCTACCTCCAGTGTACTGAGATGTGTCCTCCGGGTGCCACTGGTTGGTGAGCTCGTCCAGCTCCCACCCATAAATAGATTGTCAGGAAGGATCAAGTGGTGGTTCTGGCTCAGGCTCTGAAGCTTGTGCCTGGCCTTGGTACTTATAGAAGGCATCTGATGGAATGAGATACTTGCCTGTGGATAGATCAAACAAAGATGGTGCAGGCAAGGTAACAATTTCACAGTATATTTCATCAAACCTTAATTTATAGTTAAGCTGCATGTTCCTATCTTTAACAATAAAATCATGAGCTACCATACTCTTATAATATAGATAAACAGAGGCAAGCAATGTTTCTTCCTTCTCATAATGCCTAATAGTTATATTAAAATATTCAGCAAGGCGAGAAGCAAAGATGCCTCCAAAGACGGGCCCCTTTGAGCGTTTCAGACTCAATCTTTTGGCAACGATGGCGCCCAAGCTAAAAGTTGTGTCTCGAAACAGGGCATGGCGTAAAATAATAATATCAGGGGCACTAAGATTTCCACTGTTCCCGCGACCAATTAAACATCTACTAGCAAATAAAGCAAAGTAGCGCAGAACAGGGAAGTGTATACTAGTGATTCTTGCCCCTGAAACTTGTCGAGTTTCCCCCACAGCTATCATATCAATAAACCCTTCAATGTCTTCACGATGTGGTTCATCAAGTCTACCTACGAAGGGTACTTTGCATATTTCACAAAAATCTAAAAGTAATATCTCCTTAACCACATCATATAAGCGAAACTCCACCGTAGGTGGTGTTTTCCTAGAATGAAAATGAAAGCTTTGCGTGAAAATATTGGTGAGTAAGAGATACTGTTCTTTCTGGTCGTTGAGGAAGTCGGTGAGGCCTGCATTATTCGCCAACCAATAAAAGTCTTTGTAAATACCGACGGACATCATGAAATTATTACAAGGCCATTCGCACGGTCGAACTTCCGCCATGCGAGGAAGATGATACTTGGGCTTCTTATTTTCTTCTTTCTTCTTCTCCTCTGAGCTCTTGCTGGAGGAGCCCCTCAATAATCTCTTTAACATTTTTCCTTTTCTGAAAATTTCTGAATTTTTTAGTAACTTCAAAATAAAAGTTAACCAAACTCAACAACATTGATAGCAACAACTCCTATAAGTGCCTAGAGGCTATATCATGCATTAGAACTACTTGGGACCAAGAAAATTTGACATGCAAGCTCAAGAACAAGGTCACCACAACAGCATAAATTTGCAACAAATAAATCACTAGAACAAAAACTAATTGGACCAATGGAGGAGTCACATACCAAGGAACAATCTCCCCAAACAGTTTGGTGAATGGTGCTTTGAGCAAGGAGATCGAAAATGGCAGCAAGATGAGCTAGAACTCGGGTTTGAGCTGGTTGGGGATTTTTTTGGGAGGAAGAAGAAGAGCATGGGTGAAAGGATAAGTGGAGGGGGGCCACGTGGGGCCCACGAGGCAGGGGGCGCCCTGCACCCTCGTGGCAACGTGCTGGCTCCCCTCGCTGTGTGTTCAGTGCCATATTTTCTTAAATATTCTAGAAAAAATCATATTTCATTTTCATGGCATTTGGAGAACTTTTATTTTCGGGATATTTTTTATTGCACGGATAAGTCTGGAAACAGACACACAATGCTATTTTTATTTTATTTAACCTAATTAACAGAAAGTAAAAGGAGGGTACAGAAGGTTTGTGCCATCTAGATTCACCTATCCCATGCTCATCAAAAGGAATTCATTAACAAGGTTGATCAGGTCTTGTTAATAAACTCTTTCCGAGTAACATGAAACCGGAGAATTTTCGAATAACACTAGGTTACCTCGATGGGGATATGTATGTCCCCAACAATAAGAATGTCATATGCCTTCTTGATAGTAGGAAGAGGAAACTCAAAACCTCCAATAGTAATAGTTGAAGTTTTTCCAATATAGTTGATACTATGGACCTGAGGTTGTTTCCTCGGAAAATGTACCGTATGCTCATTACCATTGACATGAAAAGTGACATTGCCCTTGTTGCAATCAATAACAGCCCCTACAGTATTCAAAGAGGGTATTCCAAGAATAATAGACATACTATCGTCCTCGGGAATATCAAGTATAACAAAGTCCGTTAGAATAGTAACATTTGCAACTACAACAGGCATATCCTCACAAATACCGACAGGTATAGCAGTTGATTTATCAGCCATTTGCAAAGATATTTCAGTAGGTGTCAACTTACTCAAGTCAAGTCTACGATATAAAGAGAGAGGCATAACACTAACACCGGCTCCAAGATCACACAAAGCAGTTTTAACATAGTTTCTCTTAATGGAGCAAGGTATAGTAGGTACTCCTGGATCTCCTAATTTCTTAGGCATTCCACCCTCAAAAGTGTAATTGGCAAGCATGGTGGAGATTTCTACTTCAGGTACCTTTCTTTTGTTGGTAATAAAGTCTTTCATATACTTGGCATAAGGATTTGTTTTAAGCACATCAGTCAAACGCATACGCAAAACGATAGGTCTAATCATTTCAGCAAAGCGCTCAAACTCCTCATCGTCGTTTTTCTTGGATGGTTTCGGAGGAAAAGGCATGGGTTTCTGAACCCATGGTTCTCTTTCCCTACCGTGATTCCTACCAACAAAGTCTCTCTTATCATAACGTTGATTCTTTGATTGTGGGTTATCAAGATCAACAGCAGGTTCAATCTCTACATCATTATCATTGCTAGGTTGAGCATCATCATGAACATCATCATTAACATTATCACTAGGTTCATGTTCATTACTAGATTGTGTTTGAGCATCAGAAATAGATATATTATTGGGGTTCTCAGGTGTGTCAGCCACAGGTTCACTAGGAGCATGCAAGGTCCTATCATTTTTCTTTTTCTTCTTCTTAGAAGAACTAGGTGCATCTAAGTTAGCTCTCTGAGAATCTTGCTCAATTCTCTTAGGGTGGACTTCAGGATACAGAGGTTCCTGAGTCATTTTACCACCTCTAGTCACAACCCTAATGGCATTATCATTGTTCATACTATTTAATTCATTGAGCAAATCGTTCTGAGCCTTAAGTACTTGTTCTACTTGAGTGGTGACCATAGAAGCATGTATACTAATAAGTTTCAGTTCACTCTTAGCACTAGACAGATAATCACTCAAGCGTTCAATCATATGAGCATGGTGTTGTAATTGTCTACCAACATAAGCATTGAAGTTTTCTTGTTTCACAATAAAATTGTCAAACTCATCTAAGCATTGGCTAGCAGACTTATAACGAGGAATATCACTTCATCAAATCTATAAAGAGAATTTACCTTTACTACACGTGTCGCGTTATCAAGACCATGTATTTCTTCAATAGGCGGTGAATTATTAACATCTTCAGCTTTAATACCTTTTTCTTTCATAGATTTCTTTGCCTCTTGCATGTCTTCAGGACTGAGAAATAGAACACCTCTTTTCTTCGGAGTTGGCTTAGGGGCTGGTTCAGGAAGTGTCCAATTATTTTCATTGGCTAGCATATTATTCAATAGTAATTCAGCTTGTTCAACTGTTCTTTCCCTAAAAACACAACCAGCACAACTATCCAAGTGGTTTCTAGAAGCATCGGTTAGTCCATTATAAAAGACATCAAGTATATCATGCATCTCAAGAGGATGATCAGGCAAAGCATTAAGTAAGTGGAGAAGCCTCCCCCAAGCTTGTGGGAGACTCTCTTCTTTAGTTTGAGCAAAGTTATATATTTCCCGTAAGGCAGCTTGTTTCTTATGAGCGGGGAAATATTTAGCAGAGAAGTAATACATTCATATACTGGGGACTACGCACACAACCAGGATCAATAGAATTAAACCAAGTCTTAGAATCACCCTTTAACGAGAACGGAAATAACTTAAGGATATAATAATAATGAATCTTTTCATCATTGGTAAACAGGGTGGCTATATCATTCAACTTGGTAAGATGTGCCACAACAGTTTCAGACTCATAGCCATGGAAAGGATCAGATTCAACCAAAGTAATTAACTCAGGATCAACAGAGAATTCATAATCCTTATCAATGACACAAATAGGTGAAGTGGCAAAAGCAGGGTCATGTTTCATTCTAGCATTCAAGGACTTTTCTTTCAGCTTAGCTAATAATTTCTTAAGATCATATCTATCATTGCAAGCAAGAAAGTCTCTAGCAGTTTCTTCATCCATAACATACCCTCAGGCACAACAGGCAATTCATATCTATTGGGAGTAGTTTCATCATCACTTTCATAAATATCATCAACATTTGCACTCTCCCTAACCTTAGCAATTTGTTCATCTAGAAATTCACCTAGTGGCACAGTATCAGGCATAGAGGTAGTTTCATCATACATAGCAGAAGTAGCATCATCAAGAAGATACGACATATCAGATTCAATAGCAAGAGTAGGTGTCGCAAGTTTACTCATAACAGAAGGAGAATCAAGTGCAGAGCTGGATGGCAGTTCCTTACCTCCCCTCGTAGTTGAGGGTAATATCTTGGTTTTTGAGTCCTTCAAATTGTTCATAGTTATAAACAGATATAAATCCCAAGTGACTTAAAGAATAGATCTATGCTCCCCGGCAACGGTGCCAGAAAATAGTCTTGATAACCCACAAGTGTAGGGGATCGCAACAGTTTTCGAGGGTAAAGTATTCAACCCAAATTTATTGATTCTACACAAGGGGAGCCAAAGAATACTCTTAAGTATTAGCAGCTGAGTTGTCAATTCAACCACGCCTGGAAACTTAGTATCTGCAGCAAGATAGTTTAGTAGCAAAGTAATATGATAGTGGCGGTAGCAGCAATAAAAGTAATGATAGTGCTTTTGTAGTTTTTGTAATAGTAGCAACGGAAAAGTAAATAAGCGACAAACAATATAGGTAAAGCTCGTAGGCATTGGATCGGTGATGGGAAATTACGTCGGGTGCAATTCATCATGTAGAAGTTATAACCTAGGGTGACACAGAACTAGCTCCAGTTCATCAATGCAATGTTGGCATGTATTCCGAATATATTCATACGTGCTTATGGAAAAGAACTTGCATGACATCTTTTGTCCTACCCTCCCGTGGCAGCGGGGTCCTATTGGAAACTAAGAAATATTAAGGCCTCCTTTTAATAGAGAACCGGACCAAAGCATTAACACATAGTGAATACATGAACTCCTCAAACTATGGTCATCACCGGGAGTGGTCCCGATTATTGTCACTTCGGGGTTGCCGGATCATAACACATAGTAGGTGACTATAGACTTGCAAGATAGGATCAAGAACACACATATACTCATGAAAACATAATAGGTTCTGATCTGAAATCATGGCACTCGGGCCCTAGTGACAAGCATTAAGCATAGCAAAGTCATAGCAACATCAATCTCAGAACATAGTGGATACTAGGGATCAAACCCTAACAAAACTAACTCGATTACATGATAGATCCCATCCAACCCATCACCGTCCAGCAAGCCTACGATGGAATTACTCACACACGGCGGTGAGCATCATGGAATTGGTGATGGAGGAAGGTTGATGATGACGATGGCAACGATCTCCACTCTCCAGAGCCTCGAACGGACTCCAGATCAGCCCTCCCGCGAGAGATTAGGGCTTGGCAGCGGCTCCGTCTCGTGAAACGTGATAATTCCTTCTCTATGATTTTTTTTTCTCCTCGAAACGGAAGATATAGGATCTAGGGATACATCGGTGGAGCATCGGGGGGCCCACGAGGCAGGGGGGCGCGCTCCCCACCCTCATAGATAGGGTGTGGGCCCCCTGATGAGGATCTTCTTGCAGATACTTTTTATATTTTCCGAAATAATTCTCCGTTGATTTTCAGGCGATTGGGAGAACTTTTTATTTCTGCACAAAAACAACACCATGGCAGTTCTGCTGAACACAGCGTCAGTCCGGGTTAGTTCCATTCAAATCATGCAAGTTAGAGTCCAAAACAAGGGCAAAAGGGTTTGGAAAAGTAGATACGTTGGAGACATATCACGCTACATCCGCAGAGTTACGGTCGTTGCAAAAACCCGAAACGGTACTACCGCTTGCATGAAGCAGTACTACCGCGTAGGACGCCGAAGTAAAAAATTACTTCCGCTCCTACTACCGTACTAGTTACGACGCTGGGCCGGTCACACGGTACTACCATGTCCATGGTACGGTACTACCGCATAGTGTGGTACTACCGCAGCCCTGAAGCGGTACTACCGTGGGGCCGTGCGGTACTACCACATACTTTGAGCGGTACTACCGCATGCCAAGCAATGGTAGTAGTAGGATGCCACTATTTTTGTACCAACAAGGAAAACAGTCGGAGCTCCAGAGAAGCAAAGGAAAGGTGGTGCGAATGTATAGACGTGTACGTGTTGATTCCACCCAAATCTTTCCGAAGCGGACCCCCTCTTAATAGTACGGCTTTCTTATGACTCAATTCCACCGAAAAGAAAAAAAGGAAACACCGTCTTCCATAGGTTCCGAGGGGCACTTAATCGTCTTGTGCCTAGGTGAGATATATCTGAAAAGCTCAGTGCACACGATTAGTCCGCAAAAGAATTGTCATCAATCACCAAAACAACTTAGGGAGAAATATTCCCATACAATCTCCCCCTTTTTGGTGGATTGATGACAATACGGGATTTGCACAAAGATATAAAAGAACAGTAAGCAAACCCATCAAAGTTATAGAATATAGGTAAGCTCCCCCTAGATGTGTGTATACAGAAGAAGGTGCTTTGGACTGCACAGCACACATACTAGGATCAATGCTCCCCCTATATTCTACAAACAATATACTCCTTGCAACAAAGAATAAGATTCTACGCATGGATTTAAGGAGGATAACATGAGCATATTAAGGGCAAGTGAAGCAACCGCTCACAACCTAGCAGATAGCATAGACATAATAATGAGATAAAGAGTAGAGTGCATATGTCTCACACCATATGAAGGTCTCACACACACGACACAAACCAACGAAAGCAGATAAGGTTCGACCAACGAAACACAAATAAACACGGCATGGCACAAGACGCAAATCCTAACACTCTCTCCCCCTTTGGCATCGAGACACCACAAAGGGAAAGAGGACACCTAAGACAAAGGTGGTAGCTCAGGCGGAAGAACTCAGTCGTCACGTGCTCCGTCAGACTCCTGCTGCTCCTCCTCGGAATCAGACCACTCGAAGCCCTGTTTGGCAATCCACTCAACCTCTGGAGTGATGATCTCCTCTGACCCACTAGGCGCATCCTCACCAAAGATCCTCATTATCTTCTTGTCACGCTAGTGAGATTGCTTGTGAGTCACATGAGCCTTGTACTGCCCCTTTGCCTGCATAAAAAACAGAGCCTTCATCTTCCTCTTCAGCTTCTTAGCCCACGAGGGCTCAGACGAGGGGGGAGCATACCCTCCAGAACTGTCCTCAGCAACTGCCTCCTCCTCCACTTGCTCCTCATCTTCATCCATCTGAGTTGCAGCAGCCTCTGCACGGGTAGTGGTGTTAGCCCATAGACTCTTGATGTGAAGTCTGATAGGCTCATGTCGAATCCACTGAGGGGCCTCAAACTCTTCATCAGAATAAAGCTTCTCCCAAGTCTTGGAGATAAGCAAAAACAGAAATGGGCCGAGATAGGCACTTTGCGAGTGAAAATCGCAAAGCGGAGCTCACACCACATGATATGTGAGATATCAAGTGGTTGAGTCTGAGCACTGCGAGCCTCCTCACACATAAGCAACATGTACACGAGGTATGCATGTACCTTGTCCTTGTGCCCAACGTGAGGAAACAATGAGTTGCGGAAGATCCTATACATGATATACAAAAAGGGGTTCATCACCCAAGTCTTCTTGCCACTAGCGAGCGTCTTCTCCACATAGAAAGGCAGCAGCCGGTCCTTGTTGGCAGATTCTTCGTTGGCATGAGGGCGAGCTCCAATAGGAGTTTGGAGCCCCTCATCAGCAACCTGAAGCAGATCCATAAAGTCCTTCCATGTAGCAGTCATCTTATGTCCATTTGTCATCCAAGTCATGTTGCGTTCCTCCTTAGGATGGAAGTGAACCGAAGCATAGAACTGTGCCACAATCTCTGGGTCAAAGTCCATCTGAAATCTCATGATGTGCTCAATGCCAAACTGCTCCACAAGATCTAGAGCCTCGGCAAAATAGGCCCGGTGCTCCTCCTTCCTATGTGGGTCATGTCAATCCAATGTGCATCCACATATAGGTTGTGTTTGCTCTTGAGTACCTCTGTGTAGATACGATACTGCTGCTTGGTCCAAAACAATTCATCTCCATGAAACTGAGCCCGAGGATCTACATAGGGGTTGATCTTCCTCCTAGTAATGAACTCATGTGATGGTATCTCCTCCATGGCCAAAGTTGGTTCCTTGTTCTTGGTGGCAGTGGTCTTGGTTCTGCGTTGGGGGGCATTGGAGCCCTCAGGAACATCACTCTGGGTGCGCAGACGCTTTGACCCGGTGTCTCGACTAGGATTCGAGCGACGGACATTGGAACCGGAGCCACCACCTAAGACACAAACACAAGAACACGACAGAAAGACAAAGAGAATCAATGCAAAAGCCACAAAAAGCACAAGAAACATGTAGAAAAGATAATATGTATGTGCTACGAAGTAGGTGTGGACCGAACGGTTGATGTCACCTGACAAGACGTCGAGTCGTTCGGAGGCCCAATCTTTCACGGTACACACAAAAATAGTGAAGAACAAGACGAACAATTTTCGTAATAGTCGGCGTAGACGACGAAGTAGCAGATCGGTTCTTCGGATCAAGCGATGCAAGAAAACCAAAGAATAATACTTACGAACGGAATCGAAGAGTTCGAACCGCGTGCGTAGCAGCAACTAAATCTCTCAGAGATTAGTAAATAAACGCAGGTATTTGGCGTACCCAAACATGGTACTTTTCTGGTATTTTTCTTAACCCTCTCTTCCCCCTTTACACGACCGACTCCCGACCATCATATAGTGCACGCAGGCACGTACGTACACAAGACTCCTTGGACGACACGAATCCTATCTACTAGAAAAAAAACGTTTCTCCTCCTATGATTGGGAGAGAGGAAAACAAACCTTCTAAAACTAACTCACGTAATAACTAGTATTTGACCCGAAAACAAAGGGAAACAACTGGTGCGATCTGATTGCCTTTAGATCTCAACTTCTTCTCGATGGATAACTTCATATTTCTAGGAATTAAAATAAACTATATGCTCCTTACGTGACCTGAACTGGCAACGAACCAACGATGGTCCACCTGCTTGGCGTTCTAAACGTTGGCTTGATTTCTTCAGGCTTAGGATCTGATACTGGAATAGGCATCCGTATTTTTCCAATAAAGAAAAATTCTTCTGCCTTGGCCTTCTCCATTGGTTCTGACAGCAACTCCTTCTGAACTGCTGTAGGTTGGATCGTTATTTTATGTGAAATATTAGCCTTGGTGCCGATGGTCACATCATCCCCTCCCCCTTCAAAAGAAACCGTCCTCAGTTTTAGAACAGTCCTTGCAACCTTCTTATTCAATGCAACATGTCCATCCACCATGATTGTGTTGTCAAACATTGGTCGTAACACACGCCGCTTTCCAGCATCCCAAAACGAATAAGTATTCGATCGGCCTTCATGTGTAGCGCTGCGATCATACTGCCATGGTCTTCCCAACAATAAGTGGCATGCGTCCATTGGTATGACATCGCAGATCACCATATCAGTATAGTCACCAATAGAAAATTTAACACGCACCTTATGAGTAACCTTCAACTTCCCTGTATGATACATCCACTCGACACGATGGGGTTGCGGATGCTTCCATACAGGAAACCCCAAAGCATCAACCACCCCTTTGCTGACTGCATTGGTGTAGCTTCCACCATCTATTATCAGCTTGCAATTGGTGTTATTGATCTTACACCTGGTTTGAAAAATATTCCATCGCTGCCCCTTATCCTCAATTCGATCTTCTTGCACTCGCTGCACCATTAATGATGGGTATGCTTCTGCAGCTTCAAAACTCATCGCATTCACTTCTTCCTCATCTTCAGATTTCTCACTAGACGGGTTAGCATTTTTCTCTTCATCACTCGCAGACATGTATCCTTCTTCTGTGAGGAGAACTCTCCTCTCATTAGGACACTCAAACTTCTTATGCCCCCTGCCACCACACTTAAAGCACACAATATCACTAGTACAAGAGTTAGAAGCACGAGATGATTCAACCTTGGATGGAGATACTTCCTTGGTAGCCGACTTAGAATCAGATTTCAAACCACTACTACCACCATCCTCTCTCTGAAAATTACGTCGCATCGAGTTTGATGAGTTATCATGACCGGCACGACGCTTTACTTGCTGCTCCGCTCGAATGGCATGGTGTAATAATCCTTGTAATCCATTATATTCTACCATATCAACACGATCTCGTACCTCTGATTTCAAACCATGCATGAATCGTGCCATTGTAGCCTCTTCTTGCTCATCTATCCCTGTACGAGTCAATAATATTTCCATCTCCTTATAATACTCCTCAACACTAGAGTTACTTTGTCGAAGCTGCTGCAAGCGTGTGTACAAGGTCCTAGTGAAGTGCTCCGGAACGAAGCATCTCTTCATGATACCCTTCATTTGATTCCAGGACTCCGGACGCCCTCCCACGCGACATAGTTGGTTCCACCATATTAAAGCATAGCCCGTGAACTCAATAGATGCAGCACGAACCTTTTTCTCCTCGGTGTACCGCTGTCCATCAAAAATCTGATCCACTCGCATCTCCCACTCCAAATAATCATCCGGGTTGTCTTTGCCGTTAAACGACGGTATGGAAATTTTTATTCTTCCAATACCATCATCTTCGTAGGCACGTCGCGGACGTTCATGTCCTCCCCCATGGTGTAGGCCACCTCCATGATGGTTATAAGCACGCCGCACAGGCTCATAATAGCTACCAGCCCCCTCAGATTGATGGTCTTGATACTCACCATTGTTGCGAACTTGTTCGCCTACCCGCTGTCCAGATAATTGCCGATGACGATGCGGTGCAGCAGACCCATCACTAGGTGGTGAACGTGGTCTCAATCGATGAACGGCCTCAGTCAAATCAGCAATCTTTTTTCCTAGACTTTCCTCAACCTTGTCGATGCGCCTCCCCACTAGATTCAACACATAGTCACGAGTTGCCTCCAATCCTAGCACGATAGCCGACGCAACACTCGGATCATAGGTGGGCAAGGGCAGCTCGTCTTCCGCATCTCCTTCATGTGCACCATGCACACTTGAATTTGATTTCTGTGAATTCACCATTGTAGCAACTCAAGTAGATCAACTCAAAACCAGCGAGAAAAATTGTACCTGTTGGCGAACGTAGTATTTTAAAATTTTCCTACGATCACGCAAGATCTATCTACCAGATGCATAGCAACGAGAGGGAAGAGTGTGTCTACGTACCCTCGTAGACCGGGAGCGGAAGCGTCAAGTGACGCGGTTGATGTAGTCGAACTTCTTCACGATTCAACCTGTGACGCCCGAGACCGACGTCCCAGAAGATTCTAGAAGATTCCAGATGTTCCGGGTTGCCCGGGTGTTCTTTGTGCTTGTGTTATTTATTTTTTTCGCATTGCATCATGTCATCATGCCATCATCTCATTAATTGTTGCAACTAAATAAATCGTGTGGGCCTTCGGTCCATTTAAATCGAGGGAAGGTGACTTCTCTTTATAACATATAAAAGCCTCCTAATAATTATGGAGCTATATTAAAAATATTCCAATTGTTTGGGATCACCGTAACACACTTACAATATTTCCCCATGTCTTTTTCACTTCGAGTTCTCATACAAAAACCTTGCCAATAATTCTTTTCCGTTGTTTCGAGGTTCCTCCAAAAATTCTAACATTTTTGGACACTTCAATAATCAAGTCTTAGTTCAAAACTATTTGAATTAAATTCAAATATGTTTGAATTATTTTCCGATCACGCCTTTTCTATTTTTCTCGGACCGTGCTCTTTTTATGATGCCCGAGAAAATTACTCCCATGTGCTATTTTGCCCTAACACCCTCCGCACTCTTTCTTCTCTTTTTATTTCGGCTAAAGAAATAAAAATAAAAGGCAGCCAGCCTTTTAGGCCCAGCCTCCCTTCCCTCCAGCCTCTCAGGCCTCCCGCGGCCCAGCCGGCCCATCTCCTTCTCAGGCCTGCGGCCCACATCTCCTCCTGGCCCACTCCAGCCCGTTCCTACCCCGAACCCTAGCGCTCGCAGCCTCCCATCGCTCAGCCGCCGCCACCCCTCGCACTCATCGCTCGTCCCGAGCCCCGCATCTCGTTTCCCTCTCGTTCCTCTCGTCCCGATCCTTTTCCCTCTCCTCGACCCCGCATCCTCTCTCGCTCGCCTCGCCTCTTCCACCCCGCATCGCCGCGCCCATCCCCGACGCGCGGGAGCCGCGACCCCGAGGCGCCCCTCCAGCCTCGACCGTCCCCATGCGGCCGTCCTCAGGCAGCCCGCGCCCGACGCCTCCGCTGGACCTCCAGCCGCGACCTCCCTCCAGGACCGCCAGGGAGTTCGACCTCCCTCCGCGCCGGAGCAGCCCGGCCAGGCCAGGCTCCCGCCGCCCCCTCGGCCAGGCAGCGCGCGAGCGCCGCGCCTCCCTGGTCCCTGCCTCTGCACGCGCCAAGGCCAGAGCCCCCTGGAGCCCCGCAAGATGGCCAGTGCCCGAGGCCTGCTGTCTCCTTCCAGCGCCAAGTCCTCGTCCCTCAGGCCCCTCCTCCGTCGCCTTCTTCCCTCGTCTCCGTCATCCAGCGCGGCCTCGAACAGCTCCCTCGTCCAGCGCCCGTCCTCAACTGCGCCGCCTCACCAACTCCCTTGCCTTGCTGCGTTTTGTTGCCATGTACTGCTGCTGTTTTCTTTTTGTTGTTTTCGTCAAGTGCACGAGGACCTCAAGTTCGGCAAGTACGACTACACGAGGAATCACCAAGAAACCCTTCGTCGCCAAGTCCGGACCGACGACAAGTACCTCGACGACGTGTACATCTACACCGAGTTTGGACCGACGAACGTTTTGAGTCCTCAAGTACCACGACACCGTCGAACGCCAAGTACCTCTACATGACCGACAAGTACCACGGCGACCCGACCAAGTACCCCGACATCGATGACAGGAACAACTACGGACGAGAACGACTACATGTACAAGTACCACTACTTCCACTACCGTCGACGCACCAAGTACCACTACCGTCGCCCGAACGTCTACCGTCGCCCCGTGTACCTCTACGAACTCGACGCTCGAACGACTACCGTCGACCATCGAAGACCCCGTGAACAACTACTTCCACTACCGCTATGTGAACCACTACTTCCTCTTCGGGAACGTGAACGCCTTCTTCCTCTACGTCTCGAACCGCCCCGAAACGCACGCTTCGAAGGTATAACCCCGAGACGACCCCGTGGATGAACGCTTGTGCTTGTTGTGTTGTATGAGTTGTGCTCGCTTGTGCTTCGTGTCGTTTCGTCCGTTTGTCATGTCCTCGGTTGCCTCGTCGCCGACCATGGGAACCCGGTGACGGGATCGCCCCACGTTTCATCTCGTTCGACTCTTTCACTCCACCTTTTGCTTTTGCACCGGTCCCTCAACGAGTTACCGGTACCGATATGATGTCGTTGCATCATTTCCGGATCGTTGCCGTGGCACCCTTTTCCTTCCACCACGGTGACAATTACCTCCTTATCTTCTTCTTGTTAACCTTTTAATAAACTTGCATAAACTTGATCATGTCATCCGCATCATATTAACAACATTAATATGTGTGAATTGTTGTTTGTTTATAATTATTAAACATGCTCATGGGGATTTTTCCGGATATGTTGTTGTTTCTTCCGGCCTCATTTAAAATGTCTTAATAGTGTAGGTTTATTATTGTTTCACCTCTTGCCATGTTAAAACATTTAATCTTGTCTTGTAAATAACGAGAGTCAATTAAATAATTAATGTGGCGTTTCGTCAATTTGCAACTCGTTGCATATTGAGCCCCACTTAACTTGTAGTATTGTTTGTGCACTTTGCCATGCCATGCATATTTAAACCGGACATGCATCATGCTCGCTTGTGCATCGTATGCCATGTTCTTGCTTGTGTGTTTACCGTGTTGTTTCTTTCTTTCCGGTTGCTTCTCTTGTTAGCTTCGGTTTCGTTCCGGAGTTGTGAGGATTCTCTCGTCTGTTGCTCCGTCTACTTCGTGGATCCGTTCTTCTCCCTTGTGGAATCCCAGGCAAGATGACCGAACCCGGATACCATTACTATTTTTGCCTATTGCTAGTAGTCTCGATCTATAGTTTTGCCTCGATGCCCATGTCTTCCTGTCAGCCTCCTATTGTAACCTTGAACCTGTTTAACCACCCTACCTATGCAAACCTTTGATTGGCTATACGTAGGCTCGCTCAGCCCCTCTTATAGCATTGTTAGTTGCAGGTGAAGATTGAAGATGCTTGCTTCATGTTGAAGTTTGGTTGGGTTATATCACACTATATAAATGCTTAAATGAAATCATCTATACATTGGCAAGGGTGGAAGGCTAAGCCTTTTGCTTGGTGATTTGTTCCACTCATGCCGTTAGGAACCGTATAAACCGGTGTTATGTTCCTTGATTATGCGTTCCTAACACGGTTGGGGTGTATGGGACCCCCTTGATAAACCGCTAAGTGCTAAGTCTTTTCCAGCAAGTCCCAACATTGGTACTATTTGCCTAATAACTAATAAAACTTGCATGTGGACTAGCTATCCCTTTTATTTTAATTTAACAACCCCGGGCCAGTGCTCCACATGAGTGTTGGTCCAAAACGGGGAGCCTGCGGGGCCACCTCGAGGAAACTCAAGGTCTGGTAAAAACCCGTAGCTTCGCCCATCCGGTCGTGTCCTGAGACTTAGATACGCGCGGCTACTATCAGGGTGTCGACACGCCAGGAGGATTTGCTGGATTAGCCTTACCTTAGTTCGGTTTAACTTTAGCACGGGATTCCGAGAATACTCGGGTCTTCCCACCTATGGAGTTGCGACTCCGCGGATCGTGGGCTTGTAATGGGTCAAGTTGGAACACCCCTGCAGGGTTTGAACTTTCGAAAGCCGTGCCCGTGGTTATGTGGCAAATGGGAGCTTGTTAATATCCGGTTGTAGATAACTTGACACAATGTTGCAATACACTACCAGCGTGTGTACCGTGACTGTCAATTTCCGAATAGGGATTCGGGAGTTGAACACGGTGGGGTTATGTTTGACCGGCTTTAGTTAGGATCACTTCGTGATCATCTTTCGACCGAGGCACTTCTCTTCTCGCTCTCTATTACGTAAGTTAGTGCTAGTTGCTGCTGCATACTCTTGTTGTTCCTTCACCTCTCGTTCTTTCTTCAGCCTTGTCCTCACCCAAGGCTTAAATAGTCTTGTTACCCGGGAACGGGATTGCTGAGTCCTCGTGGCTCACAGTTACTACAACACCAGATGCAGGTTCAGCCGAGAATGAAGCAGGATTTGGTTCAAGTTCTTCACTGGGAGTTCGATGAAGCTTGTGGCCGTTTGCTTGTGACGTTGTTCGACGATCAGTAGTGGTTTCTACTAGGATTCGTTCCTGACCTGTGGCTTTATGTTGTTTTGGTATCTTTCTTTTGGATCTTCACCCGTAGCTGGGTTGTGATGTTCTGAATGATGATTGCTTATGTAATGTATTGTGTGAAGTGGCGAGTGTAAGCCAACTATCTCCTTTTGCAATTTAATCCCTCTTTTACATGAGTCGTGCAAAGATACCAAACTTGAGATCATTCTAGGATGGGCTTATACCTTTAAGTCGTGCCTCGACACGTAGGAGGTATAGTCCCATCCTGGGCATTACAAGTTGGTATCAGAGCCTTCTCCGACCTAGAAGCCCCCACTGATTGATCGAATCGTTGCCGGTTGAGTCTAGGCACACACTGAAAACTTTTTGAGTCCTATATTATATCGGAGAGTAGGATTTCTTTGCTTCTCATCCCCTTTCTTTCTGGTGAGGACTCCTGACGTCTACTCTTGCCTCTTCTACTTTCAAAAATTGCACCAAATTTTTTTTAGGAATCCCGCGAGTATTCTGGGATTGTTTCGATGTTCTTGTGACAAGGATATTGTTCTCGATGCCTCATGTTACCGAGGAGTTGAGCTTCGGGGTATCATTGACACAAGCATATCGCGGCAGTACTAAATACTTAAGACGGCCGACATCGAAAATCTCTCCTATACGGCCAGTGGCAAGATAACCCCGACATCACCCAGTACTGGGGAGGTAGTTCGAGAGTATTGCCATAGCTTGTTATAGTGGATGCTTTTCGAAGGTCCGAGGTAAACAGTTTCCGAGAAAGACTGGTTATGTGTTGAAGGATGGATACACCTGGATGTAGGTTTAGAGTTGATTGCGCGGTGCTTCCCGTGTATCCCCAACACCTGATTGCATAACTGGAAACTTTCGGAAATCTATAGGTGGGTTCATCTAGTAGTTCTAGGCATTCTTCCAACGGATGCTCGATATGAAGTTTGGGGTTCTACATTGAGTGAAGTGGTTTTATGGACTTGTTCTGATCGGGAGTTGCATCTTAAAGGGTCCTTGGCTATGCTGATCCGGGGATTGCAAAACCCTTTTGTAACACGTTCCATGAGCTTTCAGCACGAAGATGTCGAACGAAGCTTCTATCTTGTATTTGTTCCATCTGCTCCTTGTTCCTTTTTATTTATTTTTGTTCTCCAAGTGGCTTCTCGTCAAGTTGATGTAACTGCGGAATTCATTCGTTCAATCCTCTGTTCGAATGATATTGTGAAGATTCATGTTGCATATATATCCTTTGTTTTGTTTTGATTCTGGTATTCGAGTTGCTTCGATGTCAAATGTTGATTCCATACCCTTCCTAATCGGCGTTCTCATATTTCTATGGGAGTGCTAATTCTTCTTGACCATCGAGAGTTTCATGTTAATCCTTTTTCAACCGGCGTGCCTTCTTTTCAAGTTACTCCATACGGACGTCGTTGAGAAATCTGACGATTTGTCTGTTTCATTCATACCAAGTTGTCTTTGTTTTTCCCACACTCCCACCCTTTTTCTTCTTGGAGCCAGAAAATCTCAGATGAAGTATCCATTTTATTCATGTGATATTTCTTCATTCATTCCCTTCAATGTTCTTATCCGGTGATTTATCGTGAAGATGCTCAAGAGCTTCAAGTTCATCATTCTTAATTCTAATATTCTGCCGGTGGATGTAATTCAAGAATTCGGTGTTGATCTTATCCTTGTCCTCATTTCACAATGCTTTCTTATTCCGGTGCACCAATTAATCATTCTCCTCTTGTTATTCATATCCGGAGTGCTGAAGATTCATAATTCCATTCTTAATCCGTTGAAGCTATTTTTGAGGATTATAATCTTATTCAAGCCATTTAATTCAACCGGTGCATTATCTCTTAAGCAATCTTTCCCAACGGTGATTTCTTTTGAGTGGGCCCTAACCCACAGGTCTTTTTCCAGGATCTTACCTGACTCTTCTATTTTTCTGGAGTTATACTCAAATTCTTTTCATGTGTGACGTAAGAATGATTTCCATCAGTCACATGCCTTCTCCAAGCATGTTTCAATCATTTCCATCTTTAGCTCCACCTTCCTCTTGTCATTCATCCGGAGTGCTCAACAATTCTTATGGCATTTCTCGTCTTCAATCTCAACATTTGGAGACCGGAGAAGTGTTTATGTTAATTCTTGGCCCGTCTTCTTGAAGATTTGTGGTTCTAGCTTCATGCCATCCTCATTATCGTTTTGATTGTGTGGAACCCTTTTATGCCATCCGAAGCTTTTCATGAATTCTTTTCTTTGTGATCCTCCGAAGGCCATCATTTCAGAATATTTCTTCGTTCTCAGTTTTCAACTTCGTCCTCCAAATATTCTTCATTGATGTCTCTTCGTTCGTCTCCATATTCTTACGGTGGTTCTTTCAAGTTACCCTTCCGTTGTTATCGTTTTTATTCACTCGTTCTTTTCATAATCCTACCGATGGTTCGTCGAAGATTTATCCAAGCTTGTGCTAGATCTCTCTTTAATTCTTTCCAACGAGAATAAGTAATATGCCAAATCCTTTGGTTGTCATCAATTTAAATTGGTGAAGGAGATGCATAACATAACTCTTATTCTTGTTCCTTCAGGTGATTTAATTCTTTTGTCTGGAGCTTGTTCATCATATCATATTCTCGCTTCTAAGTTGTTCATCTTGTTTTTCGGAGCTCCAAGTTATTTCAATGATATCATTTCAACTTCATCTAATTCATCACAGGCCTTGAATCTTATTCTTTTCATCTTTCACTTCTCATGCTTTCATTACCGGAGTTCTCTTGGTGGTTCATCATGTTTTAATTCATCCTCGAAGTCTTCATCAAGATTCTTGTTGGAGCTCAAGCATTCTTCATCATGCTTCCAATTGCAATTCTTTCTACCTTATCTTTTCAGATGGTGTTATGTCATTCTTGACAATTCCTTCATGTTTCATGATTCACGAGTTATCAAGAATGAGTTATTTAAACCCATCATTTTCTTCTTCAGGAGATCTTTCCAACCCTTCAATTTATTCGTTGGAGTAATCTTGGGTTGTATTTCACCTAAAAGCTTTCCCTGAGAATTGTTGCTATTATGGTGCTTGTAAATGACCCAAGTTCTTCATTTATCATTCCGGTGAACTAAGTTTTTCATCTCCTTGTTGATCTCAATCCAATCAATTGTTTTCCAATAGTGGCTGGTTGTCACCTCATAATTTTGAGATGTTTTCCATAAGCCCACATGAACCTCATTCGTTTCGTTGTTGATTTTCCATCAACCACGTTCAACACTTCTTCGTAAGGATGCTCTTCAATTCATTTTGGGAGAAGTTGTCATTTTTCTTCTCCATTCATTCCTTTCTTGATTTATATGCTATTCTGTCATTCCGGAGGCTTTGTGATATTGCTCTCTCCAAACCATCATCTTGTTTTCTTTTCAAGATCATGTTCTTTCCCTTGCTTATCATTTAACCGGAGTGTTGTATTCTTCATTCTAGTTCCGTCATCTTATCAAGTTTTGCCTATCTTTTAACCGGAGTGCTGTCTGAATCTTTCTTACCCTTGTGCCATTCTTTTAATAGTTTCGGAGGCAATGTGTTGTTGTTTTCTTCAAGTTTCATCCCATCTTCTCAAGTTCTTGTTAATTCCTTCCATTTTCAGACGGAGTGCTGTCCAAATTCTGTCATTCTTATTCCTTGGCTATACCCTTGCAGTTTCATATTCTTTTGGTTCGTAAGCTCTTGTTTCATGTCTTTCAACCTACAAGGTTCTCTTTGTGTTCATTGTTCCTCCTTTTACCGGAGTGCTTTCATCTTCGTTCATCTCTGTTGTATTCTTTCTTTCAACTTGTTCAAACTCTCAAGGTTCTTTGGTTTCACTCGTCTGTCAAAGAAGCAACTTTGTTTTACCTCTTCTTTTTCGTTTCTACCCGGTGATATCTCTAGGATCTCGGGTCGAGATCCTCGGTTAGTGTGGGAGAGTTGTGACGCCCGAGACCGACGTCCCAGAAGATTCTAGAAGATTCCAGATGTTCCGGGTTGCCCGGGTGTTCTTTGTGCTTGTGTTATTTATTTTTTTCGCATTGCATCATGTCATCATGCCATCATCTCATTAATTGTTGCAACTAAATAAATCGTGTGGGCCTTCGGTCCATTTAAATCGAGGGAAGGTGACTTCTCTTTATAACATATAAAAGCCTCCTAATAATTATGGAGCTATATTAAAAATATTCCAATTGTTTGGGATCACCGTAACACACTTACAATATTTCCCCATGTCTTTTTCACTTCGAGTTCTCCTACAAAAACCTTGCCAATAATTCTTTTCCGTTGTTTCGAGGTTCCTCCAAAAATTCTAACATTTTTGGACACTTCAATAATCAAGTCTTAGTTCAAAACTATTTGAATTAAATTCAAATATGTTTGAATTATTTTCCGATCACGCCTTTTCTATTTTTCTCGGACCGTGCTCTTTTTATGATGCCCGAGAAAATTACTCCCATGTGCTATTTTGCCCTAACACCCTCTGCACTCTTTCTTCTCTTTTTATTTCGGCTAAAGAAATAAAAATAAAAGGCAGCCAGCCTTTTAGGCCCAGCCTCCCTTCCCTCCAGCCTCTCAGGCCTCCCGCGGCCCAGCCGGCCCATCTCCTTCTCAGGCCTGCGGCCCACATCTCCTCCTGGCCCACTCCAGCCCGTTCCTACCCCGAACCCTAGCGCTCGCAGCCTCCCATCGCTCAGCCGCCGCCACCCCTCGCACTCATCGCTCGTCCCGAGCCCCGCATCTCGTTTCCCTCTCGTTCCTCTCGTCCAGATCCTTTTCCCTCTCCTCGACCCTGCATCCTCTCTCGCTCGCCTCGCCTCTTCCACCCCGCATCGCCGCGCCCATCCCCGACGCGCGGGAGCCGCGACCCCGAGGCGCCCCTCCAGCCTCGACCGTCCCCATGCGGCCGTCCTCAGGCAGCCCGCGCCCGACGCCTCCGCTGGACCTCCAGCCGCGACCTCCCTCCAGCACCGCCAGGGAGTTCGACCTCCCTCCGCACCGGAGCAGCCCGGCCAGGCCAGGCTCCCGCCGCCCCCTCGGCCAGGCAGCGCGCGAGCGTCGCGCCTCCCTGGTCCCTGCCTCTGCACGCGCCAAGGCCAGAGCCCCCTGGAGCCCCGCAAGATGGCCAGCGCCCGAGGCCTGCTGTCTCCTTCCAGCGCCAAGTCCTCGTCCCTCAGGCCCCTCCTCCGTCGCCTTCTTCCCTCGTCTCCGTCATCCAGCGCGGCCTCGAACAGCTCCCTCGTCCAGCGCCCGTCCTCAACTGCGCCGCCTCACCAACTCCCTCGCCTTGCTGCGTTTTGTTGCCATGTACTGCTGCTGTTTTCTTTTTGTTGTTTTCGTCAAGTGCACGAGGACCTCAAGTTCGGCAAGTACGACTACACGAGGAATCACCAAGAACCCCTTCGTCGCCAAGTTCGGACCGACGACAAGTACCTCGACGACGTGTACATCTACACCGAGTTTGGACCGACGAACGTTTTGAGTCCTCAAGTACCACGACGCCGTCGAACGCCAAGTACCTCTACATGACCGACAAGTACCACGGCGACCCGACCAAGTACCCCGACATCGATGACAGGAACAACTACGGACGAGAACGACTACATGTACAAGTACCACTACTTCCACTACCGTCGACGCACCAAGTACCACTACCGTCGCCCGAACGTCTACCGTCGCCCCGTGTACCTCTACGAACTCGACGCTCGAACGACTACCGTCGACCATCGAAGACCCCGTGAACAACTACTTCCACTACCGCTATGTGAACCACTACTTCCTCTTCGGGAACGTGAACGCCTTCTTCCTCTACGTCTCGAACCGCCCCGAAACGCACGCTTCGAAGGTATAACCCCGAGACGACCCCGTGGATGAATGCTTGTGCTTGTTGTGTTGTATGAGTTGTGCTCGCTTGTGCTTCGTGCCGTTTCGTCCGTTTGTCATGTCCTCGGTTGCCTCGTCGCCGACCCGTGGGAACCCGGTGACGGGATCGCCCCACGTTTCATCTCATTCGACTCGTTCACTCCACCTTTTGCTTTTGCACCGGTCCCTCAACGAGTTACCGGTATCGATATGATGTCGTTGCATCATTTCCGGATCGTTGCCGTGGCACCCTTTTCCTTCCACCAAGGTGACAATTACCTCCTTATCTTCTTCTTGTTAACCTTTTAATAAACTTGCATAAACTTGATCATGTCATCCGCATCATATTAACAACATTAGTATGTGTGAATTGTTGTTTGTTTATAATTATTAAACATGCTCATGGGGATTTTTCCGGATATGTTGTTGTTTCTTCCGGCCTCATTTAAAATGTCTTAATAGTGTAGGTTTATTATTGTTTCACCTCTTGCCATGTTAAAACATTTAATCTTGTCTTGTAAATAACGAGAGTCAATTAAATAATTAATGTGGCATTTCGTCAATTTGCAACTCGTTGCATATTGAGCCCCACTTAACTTGTAGTATTGTTTGTGCACTTTGCCATGCCATGCATATTTAAACCGGACATGCATCATGCTCGCTTGTGCATCGTATGCCATGTTCTTGCTTGTGTGTTTACCGTGTTGTTTCTTTCTTTCCGGTTGCTTCTCTTGTTAGCTTCGGTTTCGTTCCGGAGTTGTGAGGATTCTCTCGTCTGTTGCTCTGTCTACTTCGTGGATCCGTTCTTCTCCCTTGTGGAATCCCAGGCAAGATGACCGAACCCGGATACCATTACTATTTTTGCCTATTGCTAGTAGTCTCGATCTATAGTTTTGCCTCGATGCCCATGTCTTCCTGTCAGCCTCCTATTGTAACCTTGAACCTGTTTAACCACCCTACCTATGCAAACCTTTGATTGGCTATACGTAGGCTCGCTCAGCCCCTCTTATAGCATTGTTAGTTGCAGGTGATTGGCTATACATATTCTACGAAGATCTTTTATCGGTCAGAACCGCATAACAACATACGTTGTTCCTTTTGTCATCGGTATGTTACTTGCCCGAGATTCGATCGTCGGTATCTCCATACCTAGTTCAATCTCGTTACCGGCAAGTCTCTTTACTCGTTCCGTAACACATCATCTCGTGACTAACTCATTAGTCTTTTGCTTGCAAGGCTTATTGTGATGTGTGTTACCGAGAGGGCCCAGAGATACCTCTCCGACACTCGGAGTGACAAATCCTAATCTTGATCTATGCCAACACCACGAATACTTTCGGAGACACCTGTAGAGCATCTTTATGATCACCCAGTTACGTTGTGACGTTTGATAGCACACAAGGTGTTCCTACGGTATTCGGGAGTTGCATAATCTCATAGTCATAGGAACATGTATAAGTCATGAAGAAAGCAACAGCAGTAAAACTAAACGATCATAGTGCTATGCTAACGGATGGGTCTTGTCCATCACATCATTCTCCTAATGATGTGATCCCGTTGATCAAATGACAACTCATGTCTATGGCTAGGAAACATAACCATCTTTGATCAATGAGCTAGTCTAGTAGAGGCATACTAGGGACATACTGTTTTTGTCTATGTATCCACACATGTACTAAGTTTCCGGTTAATACAATTCTAGCATGAATAAAAGACATTTATCATGATATAAGGAAATACAAATAACATCTTTATTATTGCCTCTAGGGCATATTTCCTTCAGTACCGTGATCAACCTTGCTCTAAATACCACCTGATGTCACCCGACAAGACGTCGAGTCGTTCGGAGGCCCAATCATTCACGGTACACACAAAAACAGTGAAGAACAAGACGAACAATTTTGTAATAGTCGGCGTAGACGACGAAGTAGCAGATCGGTTCTTCGGATCTAGCGATGCAAGAAAACCAAAGAATAATACTTACGAACGAAATCGAAGAGTTCGAACCGCGCGCGTAGCAGCAACTAAATCTCTCAAAGATTAGCAAATAAACTCACGTATTTGGCGTACCCAAACATGGTACTTTTCTGGTATTTTTCTTAACCCTCTCTTCCCCCTTTACACGACCGACTCCCGACCATCATATAGTGCACGCAGGCACGTACGTACACAAGATTCCTTGGACGACACGAATCCTATCTACTAGAAAAAAAACGTTTCTCCTCCTATGATTGGGAGAGAGGAAAACAAACCTTCTAAAACTAACTCACGTAATAACTAGTATTTGACCCGAAAACAAAGGGAAACAACTGGTGCGATCTGATTGCCTTCAGATCTCAACTTCTTCTCGATGGATAACTTCATATTTCTAGGAATTAAAAAAAACTATATGCTCCTTACGTGACCTGAACTGGCAACGAACCAACGATGGTCCACCTGCTTGGCGTTCTAAACGTTGGCTTGATTTATTCAGGCTTAGGATCTGATACTAGAATAGGCATCCGTATTTTTCCAATAAAGAAAAATTCTTCTGCCTTGGCCTTCTCCATTGGTTCTGACAGCAACTCCTTTTGAACTGGTGTAGGTTGGATCGTTATTTTATGTGAAATATTAGCCTTGGTGCCGATGGTCACATCAACGGTAGTACCGGTCGAAGCTTGCGGAAGTAAATTTTTAGTGCCGCCAAGGGGGCGGTAGTACCACACCGAAGTGTTGCGGTAGTACCGCACCAGACGCGGTACTAAAAAATTACTTCCGCGTCCATCATGGTAGTACCGCTCCGTAGGAGCGGTAGTACCATTACGCGTCAGAGCGGTAGTAGCGCTGTCAAACAGCGGTAGTACCGCTCGGGGTCAGATCCGAAAGCGGATCTGGACAATGAATGCGTGGGACGGGCGAACGGTACTACAGCTGATCACAACAACTTGGTAGCAACATACTTACTAGCATTTCTACTGCACTACAACTCTCCTACACCCTAATCTTCCATGGATAAGGTCAAAAAGACCACAAGAACAACATGCATCTCCCCAAAACCTAGAAACAACAAACTAGCAAAAAGAAGAGGGGATTTTGGGGAGAAACCTTCATCCATGGCAAGAGGTCAAGGTGGGGAACGATCCCACCAGTCGGAATGTGAGGAGAGTGGCCGGGGACAGAGATCCGGCGAGGTCCTCCGGCGTCGTTCTTGAGAGAGAGAGAGAGACGACGTGGGGGAGACGAGATGAATGGGTATGGGGGAGTTAGAACTCCCCCTGCCCGCTTATAACCCCCAGTCGTTCAAATAAAAGCGGTAGTACCGCGTTCATCGCGGTAGTGCCGCCCGGGCGGAAGTACCGCACGCAGGGCGGTAGTACCGCTCTTCCAGCGGCAGTAAAAAATTACTGACGTGCTGGTTGCGGTAGTACCAGAGTTCTCCTTGCGGTAGTACCGTGACAGATCACGGTAGTACCGCTCCATCAAGAAAATGCAAGTTTTGACAAGAAGGCTTAAGCAAAGCAACTGCGGGCAAGAGCGCACACACACAGCAAACGGAAGGAGAGGCAACAAACAGCTGAAACAACACAAGAGACACTCCTCCTTGAAGAAGGTCGGTGGCTGAAGCCACCTATGTTTGAGTTATTTGGTATGGTCCTACAAAGAATTATCCTTGGGCCCATGACCAACACTCGTCTTGAAGCACTCATGCCATCTAACATGGCAAAAATAAAGACTTGATCGATTTATGCATAACAGGGGGAGGAAGAGTTCATTGAGAGAACAATACTCCCCCTATGTCCATGCCTACATCTAGGCAAGATAATCATGTTGAGTGGGAGGAGGGTGTGCAATGTTTCAAGCCACATTGCTCAAATCTATGATATTTAGCTCATGCCTTAACTCGCGAAATCTTGCTTCACCCAATGGCTTCGTGAAGATATCTGCAAGGTTATCATGAGTGTTTACATAGTGAAGCTCTATTTCTCCTCGCCGAATATGATCCCGGATGAAGTGATACCGAATCTCAATATGCTTCGTCTTGAAGTGTTGCACCGGGTTGAGAGAAATCTTGATGGCACTTTCATTGTCACACCAAAGGGGCACTTTGTCACAAGTAACACCGTAATCCTTTAAAGTTTGCCTCATCCATAGAAGTTGAGCACAACAACTGCCAGCTGCCACATACTCTTCTTCGGTGGACGAGAGAGACACACAACTTTGCTTCTTGGAAGACCAACTTACCAGAGAGCAACCAAGGAATTGGCACCCTCCGGAAGTGGACTTCCTATCCACTTTGTCTCCTGCCCAATCCAAATCATAGAAACCTACAAGGTTGAAGTTTTCTCCTCTTGGGTACCATAAGCCAAAGTTTGGGGTATGAGCAAAATATCGAAAGATTCGCTAGACTGCCACAAATTGACTTTCCTTAGGTGAGGCTTGAAACCGTGCACAAATTCCCACACTCAACATAATATTCGGTCTAAATGCACAAAGGTAAAGCAAGGAACCAATCATAGAACGATATACCTTTTGACCCACCGCTTTACCATGGGGATCAATGTCAAGTTGGCACTTGATTGGCATTGGGGTAGTAGCCGGCTTGACATCACTTAGATTAAACCTCTTGAGCATGTCTTGAGTGTACTTGGCTTGTTTGATGAAGATTCCTTCTCTTCTTTGCTTAATCTCAAACCCAAGGAAGTACTTCAACTCTCCCATCATGGACATCTCAAAATGCGTGGTCATGAGTGCGGCAAACTCATCATTGAAAGCTTTGTTAGGTGAACCAAAGATAATATCATCAACATATAGTTGGCAGACAAACAACTCCCCTTTGACCTTCTTAGTAAAAAGAGTGGGGTCGATTTTCCCAATTTCAAACCCACGATCTTGCAACAACTCGGTAAGATGCTCATACCATGCACGTGGGGCTTGTTTAAGGCCATATAGTGCCTTATCGAGTTGATACACGTGATTGGGGAACTTAGGATCCTCAAACCCCGGGGGTTGTTTGACATATACCAACTCATTAATAGGACCATTAAGAAATGCACTTTTCACATCCATTTGTTGCAACTTAAAGTTATGATAAGAAGCATAGGCAAGCAACAAACGGATAGATTCAAGGCGAGCAACGAGGGCAAGGGTTTCACCGTAGTCGATACCCTCGACTTGGGAGTGGCCTTGAGCCACCAAAGGCGCCTTGTTGTGAATGACAATGCCGTGAGCATCCTGCTTGTTCTTAAAGATCCACTTGGTTCCGATGACATTATGGTTCTCCTTTGGCCTCGGCACCAGACGCCACACTTTGTTGCGCTCGAAGTTGTGGTGTTCTTCATGCATGGCATTAAGCCAATCAGGGTCTTCGAGCACCTCATAGACCTTTTGAGGTTCAACACAAGAGACAAAAGCTTGATGAGGACAATAGTTTGCTAATTGTCTACGAGTGCTTACCCCCTTTGTGATGCTTCCAAGAATATTCTCCATGTGATGTTCTCTAGAAGCAAGCCTGGAGACAATTTTTGCAGCACGACGCTCCAATTGCTCTTCAAGTGATAATTGAGGAGCACTGAGTTGATCATCTTGAGCGACGTCAAGAGCTTGATCTTGATAGTGAGCTTCCTCTTGATCTTGATCTTGCTCAGAGGAGAGAACTTGGCCATGTGCATCATTTGGTGGCTCACCACCATCTTGTGATTGATCTTGCACTTGGCCTTGTTCGTCCGGTTGAGGGCCTTCACTTTGTTCTTCGGAAGCATGTGGGTCTTGGGTTGATGATGGTTCCACTTGTGTGGAACATTGTCCTTCTCCTTCGGCCACAAGGGGTTCCTCGATGGGTAGGATATAGCCAACACCCATTCTTCTTATGGCTTGAGGAGGAATTTCATCACCTACATCACAAGTACCACTTTGCTCCACTTGGGAGACGTTATTCTCATCAAACTCCACGTTACACGTCTCCTCAATGAGTCCATTGGACTTGTTGAGGACACGGTAAGCATGAGCGTTTGTAGATAACCAACAAATATGCCCTGAGCTCTAGACTCAAATTTAGACAAACGAGCACCTTTCTTGAGGATGAAACACTTACACCCGAACACCCGGAAGTACTTGAGATTGGGCTTGTTACCGGTAAGAATCTCATACGGAGTCTTGTTCAAGCCTTTGCAGAGATAGAGCCGATTGGATGCATGACACGCGGTGTTGATGGCTTCGGCCCAAAAGTTGTATGGAGACTTGAATTTTGCCATAATGGTCCTTGCTACGTCCATCAATGTCCGGTTCTTTCTCTCCGCTACACCATTTTGTTGAGGGGTATAAGGTGCGGCATATTGATGTTTGATCCCCTCATCACTAAGAAACTAATCCAAGATGTAGTTCTTGAACTCGGTGCCGTTGTCACTTCGGATCATCAAATTCTTTGCCTCATGTTGACGTTGAGCTTCATTTGCAAAGTTGATGACGGTTTGTTGGGTCTCACTCTTCTTCTTGAAGAAATATACCCATGTGTATCTTGAATAATCATCTACAATCACCAAGCAATACTTTCTGCCCCAAGACTATCAAAGGATGGAGGCCCAAAGAGATCCATGTGAAGGAGCTCAAATGGTCTTTTTGAGTAGATGATAGTCATGGGAGGGTGACCGTCTCATGTAACTTTCCTTCAAGACAAGCATTGTGATACGTCACTTTTCCAAACACTTTTGCCCTTGTTTTGGACTCTAACTTGCATGATTTGAATGGAACTAACCCGGATTGACGTTGTTTCCAGCAGAACTGCCATGGTGTTGTTTTTGTGCAGAAATAAAAAGTTCTCAGAATCGCGTGAAAATCAACGGAGAATTATTTTCAGAAAATCTAAAAAATATCTGCAATAAGATCTGCACCGGGGGGCACACCCTGTCCTCGAGGGTGGGGGGCGCGCCCCCCTTCCCAGGGCGCGCCCCCTGCCTCGAGGGCCCCCCGATGCTCCACTGACGTATCCCTGGGTCCTATATATTCCGTTTCGTGGAGAGAAAAATCAAGGAGAAAAAATTATCGTGTTTTACGAGATGGAGCCGCCGCCAAGCCCTAATCTCTCTCGGGAGGGCTGATCTGGAGTCCGTTCGGGGCTCCGGAGAGTGGAGATCGTCGCCATCGTCATCATCAACCTTCCTCCGTCACCAATTCCATGATGCTCACCACCGTGTGTGAGTAATTCCATCGTAGGCTTGTTGTACGGTGATGGGTTGGATGGAATCTATCATGTAATCGATTTAGTTTTGTTAGGGTTTGATCCCTAGTATCCACTATGTTGTGAGATTGATGTTGCTATGACTTTTCTATGCTTAATGCTTGTCACTAGGGCCCAAGTGCCATGATTTCAGACATGAACCTATTATGTTTCCATGAATATATGTGTGTTCTTGATCCTGTCTTGCAAGTCTATAGTCACCTAGTATGTGGTATGATCCGGCAACCCCGAAGTGACAATAATCGGGACCACTCCCGGTGATGACCATAGTTTGAGGAGTTCATGTATTCACTATGTGTTAATGCTTTGGTCCGGTACTCTATTAAAAGGAGGCCTTAATATCCCTTAGTTTCCAATAGAACCCCGCTGTCACGGGAGGGTAGGACAAAACATGTCATGCAAGGTATTTTCCATAAGCACGTATGACTATATTCGGAATACATGCCTACATTGCATTGATGAACTTGAGCTAGTTCTGTGTCACCCTAGATTATAACTTCTACATGATGAATTGCATCCGACGTAATTTTCCATCACCGTTCCAATGCCTACGAGCTTTACCTATATTGCTTGCCGCTTATTTACTTTTCCATTGCTACTATCACAAAAACTACAAAAACACTATCTTTACTTTTATTGCTGGTACCGCCACTATCATATTACTTTGCTACTAAACTACCTTGCTGCAGATACTAAGTTTCCAGGTGTGGTTGAATTGACAACTTAGCTGCTAATACTTAAGAGTATTCTTTGGCTCCCCTTGTGTCGAATCAACAAATTTGGGTTTAATACTTTACCCTCGAAAACTGTTGCGATCCCCTACACTTGTGGGTTATCAAGACTATTTTCTGGCGCCGTTGCCGGTGAGCATAGCTCTATTCTTTAAGTCACTTGGGATTTATATCTGCTTATCACTATGAAGAATTTGAAGGACTCAAAATCCAAGATCTTACCCTCAACTACGAGGGGAGGTAAGGAACTGCCATCTAGCTCTGCACTTGATTCTCCTTCTATTATGAGTAAACTTGCGACACCTACTCCTGCTATTGAATCTGATATGTCGTATGTTCTTGATGATGCTACTTCTGCTATGTATGATGAAACTATCTCTATGCCTGATACTGTGCCACTAGGTGAATTTCTAGATGAACAAATTGCTAAAGTTAGGGAGAGTGCAAATGTTGATGATATTTATGAAAGTGATGATGAAACTACTCCCAATAGATATGAATTGCCTATTGTGCCTGAGGGTTATGTTATGGATGAAGAAACTGCTAGAGACTTTCTTGCTTGCAATATAGATATGATCTTAAGAAGTTATTAGCTAAGCTAAAAGAAAAGTCCTTGAATGCTAGAATGAAACATGAACCTGCTTTTGCTACTTCACCTATATGTGTCACTTCAAAGGATTATGAATTCTTTGTTGATCCTAAGTTAATTACTTTGGTTGAATCTGATCCTTTCCATGGCTATGAGTCTGAAACTGTTGTGGCACATCTTACCAAGTTGAATGATATAGCCACCCTGTTTACCAATGATGAAAAGATTCGTTACTACTTTATCCTTAAGCTATTTCCTTTCTCCTTAAAGGGTGATGCTAAGACTTGGTTTAATTCTCTTGATCCTGGTTGTGTGCGTAGTCCCCAGGATATGATGTATTACTTCTCTGCTAAATATTTTCCCGCTCATAAGAAACAAGTTGCCTTACGGGAAATATATAACTTTGCTCAAACTGAAGAAGAGAGTCTCCCACAAGCTTGGGGGAGGCTTCTCCAGTTACTTAATGCTTTGCCTGATCATCATCTTGAGATGCATGATATACTTGATGTCTTTTATAATGAACTAACTGATGCTTCCAGAGACCACCTGGATAGTTGTGCTGGTTGTGCTTTCAGGGAAAGAACAGTGGAACAAGCTGAATTACTATTGAATAATATGCTAGCCAATGAAAATATTTGGACGCTTCCTGAACCAGCCCCTAAGCCAACTCCGAAGAAAAGAGGTGTTCTATTTCTTAGTCCTGAAGATATGCAAGAGGCAAAGAAATCTATGAAAGAAAAACGGTATTAAAGCTGAAGAGGTTAAGAATTTACCGCCTATTGAAGAAATACATGGTCTTGATAACCCGACACAGGTAGTAAAGGTAAATTCTCTTTATAGATTTGATGAAGGTGATATTCCTCATTATAAGTCTAATAGCCAATGCTTAGATGAGTTTGACAATTTCATTGTGAAACGAGAAAACTTCAATGCTTATGTTGGTAGACAATTACAACACAATGCTCATATGATTGAACGCTTGAGTGATTATCTGTCTAGTGCTAAAGACGAACTGAAACTTATTAGCATACATGCTTCTATGGTCACCACTCAAGTAGAACAAGTACTTAAGGCTCAAAATGATTTGCTCAATGAATTAAATAGTAAGAACAATGACTATGCTGTTAGAGTTGCAACTAGAGGTGGTAAAATGACTCGGGAACCTCTGTATCCTGAAGGCCACCCTAAGAGAATTGAACAAGATTCTCACAGAGCTAATTTAGATGCACCTAGTTCTTCTAAGAAGAAGAAAAATAAAAATGATAGAACCTTGCATGCTTCTAGTGAACCTATAGCTCACCCACCTGAGAGCCCCAATGATATATCTGCTTCTGATGCTGAGACACAATCTGGTAATGAACATGAACCTAGTGATGATATTAATAATGATGTTCATGATGATGCTCAACCTAGCAATAATAATGATGTAGAGATTGAACCTGATGTTGATCTTGATAACCCACAATCAAAGAATCAACGTTACGATAAGAGAGACTTTGCCGCTAGGAAGCACGATAGGGAAAGAGAACCATGGGTTCAGAAACCCATGCCTTTTCCTCCGAAACCATCCAAGAAAAAGGATGATGAAGATTTTGAGCGCTTTGCTGAAATGATTAGACCTATCTTTTTGCGTATGCGTTTGACTGATGTGCTTAAAACAAATCCTTATGCCAAGTATATGAAAGATATTATTACCAACAAAAGAAAGATACCTGAAGTAGAAATATCCACCATGCTTGCCAATTACACTTTTGAGGGTGGAATGCCTAAGAAATTAGGAGATCCAGGAGTACCTACTATACCTTGCTCCATTAGGAGAAACTATGTTAAAACTGCTTTGTGTGATCTTGGAGCCGGTGTTAGTGTTATGCCTCTCTCTTTATATCGTAGATTTGACTTGAGTAAGTTGACACCTACTGAAATATCTTTGCAAATGGCTGATAAATCAACTGCTATACCTATCGGTATTTGTGAGGATGTGCCTATTGTTGTTGCAAATGTTACTATTCTACCGGACTTTGTTATACTTGATATTCCCGAGGATGATAGTATGTCTATTATTCTTGGAAGACCTTTTTGGAATACTGCAGGGGCTGTTATTGATTGCAACAAAGGCAATTTCACTTTTCATGTCAATGGTAATGAGCATGTGGTTTAACATACTTATTGTTGGGGACATACATATCCCCATTGAGGTAACATAGTATTTTTCGAAAATTCTTTGGTTTCATGTTACTCGGAAAGAGTTTATTAACAAGACCTGATCAACCTTGTTAATGGATTCCTTTTGATGAACATGGGATAGGTGAATTTAGATAGCACAAACCTTCTGTACCCTCCTTTTACTTTCTGTTAATTAGGTTAAATAAAAGAAAAATAACATTATCTGTCTGTTTCCAGACTTATCCATGCAATAAAAAAAATACCCCAAAAATAAAAGTTCTCCAAATGCCAAGAAAATGAAATATGTTTTTTTCTATAATATTTAAGAAAATATGGCGCTGAACACACAGCGAGGGGAGCCAGCACATGACCTCGAGGGCACAGGGCGCGCCCCCCTACCTCGAGGGCCCCACGTGGCCCCCCTCCACTTATCCTTTCACCCATGCTCTTCTTCTTCCTCCCAAAAAAAATCCCCAACCAGCTCAAACCCGAGTTCTAGCTCGTTTTGCTGCCATTTTCGATCTCCTTGCTCAAAGCACCATTCACCAAACTGTTTGGGGGAGATTATTCCTTGGTATGTGACTCCTCCATTGGTCCAATTAGTTTTTGTTCTAGTGCTTTATTTGTTGCAAATTTATGCTGCTGTGGTGACCTTGTTCTTGAGCTTGCATGTCAAATTTTCTTGGTCCCAAGTAGTTCTAATGCATGATATAGCCTCTAGGCACTTGTAGGAGTTGTTGCTATCATTCTTGTTGAGTTTGGTTAACTTTTATTGTGAGTTACTAAAATTTTTAGAAAAATGTCTAGGAAAAACTTCCAAGGTGGTCCTTTAAGGAAGCAAGGACCGAGGCTTGCGTTCCGTGATCCCGACAATGAACCACCGGGGGATGCTGATGTACGGCCTTGTGAATGGCCGTCGGATGAATTTATGAGTCAAGCGAGCATCAAAGATGAATTTTACGCATATGTGCGTAACGTTGACCTCGAGGACTTCATGCAAGATAAGTGCCTCCTATACCGTGGCTTGACTGATAGCTTTGTGAGAAGGTTTAAATTTTCATCTTCACGTAATTCTTACACTGTCTTGTTTGATCTATATGATAAATCTTATACCATGGACTTAGAGGATTTTAATGAAGCCTGCAAGCTCCCACAGTGGGGTAGTATGAGTGATCCTCGTAAATCTGAATTTAGAGAATTCCTAGCTAGTATTATAGTGGGGGAATCCAGGGACATCACACAAGCCACCACTGGGAGCATACATTTTCCTGCTATTCATTACTTTGCTCTCTTTATCGGTAGATGCTTAAATGGTAAAGATGAGGCTTGTCACATGTGTGTCCCCGATCTTAGCATTCTCAGGAGTGTTGTACTAGGTGATAGGCAATATAATCTGGGAGCTATTGTTGCACGTAGACTACACCATAATGGTTTGTATAGAGATTTATTTGGTGGGATCTATGCTACTCGCATAGCCTGCTACCTTGGTGTATCTGTGCACCCGTATGATGACCCTTTACCTCCTGCTTATTTAGACTATAATGCTATGGCTAGTCACCGATTTATAGAGTGGGATAATCAAACTCTCAAATATCGACTAATCTTTAACCGGCAACATGCCATCCCTATTGTTCTTACTGCCCCTACTTTGTTTAACTTTCAGGAAAAGGGGAGATACACTATAACTATGGAGGAGGCGAATGCCCATTACAACATGACGGAGGCAGCCCGCCTTCGAGCTGCAGCTCAGCAGGCAGCATCTGCTGCATCTCAGTACGCCCCTTACTACAACTTTGGATATCCATCAGGCCAGTACTGGCCATAGACCAACTTAGGCCAAAATCCTAAGCTTGGGGGAGTACGTGTTTCTCACCGACTTACTTTCATGTTCACACTTATTCTAGTTGTCGGTGCTCACACTCTTTCACAGTACCATCCATGCTTACTTTCAATTTCTTTTTCTTAGTCTTTTTCTTGTGTCCTAGAAAAACCCAGAAAAACAAAAATATATTAGTTGTAGCTTCTAGCTAGTTTACCTTCTTTGCTAGTAGTAGTAACTAATAATGAAAACCCAAAAAGATTTCCCTTTCTTCTTTTGCTTGTTGGGAGCTTTCCCGTGTAAATAGTTTCTTTTCTTTTCTTTAGGGGTTAAGAGTAGAAGACCATGATGAAAATGCTTAGTGGCTCTCATACGCTTTGTCGTTGATTTAATCTTGAGCCATATTACCTTGTCTTCTCTCTTGTATCAAATGCCTGCTGATTCCAGCTTAGTCCAATGCACGTGCACTATTATTATTATCCACACCGTTCGGTCGTGCGAGTGAAAGGCAATAAGGATGATATATGATGAACTAATTGAGATGAGAAAAGCTGGTATGAACTCGACCTCTCTTGTTTTTGTAAATATGATAGCTCGTCGTTCTTAATTCAGCGTGTTATGAATGAAACATGCTTGCAATGACAATTAGAGATCATAGCTGCTTATGCCATGCTTAATTAGCTGAGAGTTTATAATGGTCTATCTTGCGTGCCAACATGATACTAAAATGGTTGTGATGTGGTTTGATGGGTGGTATCCTCCTCTGAACGATTTAAGTGACTTGACTTGGCACATGTTCACGCATGTAGTTGAAACAAATCAACATAGCCTTCACGATATTTATGTTCATGGTGATTTATATCCTACTCATGCTTGCATTTATTATTGGTTAATTTTAATGCATGTTCATGACCGTTATTGCTCTCTAGCTGGTCGCTTCCCAATCTCTTTCTAGCCTTCACTTGTACTAAGCGGGAATACTGCTTGTGCATCCACTTCCATAAACCCCAAAGTTATTCCATATGAGTCCACCATACCTTCCTTTATGCGGTATTTACCTGCCATTCCAAGTAAATTTGTATGTGCCAAACTCTAAACCTTCAAATGAAATTATGTTTTGTATGCTCGAACAGCTCATGTATCAACTAGGGTTGTCTATATCTTCCATGCTAGGTGGGTTATTCTCATGATGAGTGGACTCCGCTCATCATTCACGAGAAAATGGCTGGTAACCGGGATGCCCAGTCCCATGCTTAAAATCATAATAATTAAACAAAACTCCCCCAGGGTTGTTGCTTGTTTGGACAGTAACCCGGGATTCGGCTGACCATGGAGTGTGCTTGTTGGTGGTTGGGGGAGTATAAACTTTACCATTCCGTTTGGGAACCGCCTATAATGTGCGTAGCATGGAAGATATCGAGATTCTTGGTTGTTATGTTGACAATGAAAGTATACCGCTCAAAATGTTATTCAATCTCTATTTAAAAATCGAGCTCTGGCACCTCTACAAATCCCTGCTTCCCTCTGCGAAGGGCCTATCTATTTACTTTTATGTAGAGTCATCACCCTCTTATCAAAAAGCACTAGTAAGAGAGCACCTCTGTCGTTGCATGTATTACCATTGCATTGAGTGTGATCATGACTGGATCTCTTTTACCATGAATTACAATGTCTAGTCAGTCCTTGATCTTTAAAGGTGCTCTGCATTTATGTTTTGCGGTCTCAGAAAGGGCTAGCGAGATACCATCCTGTTATATCATATCATGATTGTTTTGAGAAGTGTTGTCATCTAAGGTTTATTATTATTGTTCACTAGTTGATTATGCCATTTATGTGAGTAGTCTTGAGACCTGAAAGCTATTGTGAATGTGGTTAGTTCATGATCTTATTGAAAACCTGAATGCTAGCTTACATATTTACAACAACAAGAGCAACCAGAGTTTGTCAAAGTTTTTCTTTATCACTTTTAGTTTATCAACTGAATTGCTTGAGGACAAGCACACTGCAAGCACGATCTTTGGCAAAGCTAACATTTGTTAGTCCACGGACATGGTCCCCCTTGAGAAGACTTTGCAAAGATCTCATATTGACATGGGCTAACCGGCGATGCCAAAGCCATCCCACATCAACTTTAGCCATTAGGCATGTCGCGGTCTATGTCGCGGTCTTAGTGGGTTGCTCCGAGAAGTTAACCACATAGAGACCGTTCTCGACATGTCCAACATAGGCTACTTTAAGAGTCTTGCTCCACAAGAGGGCCACGGTATCAATATCAAAGAATGTGGCAAAGCCCATGAGTGCAAGTTGACGAACAGAAAGTAAGTTGTATGCAAGGGACTCAACAAGCATGACTTTCTCGATCGTGAGATCATGAGAAACAACAACCTTGCCAAGCCCCAATACCTTAGAAGATGAAGCATCACCCCATTCGACGTTGGTGGCCATGGATGAACCTTGATGCACGTCCACCACCAAGTCTTTGCTTCCGGTCATATGATTTGTGGCTCCACTATCGAGCAACCATGATCCCCCACCGGAAGCAAACTCCTACATGAGATCAATGCTTGGATTTAGGTACCCATTTGGTAATGGGTCCTTTGAGGTTAGTAACAAGGGTCTTAGAAACCCAAATAGACCATTCAATGTACTCATAAGAAGAACCAACAAATTTAGCAAAGACATGACCATCACTAGCACGACATAAAACATATGAAGGATTAAAGGCGCCGGCTATGTTTGGTTGCATGGTGGGGTTTTTCTTGGCTCCACCACTTTTCACATTGTTCTTATTTTTAGAAGCACCCTCTCCCTCTTTCACAATGGTTTGTTTGAGAGGAGGAGGTTGCTTGGTCTTGTCGTTCTTCTTCTTCTTGGGCTTGGGAGCAAACCCAATTCCTTCCTTTGCCACAACTTCCTTTTGATTGCTCAAAAGATCGTTGAGGTTCTTCTCACCTTGTATACATGACACAAGGCCTTTCTCAAGCTGCTTCTTCAACTTGGCAGTCTCTTCAACAAGATGCACATGCTCGCAACATGGGTTAGTAGCATTTGCATTATCAATCAACACCATGCGAGGAAAGATAGCTTTCTCCTTGGTTAGCGAAACTTGAAGTTGATCATGAGACTCCTTTAGAGAAGCATGTACACTTTTCAAGGCCTTGTGAGCCTTGTCAAGCGTAACAAACTCCTCCTTGAGTCTAGCATGGTCAACCACAAGCTTTGCCTTCTCGGAATTAATCACACGAGAGACGACTAAAGCATGATCAAGATCTTTCCTTAATTTAGCATGATCATCGTTGTGTGACTCCTGAAGAGCCAAACGAAGACCACGCTCTTCCTCTAGAGCATTAGAGAGATTCGATATCTCATCGGCATAGTCTCGACTATGACCTTCCATTTTAGAAATGGTCTCCTCATGAGCCTCGATCATGTCATTGGCCTCACTGAGTTGTTCCAAGAGAGCAACGAAGTGCTTCTTGGGTTTGCCCTTGAGTTTGCTCATAAACAACTTAAATTCATTATCTTCCTCCTCTACCCCCTCACTCTCATCAATACAATCCGTCAATGAAGGATTAGAGGTGATGGTAGTGTTGATGTTGGGAGTTACCTTGTTGGTGGCCTTAGCCATGAGACACTTGGCGGTGATGTTCTCATTTGGTGAGTCAAAGAGAGATGAGCATGGAGTAGTAGCATTAGCAATGGTGGCCATGCTGACCATCTCATCATCTTCATCATCATCATCATCCTCAACATATTCTTCTTGGGCCACCAACCCTTTGGGAGGGGTCTTCTTGTTGAGGTTGTTCTTGTTGGGATAAGACTTGGCCTTGTCCTTTCGGATAAGCTTGCCTCCATAGTCTTCTCTTTTCTCATGTGGGCAATCTACAACAAAGTGGCTTACATTCCCACAGTTGAAGCACGTCCTCACTCGTTGCTTGCCCTTGTTGCCACTTGAGTTGTTCTTGTTGAAGTTGGGCCTTGAGTTCTTCTTGTTGCCCCAAAATTGCCGTGATGCAAGAGCCATGTGCTCATGATAGGCATATTTGGTGTCCTCGGGGAAACTCTCATCGTCATCCTCCTCCTCCTCCTCTTCCACACAAGCCTTGGCCTTCAAGGCAAGGTTAGGCTTCTTTGATTGTTGAGCTCTTAAAACCGCATTGTCGGCGGTCTTGTACAAGATCCTCATGGCAACGAACTCATCCAACACTTCACTTGATGACAAAGTGTGGAAGTCCGGTCTTTGGCGAATGACGGAGGACATGGCCTTGTGGTAAGGCATCATGGCCTTGAGAAACTTGCGTTTGATCCAATTGTCATCCGTGTCCTTGCTCCCATGATCTCGAAGTGAAACCACAAGAGTGGTTAATCTCCGATAAAGTTCACGGGGATCTTCATCTTCGATCATAGCAAACTCATTAGCTTCATCTTGCACAACTTCATAGTTTGAGCGTTGAATGCTTACGCTTCCCTTGTACATGGATCCAACATGCTCCCATGCTTCCTTGGCCACGGTGAAGGGTCGAAGATGTGCAATGTCTTCGGGAGGGACGGCATCTTGAAGTATGCAAAGAACGGACTCATTGAATTGATGATCCGCGGCTTCTCTTGGAGTTAAGTTGTCGGGATCATGTGGGTAGAAACCTTGCTCAATGATTCTCCAAAGATTAGTAGAACAATGATTTAAATGACGTCTAAAGCGAAACATCCAAGTAGCAAAATCAGAATTTTTCACAAACTTAGGAGGAGGACCAACGGAATTTAAATGCGGTGTAGGAATGGGTCCTCCATAGTGGGTAGGAGGAGCAGAGTGGGCAAAAATCTCAGTCCCATTCTTAGTAACCGGGACTTGCTCACTACTAGCTTCTCCCTTGTCGGGAATAGCCTCCGACACGTTGGTAGCGGGACGAACCACTTCCAACGGTGTGGTGGATAATTTGAGTCCCTCGAGTAATTCCTTAAACATGCCTTTGACCTTGGTCGCTAGTGATTCTCTCAATGTGTCCATCGCCACATTAAACTCCTCACGAGAGACCGCGGTTCCCCCATCGGACGTAGGCAAGGACGGAGTACCACTGGAGTGTCCCTCCGTCTCGAGTACGTTGTCACCCATACTCTTTGGACGGTAAAGTCCTTATAAAGAGACGAGGCTCTGATACCAATTGAAAGGATCGATGTGGTTGACTAGAGGGGGGGTGAATAGGCAACTAACAATTTTTAGCTTTTCTTAACCAATTTAAACTTAGCAACAAAGTAAGTTGTCTAGATATGCAACTAGATGGACAACTTAGGAAGCAATAATAACAACCACACAAGCAAGCAAGCTAAGGTATACAAAGAAAGCTTGCACAAGTAAAGGAAAGAAATAACCACAAGTGGAGTCGGTGAAGACAAGGATGTGTTACCGAAGTTCCTTCCCTTTGAGAGGAAGTACGTCTCCGTTGGAGCGGTGTGGAGGCACAATGCTCCCCAAGAAGCCACTAGGGCCACCGTATTCTCCTCATTCCCTCACACAATGCGAGGTGCCGTGATTCAACTAGTGGTGCCCTTGAAAGCGGCGACCAAACATTTACAAACAAGGTTGGGGCAACCTCCAACCGAATTGGAGGCTCCCAACGACACCACGAAGCTTCACCACAATGGAATATGGCTCCGAGGTGACCTCAACCGTCTAGGGTGCTCAAACACCCAAGAGTAACAAGATCCGCAAGGAATAGTGGGGGGAATCAAATTTCTCGTGGTGGAAGTGTAGATCGATGCCTTCTCAAGCAATCCCGAGGAAATCAACAAGTTTGATTGGCTAGGGAGAGAGATCGGGCGGAAATGGAGCTTTGAGCAACAATGGAGCTTGGCGAGGAAGAGGTAAGTCTTCTTGGGGAATAAGACCCCCTATATATAGTGGAGGGATAAATCCAACCGTTATCCCACAAATCTGCCCGCAGAGCGCGGTACTACCGCACATAAGTTGCGGTACTACCGCTCTGGGTGCGGTACTACCGCTGGCGCGATACAAGCCAGTACTAGCCCTGTTGCGTTAAAAAACCGGGCGGTAGTACTGCCAGAGCGGTACTACCGCACGTCCTTGCGATACTACCGCAAGGCAGGGTCAGACTGGTAGAGGAGAAGCGCGGACTAAATAAAATACATCTGTAGCTACATCCGCAGAGTTACGGTCGTTGCAAAAACCCGACACGATACTACCGCTTGCACGAAGCGGTACTACCGCGTAGGACGCGGAAGTAAAAGATTACTTCCGCTCCTACTACCGTACTAGTTATGACGCTGGGCCGGTCACACGGTACTACCGTGTCCATGGTACGGTACTACCGCATAGTGCGGTACTACCGCAGCCCTGAAGCGGTACTACCGTGGGGCCGTGCGGTACTACCGCATACTTTGAGCGGTACTACCGCATGTCAAGCAATGGTAGTAGTAGGATGCCACTGTTTTTGTACCGACAAGGAAAATAGCCGGAGCTCCAGAGAAGCAAAGGAAAGATGGTGCGAGTGAATAGACGTGTACGTGTTGATTACACCCAAACCTTTCCGAAGCGGTCCCCCTCTTAATAGTACGGCTTTCCTATGACTCAATTCCACCGAAAAGAAACAAAAGGAAACACCGTCTTCCATAGGTTCCGAGGGGCACTTAATCGTCTTGTGCCTAGGTGAGATATATCTGAAAAGCTCAGTGCACACGATTAGTCCGCAAAAGCATTGTCATCAATCACCAAAACAACTTAGGGAGAAATATGCCCTTACATAGACCACAACATGTCCCTAGTGAGCCTCTGGTTGACTAGCTCGTTGATCAACAGATGGTTGTGGTTTCCTGACCATGGACATTGGATGTCATTGATAACGGGATCACATCATTAGGAGAATGATGTGAGGGGCAAGACCCAATCCTAAGCAGAGCACAAGATCGAGTAGTTCATTTGCTAGAGCTTTTCTAATGTCAAGTATCATTTCCTTAGACCATGAGATTGTGCAACTCTCGGATACCGTAGGAATGCTTTGGGTGTATCAAGCGTCACAACGTAACTGGGTGGCTATAAAGTTGCACTACAGGTATCTCCGAAAGTGTCTCTTGGGTTGGCACGAATCGAGACTGGGATTTGTCACTCCGTATGATGGAAAGGTATCTCTGGGCCCACTCAGTAATGCATCATCATAATGAGCTCAATGTGACTAAGGAGTTAGTCATGGGATTATGTGTTACGGAACGAGTAAAGAGACATGCCGGTAACGAGATTGAACAAGGTATAGGGATACCAACGATCGAATCTCGGGCAAGTAACATACCGATGGACGAAGGGAATTGTATATGGGATTGATTGAATCCCAGACATCGTGGTTCATCCGATGAGATCATCGTGGAACACGTGGGAGCCAATATGGGTATCCAGATCCCGCTATTGGTTATTGGCCGGAGAGGCGTCTCGGTCATGTCTGCATTGTTCCCGAATCCGTAGGGTCTATACACTTAAGGTTCGGTGATGCTAGATTTGTAACGGGAAATTTTATGTGGTTACCGAAGGTTGTTCGGAGTCCCGGATGAGATCCCAAACATCACGAGGAGTTCCGGAATGGTCCTTAGGTAAAGATTTATATATGGGAAGTCCAGTTTCAGCCACCGGAAGAGTTTTGGGGGTCACCGGTATTGTACGGGACCACCGGAAGGGTTCCGGGGTCCACTGGGCGGGGCCACATGACCTGGAGGGCCTACTGGGCTGAATATGGGTGGGGACTAGGCCCTTAGTGGGCCGGTGCGCCCCCCAAGGGCCCAAGGCGCCTAGGGTTAGAAACCCTAGGGGGTGTGGGCGACTCCCACCTGCTTGGGGGGCAAGTCACCCCCTCCTGGCTGCCGCCCCCTCTAGATTGGATCTAGAGGGGCCGCCCCCCTCTCCCCTTCCCCTATATATAGTGAGGGGGTGGGAGGGCAGCCGCACCCCTCTCCTGGCGCAACCCTTCCCCCCTCCAACTCCTCCTCCTCCTCCGTAGCGCTTGGCGAAGCCCTGCCAGAGAACTGCAAGCTCCACCACCACGCCGTCGTGCTGCCGGAGCTCTCCCCTGAACTTCTCCTTCCCCCTTGCTGGATCAAGAAGGGAGAGATGTCCCCGGGATGTACGTGTGTTGAACACGGAGGCGCCGTCCGTTCGGCGCTTGGATCAGATCTTCCATGATTTGAATCGCCGCGAGTACGATTCCATCAACCGCGTTCTTGTAACGCTTCCGCTTAGCGATCTTCAAGGGTACGAAGATGCACTCCTTCTCTCTCGTTGCTAGCATCTTCTAGATTGATCTTGGTGACACGTAGGATTTTTTTGAATTATTACTACGTTCCCCAACAGCTACTTGTCATGATCTTTGTAACTACTAGCCTCGAGCTACGTTTTAAGTAAACATATACATGTGGGGATGGCGGTTGGTGACGCCTCCTAGCCTTCACATACCTCCGCCACCTCGATTTTCATGCATAAGTCCACAACACATAGAACATGATTCAAGTTTTCAAGAGAGATTCTCATAATTTCATTTAAACCTGTGGGCAAAAAAAGTTTAATTTCTGAGTGTCTCACCTTCCTTTGCTTGTACTTAGAAGTTCATAAACCGTACTTGCATTGGCTCCTTCCTTTATACATATAGGTTTTTCACGTGGTATAGATGAACTGAACAATTATGCCATATGGTCGCTTTGTTCTCGTAGCCGTTTTTTTATTTGTCCTGGTTATAGTGCATATATTCCTTCTAAATAACTTGTCAGACCCAAGAACTATTATTCTTCTTTTCGCAAACATGAAATCGGTAATTTGAAGAAGAAAAAACTCCCATTGCCCTTGCACATAATGTATGTGGGCTTGTCATTAACCTCATCCCTTGTTTGTTTAACTTTGCTATGTTGAAAATATGAGTATATCTAAAACCCAGCCCCAAGCCTTCTTCGGTTGTGTTATTTCTCCCCATTTCTTCCAATGCATATTTTGTTTATAGCAATCTCCTCCACACCAGGATATTGCCATTGTAGAGAGGCCTGCGGTGCGGTGGGGTTCAGGGGAGACTGACATGCAGGGTCGCCGCTCGCCACGGCACATGGGTTGTGGATGAATTTGCAGATTTTACTGAATTTTGACTCAAGGCAATTCTTTCAGTTGCATGATTTTCATATGCCTATCATTTTTGTAAGTATCCATCTTAAAACGTACTCCCTCGGTTCATAAATATAAGATGTTTTGAATATTATAATATGGACTACATCCTGAGTGGACAAACAAACTAAAACGTGTCTATATACATCTAATTTAGAAAAAAGTATAATATCTTATTTTTATGAACGGAGGGACTAACTTTGTATAATGGTTCTAGTAATTGTCGTTGACACCCAAGTTCTATGAGTTCTTATCGGCGCGTACAATTGTGCGGGGTTGGCATGTTGTAGTAGCAGGTCTGAGGCAAAAGATGGTGGATTCTAGGAATGTTGTTGTCGCAGGAATGAGGACCACCCCATTGTTATTACTATTAGGAACATTTGTGTAGATTTTGAGATATGAAAATGTTCAGTTTAGAGAACCTGTTGATAAGGAATCCGTTATGTTGAGGCGATTAACTCTCCTCGCGAGGCGATTAACTCTCCTCGCGACTTGTCATGATCTTTGTAATTATTAGCCTTGAGCTAATTTTTAAGTAAAATATATACATCTGGGGATGGTGGTTAGTGACACCTCCTAGCCTCCACATACCTCCGCCACTTTGATTCTCATGTATAAGTCCACAACACATAGATCATGATTAAATTTTGCAAGAGAGATTCTCATAACTTATTTTACATTCGTGGGCAATTTATTTTAAATTTCGGAGTATCTCAGCTTCCTTTGCGTTTACTTAGAAGTGCATAAACCATACTTGCATTCGCGGAAAAGTTGTGGTCGGTCTGTCGCTCCTTCGTCGATTTGTACCATGAGATATACTGACAATACTGATCCGTATTACAATTTGGATTGCAACAATTTATCAATCTATATGAAATTAGTGATGGCGGAACTTCATGTTTTATCCCCACAAATTGATACCCTAATTTAGATATTGTGCACATATTCTATCACTCAGATTTAAATTTTCACCCATTGTGCATGTATTTTGCATAGTCATGAAGAAGAAGCAACACATATTAATTTTATGGGATCGCTTGTCCAATCTAACAATGGGATCCATATTGAACTTTCAAAAGCATTCAACATTTTCTCCATGTAGAAACTCTGAGTGTCGGGATGTAAACCATGGCTCAATGGTAGACATCACTATGGTTGATGTTTTCGGCCAGGGTTCGACTTCTCACTCTCGGAGTTTTCTCCTATAAAGCGAAGCGGCTTCTAATTCCCCCCGTCTCGTTTCAGAAAAAAAATATGAGTGTTGACTTTTGCCCCCCCCCCCTATGCCCAAATCCCGGCTCCGTCCATGATGATAATCATTAGGAAATGGTGTTCATAGTAGCAGTAGGAGGATTGAATCCTATGGCTTCTGTTTTTTAAAGGATCCAATGGATTTCTTTTATTTCCTTAAGATTCTCTACTTCATTTCATAGTAAATTACACATCCACTCAAACCTCTTGAAAAAACATTTTGTCTTTCCTGTAATACAATCAAACATAAAAAATCTTTTAAGATCAACATAGACATGACACCACAATTATGTGTTTCTACTATTTCTACGCTCTAAGGATGACACAAGTCAAAGAAATCCTAAAAATGACAAGGTGCAATGGTATTGAGCCCGAATTTAGAGTTTGACTCTTCATAAGAGTTACTTTGTTCGCAAATAATAAGACTAATGGTACAAATAATAAGACTAAGAGTACGTTGATAATGAACCCCCCTTTTCCATAACCACCGCTCTTGAACCCTAATATCGCCCTTATGATCTAATCCCTTTCTTCCACCTCCGGCCACCTCTTCAGCGCTATGGGGAGGATGGGGTGGTTTCTCGTGTTTTCTTTCTCGTGCGCGCAAGAATCCTTCTTATGTTAGATATTGATTTGATAATGATGTTATCTCCAACAAAACCTTATAGTTGCAATCCTATCTCAGTGGCGCTTGCTTCGGTCACCAAAGAGCTTGGGAGTTTGTGTCCTCGCCGACCCTGTCGCTATGTATATGTGTAGGGTGATCACTTACAATTAAATGGTTAATCTTTGCGAACCGAGCCTAACTTCGATGGTTAGGTTCAAGCTTTAGACTTGGCACTGATGCTCGTATTTTTCTGGATTTATTTCAGACTTTTCGGCGATGTTTGTTCAATGGGAGGAGACACTTCTGTAGAGTATGAATGCGTATGTGGTGACTTCATAGAGATGTGATGCTGACTCAGTATTTCGGAGGTGCTCACGTTTGTAAGGGCACATGCGTCTGTAGTGTGTTAAAAACAACTAGTCAACCTTTCTTGTCTCAAAAAAGTCAATCTTTTCCGAAAAGAATTCTAGAAACAAATCAGCGTCTAACTTTCGGAGAGGAATTCAAACGAGTCAATTTTGTTGTTGTTGTTGTTGTTGAGACAAATCAAATGAATCAAGTAAGTCGTCACAGATCTCATCCAGGCCAGGTTGAGCCCTTTCTGCCCACTCTACACAGCAGCACAGCTCAGCAAAGGCCCGGTCCGAAACAGCAAAAATCCCCTCCCGAACCACCTCGACCGCCGGCAGAACCACCCCCACCGGCTGCGCGACCCCGCGTCGCTCGCCGGCGTTGACTCCCACGCCACTGCCGACTTACCAACCAGCGCCACCAAGCCACCGCGAGCTCCTCCCCTCCGCCGCGCCCAAATGTCGCCTCGCGCCGCCCCCATCGCCACCACCAGCTCCAGGCGCGCCGTCTACCTCCTCCTCGCGGCGCTCGCGGCGGCCCCCTTCCTCCTCCTCCTCTTCTTCAACGGCGGCGCCTCCCCGTCCGCGCTCTGCCGCTCCTCCCCCGCCCCCCGCCGCATCCCGTACCCGGTCGTCCTCTGGTCCAGCGTGCCGCCCCTCCCGGGGCTCCCCTCCTCCCCGCTCCCCGACCTCCGCGCCTCCCACTGGATCGTCTTCTCCGCGTCGCCCCACCACCAGCGCCACCGCCCGCTGGCGGGCGCCCCCGGGTGGCAGCTCCTCGCCGTCGCGGACGAGGCGACCCCGCCCGGCTGGTCCCACCCGGGCGCCGCGCTGCTCACCCTCGCCGACCAGGCCCGCCTCGGCTTCCGCTCCGTCGAGTTCCTCCCGGCCCGCGGCCACGCCCGCAAGGTCGCCGGGTACCTCTTCGCCGTGCAGCGCGGCGCGCGCGTCGTCTACGACGCGGACGCCCGCAACGCCGTCGCGGGCAACAACCTCACCAGGCACTTCGATGTCGATCTGGACCAGCGCCAGGGGGGCGGCTCCGTTCTGCTGCAGTACAGCCACGCCGATCCCAACCGCACGGTCGTCAACCCGTACGTGCACTTCGGGCAGCCGTCAGTCTGGCCGCGGGGGCTGCCGCTGGAGAAGGCCGGGGAGGTGGGCGCCGAGGAATTCTACACGAAGGTGTACGGCGGTGGGCAGTTCATACAGCAGGGGCTGTGCAATGGTCTTCCAGATGTTGACGCCGTGTTCTACCTCACTCGGAAGTCATTGGAGATGGAGGCCTTCGATGTCCAGTTTGATGCAGACGCACCCAAGGTCGCATTGCCACAGGGCGTGATGGCGCCAGTTAACTCACTGAATACAATGTTCCATGCACCGGCGTTCTGGGGTCTTGCATTGCCGGTCTCGGTGAGTCCGATGGCATCCGATGTTATCCGTGGATATTGGGCGCAGAGGATACTATGGGAGATTAGGGGCCAACTGGTGGTCTACCCACCGACTGTGCATCGTACTGATAATGTGCACGCTCATCCATTTGATGATGAGAAGGATATCCATGTCAATGTAGGGAGGCTGATAAATTTCCTGATGGAGTGGCGGTCGACGAAACAGACACTATTTGAGCGGATTCTTGATTTGAGCTATGCGATGACAGAGGAGGGTTTCTGGTGGGAGAAGGATTTGCATTTCATGGCTGCGTGGCTGCAAGATCTGGCCGCTGTTGGGTACAGGCAGCCAAGGTTGATGGCATTGGAGATCGACCGCCCGAGAGCAGCCATTGGTCATGGGGATAAGCAGGAGTTTGCCCCCAAGAAACTGCCTTCTGTCCATCTTGGGGTGGAGGAGATTGGGGAAGTAAGCACTGAGATTGGCAATCTCATAAAATGGAGGAAACACTTTGGTGATGTTGTGCTTATAGTGCATTGCACCGGACCTGTGGACCGGACTGCACTTGAGTGGAGGCTTCTTTATGGCCGGATATTCCGGGCAGTAGTTATTCTTTCAGAGCACGGCAATTCAGATCTTGCTGTCGAATCCAGCAACTTTGCACATGCATACAAGTGAGTTCAATCAGCTTGATCTGCAACCTTGCAATTTTCTTCATGTTTCCATAAATCCTACTGTTGCTTCCATAAATCCTACTGTTGCTTCATCCAGTGAGGCTTCATTTGCTTGGATACCAAAATTGTAGAATTGGTTAACCACTTACTGATAAATTCTCATCACAGGTACTTGCCCAAGGTGTTTGATCGGTTTGCAGGCGCTGAAGGATTTGTATTCCTTCAGGATCATATGGTCCTAAATTATTGGAATCTATTGGATGCTGATAAATCCAAGCTCTGGATAACCAACAAGGTGTGTACGGTGTACCCTTGTCCTGGTTTCTGAAATTTGTGAATTATAGAACATTCAAATTTTCTGATCTCTCAAAACTAACTTCTCTGGTTCTCACCAGGTGAAGGAATCATGGTCCGATGTCCCTCTACCGGGAAATAACAAGGAATGGTTTATGAAGCAAGGAGATATGGTAAAAAAGGCGGTTGACAGTTTTCCAGTTCACCATCAAGCCAATTACAAAAGAAGCATAGGTGAAGATAAGATAATTCATTGCAGCAGTGAGATATTCTACATACCTCGACGGTACACCGGTGACTTCTCCTACCTCGTTAAAGTTATCGGAAACCTAGACATCCATCACACCATTGGAGTCCCCATGTTGTTCCTTGCAATGGATGTACCAAGCAATTTTGATCCCAAAGCTTTGGGAAAACTTGCTTATCGGACAAACTTGCCATCAAATACCGCTTTCTCGGCAATATATACTCCTGAAGCACATGCAGTGTACCCTATGAAGGTTGAGAATGAAATTGATTTTGTAAACCTAATCAGAGTCATGGCTTCAGGAGATCCTTTTCTTCTGGAGCTGGTCTGATACAGGAGACTAGAGTCCACTAAAATTGTATAATTTGGGTTGGGAAGGGGAAACAAAACTACGATTGTTAAAGTTATTGTTTTGTTCCTCTTCATCCTCCCTTTCAGTTGTAAGTTCAATTTAACAAGAGATTTTTACCTTGTCAGTAGTCTCACATGATCACATTAACACCATTGTTTCCTACTGTGAAATCTTTACCTTTTGGACCGTTGCAGTTCAATGTAAAGATAACAACGAAGAATGCTAAACTTCAAATGTTATTTTGTTAAAACGGTTAAAAATGATACTCCATTCTCTGTTACTATATCTGTAGATGAACATGTGACAGCAAAGTACCAATATTCCCCAAAAAAGAACTTCTACTCATGCTTCCTTTTTACATTCACAATGAACCACCCTCTTTGTTAAAGGTCTGTATTGCATGTTACAACTTTTATAAATCACAAATTATACAAGTTTCAACTCAGCAAGGCAGAAGAATTTCTTCTTGGTCAAAGGCTGGAACTGGTTGATCAGTGAAATGAGTTCACCGGTCAATTCCTTCGATCTTGTCTTCAACCTCCGAGTAGAGCTCCCTGAGCCTTTCCAAGTTATCCTCTGATGTCTCCCAGTAGCCTCTGCCATTTGCTTCTAGGAAGGTTTGAAGCAGCTTCCTGAACGAATTGGGATTAGTGTCCATCAGCCTCTTCCTCATCTCTTCATCTTCGATGAATGTGGTATTTGCTTCCTCATAAACCCAGTTGTCCACCTGCCCGGATGTTGCACTCCATCCAACAGTATTCGTCAGCCGCTTCTCGATCTCTCTAACTCCCTCATAGCCACTCTTCATCATCCCCTCATACCACCTAGGGTTCAGTAGCTTTGTCCTTGCATCAAGACGCACCGTCTCCGACAATGTCCGCACCTGTGCATTTGCTGTGGTTGTGTCTGCTATGTACGATGAAGGTGCCCGCCCATCCTTCCGCAGCCCTTGCACCAGCTTCGTCGGGTCTGAGTCGAAGTAGTGGCTGACATCTGTCAGTGAGATCTCCGAGGAGTCCAGGTTTTGGAATGTGGCATCTGCTGTTGCTAGAGCAAGCTCAAACGTCTTGCGTTTTTCTAGCATGCCTACCCCTGGAGCATCACTGTCGAATGCAAAAGACTTGCGGCTCAGGTACATGTCCTGGAGCTGCTTCTCATCTGTCCATGATGCATTCTCCACTGCTAAATTCACATTCGACGAGTAAGAGCCTGATGCATTTGAGAAGATCCTTGTTGCTGCCTCTCTTACCGAGACACCGAGCTCCTCTGCCTGCTCCATGGCATGCTTGCGCACATAGTTCATCTCAATTGGCTCATCCAGTTCAGCAACCATCTTTACTGCCCGGTCCAGCAGATTCATCTGCATTGATCAGATGTGTAACGTTAGTGCATGAGTTAAGTGATGAATAATTTAGTTATCCGCAAAATATACAAATCAAAGGCAGAGGCGGTATTAGTTCATACCTGGTTGATGAAAAGATCTCTGAACACACCCGAGCAGTTGACGACGACATCAATCCTAGGGCGTCCAAGCTCCTCAATGCTGACGGGCTCCACACGGTTGACACGGCCAAGCCCATCAGTAACCGGCTCCACACCAAGCATCCACATCACCTGGGCCAGTGACTCGCCGTAGGTCTTGATGTTGTCTGTGCCCCACAAGACAAGTGCAATTGTCTCAGGATACTTGCCACCATTGTCAGCCTTTTGCCGCTCCAGCAGACGTTCCACAACAATCTTGGCACTCTTCATGGCAGCTGCAGTCGGGATAGACTGCGGGTCGAGAGCATGGATGTTCTTCCCTGTTGGGAGAACCTTTGGGTTACGGATGGGATCACCACCAGGGCCAGGCTCAACATAGCTTCCCTCAAGGGCAGTCTTCAAGGCTCCCAGCTCATTGTCTGCCACAATCAGCTTCAGGCACTCTCCCAAGAATCCAAACAAGGTCCTCAGCTTATCTCTGTCCGCCCTGATGAACTTGGTCTGGGACAAGTACTCCACCCATGGCTCTGAGAGACCAAAGCCAAGGATGGAACTGAGTTTGCTTTTAACATCAACAACTTGTCCTTTGCTGTTTGTAGTCTTCTCAACAAAGGCACCTACGGCACCTCGTGAAGCTTCAGTGATCTGCTTCAGGAGTTCAACATCGGCCAGTATGCCCTTGTCGCTACCCCTGTAGACATCTTCAATGGTCCTGCCCACTGTCGCAGCAAGAATGCCGGGCAGCGAGAATATGTTCTCCTCTGGGCGGTCAAGGGCAGCTATGTTCACCAATGTGGCCACAGCTTCGACGGCAGTTGGTGGCTCACCTATCACATGCAGACCACATGGCAGTAGCCGTGACTCTATCTCCATGAGCTTTCCATACACCTTCCCGACGACAAGGTCACGCTCATTGGCTGGGAGCTCCTCGCCTTCATCGGGCAAGGCAACATCCTTATCCAGGTTACACTGTTTTGCAGTGCTGATGATTGAGCTCACAATCTGGTTGCCACGGCCCGTGTCCTTGAGAGACTGGTAAGAGGCGATGAGCTCTGACAGCTGCTTCAGCCCCTTGTACAGACCGGCATTCTCAGCCGGTGGTGTCAGGTAGCTTATAGTGTTTGCATAGCTTCGACGCTTGGCCACTGTTGCCTCTGAAGGGTTGTTTGCTGCATAGTAGTAGATGTTGGGGATGTTACCAATCAGACTATCAGGGAAGCATGCATCACTCATTCCAACTTGTTTCCCGGGCATGAACTCAAGGGACCCGTGTGTGCCGAAGTGCAGAACAGCATCTGCCTTGAAGATCTTCTCAACAAAAGTATAGTATGCTGCAAACCCATGGTGAGGGCTGGCAGACTTTGAGAACAGAAGCCGCATTGGATCACCTTCATAGCCAAAAGTGGGCTGCACTCCGATGAAGATGTTGCCGTACTGCTTCCCATAGACAAGGAGGTTCTCACCATCAGAGTTGAGATGCCCAGGTGGCTTGCCCCAGTTCTCCTCCAGCATGTTGGCGTAGGGGGTGAGTGCTTGGTACTCCCGCACATTCATGCGGTATACAACATTGAGGTTGGGGCTGTTGAACTGGGCCTCCTTATCATGAATAACCTCCTCAATGAGCTCTTCAGGTGTCTCTGGAAGACCCTCGACATTGTAGCCATCCTTCTTGAGATCCTTGAGGACAGAATAGATGGAGCTGAAGACATTCAGGTATGCTGCAGTGCCCACATTGCCCTTGTCTGGTGGGAAGCTGAAAACGGTGATGGCCAGTTTCTTGTCCATCTACAAAAAAGAAGTAAGAAGGTAATTACTTTATGGTTTTGTTTTTCCAGACCTGTGCATACAAGAACCGAGGAACATGTGTAATGTTTTCAGCCATGAGGAATTTGACTACCCGAAAAAATTAATTATGAGGAATTTGACATGAAACTAGGAAGTAGATCACATAACTGAAGTTTAAGATTCTGCAGTATAGTATTAAATTTCAGTTTTGCTAGAACTCATCTAGCTGAGTTTTAGTTATGTCTCATTCACCTTTATAGCCATTGGATGTGACTATAAGATGCGTGTGTGCTGACGTGGCCTATTGTATCTATTTTTGTTTTCCATGTGAATGAGACCAGATTATATCTCATCTAGATGAGTCCTAGGCATCTTTTGTTTCATTTTGAAGGAGTAAGTAGAAGTTCAGTCAGTTAGCATTTGTTAGCTTAACCTTGCGATGTGCTGTTACTATTCATTGAACTTCGACTTGATGATAGATAGGCATTATCAGGATGCACTGGTGACTTTTCATCATTTATTTAACATCCCGTTCTCATAGCAGATTAGCAAGCTTACGATGTTGATATATACAACAAACTGTTCAGAGGGTGAATCCGTGAATGGTGCAAGATACAAGAGTTAATCGATCAACTGAGCCAGTAGTTTCAGTTTTCAGCATGACAGTTAGGTTAGTTGAGCTAACATTTTGATTAGTTTGTCTGTTCCTAAGGGGACTCAAATTTCCTTAAACATTTATTTAACATTCAAATTTTCTTAAACATGGTTGAAGGTTTGATGCACAAATTGAATAAGCAGTCCCAGTTTTCAGCGTGACAGTAAACTAGTAGTTGAGCTAATATGTCGTTGAGTTCATCTATTTATACCTCAAGAAGAGATGGGCGTCAGAACTACCGATAGGCTAGCTTTTTCTCCTTAGCATAAACAGTACAATCTGTATAACAACCATGTGGATCGATGTGAGATGCATACCTTAGTTTTCCTCTTGAGTTGTGCCCATCTGATCGCTCTTGTGCAGAGCTGCTCCACCCTCTTGTGCAATGCATGCGACTTCCCTGCATCAAACACAAGAAACAACATTCCCAGGTCAGCTCAAAGCACATTGATCAAGCAAATCAGAGCAACAGGCCAATGAGTTATCATGGGATGTAGAAGTGTCTTGCCTGATCTCGGGTCCCGGCCGGCGAACACGATGGGCTCCATGCCGCCGTCGAGCTCCGGGAGCGCGACCTGCAGTGCCACCTGGATGGGGTGAAGGCCCAAGGTGCTGTTGAGCCACTCCTCCGTGGTCTGGAACACGAGCGGCAGGGCGACGATGTACGGCACGTCGAGCTTCATCAGCGAGGCGATGGCCTTGGGGTGGTCCTGCCTGGCCGGCCCGCCGACGAGCGCGAACCCGGTGAGCGACACCACGGCGTTGACGAACGGCTTCTTGGTGATGGGGTCGACCAGGTAGCGCTCGATGGGGCCCGAGAAGTCGAGCCCGCCGGCGAAGATGGGGATGACCTTGGCGCCCCTGGCCTCGAGCTCCATGATCACGGCGACGTAGTGGCCGTCGTCGCCGGTGACAATGTGGCTCCGCTGCAGGACGAGGCCGATGACGGGCGCCTCGGGGTTCTTGAGCCTGTCGTTGGCGTCGCGGCGGGTGCCGTACCAGTTGAGGTACTCCTTGACGTCGTCGTACATGGTGGGCGCGAGCGGGTGCCAGATGCCGGTGTCGAGGAAGAGCACGGGGTCGTTGTAGGTGATGTCGGCGCCCTTGAGCGCCGGCACGTAGGAGACGGCGATCATCTTGAGGAAGTTCTGGAGGTTGTCCGGCGAGCCGCCGAGCCAGAACTGGAGGCTGAGGATGTAGAGGCGCGCGTCCTGCGCCTTGTCGGAGGGCAGGTACTTGAGCACCTTGGGCAGCGTGCGCACCAGCTTGAGCATGCTGTCGGCGAAGCCGCTCGAGTCCTTCTTGTTGCGCTTGAAGAGCTGGAAGAAGGGGCTCTTGGACTGGCCCAGCTGCGCCATGCTGAAGGAGCCGAGCTTGTTGAGCCGCATCACCTCCGGCATGGACGGGAACACCAGCACGGCGTCCATCCGGTCCCGGTGCTGCGCCACGGCGTCCCGCACCTTGAGCGCCAGCTCCTCCACGAAGATGAGCGAGCCGATGAAGACGTTGGCGGCCGCCACGTCGTCGCAGAAGGCCGCGTACGTGTCCGCGTCCCGCAGCTCCTCCACCAGGTACCCCACCACCTCGAACTCGGCGGCGCGGCGCGGGTCGGCGTTGAGCTGCATCACCGCCGCCGTGACCGAGGACTGGTACTGCGCCTCCAGGACGACGTAGACCACCTTGACCCGCGGCAGGCCGCGCTCCGCCGGCACCACGCGCCGCACGTCCGGGTTGGTCTGTGTGAACAGGCCGTTCCCGGCCACGGCGCAGCGTATCGTCGCCGCCGCGCGCCGCCCCCGCCGCCCGCTCAGCAGGAACGAGTGCAGCGGCGCGGCGCGCGCGCGCGCCTTCTTCTGCGCCCCGGTGGCCGTGGCGAACGGCGCGGACACCAGAGACGACATCTTTATCCCCTCCCTGACTAGAATAATACACGCCCACACGGCCCCCGAGCCTATAAAAAACTACCACTAGGAGTATCTTATTTGACAACAATGGAGCGGCAATCCAACTACACCTCGTCCCTTCGCCGAGGGTGGTGGCTCTGTTCTAGGCTCGTGTTGTCGTGTCCCTCTGAAGCAGGGGAGGAGGCGAGGAGCGAGCTGGAGAGTGTGCCAGCTCGGGAATGTATAGGTTTCTTGCCAAGTATGGAGGTGGCTGGCAAGGGGCGGACGGGGGCAACCGGTGGCGGGAGGCGGCACACGTTGGCGCGTGACGGGGCGGTGGGGGCGCGGGGGTGAGAAAAGCGGATCGCGATCGGGGCTGCGCGCGCTGCGATTGGCCGCGCCGGATTTCCTGGGCGCGCCCCGCCGGGGGATGCCGATGAGGCGGGCGGATAGCCCGCGGTCGCTGTTCGCGGCCTGCGCGTGGCACAGACCCCAGCCGCAAAGGGCAACCCCCCAGCCTCCTGCCTTCCCGTGGGTCGTCCCGTTGGCGGATTCCGTTTCTCCTTCGTTTGTTTTCCCGTCTTGGGCCGTGCATTTTGGTTTGATGCTTCCAGTTTCGTGGTGCCCCGTCCGCGTGTGATGTCTGTGGGGCCTTTTGCTTTACGGTTCGTGGAAGGGGTTCGTTTGCTGGTTTGCTGGCTCGGCTTGGGGGGCTGTGGCTGCTGCCCTGGACGACGCGTCCGTGAGACATGGGACAAAGGTTGCGATCTGCTGTGGGAATGGGATTGCTGCCCTGCAGCATGGTAGCCAGGGGTTTCGGTTTTGGCGGCTCTCGTGTTATGAATCTTAGTCGACGTCAGCTACGCATGACCACTGGTTGTGCCTTTTCTTCCGTTTTTTGGCGACATTCTAAGGTCTCTGCCAAGAATTTGATGCTGCATTGCGGTTTATAGGGTGGTAGATGAAACGTGCCAAGTGTCCGGAGCCCGGGCTCTCTTCAATCGGTTGTGTCTTTAGGTGAAGGTATAGACCTGGGAGGAAATAACTTACACCAAGCTCTTCGATTTGCGACCTGGGAGCAGGCCCGTAAGGCGGCAAGAGTCGATATCCTGTCTGATCCGTTCAAATCTTTTAGTGATCCATGCCGCATGCAAGTATATCTATTGTGCAGATTTTGCTTAGGGCATTTGAGCTCGGGATTAGAAGGATATACTTTGGTAGTTTGGTGTATGAACACTCTTTATCACCGTTCCATCAGTGAGTAGTAACTCCGTGTTTCTAGAAGGTTTCAGTTGTGTGGCCTTGCATTTGGTACGCAGCAAGTGCAGACAAATGCTCTTGGAGGTTGACTGACGGGCTTTCTATTGAGGAATTCTTTCATTTGATCGTTGGGGCCCGACCCAAGTTGAATAATGGCCGAGCCTGTGTCATTAGGCCTACTTTCACAATCCTCAACAGCTCAAGTCCAGTGCTTGGATTAGATGATTGGGTATGATAACTGGGCCGGATATGGATATGAATGAAGAACAAAAGCCGAAGTTCAGTTTTTATATTAGCACCTTTTACCTTCTATAGTTTTCTGTACTATAAACATTTCTTAATATATATGGTGGACATTTTCAGATACACACTGAACTTTTTCTATAGAGTAATTTTTAATGGACATGATTTTTTTAATATACTGCGAACATTTGCTTAACACACATTGAACTTTTCTAAACACACGCACACACATGTTTTTTAAATATATTTTATCTTTCTAAATAGTATGTTTTAATTACTTAGCTTGGTAAAAAGAATCCAACAGCAGGTTACAAAAAAACAACATAAGAAAAGAAAAAAAAACACTCAAGTGAACTCGTCGGATAGGGCTGGCCCATTTGCACCTCGCTTCAAGCGCATTCTCCACTATTTGACGCTGACTTGCACGAAATACGATGTCTCATTTTTATCATTACACAGAGCAGTTATAGTGCTGCAAGCACATTGGATGCCACCGTGCTACCAATACCCTACAAATGAAGTGATTTTAAAGTTTTTTTAGAGTCAATGATAGATATGTCTAGAATTTCCAAAAAAAATCTAATTAGAATTTTGACCAGCACATGGAAGTCCAATGTCCACAACTTCTAAGTCAACAACTCCAACCCCATTAGCCTCGAGGTTGACAGATGGTTGTCCAGTTAACCAAATGATGCTTTTTCCCGCAAAGAAAAACTAAATGATGCTTCATAGCCCCAAGTTAATATTTACCAAAGTTAACTAGCGTGTCCACATCCATGACACCCGAGAGGCTGCAAGGACTTGGTGATGTCGCTGTAGTGGGCCGATCGGGAGGCATCGTTTGCATGCGACACTCAAGGCCATGCTCCGAGGTATTGGAGCCCAGGGACACGCAACACTGGCACAAGGTGATTCATACATAATTGTTCCCATAAAACTCTCCAAGAGCAAAAGTAAGATGTTAAATGTCGTTTTCATGTGAAGCAAGATCACAACCGCAGGCCTACTCAAAAGCCACAAACTAGTTGAATATTTTTTTCCCTATTT
>LR738710.1:97446640-97507528 GCA_902687465.1 Secale cereale | reverse complement strand
CCCCCCCAAAAAAAAAGAAAGTTTGTTCATTTAAAAGAAACATGCATAGAAAGATCCCATATATCAACTTTAGCTTTGAAGCATGCCCCAAACCAATAACACCATATGCATCATTAAAAATTCTCTTTTCCTGGTTAGTCATATTTCTAACCCACTATCACAACATAGTTTCATTTATACCATGAAACATGTCTACATTTTGATAAATTTGAACTTAAGCACAATAAATTAAATTAACCCAAATACTTCAGCTCAAAGAACACTTCTACATAGAACTTCAGCTCAAAAGCACACGTTTGATGTTATCTTCACACAACGAGATGTTTCTTTCTTTTGATGAGTCGTACAAATTCTAGTATCTATTCAATATATAACTAATTTTTATGCTAGTGCTTCATGATCCCCAGTTGCAACCGTCAAAGACTCTACAACATGCAATGGTCAACCAAAAGAACTCTCAACTCCAATACAAAGATTGTTAGGTATTTTTTCCAATCTCAGGCATTGTTCATACATTATTAAATCATGAGCGTGCATATAACTTTTCTCTTTGGTAAATATACTTATTTTGTCTTGCTCGGTTTGGGACGATTAGAGTGTAGCCTCATGTGCTACAACGTTTAGAATAAGGTAGTAGTTCTGTAGAGGATTATTACGAATAACTAGAAAACTGCCTTAATATTATGCTCTATCTAACGTGCACCAGATCCTCTAATAAATACTTAGCCGCCGATAGGGTTTGGGATTAGGTTTTGTTCCGAGAAGTTTGGATTTTGTTACTTTATCTATCTTCGCTCATAGCGGCCAATGCGACCATGAAGATATCCTATTTTTTTTGAGGGGTCAACGACTGTGGGAGAGGCTCCCAGTGACTTTTGTATTAACTCACACCAAAAAGTTACATAGTTACAAAGGTGGGATTAAGGCCCCCAAGCCAGCACTATGGCTATGCAGAAGATAACAAAATGCAGGTGAGCACAGCTAAGACAAGAATGCAGGAAATGACTAGTTCAGAGCCCTTGGAGAAACGAGGAGATGAAGGGGTGTAGCTCCTGTTTACAGTTATGCATGAGCAGCCCCATCAAATTCTTGGAACGTGCCAGCCAAGAACCAAAGGAGTGTGGCACTCTTCTAAAATGCTCATTGTTTCGTTCCAACCAAATGCTCCAAGCAGCCATTATAAAAATGTCCATTGGTATTTTTGGTATTTTTGGTTTAATAAAACAGCAAATAAAAGCGGTAAAAGTAAAATAGATGTAGATTGATATGTTGAGAATAGACCGTAAAGGGATTGACAACCCCTTATCGCGTTGGCTGCGAAGTTCTTATTTGTTTGTGCAGGTGCGAGGGACTCGCGCGTGGTCTCCTACTGGATTGATACATTGGTTCTCAAAAACTGAGGGAAATACTTACGCTACTGTGCTGCATCTCCCTTTCCTCTTCGAGGGAATACAACGCAAGCTCAAGAGATAGCAAGAAGAATTTCTGGCGCTGTTGCCGGGGAGGCTTACGCAAAAGTCATATACCAAGTACCTATCACAAACCCTTATCCTTCGCATTACATTTTTTTGCCTCTCGTTTTCCTCTCCCCCACTTCACCCTTGCCGTTTTATTTGCCCTTTTTCCGCTGTGTGTTTATCGTTCGCTTGTTTCTCGTTTGCTTGTGTGCTATGTGCCCTCAATTAGCTTGCATCTTCACTTGCTAAAGTATGGATCCTAATCCACTTGCTAATCTCTTTAAGAGATCCAATTATGTTGAACCTATTGCTAGTGAGTTGACTGCACTAGATTATCTTTATGGGGTTTTGCTTGAAATTTGTGAATCTGAAAATTGTGATGAAATATTGAAAGAAAAACATAAATTGATTCACGGTAGCTCCTTGAGTAAAAAGCATGATTGCAATGATGTTATTATAAATTCTATTAATGTCAGTTGTGCTAATGATACGCAAAACCCTAAGCTTGGGGATGCTAGTATTGTTATGTCCACTACTTGTTGCAATGACCATGATTGGGATGATGTTTCTTACGATCTTGAAAATTTATTTCAACCCCATGATGAATATGAGATTGAAAACAGCCTTTGCAATAATATTGAAAGTGGGTTTGGAAGAGTGTCAACTTTAGATCCCACATATTTGGAGAATGATCAATCTTATGAAATTTTTGATAAAAGTGGGTTTGGAGAGGTCATGACTTTAGTTCAATGTTGGGAATATCGCTTATCGGAAACTTATCGGTCGACCCATGATAAGGGGTAAATCGACCAATTTATCGGCATATCGGCCTATTTATCGCCATATCGGCTGATTTATCGGCCGATTTATCTTATCGGTCAGAAAGCGATAAGCGATAAATCGGTCGATTTATCGGCATATCGGAAGATATCTTGAACAGTGCTTTAGTTAATGTTAATCCCACTATTTTGGAAGAGTGTCAACTTTCCATGCATGTGGATAGTGTTGAGAATATGTTATGTGATGGCTATTTTGTTGAATTTGATCATGATCCTACATGCAATTATTATGAGAGAGGGAAATATGGTTGTAGAAATTTTCATGTTACTAAATTACCTCTCGTTATGTTGAGATTGCTATTGTTTCTTTCTCCTTCCTTGCATATGCTAGATCTTGCTTGTCTTGGTATTTTGTTTTCCTATAAGATGCCTATGCATAGGAAGTATGTTAGACTTAGATGTGTTTGTCACATGTCTTATGATGCTCTCTTTGTGTTTCAATCCTTGTCTTTCATGTGAGCATCATTGAATTCTCAAGCCTATCTTAATGGCTATAACGATAGCGCTTATTGGGAGGCAACCCAATTTTATGTTTTTTGTTTTTATTGCTGTTAGGGAATAAATATTGCATCTAGCCTCTGATTAGATGTGGTTTCATGTTTTGTTTAGTGTTTGTGCCAAGTAGAACCTTTGGGAAAACTTGTGTGAAGTTTATATGATCTTGCTGTGAAAAACAGAATCGTTAGCGCTCGCTAAAGTAGTCGTGAGATTTTACTGGAGCGTGCTTTTTAGTTGATTCTTTTTGCAAATGATTGGTAGACAAATTGCACAAATTTAACCAATTTATTTTGATTTTTTTGGAGTTCCATAAGTAGGCGAACCCTGCAGATTACCACAGACTGTTCTGTCTTTGACAGATTCTGTTTTTCGTGTGTTGTTTGCTTATTCCGATGCATCTATGAGTAGTATTGGAGGATATGAACCATAGAGAAGTTGGAGTACAGTAGGTTTAACAGCAATATAAACAAAGAATGAATTCATTGATGTAACTTTTAGTAGTGGTTTGCTTTCTTATATTAACGGAGCTCACGAGAATTTTTGTCTAAGTTTTGTGTTGTGAAGTTTTCAAGTTTTGAGTATTGCTTTGATGGACTATGGAACAAGGAGTAGCAAAGGCCTAAGCTTGGGGATGCCCATGGAACCCCAAGGAATTCAAGATAATCAAAATCCTAAGCTTGGGGATGCCCCGGGAAGACATCCCCTCTTTCGTCTTCATCCATCGGTAACTATACTTGGAGCTGTATTTTTATTCGCAACATGATATGTGTTTTGCTTGGAGCGTCTTGTATAATTTGAGTCTTTGCTTGTTAGTTTGCCACAATCATCCTTACTGGACACACCTATTTGAGAGAGTTAAATATGTCCTAGAAATTGTTAGAACACTCTATGTGCTTCACTTATATCTTTTGAGTTGAATAGTTTTTGCTCTAGTGCTTCACTTATATCTTTTAGAGCACGATGGTGGTAATATTTTGTAGAAATTGTTGAACTCTCATGCTTCACTTATATCTATTTGAGAGTCTATTAAAACAACATGGTAATGTGTTTAGGCTAAAGAAACTAGTCTTCACATGATAAACATCCAATGACAATGTAGTAAAAAAAATTCACACCAAGTGCATTGAATAGAATGAGATGTTGGATGCTTGATAATTGTTTTGAGACATGAGGATAGTGATATTAGAGTCATTCTAGTGGAGTTGTTATGAAATTGAGAAATACTTGTGTTAAGGTTAGTGATTCCCGTATCATGCACGTATGGTGAACCGCTATGTGACGAAGTTAGAGCATGAGGTATTTGTAGAGTGCCAACCTTTGTGTGGAGGTCGGGGGTGCGCGATGGTTAACTCCTACCAACCTGCCCCATAGGAGCATGCGTTGATTGCTTTGTTTTGATGACTCGTAGATTTTTGTAATAAGTATATGAGTTCTTATGACTAATGTTGAGTCCATGGATTATACGCACTCTCACCCTTCCACCATTGCTAGCCTCTCTTGTACCGCGCAACTTTCGCCTGTACCATAAACCCACTATATATCCTTCCTCAAAACAACCACCATATTGTTCCTCAAAACAACCACCATACCTACCTATCATGGCATTTCCATAGCCATTCCGAGATATATTGCCATGCAACTTCCACCGTTCCGTTTATATGACACGCATCATATTGTCATATTGCCATGCATGATCATGTAGTTGACATCGTATTTGTGGCAAAGCCACCATGCATAATCTTTTCATACATGTCACTCTTGTTTCATTGCACATACAGGTACACCGCCGGAGGCATTCATATAGAGTCATACTTTGTTGTTGTAGTATCGAGTTGTAATATCGAGTTGTAATGAAAGTGTGATGATCATCATTATTAGAGCATTGTCCCATGGGAGGAAAGGCTGAATCTATAAAGCCCCTCCGCAAAAAAAGAAAAAAAAAGAAAGGCCAAAGAAAAAAAGAAAGGCAGAAAAAAAGAAAAAAAAAAGAAAAAAAAAGGGACAATTGCTACTATCTTTTTCCACACTTGTGCTTCAAAGTAGCACCATGTTCTTCATTGTAGAGAGTCTCATGCTTAGTCACTTTCATATGCTAGTGGGAATTTTTATTATAGAACTTGGCTTGTATATTCCAACGATGGGCTTCCTCAAATGCCCTAGGTCTTCGTGAGCAAGTAAGTTGGATGCACACCCACTAGTTTCTTTTGTTGAGCTTTCATTCATATTTAGCTCTAGTGCATCCGTTGCATGGCAATCCCTACTCACTCACATTGATATCTATTGATGGGCATCTCCATAGCCCGTTGATACGCCTAGTCGATGTGAGACTATCTCCCTCCTTTTTGTCTTCTCCACAACCACCTCTATTCCACCCATTGTGCTATATCCATGGCTCACGCTCATGTATTGCGTGAAAGTTGAAAGGTTTGAAAAGATAGAGTATGAAAACAAATGCTTGGCTGAAATCGGGTTTGTGCATGAAATGAATATTTTGTGTGATGAAGAGGGAGCATAGCCAGACTATATGATTTTGTAGAGATAACTTTCTTTAGCCATAGTATTTTGAGAAGACATGATTGCTTTGTTTGTATTGCTTGAAGTATTGTTATTTCTTATGTCAATATAGACTTTTATCTTGAATCTTTCAGATCGGAACATTCATGCCACAATTAAGAGAATTACATTGAAAAACTATATTGGTTAGCATTCCACATCAAAAATTCTTTCTTTATCATTTACCTACTCGAGGACGAGCAGGAATTAAGCTTGGGGATGCTTGATACGTCTCCAACGTATCTATAATTTTTGAGTGTTCCATGCTATTATTTATGAAGTCTTGGATGTTTAATGAGCTTTATCATTCACTTTTATATCATTTTTGGGACTAACCTACTAACACAAAGGCCCAATCCAGATTGCTGTTTTTTTGCCTATTTCAGGGTTTTGCAGAAAAGGAATATCAAACGGAGTCCAAACGGAATGAAACCTTCACGAGAGATATTTTTGGAGAAAATCATGCTGGAGGAACTTGAGAACCACGTCAGGGGAGCCTCGAGTGGCACTCGAGGGTGGGGGGCGCCCCCCTTCCCAGGGCGCACCCCCTGCCTCGAGGCCCACTCGAGCGTGCCCCAGTGCCCTCCTTCTTCCTATATAAGTCCACGTACCCCATAAACTCCGTATACAGAGAGAAAACCCTAATTCCACCGCCGTAGCTTCTGTTCCCGTGGAGATCCCATCTTGGAGCCTGTTCCGAAGCTCCACCGGAGGGGGATCCATCACGAAGGCCTTCATCATCATCATCATCGCCCTCACCATGAGTTGTGAGTAGTTTACCACAGACCTTCGGGTCCATAGCTAGTATCTAGATGGCTTCTTCTCTCTCTCTGGATCTCAATACAAAGTTCTCCTCGGTCTTCGAGGAGATCTATTCGATGTAATCTCTTTTTGCGGTGTGTTTGTCGAGATCCGATGAATTGTGAGTTTATGATCAAGGTTATCTATGAAAGATATTTGGTTCTTCTCTGAACTTTTTATGTGTGCTCATAATATTCTTGCAAGTCTCTTTGAATTATTGGTTTGGTTTGGCCTACTAGATCTATAGTTCTTGCAATGGGAGAAGTGCTTGGCTTTGGGTTCAATCTTGCGGTGTCCTTTCTGATGGGCCTCTAACCCCTCGTTGGTTACCCCAAGTGGAAGGTGTAAGATGCAGTGTTGTGGAAGTGTTTTCCCTTAGCAAAGATGCCAAGGATCGAATCCCCAGAGACTCCTAGGTTCAACAAGTAGGTGTCAACTGCTACGGCGCCAGATAGTAGCAATCAACGTGGACCTGCACACAGATACAAATAACTTTGCTCCCAACGAGTACAGAGAGGTTGTCAATCCCTCCGGCCTTGTAGTTCACAAAGGATTAAAAGAAATGATAGTAGTGATAGATAGTGTTTGCAATAGTAAGTAATAACGAAAAGTAAATAGCGGATGTGATCAATGATGGTAATATGGACCGGAGTCTCATGATGTTCACTAGTGATGTCTCTCTCCCAAAAGACGATAAAACAGCTATGTGAGGTAAACGAATTACAGCTGGGCAATTGACAGGACCACGAACACAAACCAATGCTGACTACATTGCAAGAAAGGTTGAGGTTCAAAGAATGGGCGGTACGCCAAAGTAAGTAGACCGAAATCCATCAATATCTACTACTAATCATCCACCTTGAGATATCTATCCAGAACATCTCGCTGGTATTAAGTTGCGAGTCCCACCCATAGTGTAAACTCAATGCAACAGACAACTGCATTAAAAGAACTTTGCGTAAAGTAAACAATCTTTGCACCCGCGGGCACAAGCACCATTGTTTTCCCCCTTGTGGCAACAGCACATCCCCTAGACTCATGTTTCTGTCACTCAAGCTAGTCATCGAGGGGCATGAACCCACAATCGAGCATAACGTTCCCTCTTGGAGTCACTACCTACTACTTGGCCAAAGCAATAAATAACAACGGAGAACATGCAAGAATTACTTATGAACATAAATATAAAAGAGGTAGATCAAATATATTACTCAAGATCAATCTGAACATAATCTCATAATCCATCGGATCCCAGCAAACTCAACATAGCAACAACATAAGGATTACATATGTGCCTCGATCATGTAGGGCAACTCACGAGGACTAATTAGTGAAGCACAAGAACGGGAGGAGAACATCACATAGCTACTGGTCATGGACTCATGGTCCAAGGGAGACTACTCACGAGTCATCCGGGAGGCGTCCATGGTGGTGGAGAAGCTCCCGGTGGTGATCCTCCCCTCCGGCAGGGTGCCGGGAAGAGTTCTCCTGGTGCTCCCGATCTTGGAAGCGGCGGCGGCGGCGGAACAGAGATGGGATCGCGAAAAGAGTTCCTGTTCTAAGGGTTTCGGAGGACACTTTAAATATATGCCAAAGGGGGGCATCGGGGAAGCTTCGGGGGGCCCAGGCGCCCCCCGGTGCGGCCCAGGGGGGGAGGGGGCGCCGCCAGGGCGCCTGGAGCCCTGGTGGCCCCCCCGGCTGTCCTTCGGACGCACGGTAGTTTCCGAAACGCTGATTTTTTATATTATTTTTCTGGATTTTTCCTGGCAGTTCGCGTAACGTGAAAACCTGAAATACAAAAACAGCCGAAAACAGAAACTGGCACTGGGGTGCATTGGATTAGTAAGTTAGTCCAAATATGATCAAAAGTGTATGGAAGTGTATGAATATCATAGCAATATCACCCAAAAGTGGCATGGAGCAAGCAGAAATTATAGATACGTTTTGGACGTATCAACATCCCCAAGCTTAATTCCTGCTCGTCCTCGAGTAGGTAAATGATAACAAGAATAATTTCTGTGGTGACATGCTATTAACCATATAGGACTTTTTCATAGTCATAAGATAAAAGCTTACTGAGACAATGATTCTATAGTAATTAAGTTGCCTCATGAGAAAATCACAAATGACTGAAAGTTTTACAACATGAAACTGAAACATCAAATAGATTTGCAATGAACATGATGTGCAAATATGATAAAGTGATATCTAGCTTGCCCCCTTTTGTGAAGCAAAACATAAATGCAGGGGCACCTTCAAGGTTTAAGTGATGATTAGATACAATGATTTCAGAATAAACGATATCACAATCATGCAAAAGACAATGCTACTTTGGGACAATGCACATTACACTCAGAATGACAATCATGCTCTCAGTAGTTGGTGCTTTAAAAAGAAGGTGGAGACTCAACATAAAAGTAACAGAATGGTTATGTGCTAGAGCTTTTTATTTTGAAAACATAGAAGCAATTTTGTCAACGGTAGTAGTACTTCATATGTGTCATGTATAAGACATCCTATAAGTTGCAAGCCTCATGCATCGAATACCAATAGTGCTCGCACGTTGTCCTAATTAGCTCGGATTTCCATGGGTTATCATTGCATTACATATGTTTCAACCAAGTGTCACAAAGGGGTACCTCTATGCCACCTGTACAAAGGTCCAAGGAGATAAATTGCATTTGATTTCTCGTTTTTGATAGATCTCAACTTGAGGACATCCATACCGGGACAACATAGAAAATAGATGATGGACTCCTCTTCAATGCATAAGCATATTCTCGTAAGAGATTGAAGATTAATGTCCAAGCTAAAACTTCCACCATGATACATGGCTTTGGTTGGCGGCCCAATGTCCTTCTCTAACAATATGCCTATTCATACAACCCACGGCAAATCACCCTTACTTCAGACAAGACGAACATGCATAGCAACTCACATGATATTCAACAAAAGTGTGACAGTTGATGGCGTCCCCAGAAACATGGTTACCGCTCAGCAAGCAACTTATAAGAAATAAGATACATAGGCAACATATTCTTTACCACAATAGTTTTTAAGCTACTTTTCCATGAGCTATGTATTGCAAAGTTAGTCTGCTTAGTACAGGTGGAGGTTAGCAAAAGGCTGGGAGCGACCAACTAAGAGAGCAATGACGGTCATAATCATGCAGAGCGACAAAGCAATATTGAATCAGGCATGGTAGTTATATCGCTACTCAGAAATAAAAGATCATCAAGGCTTGACAGACTTTTTTCACAGTCTTAAATATGCGTGAGCATACGCCAAGTCAATCAAAATAAATTCTCGAAGGAAGATATTACTAAACCATACCACATCATAGGCAAACAAGTCAAGTTGGTACTCCAATAACACATTGGGAACCCCCCAGCTATTTGAGATTAACCATAAGAAAACCTGAACTACTAAGCACCATTATGCACGTAGCATCTTTATCATAGACACATTAACCAAGGCAACGGAAGCAAACTCTCTTAATAAGGTGAGCATGGTAATTAAATAGATTTCAAGCAACCAACTAAACAAAAGCTCTTTTGAAAAGATAAGCATGAATACTAAGAGCAGAGCATGATAGTAGCTATTAAAAGACAAAGAACACACACATCATAGATAGACATGAAAATTCTATGTTATGTTCTAGGTAGAAGTGGAGCGTGTTTCTCTCCCACATAAAGAATGCTGAGTTCCGACTCGTTATGAAAAACTAAAAAGAAAACTAAAAGCAAGACGCTCCAAGCATAGCACATAATACATGAAGTGATAAAAATATAGTGGAACGAAAGACGAACTGATAATGTTGATGGAGAAGGGGATGCACGGGGGCATCCCCAAGCTTAGACGCTTGAGTCTCCTTGAATATTTCTTGGGGGTGCACGGGGCATCCCCAAGCTTGAGCGCTTGACACTCCTGAATCTTTTTATCATCTTCCCTCGCACACTTGAAAACTCCCTTCATACATAACTCATCATAATCTGATTAGCGAGGTTAGTACCCTTAATAAAATAATTATACCTTGCTGGAAATAAAAATATTCTTGAAGTTCTACTGTTTCTCAAGATTGCCAAAAGGTTTTTGCAAAGAAAAAGCAAGCTTTTGATTTGCAAAGTGAAGGAAAGGCAAAACAGGACAGAATCTGTGAAAAACAGAACAGCAGGTAGTAATTGATCTGTTCGGGATACTTCTGCAACTGAAATCAAAAAACACAGAACAGAAGCACAAAAGAAAATTATATAGAGAACGCTGTCGAAAAAATTCAGACCAAAAAGATGATCTGGTGATTTTATACGAATTTTTCTATCCAAGGACGGAATCTGTTTCCTGGACAGCACCTCACAACTTTTGAACTTTCTAGCAATCAGAGGCTATACTTGGCACAAATATGAAAAGCAAAGATACAATGATGATGCTACAGCAGTAAACAACATCAAGACACAACAAAAGCAAAAAATTTATTCATGTGGGCTGCCTCCCAAAAGCGCTTTCTTTTATGCCTTTAAGCTAGGCATAATGCATAGATCAAGTTGTATCAATTGAACCATCATCAAGATCATCAAAAAGCTCTTCAATAATACAACTAGTCTTAAGAGGACTCTCAAACAAAGGCCTCATAGAGATACTTCTAGGTAGAAGACCAAAAGGATAAAAGTCAAGGGAAGATTCATTTATAAATTCATCACATAGAGGTGTTTCTTCCAAAGTCTTTACAGTTTCAACCCCTTTGGCAATAGGTGGATTACTTTTAGAACGGGGAGCCTTCGGAACGTGAACGAACATAGGCTCTCGCTTTGCCGGAGTTTCTACCTTTTTGGTTTTGATCGAGGAGAAGGTAGTTCCTAAGGTATAAAATATTTCCTCAATCTTGTCTATCCTAGAAGAGTCCAAGTCATGGAATTTGACGGTCTCCAAAATTTTAAATTTTTTATGCATGGAGCTATCAAGTCTATTGAAATTTCCTTGGATCTTACGATCCAACTCATTCATCTTATTAATACTTGGCATCTCTAGCTCTATCCTTTCAAGTTTTTTCATAATGTGAGCTAGGGTGATGTCCTCTCGAATGCTAACAACAGGGAGATTCCCAACAAGATTTTCAATAATACTAAGAGACTCCCAAACTGGGGCCTCCAGGAAATTCCCATTGATAGCAGTATCTAGAATAAACCTATTCCAAGAAGTAATTCCAACATAAAAATTTCTAAGTAAGATAGTAGTAGGTTGCTTCTTGGTGGCTCTTTTTTGTGAATCATTAATTCTATACCAAGCATCTTTCAAACTTTCCCCACCTTTTTGTTTAAAGGTGAGAACTTCTGCCTCATCAAAGACAAAAGGACTCGACATAATGACAATTAAAGAACGGGATAACTATTTTTGTGATTTTCGATAAAAGGGTACTAAAGCAAAAAATGAAAGGTAAACTAACAAGACTAAAAAGCAAAGGTAAAAGATAGCGTGCAACTCCCCTATCCTGAAGAGTGGAGTCCCCGGCAACGGCACCAGAAAATACTCCTTGATGGGCCTCTAACCCCTCGTTGGTTACCCCAAGTGGAAGGTGTAAGATGCAGTGTTGTGGAAGTGTTTTCCCTTAGCAAAGATGCCAAGGATCGAATCCCCAGAGACTCCTAGGTTCAACAAGTAGGTGTCAACTGCTACGGCGCCAGATAGTAGCAATCAACGTGGACCTGCACACAGATACAAATAACTTTGCTCCCAACGAGTACAGAGAGGTTGTCAATCCCTCCGGCCTTGTAGTTCACAAAGGATTAAAAGCAATGATAGTTGTCGGGGGAAACTGTCCACCACGAGCACCTATGGGACCGGAGCCCCTTGTTCGTGAGGTAAGGGAGCGGAGGGAGCACAAAGAGCAGATCGTAGTGAACACGCGGGCAGTTTACCCAGGTTCGGGCCGCGGTGGACGCGTAAAACCCTACTCCTGCTTAGTTTATATTGAGTTGGAGAGCTCGGGAGCTTGAAGAACTAGCTACACCGAGCGTATGAGCGATCTAGGTTCCGAACCCCCTCCACGTTGTGCATGGGCCTCCTTTTATAGTGCAAGGGGTCACCGACAGGTGTCAACGTAGGAGAAAGGGTAAAAATGTAAAAGAGGTGGTAGTTGTAACAGTGCGGGAATAGTGGAGCTACAGTGTATGAACAGTGGTCGCTACCTACTTTGACAGTGGGGGACAAGAGCATTTAATGCCCGTCGCCGTCGACCCCAAAAGCGCCCGCCCTTGCGTCTCCGTTTGCCACGGCGATGGCTTCACCACCGTGGAGTGCCACCGTGTCCCCCAGGCTGCACAGCCATCCGCCACGCGTCCCTGGAATGGCACCAGCGTGACGCGTGGGCCGATGAGCTGGAGCGCGGGCACACAGCGCAACTCTCCCCGGTAAGCACCTTGCCGGGGTCTTGACCTTGCCGGGCCTGGGAGCTTGTCGGGCTCTGAAGCTTGTCGCTCCCCGGGCCCTGCCGGGGCGCATATAGCGCCGAGGCATGTCTTCTGTAATGGAATCTTATAGTCTTCCTGGCAAACTCCTCTTGCCAGGGCCTTGCGTGAGTGAGGTAACCTTGAGCCTAGAACGGCCTTCCCGGCAAGCTCCACTTCCCGGGGCCTCGATCTTCTGTCTTGTATACTTTGTTTTTGAATGGTTTTACATGGAGCAGGAAGGTCTCCGGCGAGCACGTGGTCGACCCTGCCACGGGACGCTGCTACTGCCCGTGCACAAGTTGGGGTACTGAGGTACCCCTACCTTAGTACACCGACAGGAGCCCCCGGGCCTGGGCCACACACGGTGCCGAGCGCTGTTGGGCCAGGCCCAAAACAGTGCACGGGCACGCGCGGCCCACAGCGCGCCGAATCCACTTCCGCATCCGCCGCGTCCCCCCGTAACGGCACGCGTCGATTGCGGCGTCGTGGGATGGGACGTGGCCACGTTCTTTTAATGGAAAGAGCGAAACGCCCCCCACTTCCCCATAAAAGCAGAGGAAGCAGGAGCGGTTCCCCTCCTACGCTTTCATTGCATCCTCTTCCATCTCCAGAGATCCTCTTTGCGTTCCGCCTCCACACCTCCGCCGTCGTCTTTCGCATCTCCGGCGCCGCCGGGCTCTTCGTCCCCCCCTTCCTCCGCCGCCTCCGCCATGGCCCCGAAGACCGAGAAGGCGAAGGTGGAGAAGACCAAGAAGGAGAAATCGGAGCAAGCGGCGAGGCTTACCTTGTATCGGAAGCGGAACCTCGTCTTCCCGCCGAGGCTCAGCGCGCGGGAGCTCTGGAACAAGTATTACTTGTTCTGGTCCAAGAAGACCAAGGCGCACCCCCGCACCCGAGCCTATCCGGCCGCCGCCAAGGACAACTACCCCGGCGGGTACTATTTCTTCGCAGCCTTCTTCCACTGCGGTCTTTGCCCTCCTTTTTCTGAATTCTTCTGCGACATAATGCACACCCACGATCTCCACCTTCTTGACTTCACCCCCAATGCCATCCTCACGATGGCGGTTTTCGCACATATGTGCGAAAACTATATAGGAATATACCCAAACGTAGCGCTGTTTAGGCACTTCTTCACCCCTAGAGCAGAGGCCGGCGCCCCCCTCTCCGGAGGAATATCTTGGGTTTTTCGTCTGAACAAGAAGGAGTCCTACTTGCCGGGAGAGCTCCGCGGCAAGTGGGAGGAGTGGCGTGCGGACTGGTGTTGGATTGTTGAGGACCAGCCGCAATCCTTCACCGCGCCGCGCACAACGCCCATCGTGCGCGGCAGGGACTGGAACGAGCTGGATTCGGACGACAACAAGCTTGACATCGCCCTCATCAGGATTCTGCGTCTCCGGGTAGCAAGGTTGTCTGTCGCAGAAGTGGGCACAGACTTCCTCCGCCGCCGCATCGCCCCTCTCCAAGACAGGAAAAGGCCGGCCTGGGAGTACGGCAACTCGGCGGATATCATGAGGCTGCGCCCCGGGCTCAACTTTAACTTCACGTCGCTGGAGCTGAAGGGGATGGTCCGGGAGCTATTTAAGCACGACCCGGCCCACCCGGAATGGTTCAGGGGTCCCCGGGGAGTGGTGCCCCTCTGCAACAGCACAGCCAGGGACAATCTTCGCGCCATGATGCCCGCGTGCGACTCGCACGGCGTCGACCGCACGTGGATTCCGCCCAAGCCGGACGTCGTCTTGAACCTCTTCGACAACCTGGTGGAGGTGGCGAAGAACAAGAACGAGACCCGGGAGCTGACACGGGACACCACCGACCAGGAGATAGCGTACATAGCTTCTCGGGTTGAAGAGGCCGCTGCAGCCGCAGCGGCAGGAGAATTCGGCTACACGCCCGAGGAGGCAGAGGCTGCGGAAGTGTCCTGCCAAGCAGAGGAGGCGGAGATCCGCAGGCTACTGAAGCTGCCTCCCGACGAGCTCGCCGGGGTCCCATCCTTGAGGCACTCCGGGATCATCGGAATCCAGACGGAGGCCGCGGCGAGAGGCAACGCCGCCGGAGGGAACAGGGGCGCCGCAGGGAGCGGAGGCGCCGGAGGGAAAGAGGCCGCAGCGCAGGGCGCTGGGCCCAGCAAGCCTGCCGGGGAGGAGGAGGAGGAGGACGACGCCGAGGCCGCCGAGGACTCCGACGGGTCGCTGGAGCTCTATGCCGACGACATCTCCTCGTCGTCGGAGACCTCCCCGCCCCGGGAAAGCCCTAGGCGGTCTCCGATGAAACGTCTCCGCAAGGCGGCGACAGGGACAAGGGCACAGGCGCCCCGGCAACAGCCAACTCGCCGGGCAGCGCGAGCTCCCCGGGGGAGTCAAGCTGCGACGGGGGCGCCCGGCGCACCAGCCACGGCGGAGGCGGCCCGCGCGCAGGCCACGGCAGAGGCGCCCCGCAAGCAGGCCACAGCAGAGGCGCCCCGCAAGCCAGCGCCGAGCGGAAGGGAGTCTTCACAGGGCGGAGCGGCGGCTCCGCCCGCTCCCCGGGCCCCGGCTACCACAGGGGCTGGGTCTTCGCAGCCCCCAGCCCCGGGGACCGCCAAGCGCCCGAGGGAGTCTTCGCCTCCTGCCCCCCGCGCGGACGCGCCTCAGGTGGAGTTTGACTTCTCCGCCCTGAGCGACGACGACGACGAGGAGGAACAGGAGTAAGTATTCGAGGCTTTGCATCTTCTTCAACATTGTCTTGATTTTTGTTGATGCTGATCTCGTTTCTTGTTTTGATTTCAGGTCCTTGGCCCAGCGAGCAGCGAAGAAGGCCAAGGTGCCCGTGGTCGAGGTCGCGGACGACTCGCCCGTCGCGGCGACCGGGGACGCGCCGGAGCCAAGCCTGCCGGACCCGAGCGCTGCTCCGAGGAGCAGCCCCCAGCGCAGCCCCCAGCGTAAGTCTGGGGTACCGTACTTCCATTTGTCGGGTGTGCTTGAGTATTCTGTCTAGTGCTGGCATCTTGATATTTTTGTCTTTTCTTGTGCAGAGGTGGAGCCACAAGCTCAGGAGCGTCCGGAGATCGCTCCTGAGGAGCCGCAGGCCCCGCCGTCCCCGCCAAGGCCGAACTCCCCAGCGAGGGAGAGCGCTCCGCCAAGGGCGGGTACTCCGCCCAGGGCGAGCAGCCCGGCGAGGGCGGCCACTCCGCCAAGGCAGAGCTCCCCGGCGAGGGAGCCCGCCGCTGATGACGTCCGTCAAGGTAAGTTCCGTCACTTGTCTTCTTGATTCGTCTCTTTTTGGATATTTGCTTGAACTCTTTTTGCTTTTTCTTCTTCTTCTAGGTCCTCCTCCCCCCGAGCAGATGGAGACGGAAGTCATCGTCATCGAGGAGGAGGGCGCGCAGGGCGGCGGCGGCGGCGCCCCTGTCGCTGAGGACACGGCGGGAGCCGCCGAGCCGGCTGCGCAGGAGACCGCTCCGGCTGCGGACGCAGCGGCCGGGGAGGGGGACGGCGACCGCACCGCCGGCCCGGAGGCGGCGGGAGCATCAAGTGCTGCGCCGGCCGCCGACCCCTCCGTCGGAAAGGAGCAGGCCGGCTACTACCTTGAAGCCCCCAACGGCATCTTCATCCAGGTGCCGTGGGGTTCTGCATCGCGAGCCCCCGCGGAGGGCGAGGCCTTTGATGGAGAGGTCCTCGCCTCCGCGGGCTTGAAGATCGTCGAGGCGCCCGGCGGGAGCGACGGGCCCGAAGAGGAGAAGCTGCTTCACCAGCTCCTGGCCCTTTACCGGGCCAGGCAGGCGAAGCTAGCGTCTCGGGAGGCCCTTGCCGCCAAGGCCGCCGTCGAGATGGAGAATCGCGCGGCGGAGCTCCGCGCCGCCAACCAGGCTGCCCTCCGCGAGGTAGCGGAGGAGCGCGAGAGGCTCGCCGGAGAATATCAAGAATGGCTGCTGGAGAAGGCCGAGGCCGAAGAGCAGCAGCGGCTCGCCGGGGTGGAGCTGTCCCGGCGAGAAGGAGAGCTCGCCCAGCGGAAGGTCAACCTCGACTCCCACGAGGAAGACCTTGCCGCTCGGGAGCAGGCCCTTGGCGGGGAGCTGAAGGAGGCGAAAGCCGCCGCGGCTGCCGCGGAGGCCGCCAAGGAGGAGCTTGCCACCAAGGTCGCGCAGCTGGAGGAGTCACTGAAGGCGAGTGTGGAGAGGGTCGCCGCGCTCAACACAGAGCGCGAGAAGGACGCCCACACCAACTCCGAGCTCCAGGTGCGTCTCTCTGAGAAGGGCGACGAGCTGAAGGCCGCCAAGGACTCCATCGAGGATCTGGAGTTGAAGGTTTCCACGCTGAAGGACTCGCTCGACGCCGTCCGGGATCGGGAAACCAAGCTGAAGGAGGAGCTCCGCAAGGAGCGAGGCTTGGTGGACAGCGCCAACAAAGCGGCCGAGAACTTCCGCCGTACCGTCGAGGTATGGACCGAGGACTTGGTATCTTCTGCGTCCAACATCGACCAGGAGCTGCTGGCGCTGAAGCTGGAGCATCTCATCTACTCCCTGGACCCAAACCTTCCTCACAGCGCCAAGCTCAGCCTCTTCTTCAGGGGGATCGCGCCGGCCCTTGCAGATCTTCGGAAGAAGATTCCCGCGCAGCTGGCCGAGGAGTTGCGCCGGCTCTGCACGGGAACCTTGGAGCGTGTGCTGACGAAGATTGTATACCGCAATCCCGGCATAAACCTCACCAACGTTCTCCGCAGCTTGCCGGCCGACGCGAACATGGAGGCGCTGAAGGAGCAGGTCGCCCACATCATCGCCAAGGTGAACAAGATCTCCAGGATTGAGGGCGACCGCGTAGACTAGGCCTCCTTTATCTTTATCTCTTTTTGTTGCTGCATAGGGTGTTATGAACTCATTAATCATTGCGACAAGTTATCCTTTGTAAGATATTTATCCTATTTTGATCAATCAGTGCAATGTTATCTTCCTTGTCTTGGTCATCTACTTTGCATGTTTTTCACCCTACGCTCCCGGGGAGCTTGCTGGCAAGGGTCCTTTGCCGCGAGCGCTGAGTGCTGGACTCCGAGCAGCCTGCTGGCCAAGGTCTCACCGGCAAGCAACCTTGCCGCAGCTAGTCGCAACGCACTTAGCTTGCTGAGTGGACTCGAAAACGAAGCAAGGGCGCGACGCTTGTCGCAGCTCACTTAAGTCGTTGAGCGTACTCGAAAACAAGACAAGGGTGCGGCTAGCTACGGGTAGGTTCCTCCGCGCACAGGTTTTCCATACAAAGTGTGATTGTTCAAGGAAGACAACTTAAAATTATTAAAAATTTGAACTGCTCAAATTCTAATAACTTAGCTTATATGTAATGCTTGCTTCTTGGTAAGGCTTCTCTTTCTTGAACAGCACTTGGTTCCTCTTCCATCTCCTTCCCCCCCGGCAAACTTGTGCGCGAGGAACATTCCTTCTGCTTAAGAGGCAAGGAAAAAGAAGAGGGAAACAAGTATATGGCCTTTCGGCGTGCTAATGCTTACCGGATATGTATGTTGCACAAGATGCCAAATAACACATGTAAATAACGGGGAAAAGCACGTAAAAGGCAAATAGTGCAAAACACAAAAACTTTACTGATGCACGGGGTCTGCGCCCGGCTTTGTACAAAGGGTTACATGCAACAGCGGCAAAGCTTGTACAAAAGGTGGTTGCCGGAGCGGATCACGGCAACCGCGCCTTATGGGTGAAACTTGCGAAGATGCTCTATGTTCCAGGAGTTGCTCACCGGTAAGCCTTCTTCGGTCTCAAGGCGGACAGCGCCGGGCCTTGTGACTTGTCTCACCCGATAAGGGCCTTCCCACTTCGGCGTCAACTTGTTGGAATTCTTGGCGGACTGAACGCGCCGAAGAACAAGGTCGCCTTCCTCGAGACTCCTGGCCCTGACCTTGCGGCTATGGTAGCGGCGCAAGGTTTGCTGGTATCGAGCAGCTCGTACAGCAGCCTGGAGACGTCCCTCCTCGAGGAGTAATGCATCATCTTGCCGCAGTTGCTCTTGCTCGAGCTCATCATAAGCGAGCACTCGAGGAGATCCGTATACGAGTTCCATTGGGAGAACTGCCTCTGCTCCATAGACTAGAGCAAAGGGTGTCTGTCCGGTGGCTCGACTTGGTGTCGTTCTAATTGACCAAAGAGCCGCCGGTAGCTCCTCTATCCAATTTCTTCCGCACTTGCGCAGCCTGTCAAAGGTCCTTGTCTTGAGTCCGCGCAGCACTTCAGCATTGGCCCTCTCCGCTTGACCGTTGCTCCTCGGGTGAGCAACAGAAGCGAAACAGACCTTGGCGCCAAGGTCTTGGACGTACTGCATGAAGGTGCGACTAGTAAATTGCGTACCGTTATCGGTGATGATCCTGTTAGGGATTCCGAAACGGCAAACAATCGACCTGAAGAACCTGACCGCTGACTGTGCTGTCACCTTTCTCACTGGTTCCACTTCTGGCCACTTTGTGAACTTGTCGATCGCAACGTACAAGTACTCAAAGCCCCCGACGGCTCGGGGGAAGGGGCCGAGGATATCGAGCCCCCAGACCGAGAAGGGCCAGGATAAAGGAATTGTTTGGAGAGCTTGAGCTGGCTGATGAATCTGCTTTGCATGGAACTGGCACGCTTCACACTTGGTTACTAGTGCAGTTGCATCTTGGAGGGCTTCTTGCCAGAAGAACCCTTACCGGAAAGCTTTCCCGGCAAGCGCCCTTGCGCCAATGTGGTGGCCGCATATGCCTCCGTGTATTTCTGCCAACAGCTTCTGTCCATCTTCCCTGGAGATGCACTTCAGTCTGACACCATTGAGCCTTCTTCTGTACAGCTCGTTATCCACGAACTGGTACATACTTGACTGCCTGGTTATCTTCTCTATTTCTTCTGGGTCGTCGGGAAGTTCTCCAGTTTGCAGAAAACGGACGATCTGCTGCGCCCACGCCGGAGCTCGAGGCTCAACGGCGAGGACTAAAGGCTCGAGGGCCGCTGCGGGAACCTCAGCTTCTACGGTAAGAACCTCTGGCTCTGCCGGAGTTGATGGTCCCCCGGCAAGCTCGCCGGGGCGAGGCTTGTCGGGAACGCTTGCTTCAACTGCACAGACCCGAGGATCTGCAGGAGCAAACTGTTCCTCAGCGTTCTGGTTGTTGATCTTGGGGACCTTGGCGGCGGTTTCAGGAAGATCCGCCGGCAAGTAGTCGCCGGAGACCAACTTTCTCTTCTTGGACTGCCCAATTGATGGTGTAACGGATGGTTGAGTCAGCTTGAGCAAGAAGGTCCCTGGTTCCACGGGTAACTTCATCGAAGCACACTTTGAAAGGCCATCTGCAATTTCATTCTGAGCTCTCGGGACGTGCTCCATCTGCAGGCCTTCAAAGTGCTCCTCAAGCTTCCTCACTTCATCTACATAAGCTTCCATCAAAGGGCTCTGGTAACTCTTGTTGACTTGCCGGACCACCAACTGAGAATCCCCCCGCACAATCAGCTTCCTGATCCCAAGTTCGGCCGCAATCCTGAGGCCGGCAAGCAAGCCTTCATATTCAGCAGTGTTGTTTGTCGCTTGCTCTCTTGGGAAGTGCATCTGGATAACATACTTGAGGTGCTCCCCGGTGGGCGCGATGAGTACCACGCCAGCACCGGCGCCTTGCAGCGAGAAGGCACCGTCAAAATACATTACCCATTCACTTGTCGCTTCTTGTACGGGTGCGCTTGTTTCTTGGACTTCCTCGTCGGGCGTTGGGGTCCACTCAGCTATGAATTCTGCCAAAGCTCGGCTCTGTATGGTTGAGGTACTTTCAAACTTGAGTCCAAAGCTCGACAGTTCCAGTGCCCACTCAACGATCCTGCCTGTCGCTTCTGGATTGTGCAATATCCTTTTCAGCGGAAAGCGAGTGACCACTGTTATCTCATGTGCCTGGAAGTAATGGCGCAGCTTTCTCGAGGCCATGAGGAGGCCGAAAAGCAACTTTTGCACACCAGAGTATCTTGATCTAGCCCCCTGGAGAAGGGAACTTACAAAATACACTGGGCGCTGCACCATCTTCTTCCGTACTTCTTCCTGTTCTTGCGTAGAGTTGTCCTTGTCGGGGCAAGAGCTTGTCGGAGCAGCCCCCTGCTTATCGCTGGATTCGCTTGCCGGTGGTGTAGACTCCTCGTCGGCCTCCCTCTCCGCTACTAACGCAGCACTAACCACCTGGTTGGTTGCCGCTAGGTATAGCAACAACTTTTCCTGTGGTCTAGGTGCGACAAGTATCGGAGTGGAGGATAGGTACCGTTTCAAATCTTGCAGCGCTGCCTCCGCTTCCGGAGTCCACTTCATGGGACCTGCCTTCTTCAGGATTTTGAAGAAAGGTAGGGCGCGTTCCGCAGATTTCGAAATGAACCTACTGAGGGCAGCCACACAACCTGCAAGCCTTCTGACATCCTTGACGCGCTTCGGGGCCTCGATTTGCTCGATGGCTTTAATCTTGTCGGGATTGGCTTCAATCCCCCTCTGTGACACAAAGAACCCGAGAAGCTTGCCGGAGGGGACTCCAAAGACGCACTTCTCGGGGTTCAACTTGAGCTGTATTCTGCGCAGGTTCTGAAATGTTTCTTCCAAATCTTGGACCAGGGTTTCCTTGCTCTTGCTCTTCACCACGATGTCATCCATGTAAGCCTCTACATTTCTGTGGATCTGTGGCTCGAAAGCAGTGTGCACTACCCTTGCAAATGTTGATCCTGCATTCTTCAGTCCAAATGGCATGCGTATGAAGCAATAAGTGCCACATGGAGTGATAAATGCAGTCTTCTCTTCATCCTCTTTGGCCATAAAGATCTGGTGGTAGCCTGAATATGCATCAAGAAAACAGAGTAGCTCACATCCGGCGGTGGAGTCGACAATCTGGTCAATGCGTGGTAAAGGGAATGGATCCTTGGGACATGCTTTATTCACATCGGTGAAGTCTATACACAGTCTCCACTTCCCGTTGGCCTTGCGCACGACGACCGGGTTTGCCAACCACGTCGGATGGATCACGCCTCTAACTAGACCTGCTGCCTCCAGCTTCTTGATCCCTTCGTTGATGAACTCTTGGCGCTCCATGGCTTGCTTCCTCACTTTCTGCTTGACGGGCCGCGCATGAGGACAAACAGCAAGCTTGTGCTCAATTACCTTCCTGGGAACACCGGGGATGTCAGATGGTTGCCAGGCAAACACATCGACATTCGCCCGCAGGAAGGCAACGAGCGCGCTTTCCTATTTGCTGTCAAGCGTGGCACTGATGGTGAAGGTACCACCAGTGCCGTCCTCCTTGGCGGACACCTTCTTGGTTGCCGGAGGAGCGGCCATCCCTTTCTTACACTTGCCGGTGGAGCTCGATGGGACGTCCTCGATGGCAGCGCAGCACTCCGAAGAGGTGCGGTTGCCGGAGTGGGCCCCAGAGCACTTGCCGGACTTGGTCTTCGTCTTCTTCCCCCCGGGAGCTTCAGCGGCAAGTGTATCCTTTTCTGCTGCGGCTGCTGCATCCCGGTAGATCTTGTCGGCGCAGACAAGCGCATCTTTCTTGTCGCCGTGGACGGTGATGACGCTTATCGGCCCCGGCATCTTGAGTACGTTGTAAGCATAGTGGGAAGCTGCCATGAACTTGGCGAGGGCGGGACGGCCGAGTATTCCATTGTATGGCAACGGAATATCAGCGACGTCGAAAGTGATGCGCTCAGTTCTGAAGTTGAGCTCCCCGCCAAAGGTCACCGGCAGAGTGATCTTCCCCTTGGGCTTGCTCCTTCCCGGGTTGATTCCTTGGAAAGAACCGGTCTCTTCGAGCTCGCCATCTGGGATTTGGAGTTTCTTGATCACAACAGAGGAGATCAAGTTCAGCCCGGCCCCGCCGTCAACCAACATTTTGGTGACCTTGAGGTTGCGGATGGTGGGTGAGACCAGCATCGGCAAGCACCCGACCGCAGTGGTGCGGTCAGGGTGATCCTCAAGATCAAAAATGATGGGCGTGCTGGACCATTTGAGGAGCCTGCGCGACTCCACGGGTGGCTCTGCTGCATTCACCTCGCGCACCCACTACTTGAGCTGGCGGTGGGAGGTGTGCAGAGAGGCGCCACCGTCGACGCACAGGACCTCCGTGGCCTTCTGGAACTCCTGCTCGCTGTTATCCTCATCCTCCATGTCTTCGTCGTCGTTCTCTTCATCCTTGTCGCGGCCCCGGGGAGGTCGATCACCTTGCCGCTGCTTGGCCTTGCCGCGGCGTCCTCCCCGGCCATTGAATGGCCGCTTCTTGCTTGGTTCTCCTCCGCCACCTTGGGCCTTCTCCTTGTCGCGCCTCTCGTACTCAGCCTTCTGCTGCTCGACGAGGTACTCGACGCGTTTGCAGTTGGAGAGGTCGTGGCCTTTGGTGCGGTGGATCTTGCAGTACTGCTTGTCGGAGCCGTCCTGCTTGTCGGCTGCCGCTACAGGGGCAGGCTCCTTGCCGGAGCCGCCAGCCTATGTTTGCTTGGCGGGAGCCTCCTTGCCGGACTTCTCGACGGCAAGCACTTCCTTCTTGTTCTTCCGTCTGTTATTCCGCCGCCGGCTCTTCTTCGCCGGGGCGGCGTCGTCGCTGTCGCTTCCTCCTGCGCCAGCATCCTCCCCGGGGAGTCTCCTCCCCTTTTCTGCGCGTGCGCACTTATCAGCTAGAGCGTAGAGCTCGCTGACATCCCGAATCTTGGTCATCGCCATTTCCTCACGCATGCGGCGGTTACGTACGTTCTGGTGGAACGCGCTGATAACCGCGGCAGGGTGGACGTCGGGGATGTTGTGCTGTACACGGCTGAAGCATTGGATGTACTTGCGCAGGGATTCTCCTTCCTTCTGGGCTAGAATGTGGAGATCGCTCTCCTGGCCGTGGGGTTTGTGGCCGCCGGTGAAGGCGCCAACAAACTGGTGGCAAAGGTCTGCCCAAGAAGAAATGGAACCTTCCGGCAAGTGCATAAGCCAGGAACGAACGTTCGGCTTAAGCACGAGCGGGAAGTAGTTCGCCAAAATCTTCTCGTCGCGCCCCCCGGCAGCCTGCACCGCGATGGTGTAGATGCTGAGGAATTCCGAGGGGTGCGTATTGCCGTCGTATTTCTCCGGTACGTCGGGCTTGAAATTCTTCATGCTGGGCCACTGGACGCGCCGCAGCTCGCGGGTGAACGCAGGGCAGCCTGCCGCGTACGGCAAGTCGCCTGGTTCACCGGGCGCGCGCGCGTCGACAGCGTTCCCAGCCCTCTGGTCTGATTGTCGCCGAGCTTCTCGGGGAAGCTCGATCGTTGTCCGAGCGTCTTCTTGTCGCCGGTCGTCAAGGACCTGGCGCTGGTCCCGACGAGCCCGCGGATCCGATGACGCCGTGGAGCCGTCGTCGGCGTTGTTCCGGCGGGGCGGTGTCTTCTGCTTCCGCGGCGGGGAGTGCACGGTTGTCGCACCCCCGGCGGTCTTGTCGCCGTCGGCCTTCGTCTTCTCAGCTTGCCGCGGCCGCGAGGTCGCCGGCTGCTGTGGAGAGTCATTGTTGGCGAAGGCGATCAGGCTCTGGATGGTAGCCCTCCAGTCTTCGGCCTTGTCTGCCGCTGGAGGGAAGTCGAGGAGCAGTTGCGCCCTTGCGAGCGCTTCTGCTGGAGTGGAGGGGAGCGGGGGCGAGCGGTGCGAGGAGCGGGATATGCTCGGACTTCTAACAGCGTTAGAAGGAGCAGGGTCCCGCCCCGGCGACCGCGCCTTACTGGTGCCCGGACGGCGGTCCGGAGCGTCCCGCGAGCCTCCGGTTTGCCCTTGTCCCAGCAGGCGGATGCCACCTCCTGTGGTATGGCGCTGCTGGGTTGTAGTATGTTGGGATGGACGCGGCGCGTCCATGGAGACCGAGGCTCGGCCGTCCGTCCTGTCCTTGGATTTGGTGGCGCCGCGAGTGTCCTCGCCGGCGACCACCCTTCCGACGGCGTCTCCCCCGCCCACCGTTGGCTCTGGTGGCGGCGGATGAGACGCAGACGGGCCTCCGACTTCCGAAGCCTTCTTCTTCGGGGCCATGGTGCTGTTGCTGATGAAGTTGCTGATGAAGCTGGAGAGGTTGATGAAGAATGTGCCCGCGTGAACGCCGGATCGGATTCGCACAACCTCGACGCCCCACTACCTGGCGCGCCAAAGATGTCGGGGGAAACTGTCCACCACGAGCACCTATGGGACCGGAGCCCCTTGTTCGTGAGGTAAGGGAGCGGAGGGAGCACAAAGAGCAGATCGTAGTGAACACGCGGGCAGTTTACCCAGGTTCGGGCCGCGGTGGACGCGTAAAACCCTACTCCTGCTTAGTTTATATTGAGTTGGAGAGCTCGGGAGCTTGAAGAACTAGCTACACCGAGCGTATGAGCGATCTAGGTTCCGAACCCCCTCCACGTTGTGCATGGGCCTCCTTTTATAGTGCAAGGGGTCACCGACAGGTGTCAACGTAGGAGAAAGGGTAAAAATGTAAAAGAGGTGGTAGTTGTAACAGTGCGGGAATAGTGGAGCTACAGTGTATGAACAGTGGTCGCAACCTACTTTGACAGTGGGGGACAAGAGCATTTAATGCCCGTCGCCGTCGACCCCAAAAGCGCCCGCCCTTGCGTCTCCGTTTGCCACGGCGATGGCTTCACCACCGTGGAGTGCCACCGTGTCCCCCAGGCTGCACAGCCATCCGCCACGCGTCCCTGGAATGGCCCCAGCGTGACGCGTGGGCCGATGAGCTGGAGCGCGGGCACACAGCGCAACTCTCCCCGGCAAGCACCTTGCCGGGGTCTTGACCTTGCCGGGCCTGGGAGCTTGTCGGGCTCTGAAGCTTGTCGCTCCCCGGGCCCTGTCGGGGCGCATATAGCGCCGAGGCATGTCTTCTGTAATGGAATCTTATAGTCTTCCTGGCAAACTCCTCTTGCCAGGGCCTTGCGTGAGTGAGGTAACCTTGAGCCTGGAACGGCCTTCCGGGCAAGCTCCACTTGCCGGGGCCTCGATCTTCTGTCTTGTATACTTTGTTTTTGAATGGTTTTACATGGAGCAGGAAGGTCTCCGGCGAGCACGTGGTCGACCCTGCCACGGAACGCTGCTACTGCCCGTGCACAAGTTGGGGTACTGAGGTACCCCTACCTTAGTACACCGACAATAGTAGTGATAGATAGTGTTTGCAATAGTAAGTAATAACGAAAAGTAAATAGCGGATGTGATCAATGATGGTAATATGGACCGGAGTCTCATGATGTTCACTAGTGATGTCTCTCTCCCAAAAGACGATAAAACAACTATGTGAGGTAAACGAATTACAGCTGGGCAATTGACAGGACCACGAACGCAAACCAATGCTGACTACATTGCAAGAAAGGTTGAGGTTCAAAGCATGGGCGGTACGCCAAAGTAAGTAGACCGAAATCCATCAATATCTACTACTAATCATCCACCTTGAGATATCTATCCAGAACATCTCGCTGGTATTAAGTTGCGAGTCCCACCCATAGTGTAAACTCAATGCAACAGACAACTGCATTAAAAGAACTTTGCGTAAAGTAAACAATCCTTGCACCCGCGGGCACAAGCACCGTTGTTTTCCCCCTTGTGGCAACAACACATCCCCTAGACTCATGTTTCTGTCACTCAAGCTAGTCATCGAGGGGCATGAACCCACAATCGAGCATAACGTTCCCTCTTGGAGTCACTACCTACTACTTGGCCAAAGCAATAAATAACAACGGAGAACATGCAAGAATTACTTATGAACATAAATATAAAAGAGGTAGATCAAATATATTACTCAAGATCAATCTGAACATAATCTCATAATCCATCGGATCCCAGCAAACTCAACATAGCAACAGCATAAGGATTACATATGTGCCTCGATCATGTAGGGCAGCTCACGAGGACTAATTAGTGAAGCACAAGAACGGGAGGAGAACATCACATAGCTACGGGTCATGGACTCATGGTCCAAGGGAGACTACTCACGAGTCATCCGGGAGGCGTCCATGGTGGTGGAGAAGCTCCCGGTGGTGATCCTCCCCTCCGGCAGGGTGCCGGGAAGAGTTCTCCTGGTGCTCCCGATCTTGGAAGCGGCAGCGGCGGCGGAACAGAGATGGGATCGCGAAAAGAGTTCCTGTTCTGAGGGTTTCGGAGGATGCTTTAAATATATGCCAAAGGGGGGCATCGGTGAAGCTTCGGGGGGCCCAGGCGCCCCCCCGGCGCGGCCCAGGGGGGGGGGGCGCCGCCACGGCGCCTGGAGCCCTGGTGGCCCCCCCCCGGCTGTCCTTCGGACGCACGGTAGTTTCCGAAATGCTGATTTTTTATATAATTTTTCTGGATTTTTCCTGGCAGTTCTCGCAACGTGAAAACCTGAAATACAAAAACAGCCGAAAACAGAAACTGGCACTAGGGTGCACTGGATTAGTAAGTTAGTCCAAATATGATCAAAAGTGTATGGAAGTGTATGAATATCATAGCAATATCACCCAAAAGTGGCATGGAGCAAGCAGAAATTATAGATACGTTTTGGACGTATCACTTTCCCAGTGATAGTAGGGGCAGCAAGGCACGTATTGTATTGTTGCCATCGAGGATAAAAAGATGGAGTTTTAATCATATTGCTTGAGTTTATCCCTCTACATCATGTCATCTTGCTTAAAGCGTTACTCTGTTCGTATGAACTCAATACACTAGATGCATGCTGGATAGCGGTCGATGTGTGGAATAATAGTAGTAGATGAAGGTCTACTTGTCTCGGACGTGATGCCTATATACAATGATCATGCCTAGATAGTCTCATAATTATTCTCTTTTCTATCAATTGCTCGACAGTAATTTGTTTACCCGCCGTAGAATATCGCTATCATGAGAGAAGCCACTAGAGAACACTATGGCCCCCGGGTCTATTCTCAACATATCAATCTACATCTACTTTACTTTTACCGCTTTTATTTGCTGTTTTATTAAACCAAAAATACCATAAATATAATTATCATCTCTATTAGATCTCACTCTCGTAAGTGACTGTAAAGGGATTGACAACCCCTTATCGCATTGGCTGCGAAGTTCTTATTTGTTTGTGTAGGTGCGAGGGACTCGCGCGTGGTCTCCTACTGGATTGATACCTTGGTTCTCAAAAACTAAGGGAAATACTTACGCTACTGTGCTGCATCTCCCTTTCCTCTTTGAGGGAATACAACGCAAGTTCAAAAGGTAGCAATTAGTTACATGGTGGAGAAAACTAGAAAAGGGAAATAAAGAGAAGAAGAAGAAAGCACAACACGTGCCTTTGGCTATCAGTTTTTTGTGTTCGCATGTGTTCCTTATTTGATGTGATCGATCCCGTGGGCGTAATTTCAACAATTGGTATCAGAGCAAGATCGATTTGAAGCTGCGCTTGCCCTGGGGTGGCGACCTACTAGCGCCTCGGGGTGGGCGATACAGTCATTGGTATAGCGACAACGAGGGGCGGGCGATGAAGTCGTTGGATGGTGTAGCGACGAGGAGGATCACGAGATCGTCGTTCGGCAGAGCGACATGGAGTGAGTCAGCGGGCTGTCGGCAGCAAGGCGGTGGAAAGAGATCTTTGATGAGGAAGGTGGTGCCGAGGTGCGGCACTGGATCTCATCAAGATCATCGTCCGGAGGAGCCGGATGAGTCAGGGAGTCGTGCAAGGTTGCACGGTTGGTCGCCATCGTGTCAGTAAGTCGTCGTGTCCAAGTGCTCGTCTTGGTGATGATTCGTTGAAGTTGAAGCGATGTGCACGGTGTTCCGGGAGTCATGTAGTCCATGTCCTCGTCGAGCGTCCTGGTTACATCCAGTGTGGATTCAGTGGGATGCCGAAGGCGGATGATGGTAGGCGAAGCCATCATAAAGCGAGGAGATGTGCGAGTATTGGAGAGTGGATCTACTGCAAGCAAGTACAAGGAGTATGGTGCGAACCGAATGCAAGGCAACGGCCAAGCAATGGCGATGACACAACATGATAGAGCAAGGAGGTTCTGCATATTTTCAGGTGAGTCATACTTAGTGTACGGATATGACAATTGAAGATCAAGCTCGACGTGTAGTGGGATGTTGATCAGTTAAGTTGTACAACATGAAGATTGATGATGCATCCCGTTCTGCACGTTGCATGCGCAGATGCGACCGTGTGGGCTGGTAGTCCGGATCATACGTTGGAGTATGGATCGAAAAATCGTGTATCTTCAACGAGTGAAGACCAGAGCAAGTACAAGAGGATAACAAGTCAAGATTAGGGAGAGATTGTTAGGTAATCTTATCCCATCATGAAAAGTTAGTAGGTAAGTTATCTGTAAAGCATTATTGGTAGTTAAACAAAGTAAGTAGTACTAGCCCGGTTCATAATTTGGTTTCCTAAATGCTAAAAAGTGCATGCATGCTTGTTAGCTCGACCGAGCACTCACGCGCACAGCCGTAGGATCGCGCCCCCGACCACGCGATCGAGCCAGGCGTTTTTATGTCAGGATGTGAGTGCCTCCTCCACGACAATTGTTCACCTGAGGGGCCCACCACTACTCCCACGTCCTCCCATTAGCGCAGTTTTTGAACCAAGCAGGGGAGAGGCGGCGCTCTATCCCCCAATCCCTTTCCTCGTTCTCGTCGCCCTCCCCCATTCTCGCTTTTTCCTCGCAGATTCAACCAACGCCCATAGAAATTGGCGCGTCGACGGCTACCGAAGACGGGGAGGTCGTGCGTTGTCGCGGTGGCGGTGCTTGAGCGGCGGAGGTGCGCGAGGGGTGCGCTGGTGCGCGCGGTGAATCTCGTCGCGTTATTCTCTCTACAGGGCAAAATGGCACAGGGTCAAGGTCGCCGGCGATGCTGCGTTTCCGGGGGGCGAGTCGGTGCGGGAATTCTGATGTAAGGACCAGATGCACCGAACTGCATTTTCTGTCGGGCGGTTTCCATTTCTGCTTGCATACAGTGTTCGTAGTTGTTGTTGTGGATTAATGGGTGCAGGGAGGTGGAGGTAATGATGCGTCCATGATGCGTAGGGAGATAGTACTGTATTTCACGATTGTGGTGAGGAAGATTTTGATGGGGAATTTTGGACGATTTTTGCCAGATCTGTTGTTTTTGAGATGGGGATTTGCCTGTTCGTGAGGTATTGGTTGTTCGTTTTTAGTATTTGAGTTGACCGGCAGATCCTGTGCACGATTTTTTGATGAGTTGCTTCGATATTGTGTAGGAGTTGCCTCATCAGTGTTAGTTGAGTTGCCCAAACTAGAGGTTGTTGTGTAGTGCTTGAAACAGAAGTTGCCTGATCAGTGTTAGTTGAGTTGCCCAAACTAGAGGTTTGTTGTGTAGTGCTTAAAACAAAAGTTGCCGGTTCAGTGTTAGCTGAGGTGCCCAAACTAGAGGTTGTTGTGTGGTGCTTGAAACAGAAGTTGCCTGATCAGTGTTAGTTGAGTTGTCCAAACTAGAGGTTTGTTGTGTAGTGCTTGAAATAGAAGTTGCCTAGACTTGTGGTTCATAGTTGCCAATATGATGTAGAAATTTGCCGGTCCTTCATTTTTTTAATCCTAGTTGTTTGAGGTTATTTTTCGTTGTAGAAATGTGCCAGAAATCAGTACATGAGTTTGCGTGGACTTCTGATCCACAACAACAACCTATAGGAAATGTCTTTGACATTTTGTCGAGCAAACTTTAGTGCTACAAACAGTACCCCCCGTTACACCTAAAGTGTCCATGTCATCCAGGGTGTGCTATTCTGTGTGCATTGCTTGCACACTAGGGTGAGCAACATTCCGTGTGACTGAAGGGTTTGGATATTCATCCACAAATTCATGGACATTGTTCAGAGGTGAAGCCCTATGTGCAAAAGGTTGCGTGTAGTACATGGGTTCAACATTGTCCACTCCAAGATTGCGTGGCAACTCGTCATTAAGCTCATCTGGCAATTCATTAAGGTCGACCATCTCCTGCTGCATAATTGGGCCAAAAAAAATTCAAATAAACACACATGTTACAAGAGGGAAGCAACTACCGACCAATTGTGTAGGAGGAAAAATCAGGCACCAAAATGAGGGAAACCCACACATGATGTATGCTTTCATAGTTGCATGCACAATCAATACAGCAGGTTATAACTTTTGTCTTATCATTTTGTTTTTTCAGGGAGAGAAATTAGGGTTAGAAGAAAGAACAACAGATGATGTGATGCAGTCTTATTTCTCCATGGAGTGGAAGTGTTATCACTAGTTGTAAAAGATTGTAGTAGTACTAGTACTAAAATACATGGGACGTATCTAGGCAGTAACTGAGACATGTTGTGCTCTTTTATCAAATTATGTGCCAGTACTGCTTAAAATGGTGTTGCTTGATGGGCCTCGAACCCCTCGTTGGTTACCCCGAGTGGAAGGTGTAAGATGCAGTAAGTAGAAGTGTTTTCCCTTAGCAAAGATGCCAAGGATCGAATCCCCAGAGACTCCTAGGTTCAACAGGTAGGTGTCAATTGCTACGGTGCTAGATTAGTAGCAACCAACGTGGACCTGCACACAGATACAAATAACTTTGCTCCCAACGAGTACAGAGAGGTTGTCAATCTCTCCGGCCTTGTAGTTCACAAAGGGTTAAAAGCAATAAGATAGTAGTGATAGATAGTGTTTTGCAATAGTAAATAAAATAACGAAAAGTAAAATAGTGTATGTGATCAATGATGGTAATATGGACCGGAGTCTCATGATGTTCACTAGTGATGTCTCTCTCCCAAAAGACGATAAAACAGCTATGTGAGGTAACAAATTACAGCTGGGCAATTGACAGGACCACGAACGCAAACCAATGCTGACTACATTGCAAGAAAGGTTGAGGTTCAAAGAATGGGCGGTACGCCAAAGTAAGTAGACCGAAATCCATCAATATCTACTACTAATAATCCACCTTGAGATATCTATCCAGAACATCTCGCTGGTATTAAGTTGCGAGTCCCACCCATAGTGTAAACTCAATGCAACAAACAACTGCATTAAAAGAACTTTGCATAAAGTAAATAATCCTTGCACCCGCGGGCACAAGCACCGTTGTTTTCCCCCTTGTGGCAACAGCACATCCCCTAGACTCATGTTTCTGTCACTCAAGCTAGTCATCGAGGGGCATGAACCCACAATCGAGCATAACGTTCCCTCTTGGAGTCACTACCTACTACTCGGCCAAAGCAATAAATAACAACGGAGAACATGCAAGAATTACTTATGAACTAAAATATAAAAGAGGTAGATCAAATATATTACTCAAGATCAATCTGAACATAATCTCATAATCCATCGGATCCCAGCAAACTCAACATAGCATCAGCATAAGGATTACATAGGTGCCTCGATCATGTAGGGCAGCTCACGAGGACTAATTAGTGAAGCACAAGAACGGGAGGAGAACATCACATAGCTACTGGTCATGGACTCATGGTCCAAGGGAGACTACTCACGAGTCATCCGGGAGGCGTCCATGGTGGTGGAGAAGCTCCCGGTGGTGATCCTCCCCTCCGGCAGGGTGCCGGGAAGAGTTCTCCTGGTGCTCCCGATCTTGGAAGCGGCGGCGGCGAAACAGAGTTGGGATCGCGAAAAGAAGTCCTGTTTCGAGGGTTTCGGAGAGTCCTTTAAATATATGCCAAAGGGGGCATCGGGGGGCTCTCGGGGGGCCAAGGCGCCCCCCCGGCGCGGCCCAGGGGGGGCGCGCCCACAGGGCGCCTGGAGCCCCTGTGCCCCCCCCCAGGTTGCCCTTCGGACGCAGTGTTGTTTACGATACGCTGATTTTTTATATAATTTTTCTGGATTTTTTTGGGCAGTTCTCGAAACGTGAAAACCTGAAATACAAAAACAGCCGAAAACAGAAACTGGCACTGGGGTGCACTGGATTAGTAAGTTAGTCCAAATATGATCAAAAGTGTATGGAAGTGTATGAATATCATAGCAATATCACCCAAAAGTGGCATGGAGCAAGCAGAAATTATAGATACGTTTTGGACGTATCAACATCCCCAAGCTTAATTCCTGCTCGTCCTCGAGTAGGTAAATGATAACAAGAATAATTTCTGTGGTGACATGCTATTAACCATATAGGACTTTCTCATAGTCATATGACAAAAGCTTACTGAGACAATGATTCTAAAGTAGTTAAGTTGTCTCAAGAGAAAATCACAAATGACTGAAGGTTTTACAACATGAAACTGAAACATCAAAAAGATTTGCAATGAACATGATGTGCAAATATGATCAAGTGATATCTAGCTTGCCCCCTTTAGTGATGCAAAACATAAGTGCAGGGGCACCTTCAAGGTTTAAGTGATGACTAGATACAATCATTTCAGAATAAATGATATCACAATCATGCAAAAGACAATGCTACTTTGGGACAATGCACATTACACTCAGAATGACAATCATGCTCTCAGTAATTGGTGCTTGAAGTGCTAGAGCTTTTTATTTTGAAACATGGAAGCAATTGTGTCAACGGTAGTAGTACTTCATATGTGTCATGTATAAAACATCTTATAAGTTGCAAGCCTCATGCATCGAATACTAATAGTGCTCGCTCCTTGTCCTAATTAGCTCGGATCCCCATGGGTTATCATTGTATTGCATATGTTTTAACCAAGTGTCACAAAGGGGTACCTTTATGCCACCTGTACAAAGGTCCAAGGAGATAGATCGCATTTGATTTCTCGTTTTTGATAGATCTCAACTTGAGGACATCCATACCGGGACAACATAGAAAATAGATGATGGACTCCTCTTTAATGCATAAGCATATTCTCATGAGGGATTGAGGATTAAGGTCCAAGCTAAAACTTCCACCATGATGCATGGCTTTGGTTGGCGGCCCAATGTTCTTCTCTAACAATATGCATATTAATTCAACCCACGGTAAATCACCCTTACTTCAGACAAGACGAACATGCATAGCAACTCACATGATATTGAACAAAAGTGTGACAGTTGATGGCGTCCCCAGAAACATGGTTACCGCTCAGCAAGCAACTCATAAGAAATAAAATACATAAGCAACATATTCTTTACCACAATAGTTTTTAGGCTACTTTCCCATGAGCTATGTATTGCATGGTTAATTTGCTTAGTGCAGGTGTAGGTTAGCAAAAGACTGGGAGCAACCAACTAAGAGAGCAATGACGGTCATAATCATGCATAGCGACAAAGCAATATTGAATCAGGCATGGTAGTTGTATCGCTACTCAGAAACAAAAGATCATCAAGGCTTGACAGACTTTCTTTACAGTCTTGAATATGCGTGAGCATACGCCAAGTCAATCAAAATAAATTCTCGAAGGAAGATATTACTAAACCATACCACATCATAGGCAAACAAACCAAGTTGGTACTCCAACGACACATTGGGAACCCCCCAGCTATTCGAGATTAACCATAAGAAAACCTGAACTACTAAGCACCATCATGAAAGTAGCATCTTTATCATAGACACATTAACCCATGCAACGGAAGCACACTCTCTTAATAAGATGAGCATGGTAATTAAAGAGAGTTCAAGCAACCAACTAAATAAAAGCTCTTGAAAAGATAAGCATGAATACTAAGAGCAGAGCACGATAGTAGCTATTAAAAGACAAAGAACACACACAGCATAGATAGACATGAAAATTCTATGTAATGTTCTAGGTAGAGGTGGAGTGTGTTTCTCTCCCACATAAAGGAATGCTAGATTCCGACTCGTTATGAAAAACTAAAAAGAAAACTAAAAGCAAGACGCTCCAAGCATAGCACATAACACATGAAGTGATAAAAATATAGTGGAACGAAAGACGAACTGATAATGTTGATGGAGAAGGGGATGCACGGGGGCATCCCCAAGCTTAGACGCTTGAGTCTCCTTGAATATTTCTTGGGGGTGCACGGGGGCATCCCCAAGCTTGAGCGCTTGACACTCCTGAATCTTTTTATCATCTTCCCTCGCACACTTGAAAACTCCCTTCATACACAACTCATCATAATCTGATTAGCGAGGTTAGTACCCTTAATAAAATAATTATACCTTGCTGAAAATAAGGATATTCTTGAAGTTCTACTGTTTCTCAAGATTGCCAAAAGGTTTTTGCAAAGAAAAGGCAAGTTCTTAATTTGCAAAGTGAAGGTAAGGCAAAACAGGACAGAATCTGTGAAAAACAGAACAGCAGGCAGTTATTGACCTGTTCGGGATACTTCTGCAACTCAAATCAAAAAACTCAGAACTGACGCACGAAAGAAAATTATATAGAGAACGCTGTCGAAAAAATTCAGACCAAAAAGATGATCTGGTGATTTTATACGAATTTTTCTATCCAAGGACAGAATCTGTTTCCTGGACAGCACCTCACAACTTTTGAACTTTCTAGCAATCAGAGGCTATACTTGGCACAAATATGAAAAGCAAAGATACAATGATGATGCTACAGCAGTAAACAACATCAAGACTCAACAAAAGCAAAAATTTTATTCATGTGGGCTGCCTCCCAAAAGCGCTTTCTTTTATGCCTTTAAGCTAGGCATAATGCATAGATCAAGTTGTATCAATTGAACCATCATCAAGATCATCAAAAAGCTCTTCAATAATACAACTAGTCTTAAGAGGACTCTCAAATAAAGACCTCATAGAGATACTTCTAGGTAGAAGACCAAAAGGATAAAAGTCAAGGGAAGATTCATTTATAAATTCATCAACGATAGGTGTTTCTTCCAAAGTCTTTACAGTTTCAACCCCTTTGGCAATAGGTGGATTGCTTTTAGAACGGGGAGCCTTTGGAACGTGAACGAACTTAGGTTCCCTCCTTACCGGAGTCTCTACCTTTTCGGTTTTGATCGAGGAGAAAGTAGTTCCTAAGGTATCAAATATTTCCTCAATCTTTTCCATCCTAGAAAAGTCAGAATCATGGAATTTGACGGTCTCCAAAATTTTGAAAATTTTATGCATGGAGCTATCAAGCCTATTCAAATTCCCTTGGATCTTTCGATCCAACTCATTCATCTTATTAATGCTTGGCATCTCTAGCTCTATTTTTTCAAGTTTTTTCATAATGTGAGCTAGGGTGATGTCCTCTCTAATGCTAACAACAGGGGGACTCCCAACAAGATTTTCAATAATACTAAGAGACTCCCAAACTGGGGCCTCTAGGAAATTTCCATTGATAGCAGTATCTAGAATAAACCTATTCCTAGAAGTAATTCCAACATAAAAATTTCTAAGCAAGATAGTAGTGGGCTGCTTCTTGGTGGCTCTCTTTTGTGAATCATTAATTCTATACCAAGCATCCTTCAAACTTTCCCCACCTCTTTGTTTAAAGGTGAGAACTTCTGCCTCGTCAAAGACAAAAGGACCCGACATAATGATAACTAAAGAACAAGATAACTATTTTTGTGATTTTCGATAAGAAGAAACTAAAGCAAAAATGAAAGGTAAACTAACAAGACTAAAAAGCAAAGGTAAAAGATAGCATGCAACTCCCCTATCCTGAAGAGTGGAGTCCCCGGCAACGGCGCCAGAAAATACTCCTTGACGGGCCTCGAACCCCTCGTTGGTTACCCCAAGTGGAAGGTGTAAGATACAGTAAGTAGAAGTGTTTTCCCTTAGCAAAGCTGCCAAGGATCGAATCCCTAGAGACTCCTAGGTTCAACAGGTAGGTGTCAATTGCTACGGCGCCAGATTAGTAGCAACCAACGTGGACCTGCACACAGATACAAATAACTTTGCTCCCAACGAGTACAGAGAGGTTGTCAATCTCTCTGGCCTTGTAGTCCACAAAGGGTTAAAAGCAATATGATAGTAGTGATAGATAGTGTTTTGCAATAGTAAATAAAATAACGAAAAGTAAAATAGTGTATGTGATCAATGATGGTAATATGGACCGGAGTCTCATGATGTTCACTAGTGATGTCTCTCTCCCAAAAGACGATAAAACAACTATGTGAGGTAACAAATTACAGCTGGGCAATTGACAGGACCACGAACGCAAACCAATGCTGACTACTTTGCAAGAAAGGTTGAGGTTCAAAGCATGGGCGGTACGCCAAAGTAAGTAGACCGAAATCCATCAATATCTACTAGTAATCATCCACCTTGAGATATCTATCCAGAAAATCTCGCTGGTATTAAGTTGCGAGTCCCACCCATAGTGTAAACTCAATGCAACAGACAACTGCATTAAAAGAACTTTGCGTAAAGTAAACAATCCTTGCACCCGCGGGCACAAGCACCGTTGTTTTCCCCCTTGTGGCAACAGCACATCCCCTAGACTCATGTTTCTGTCACTGAAGCTAGTCATCGAGGGGCATGAACCCACAATCGAGCGTAACGTTCCCTCTTGGAGTCACTACCTACTACTTGGCCAAAGCAATAAATAACAACGGAGAACATGCAAGAATTACTTATGAACATAAATATAAAAGAGGTAGATCAAATATATTACTCAAGATCAATCTGAACATAATCTCATAATCCATCGGATCCCAGCAAACTCAACATAGCAACAGCATAAGGATTACATATGTGCCTCGATCATGTAGGGCAGCTCACGAGGACTAATTAGTGAAGCACAAGAACGGGAGGAGAACATCACATAGCTACTGGTCATGGACTCATGGTCCAAGGGAGACTACTCACGAGTCATCCGGGAGGCGTCCATGGTGGTGGAGAAGCTCCCGGTGGTGATCCTCCCCTCCGGCAGGGTGCCGGGAAGAGTTCTCCTGGTGCTCCCGATCTTGGAAGCGGCGGCGGCGGCGGAACAGAGATGGGATCGCGAAAAGAAGTCCTGCTTCGAGGGTTTCGGAGAGTCCTTTTAATATATGCCAAAGTAGGGCACCGGGGGGCTCTCGGGGGGCCGAGGCGCCCCCCCGGCGCGGCCCAGGGGGGGGCGCCCACAGGGCGCCTGGAGCCCCTGTGCCCCCCCCAGGTTGCCCTTCGGACGTAGTATTGTTTCCGATACGCTGATTTTTTATATAATTTTTCTGGGCAGTTCTCGAAACGTGAAAACCTGAAATACAAAAACAGCCGAAAACAGAAACTGGCACTGGGGTGCACTGGATTAGTAAGTTAGTCCAAATATGATCAAAAGTGTATGGAAGTGTATGAATATCATAGCAATATCACCCAAAAGTGGCATGGAGCAAGCAGAAATTATGGATACGTTGTGGACGTATCATTGCTTCATCCGAGTTTTTTGTCATGAGCACAATTGCCCCAGTGTTTTGCCTCATGTTCCCATTTTATATTAATTTATAGGTTATGGGGGTGGTGGGTTTGCCGGCGCACAATGTGTGTACATAGGATGAACTTGTCAGAAATCCACCACAAGCTCAAGGTAATGTATTCACAATCCTTGTTCATAGCTATTTCTAATCGTTTTCTGAAGTTGCAAAATCATCTTATTCATGCACAACACATATTTAGTGAGCTACAAGTTTCATAACAGTTGGTACAAACTTTAAGAAATCATAGCATGGACAAGCAGCCAAAAGTTGCTTACCAGCCACATTACTTTTTCCTAACATGAACAGATGGTTGCCCAACACGTACACACTAGTTGTTTGCTAGGGTAATTCCAGCTCCTATGTTTGGGATTAAGGTTTGGGTGGGAGGTAGGTTTGGGCAAATCTGGGATCACTCATGCAATAGGCTCGGCAATAAATTGCTTATTCTAACATAATTAGTTGCCTACATTTTTACAACAGTTGCTACAAATTGTTTCCCGGGGTAGGCAAAAAGGTTTTGTTTGCCACATGTCCTAGTTTTGCTCATAACAGAGATTCCAGTAGTAATTTTCTTGCTGTTTGCATAGTTAGTTGCTGAATTTTTGACAACAATTGCTACTCATATCAATAAAGTACTAAGAAGTCCGTAGCATCAAGAACAGCCAACAGTTGCTTACCATCTGCACTATTTTTGCCTAATCATGACAATTTTGTTGCTTAGGATCTGCACTACTTCTGTCTACTCATGACAATCTCGTTGCCTACTTTTTTGCACAACATAGTTACCAGGGAAAACAACAGAGAGAAGGCTCATCTTGGACAGATGGTAGGGGGAGAACCACCACAAGAACATGGGAGAAATTGCACCTCGTTCCTCTCCTAGATGACAACAACTCTTCTTTTTGAGTATTATTGTTGCTTCTGGAACCATCTCTCCAAGTTTTAATGGATCAGATCCATGATGATTTTGATCCTCACAGCTTTCTTGGGGGAAAAGAAGAAGAGAGAGGGGGAGGGGGCTGGTGGAAGAGAAGGATGAAAGCAACAACCACGTGATTCATGGGGGAGGTGGGGATAGGCGGGGGAGAAAATAGATGAGATGGACCAGGTCAGCCTCCTAGTCGCGGCAATGAACGTGCACGGGGCGATCGATCGCGCGGGGGGCGATCTCCTTCCTTTTCTGTACGGAGGACCAAAACTTACCTAATCTAGTCAGTTGCCAGGGATCCCTAACCAGCACTCAGTTGCTGCCTGGACACGTCCTATTTGGTTTTGATTCTTTTTTTGGAGAGCAAAGCAAAGCTTTATTACTTAACTGATCTTAGGCATATAGCCCAAAACAGAAACGCCCACTTGGGCTGGTACATCCGACTCTCATTCCATGAAATGGTTGGGATCACACACACGACCAATATTGGCAAGTTCATGGGCTATAGAATCCGCAGTACGTCTACAAACAGTGATAGTAAACTTGGAAAACCATAGTTTTAGCTGGTACTTCATGTCCTCAGTGACCGCTGCATACGTCGAGGAATCAACTCTTTGCATGTCTAATGCTTCGGTCAGCAGCTGCGAGTCCGTCTCCAGCACGACGCAGACAATGCCCAGACCCGCTGCCGTGTTGATAGCATGCGACATGGAAATTGCCTCCACAGCTAACACGTCTGTGATGTGCTCCTGTCTGCCGGCTCGGGCACACACAAGAGTTCCATCCGCCGTCCTCACCGCGACACCCCAGCCTGCATTGTCCTGGCTTGGCAGAAAGGATCCATCGATATTGATCTTATAGTCTTCTCCCACCGGTGGCTTCCACTTGTCCGACTGTGGTTTGGTAGCGGGCCGTCGGAAGATCTCCAGATACTCTAGCACATTGGACCTTGTCTGTCGAGCTACATCAGTGGCCGACAGTGGCAACTTTCCTTCCCTAAGCTTGTTTCTATTGGACCACCATAGCCAACAAGAAGTTAGGATGTGTAGACGTTTTTTCTCATCTAGCCCCTAGAGATAGTCGAGCATTGCATGCACAGACCCAATCCTCTCAAGCTGAATGTGTTCCCCCTCGCGTGCAAGCTCCCTGCACATTTCTTTAACAGCTTTACACTTGATGAATAGGTTAGCCCCGTCCTCGTCGGCTCTCGCACAGAAGAGGCACTTCGTATCTGCAATGGGAATGCCTTTCCTTGCAACATTGAGCCGCAGAGCAAGAGAGTCATGCTTTAGTCTCCAAGCGAACATGTGGATGTTGCGGGGACACGGCATTTTCCACAATCTTTTCCATGAGTCATCTTTGGCCTCATTCAGGTTCCCTGAAAACTTGAGCTCCCTCCCACACCTCCGTCCTTCTTTGTCTTCTCCAGCTAGACTTGGAGTTTATATGCACTCTTGACCAAGTGGTTGCCTTTCGTATCATAATGCCATGCAATGAAATCTTGGACACCGTCTCGCAGTGGAATACGCAAAATGTGTGACGCATCATCGATCCGGAAGGTATCACGTACGAGTTGTTCATCCCAATTGCCAGTAGTAGGATCAATGAGATCACTAACCCATTCCAATAGACTATGGCCACGAGGTGTAATGACTCCCCGAGACCACGGGCGTGGTAGCCACGGGCCAGTCCAGATTTTAACCTTTGTACCATCCCCGATCCTCCAAATATAGTCCTCCCGAAACAGTTGTAGGCCGTGAAGTAAGCTTCTCCACGAGTATGAAATCCCCTCCCTTGGGTTTGCATCAAGAAGACAACCATCAGGATAATAGCGGGCTTTCAAGATTCTTGCACACAAGGACTCCGGGGATTGGATGAGCCTCCATATCTGTCTCAACAACATAGCAAGGTTGAACCCATGCGTATCGCGAGAACCTAGACCCCCTGGGCCTTGGGCATAGTGAGCTTTTTTCCAACCGATCCAATGAGTAGTGTTTTCTTTGTCTTGCTGGCTCCACCAGTAATTACCTATGAGTGAACTAAGCTCCTCGCAAAATTACTTGGTTAGGTAAGAGCAAGACATGGCAAACATTTGTATGTCCTGTGCAACCGAGGTAACCAGCGCTTCTTTCCCTGGTTTAGCTATGAGTATCTCTTTCAACCCATAAACTCTACCCGCCATAGCCCCTTTCACAAATGCAAAGGCCTTTTTCCTCGTCTTTCCAACATGAACCGGCAAGCCCAGATAGTTTTCATTCCAAGTTTTGCTTAATCTGCAGAGCATCCTTTACAGCAGTTTCACCTCACTCCCTGCGTTCGGACTAAACATTATTGCCGACTTCTCAAGGTTGATACACTGGCCGGAGCAGTTTTCATAAAGATCCAAGATCTCCCGCAATGCTTGAGCTTCCTCTTGTTTGGACTTGAGCAGTAGCATTGAATCATCGACAAACAATAGGTGCGTGATGACTTGTGCCGTCCGACAGATCTTGACGCCACTCACCTTACCAGATACTTCATCCTCATGCAGCAGCTCCGGTAGACCTTCAACACAGATGACAAACAAATAGGGCGAGATTGGATCGCCTTGCCGAAAGCCTCTTGAGGGGGTAAACTATGTCATAAGTCCTCCGTTGATCTTGATCTGGTATCTTACGGTAGTGACGCAAGTCATTACCAAATCAATCCATCAAGCCCCGAAACCCAGCTTAACAAGCATGGCCCGCAAAAAGTCCCACTCGACACAAGCATAGGCTTTGCTCATGTCCACCTTCAATGCTGATATACCCTCATTCCCCTTCTTCTTATTCAACAAGAAATGTGACATCTCGTAGGCAATAAGGACATTGTCTGTAATCAGCCTACCGGGAACGAAAGCACTTTGGTTGTCAGAGATGATATCCGGAAGCACCAACTTGAGGCGATTAGAGATCACCTTGGACACCAATTTGTACACAAAATTGCACAAGTTGATCGGCCGCAGATCCTTGATCCTGCTAGGGTTTTTCACTTTAGGGATCAGAACGACCATAGTGTCATTCCAGCCCTCTGGCATTCTCCTCCGTTTAGGACCGCTAGCACCTCCTCTACCACCTTATCCCCCATGAAATGCCAGTGTTTCTTGTACACAATGGAGGGCATGCCGTCCGGACCAGGTGCCTTGAGGTCGCCAATGTGACCAAGAGCCGCCTTAATTTCCTCTCTAGCCACTTCCGCTTCAAGGATAGTTCTCATAGCATTGGTGACACGGGGTTGGACTTTATCAATGAGCTCCGCGGTTCGGTACCCTTGGGCCGAGGAAAACAGGTCCTGAAAATAAGAACAAACATAATTATTAAGCTCCTCCCCTTCCTTCACCTCTGTTCCATCCTCCCTCCTTAACTTTTCACCCTATTGTCTTTCCTCCTCGATGATGCCACAACCATGAAGTATCTCGTGCTTCTATTGCCATCCTTCAACCATGACACAAGAGATCTTTGTTTTGCCTTAATATTCTTCTTCTCCTCCAGCTTCCCTACTTGGCATCTTAGTTTTGCTTCCTCCCTAACCTTCTCTTCACTCAACGGAGCCCTCATACATGTTTCTAGAGCACGACGGGCTTGCTTTAACCGCTCCTCCAACTCCCCAGCCACCTCTTTCCCCCATTTCGTCATCCTGCCTACTACACACCGTAAACCAGCCGCCACGTCTCCTCTTCCCCCCATTCATCCCTCCTCCCAAGTAGCTTGAACCTGCTCACTGCACCCCTCCTCCTTCAGCCACCACGCCTCGAAGCAAAAGCCAGGACCGCCCCCGGCCCTCTGCTGTTTTCTTCTTGAGTACAAACGATGACCGATCTGTGATCCGAGTGACGAGGGGTGCCATTGAGGACGGTGAACTCGGGAAACCACTCACACCACATAGCATTAGCCACAGCTCTATCCAGTCGCTCAAAAATGTACGTGTCCACCTCCTTGATGTGGTTTCTCCACGTGAAATTGTCACCTTCATATCCTAGATCAGAGAGCTCACAAGACTCCAGGGATTCCCGGAAATTGTCTGGGAGTCGTTGTGGACGATCAGCCCCTCCTATCTTCTCGTCCCATGACAGAATTTCATGGAAGTCTCCCAAACATAACCAGGGCCGACCACTTTGATGTTTTTGACCCAGAATTCTCAACATTCTCCATGTCTCCACCTTCCGTTCAGTAGCAGGTTCCCCATAGACACCAATCAGCCTCCACACCCTACCATCCTCCTCTATCACATCCACATCCACATGCGTCCTGCCATACGACCTCAGCGACACGTCCACTTCTCGTCTCCAAAACAATGCTACCCCCTACTTCTCCCCTCCGAACCCCACACTGTCATATGCGCCATCCCTAGCATCCACCTAAATCTCTCCAACTCCTTCTCTGACAGTCTCCGCTAGAAAAACAACATCGGGCTCCTCCATCCTCCCCAATTCGAGGAGATTACGAACTTCCGGGCCATTTCCCAAACCCTGACAGTTCCAGCCGATTAGTTTCATTGTGCTTGGCAGGGCTGCGTGGACAGCCCGGCCGGTTCTGCATGAAGTGTCACCCCAATCTGGGTATAGGACTCCACCCGCACAACAATTCCTTCCTCCTGCACCTTCCCCTTCTTGCCATCCTTCCCTCCCTCCTCATCCGTCCCCACTCTCTTTAACCCTAACACCACTTCCCTCTACTTTTTGCTCTCCACCACCGGCCTATCCCTCCCTTTCTTCTTATAGCGTTTCCCCACCGGGCTCTTGCTCGTTCCATCTTGTCCCTTGTGCTCAATCTTCTGGTTCTTCTGACTCTTAGCAGCATTACTATTGGTTTTGATTCTATGTCGTCCGTGTCCTGGGTTTGGACAGAAGGGAGTCTTAGGTTTATTGTAGGTACATTATTAGGTTAATTACGATCAAGGTTGCCGGTGATTAGGAGTCCTGGTGGTACTAGGAAGGTCATGTACGAGTCAGTTTCAAGGGCAAGTACGTATAGGTTTATGAAGTCTATGAGTTAGCTGCTCGTGTATATATATGTGCATGAGGGGCTGCAGATTTGTAACGCGGTGGAGAAAACCAGAAAAAGCAAATAAAAAGAAGAAGAAGAAGGTACGACACGTGTCTTTGACTATCAGTTTTTTATGTGCACGTGTGTTTCTTATTATTTGATGTAATCGATCATGTGGGCGTAACTTCAACACACGGGCTCGCTACGATCAGTTGTCAGAAAGTTAGCGTGGGAGGAAATAACTTGCACCAAGCTCTTCGATTTGCGACTTGGGAGTAGACCCGTATGGCGGTAAGACTCGATTCGTTCAGACTTTTAGCGATCCATGCTGCATACAAGTATATCTATTGTACAGATTTTGCTTAGGGCATTTGAGCTCGGGATTAGAAGGGCACTCTCGTGTGTGAACACTCGAAAAAGCTCATGATATAGGCAGATATACCTACCACGGTTTCATCAGTGAATAACTCTGTGGTTCTAGAAGGTTCCAATGATCGTCGCATGCATTCTTTTCTTGAGCAACTGGCATATGGTATTTACCTATACCACCGTTTCATCAGCGAGTGCACACGAATGTTCTGGACAGGTCAACTGATGGGCTTTCTATTGGGGAATTCTTCCATTTGATCGTTGGGGTCCGAACCAAGTTGAATTACTCAAGTTGAATGGTTGAGGAGAGCAACTAGTTAATGAGCGCTCCTTCGGGAGCCTCACAACGATCAGCATTACTTGGCGCGCTCCCAGCCACCCGCCATGTGTCGCGCTCTAGGCTCTCCTTTCAGATTTTGTTTTTTTCACACGGGTTTTCGTCTTTTTAAACGGTTTTTTTTTCTGATTTTTTTGATGTTTCGGTTTTCCACCGGTCTTCCTTAACTTTTGGAACAAATTTGTTTTGCTCGAAAAAACGTGTTTTCTCTTTTTTTCCACATTTTATATTTTATTTTTATCTTTTTATAATTTTCTGCACTACAATATTTTTCTAATATATGCTGAACATTTTTCAAATACATACTGAAAATTTCTTTAATATACAATGAATGAACTTTTTCTATACATAGTGATATTCTAATCCACGTGAATTTTTTTAACATACTCAGCACATTGTTTTATGCACACATATATTTTTAATACATTTTATGTTTCTAAAAAGGTTTTAATTACTTAGCTTCGTAAAGAATCCAACAACAGGTTTTCCGAAAAATACCTAAGAAAAAGCAAAAATAAAAAACAATCAAGTTTTTTTTAGACATAAGAAAACGGCGTTTCCTATTTGGCGCTGCAGGCGCCAGTTATAGATCAATTTGCAAACGGGCGTCTGCAGCGCTGCCAGCTGGGCAAGCCCATTTACATTTTCTCTGTTTTTCAAAACAAAAAAGAATAAACTTTTCTAAAAATTTATGGACGTTTAAAAAAAATCATGAACTTTTCTCAAATTCGATGAGCTTTTCTTTAAAATTCATGAAAGTTTCTCAAATTGACGATCTATTTTGTTCACTTTGTATGAACCTTTTCAAATTGATGAACTTTCTTCAACTTCACTTTTATTTCATTGTGAATTCTTTTCTATTTATATCGTAAAAAATATACGTATAACAAACTAGGTATATATTACTCCTACATGCTAATGTTGTATTAGAAGAAGGGCCAAATAGAGTATTTTCCTCACACTGGACAATAAAGAGGCTTTGGCCTAATGGTTATTGGCTAAAGAGTTTGAAGTGAGATGGGAGGGATTGAATCGCGTTTCTCCCTATGTTGCAAAATTACATTTCTTTTTCTGCGGTACGAGTGGGATTACCCTTTTCTCCTGGGCCGGCCCGATATTCATGCGCTGCGAGCGCCAGTGGGGGATAACTGGCGCCTGAAGCGCCGAGCACGATCTCCCACCAGCCAACTGAACTCGTTAGAGAGGGCTGACCCATTTGCGCCTCGCTTCAGGCGTATCCTCCACTAGTTGACGCTGACTTACACCAAATACGAGGTATAATTTTTATATTTATTGAGGCATCTACACGGAGCAGCACTTTGGCTGCTACCGTGCTAGCCATACGCTAAAATGAAGTAATTTATTTATTTATTTTTATGAGTCAACAAGGTACGTCTATATTTTTTTTATTTAGAACTAGCAAAAGAGCTCATGTGTTGCAACGGGGAAAAACACCACATGTGAAACAATATCATATTTAGATTGTACATATTTTTCTAATCAACTTTCATATATAACAAGTTAAAATTAAATTTAGGGTTTAAAAGATAGGAATATTTTCTAAAGCATTTGAATCTGTGCCTACTCCCACCTTGCCCCGAAAGGATAAGGAGGATAAGGAAATTGAATAAGAGAAAGAGCTAGACTGACTGTTGGTCCAATGCTACTGGAGGATTCAGACTGACGGGCCACGTAGACTATTCCCTTCCGCGCACATTGTTTTCTAGAAGGAAAGTAGCAAAGCCGAACACAGATACACATGCAAATTGCGTCGACTACCTAATCACTTGTTTTTTATTTGCATTCACGCCTTTTAGAAAGAGCAGCTAAATGAAATTCTCTGGTCCTTTGGGGTGGACGCCGCCTCCACCGGGCGTGGTCAAAATTTATGTTGATGGTGATGTTGCTCGGGCTGGGTTGGGCGCAGTGAGTGTGTTCTATTTCATTATGGTTCACATACTTGGCTGCTACCCGGCCGTAGGAGCAAGTCAGAAGACTCTGCGCAATCCTGCCATCTATTGCTTTTTCATGTTGTCTTTGGTTCGGATCACCCTTCAATCAAACTACCGCATGAAAGTTTGAATTTTAGTCGAACTTTTGATTTTCAAATAAACCTATGTTGGAAAGGCCTTTCATTGAGAGAGATGGCATTTGAAATCGAGCCGTTGGAGGGGCGCGCTGGCGACGGCGGAGAGGCCAGGGCGGGCCCGCCGCGTAGGCCGGGGGACGGCGAATCGCCGGCGTGCTGGGCGTCGGTCGGCTCCCTCCCGCGCGTGGGAGTGGGCGCGGGCTCCGGGGAGCCTCGGATGGAGCGGGGTTCGGTCACGTCGGGGAGCTGGACGTTGGTCCGCCACGGTGGTGGTTCCCCCCGCGACGGCAAACCTCTGGCGGTTGTGGGGGCGCCGGAGTTGGCTACGCGCGACGCTGGCCCCCGTGCCAATCGTTTCTGGGCCCTATCTGATGAGTGCTCGGATGAGGAGGACGATGTGCCCGAGGGAGTGGAGCTCGCCGCGTCGGGGGCCGATCCGCGCAAGGTTTCGGCGGGGCCTACGGTGGGGGACTTCATCGCGTTCGCTGCGGCGGCGACCAGGTCGGCGCAGGCACCGGCTCGCCGTTTTGCCCCTGGGGGCAAAGGATCCAGAGCCACGGCGGGGCGGATCTGGCGTCCGGCGGCGACAGTAGGCACTGGGGGGCAGGCTGATGCGGTTGTCTCTATCCGGGCCTCGACGGCGGCGAGGTTGCTGAAGTCTGGTCCGGTGCCCCCTCGACGGAGTGGCCGGAGCTTCGGCCCCCTGCTCCATCTCTGGCGCCGAGCGCGGCGGCGCAGCCACGCGCACGGTCGGGGGCTCCGGCCCTCGCTGGTCCTAGGGTTGGGCTATTGGAGCCTCTCAGGCCGAGCCGCTCGGTTGGGCCTGCTCTCGCTGGCCCACCCGCGGGGGGCCTGACCGCGGGGGGCCTGTCTGCCTTGGGGGACCTGTCCGGTGGACCTGTGGGGGCGGGCGTCCTCTCTGGGCCTGTGCGGTCGGACCCTGATGGGCCTCCACGGCCCACACCGCAATGGCCCGCGCCTTCGAGGGGTGGGGGGTATATATGGCTGAGGAGAGGGTGTCTGGATCCCCATTTAGGGTTTCCAGCCACTCCTCAGGAGGTGCGGCGCCTCGCACACTCCGCTCGCATCCTCAGGCCTCTTGCTCCCCCTCCTCCCCTCCTCAGATCTTTCGCGGCGGTGGTGATGGGTGACCGGCGAGCGGAGAAGCGCCCCTTGGAGTCTTCTGACCCGGAGGCGGATCGGCGGCGTGAGAGGGAGCTCCGTGACAAGGCCAAGCGCTCGATGCGGGAACGCTCGGATGGGCGCGACGGTCGTGCGGGGCTCGACGGGGCGCGTGAGCCCGGTGGGCGTGAGGAGGATTGGGGTCCCCCTCCCCCATGGTGGATCTAACAACAAGCAAGGAAGAACAAGAAGCAGAGCTTCCAGCGACGGCGCACGCTGGAGAAGAAACCGGAGGGACAGAGCCATGCGGGGGGAAGCATGGAGGCCCCGTTGCCTAAGAAGCCACGGGCTCCCTCAGATCCGTCTGTGGTGGCTCTCCCTGGGGCATCAAAGGGCACGGCGGCGGAGCCAATCCCGATGGAGGAAGCTCCGGAGGTGGAGTGTTTCAAATGCGGCCGCCTCGGACATTATCAATCTAGGTGTAAGTTCAAGCCTCTTTGCGTGCTGTGCAAAGAGGAAGGACACGCCTCGGCCAACTGTCCGACGAGGGGTCGGCAACTTCACCTTCAAATCATGGGAAGTGCCATTTCCGGGGAAGGGTTCTTCTGCCTGGAGTACGATAACGACGACGAACTGTAGACCCCCATTGATGAGCGCATCAAGAACGCGGCCATCCTCTCTGCTGAACCCGGGAAACTGACGCTACGCATCCTGAAGCAAGAATTGAAGCACATGGTGGCAAATGACTAGGACTGGCAGGTAACTCAAGTTGGTGATGATGATTTCTTAGTGGTTTTTCCTTCTGCAGACCTTTTGCACATGGCCAAATCAAGTGGCAAGCTTTTCCTCTCCATCAATGACATAACCGCAAGGGTGCGGGATATGTTACACGAGGAGATCCAACCAATGCTGATGCCAGAGACATGGGTACGTCTCTATGACATTCCAAAGAAGCACAGGCGCGAGGACCGCATCAAGGAAGGCCTTCAGATGCTGGGGAGGCCAATCATGGTCGACGAACTATCGCTGATCAGGTTGGGGCCTGTCAGGATGAAGATTGCTTGCCGTGCGCCTGAAAAACTCAATGGTGTGGTGGAAGTTTGGTTCAACAACGAGGGATACCAAATCAAAGTTGAAAGGGAGGTCCTCCCTAAGCGCGGCGGCGAGCGTGCGCACCTTGCAGTGGCAGCCACAAACCCACCCAAGTGCGCGGCTCCTGCCAAGGGGCTGTGCGCGCAGTTGCCACCCGCCCATGGCACGAACCCTAGCGGTTCCGGCGGTGCATGTGTGCAGGGCAAGACTGCGGTCGGCATCCCCCCAATTCCTGTTGTGGCTGAGGAACCCGATGAGAGTTTGCATGACACCTCCATTGACACAGAAACATGGGAGAAGCTGGGAGCTTTAACCTCTGATGCTGGGGCCATAGGGATGGCGACCCAAGATATGGCCGTCAGTGTTCCTCCACTGGCTCGGTCGCTCGACACCACTTTCAACGAGTACGGATCCAATCCGGAGGCTATGCCGCTTCCCTTGTCGAGCAAGGCTGGGGTCGGTTCGGCTAAGCTGGTACCTCCCTCCTCCACGCATACGAATGAAGATCTTGAGCTGGTGGTGCTTGGAGATGGCGAGCTGACCCCAGGCCCTCGCCGTGGTTCGAACAGCTCGGGCCGTCAGCCTAAGAAGACGGCGGGACGGAAGCCTGCCACCAAACAAGCACCAACGGCGGCGTCGGGGAATCCTGCTGAACTGGGTGGCGAGCTGGGGGCGACATTAGGAGCAACCGGGACCAACAGCAAGGCCAAGCGATCCAAGGCGACGCCGGTGGCGCAATGTGCTCCTAGTGCCCGTGCCAAGGCCAAGCTGGGCGAGCTGTCGTCCCTGGAAAGCGCGCAGCTCCGCATCGCAGACAAGAACATGGAGGCCGCAGGTAATCCCCCTCCATCTTTTCGTATTCTTAATGCCTTTTTCGATGAGCATCTCGCGTCCATTCTAGATGATTCGGGAGTCAGTGTTCCCAACCCCCCTTGCGAACTCATATCCTTAATTCGGGCACGAGAAGAGGCTCAGGCCTCCCTGGCTGAGGCCGCATCTAGGTGCTTGGCGGCGGATCAACTTGCCATCGTTCCAGTAGGGGCTGGAGACGAAGTGGCGCCCGGGGAGGAAACACAGACTGGGGAAGCCTGTGTTCCTCCTTCCTCTCGGGCCTCGCAGGGACGGGGCCAGACAAAGAAGCGAGTGGCCAAAGCTATCACCTCTAGAGGTGTTCGCCTCCGTAACCGTGTGATATAGATGCGTTTCTTATTTTGGAACATTCGTGGCTGCAGTCACGTTGGCCGGCGCACCCAACTTAGGGAGTACATTGCTAAGGAACGTATCGATTTTATTGCTCTGCAAGAAACGATTAAATTAGACTTCTCTCACAGAGATCTCCTTGCCTACGACCCTCTTCAACGTTTCGAGTGGCACTAGTTGCCCTCCACGGGACACTCCGGTGGTATTCTTATGGGTTGCAATCGGGATATTTGTGATGTTATGGCTTGGGAGGCGGGCACTTTCTTTTTAGCTGCTACCATTAAACATAAGGGCTCGGGGCTGACTTGGGTTGCCATCTGCGTTTACGGCCCTGCTGACCACGCGCGCTCCCATGATTTCCTGCTCGAGATTACTACGGTGGTGGGAGCTAAGAGAGACCTCAACCTACCAGTGGTGGTTGGGGGAGATTTCAACTTGATCTGCTCGGGTGCGGACAAGAATAACGATAATATAGACTGGACAAGGGTGTCCATGTTTAATCAGGCCATTGCCTCTGGTGTCCTCAGGGAGGTGGCTCGTACTGGAGCTACGTTCACATGGACCAATAAACAGACCAATCCGGTGCGGAGTGTCCTACACAGGGTTTTTTTCACTCCCGAATGGGAAACCCTGTTTCCCCTATGCTCGCTGGTGGCAGAAAGCGCATAGGGTCGGACCATGTGCCTCTCATCTTCTCCTCTGGGGAGGAGGCAATTACTCGTAGCCAACGTTTCTACTTCAAAACGGCTTGGTTCGAGTCCGATGGGTTTGAGCAATTGGTTAGGGAGCGATGGAACGCTATCTGTGATACCTTGGGGCCTCAAAGGGGCCCTGCCGAACTTTGGACCGCCGCGGCGGCCAAGCTAAGGGCTTTTCTGCGTGGTTGGGGGGCTAACCAGGGCAGTAATTCTAAGAAAGAGCGTGCTCGTCTCACGGATGAAATCGCTAAACTCGACCACGAAGCAGAGCTGCACCCCTTCTCGGAAACAGAATGGGCCCATAGATACGCGTTGGAAGACCAAGTCCTAGCCATGCTGAGAGCCGAGGAGGAATATTGGCGCCGTAGGGGTGGCGTCAAATGGGTGACGAAGGGAGATGCTAACACTGGTTACTTTCACGCATATGCGAATGGAAGGAAAAGGAAAAGCACTATCCTTCGCCTTCAATCTGACTCCGGACTGCTGCTCACTCAGGGTCAAATCACGGCCCACATTTATGAGTTTTTCATTGCGGCGAATGATAAACCTCTCTACCTGCGCGCGGATTTGTGGGATCCCGCGGAAAAGGTGTCTCAGGCAGAAAATGATAGTCTTGCCCTCTCCTTTCTCCCGGAGGAGATTGATAAGGCCCTCAAGGACATGAAGAACGACACGGCGCCTGGTCCGGATGGCTGGCCCGTGGAATTCTTCAAGCGTTTTTGGCCCAGCCTAAAACACTTGTTCTAAGCGATTGTTAATGCTTTTGCCTTAGGTACGGTAGACCTCTCGCGTCTTAACTACGGGGCCATTAGCCTTATTCCGAAGGTTAAAGGGGCAGACAACATCAAACTTTTCCGGCCTATCACTCTCATTAATGTTCCCTTCAAGATTTGTGCAAAGGCTTATGCCTCGCGCCTGGCCCCAATTGCGCAGCGTATCATTAGCCATAGCCAAACGGGTTTCCTAAAACATAGAAACATTCTAGAGGGACCGATTGCACTTTTTGAAATTGTGCATGAGCTCAAAAGGACCAAATCTAAGGGAGTGCTCCTTAAACTCGATTTTGAGAAGGCTTATGATCGAGTGAACTGGGAGTTTGTCCAAGAGGTCTTCCTCAAAAAGGGTTTTGAGGCGGGTTTTGTACACCGTATAATGCACCTTGTGTCCAGCGGGTACACGGCTGTCACCATTAACGGTGTGTTGGGCAATTTCTTCCGCAATAAAAGGGGACTTAGACAGGGTGATCCGAGCTCCCCCATGATCTTCAATTTTGTGGCTGACGCACTAGCAGCGTTAATCAACCGAGCTAGGGCCGCGGGACACATTTCAGGCTTAGTGCGCCACCTCATCCCTGGAGGAGTTTCCCACCTCCAATATGCAGACGACGCGATGTTGCTTCTTGAACCCAACGATAGTAGCATTGCATCCGTTAAACTTCTTCTGCTCGCTTTCGAGCTTATGTCGGGCCTCAAGATCAATTTTCTTAAGAGCGAAGTGATCACCATAGGGATGGACGATCACTCGAGTGTTAGGATTGCAAACTCGCTGAACTGTAAGCGTGGTAGTTTCCCGATCAAATATCTGGGGCTGCCTATCTCTACTAAAGGCCTAACCATCGCGGTTTGGGAACCGCTCTACGGGAAAGTGTTCAACAGGGTCAGTCCTTGGAGGTGCAGATTTATGTCCTCGGCGGCTAGACTCATTCTGACTAATTCGAGTCTATCCTCTCTACCCATTTTTACTATGGGTATGTATTTATTGGCCAATGGCGTGCATGCCAAACTGGACACCCCTCGGTCTCGGTTCTTTTGGGAAGGAGCTGGGACCAAACGAAAGTACCATCTGGTTAAATGGGCGGCAGTCTGCCATCCAAAAAAATGGGGGGACTTGGGGTAACAAACTCCAAATTAGGCCTCCTTTGGTTTGGAGGATTTTTATAGGAATTCTATAGGATAGGATTTTGGTAGGAAAAATTCCTTCAGAGCCCTTTGGTTTGTAGGAATGAAATCCTATTCATATGGAGGAATTCTTCCTATCCTCCACATTTCATAGGAAAATAAACATTAGCCTAGACTCAATGGAAAAAATCCTATGAAGTGAATCAAAGGACATCTCCTTTCCTATTCCTACTCATAGGATTTGAGATGCATGTCATCTCATTTCCTATGACTTTTCTATTCCTATGATTTCCCTACCCTATGAACCAAAGGAGGCCTTAATGAATGTGGCGCTTCTAACCAAATGGTGGTGGAGACTGGCCCACAACGAGCCGGGACTTTGGGCCAAAATCCTGCGGGCTAAATACTTCCCGGATGGAAACGTCTTCAAGGCCCAGACCTCCGGTTCTTCGTTTTGGAAAGGGATCCAAGAAGTTCGGTCGGCCTTCTCTTTGGGGGCCCATTTTGGCGTCAACAATGGCGAATCCACTAGATTCTGGTTAGATCACTGGTGGGATAATGCCCCGCTGTGGCAATCTCACCCTGATCTATATCATCTTGCCACTGACACTAAGATTTTGGTTGCCGACGCTCTTAGAGTTCAGCCTCCGGCGATCGCATTCATTCGCACCCTGGGTCAGGGCGAGGCGTCTAGATGGGATAGCCTCGTGACGGCTTGGAGGGATATTAGCCTATCTAGCGAGCCAGATCTCATCTCTTGGAAACTTTCGGCTTCAAAACAATTCACGGTTAAATCCCTGTACTCCAAGATGTCCGAAGGCCCCGTGTTAGACATGGCTAGGGGGCTATGGAAGGCGGGCCTGCCACTGAAAATCAAGATCTTCATGTGGCAGGCGATGCGGAATCGGTTACCAACCTCAGATAATGTGGCAAAACGCAACGGGCCCGCCGACGGTTCTTGCTCTATTTGCGGAATGGGGGAAAATGCAAACCATGTCTTTTTCAAATGTGTGCTGGCCAGGTTTGCGTGGAGTGCGGTCCGTGAGACCTTTTCCAAAAATTGGAACCCCCAGTCTACTTCAGACCTCTTAGCTATTCTTAAAGCTCAGAAAGGGACCAATGCTCGAATTCTTTGGCGATGCGTTGGGGCGCTGTTATGGTCCCTCTGGACGGTTAGGAACAAGATTACCATCGAGCATAAGTTCCCAAACCATCCAGCTAACATCCTCTTCAAATGCCATCTTTTTCTACAGGTGTGGATACCGTTGGGGAAAACGCGTGATGAGCAGTACATGCAAGCAGTGATGGAGAAGATCAAGACGGTGACGAGGCAGGCACGACAACATGGCGGATCACCTCCTCGTGCCACTTAGATGCTGCTGTTTTTGAAGAGATTGCCCCTCCTTGTGTTTCCTGGTGGTTTTATTTTCGGAGGGGTCTAGAGACCCTTGTATGCAAACTTAATTTGGTCTGTAATATCGACTTCTGCATGTTTGAGGACGATGCCCATGTGGCTTTATTAATTTAAAGCCGGACGCTCCTAGCGTCTACGTTCCAAAAAAAGGAGCAAGTCAGAAAGGTTGAGAAATAGAACCATCTGAATTGATTCGTTCCCAATAGCCATGAGATGATCATCTTATAGTGATCCTTTTAAAAAATGGTCAACCAGTAAAAATAACGTCATATCAATATTGTACATATTTTTCTAATCAATTTTCATATATGACATGTTAAAATTCGAATAACGATATAAAAGATATGGATTTTTTAAAAACATTTAAATCTGTTCCTAAACCAAATTAAAAAATATTTGACGTGTAAATATAACATCATATTTTACACATTTTTCTAATCAATTTTCATATATAACATGCTAAAATTGGAGTTGTGGTTTAAAAGATATGAATATTTTTTTAAACATTTAAATATGTTCCTAAAAGAATTTTAAAATGAAAGACATGTAAAAATAATGTCATATTAATATTCTACATATTTTCCTAATAAATTTTCATATATAACATGTTAAAATTGGAGTTACGGTTTAAAAGATATGGTTATTTGAAAAATATATATTTATTCTTAATAGACTGCAGGGTGATTAACGAATATATCAGGGTTTGTTTTATAAAACTGGAAAAAAATCTATTCATGGTGACTTAATGTGGATTACGAGTTAATTAGCATGAAGGTAGGGGTTTTTGTGTAAAATGTAGAAAAAATGATTCTCCTTACTTAAAACAGGACTGCGGGTTGAATTATATGAAATAGAAGGACTTTTCTACAAAATGCCGCGACGGACTACCAGCAACATCAGGTGCTTTATTATCAAGGAAAAAAGTAAATAGAATTTTGACCAGCACATGGAAGTTAAATGTACACAACCTCAAGTCAACCACCCCAAAACCATTGGCCTCGAGGTTGACAAATGGTTGTCGAGTTAACTAAATGGTTATTTTCCTAGGAAAAAAAACTAAATGATGCTTCATAGCCCCAAGTTAATCTTTGCCAAAATTAACTAGTGTTTCCACATCCATGACACCCGAGATGCTGTAAGGACTTGGGCTGCCATTGAAGAGGGCCGACCGGGAGGCGTCACTTACATGCCACATGCAAGGTCAGGCACCTAGGTGTTGGAGGTAGGGGATCAGGTGTTGCATGCCAATGCGCCAATGCTGCAAGCACAACTTCGACCACCTCGCAATTCAAGGTTAGGAACTTAGGATGTTGCATAACGGGGCATCAGGGTGTTCCATTCCATGCCAGGGCACCGACCTGCTCGATGCATGGGTTGATGCACCCATCGGTGCCGCATGCATGCACAGAATGCTGCAAATCAGTATGTTGATGTGGCAACGATAGACCAATGCTGGGAGCCTGGGCGCCAGTGCTGCAAGGGAGAGAGAGGAGGGACCATCAGGCGCTTCAAAGGGGCCGCAAGGCTGCGTTCTTGCATGTGCAACAACCAACGGTGCAACATCGCACTAACCACCGATGCTAGGCTACTTTACCGAGATAGTCCGGACCGAAGATTGCCATATGCACCTACGATTCTAAGGCAGACCTTGGCCATCCCTGTCTTGCAATTCTTCCTCCACTTTCATGCTTCTCTCTCAGATGGCGTAGACACTCTCTTGTGCATGACCACCTTCTTGGCTTGTCATCCGACTCAAACCTAAATGTGCACAACGTCAAGTAATATACCATCGTCAAAAGTAACAAATAGACAAATGTATAGGAGAAAATTCACCTTTTGTTATCATGGTGCGTGTGTCACTTGGCATTGAGTCTCTTAACATGATGATGCCCGTAAAACCTAATGTATCATGCATGTCGAGTCTCTTTTGCTGGATTTAGTCACCTGGTGATTCGTAGATCAAAATTCCCATAAAACTCTGTAAGAACAAAAGTAAGGTGTTAAATGCCTTTTTTAAGTACGATCACAGCCGCAGGCCTACTCAAAATCCACATCTAGTAAAATAAAGTTTGTCCATTTAAATTCCTTATTAAAATAAGTTTGTTCATTTAAAAGAAACATGCATAGAAAGATCGCATATCTCAACTTTAGCTTCGAAGCACGCCACAAACCAATAACACCATAACATCATTAAAAATTCTCTTTTCCTACCGTCATGTTTCTAAGCCACCATCTCAACCTAGTTTCATTTATATTATGCATACCATAAAATCAGTCTACATTTTGATAAAATCGAACTTAAGCATAACAAGTTAACTTAACCCAAACACTTCATGTCAAAGCAACACTTTTAGATAGAACTTCAGCTCAAAAGCACACTTTTATTGTTATCTTCACATAGTGACATGTTTATTTCTTTTGTTGAGTCATGTAAATCTTTGTATCTAACCCATATATAACTAATTTTTAACCGGTGGAGATAGTGTGCCAAGACCATGTATTTCTTCAATAGGAGGTAAATTTTTAACATCTTCAACTTTAATACCTTTTTCATTCATACATTTCTTTGCCTCTTGCATACCTTCGGGTTTGAGAAATAAGATACCCCTCTTCTCGGGAGTGGGTTTAGGCGGTGATTCAGGAAGTGTCCAATGATCATAGTTTTCCAATATGTTGTTCCATAATTCCTCAGCTTTTTCAAAAGTTCGTTCCCTGAATACATATCCAACACAACTATCTAGGAAGTCCCTAGAAACATCAGTTAGTCCATTATAGAAGATATCAGGTATTTCATTTTTCTTAAGAGGATGATGAGGCAAAGCATTAAGCAATTGGAGAAGCCTCCCCCAAGCTTGTGGGAGACTCTCTTATTCAATTTGCACAAAGTTAAATATTTCATGTAAGGCAACTTGTTTCTTATGGACATGAAAATATTTTCTAGAAAAGTAATAAATCATATCTTGGGGACTACGCACAGAGTATTGTACCATATCTTAGCATCACCCTTTAATGAGAACGAAAATAATTTGAGGATATAGTATTAGTGAATTTTCTCATCATTAGCAAAAAGGGTGGCTATGTCATTCAGTTTAGTAAGATGTGCCACTACGGTTTCGGTTTCATAGCCATGGAAAGTATCAGATTTAACCAAAGTAATTAGCTTTGGGTCGACAGAAAATTCATAATCCTTATCGGAAACAAAGATATGTGAAGTAGCAAACTTAGGATCACATTTCATTCTAGAATTCAAAGATTTTTCTTTCAGTTTGCATAGTAGTTTCTTAATATCATCCCTATCATTGCATGCAAGAAAGTCTCTAGCTATCTCCTCATCCATAACATAGCCCTCGCATATCTTAGGCTCTGCAACTCTAGGAGAGATAGGTCTAATAGGCTTTTCACAATTTTCAGTTTCAAAGACTTCATAAGTTTCAGTGATTTCATCAGTTTTAGGATTCTCAGTATTATTAATTCTAGCAAGTTGTTCATCAAGCAATTCTCCTAGTGGAACGGTCTTATCAAGCAAGGTACTAGCATCATTCATGGCAGAAGTAGCATCATTAATAACTTGCGACATATCAGGATTAATAGCAGGTGGTGGTGTTGCAAGTTTACTTATAACTAAAGGAGAATCAAGTGCAGAGCTAGATGGCAATTCCTTAACTCCCATCGTCTTGATTCTCCTTCGGTTTCCTGGTTTTCGTGTCCTTCATATTCTTTATAGTGATAAATAGATAATAATCCCAAGTGACTCAACAAATATAGCTATGCATCCCGGCAATGGCGCCAGAAAAAGGTCTAGATAACCCACAAGTATATGGGATCGCAATAGTTTTCGAGGGTATTCAACCCAAATTTATAGATTCAATACAAGGGGAGCCAAAGAATATTTGCAAGTATTAGCAGCTGAGTTGTCAATTCAACCACACCTAGAGATTAAATATCTACAGTAAAGTGATCAATAGCACAATAATATGATAGTTTTGATAGTAGTAGTAACATTAGCAATAACGGTAACAGTGATAGCGATGATTTTGTAGCAGTTGTGACAGTAGCAATAGCAATAGTAACTTAGCAAGAAAAATATGTGGAAAACTCGTAGGCATTGGATCGGTGCATTCATTGGATGATATACATCATATAATAGTCATAACCTAGGATGGCAAAGAACTAGCTCCAGTTCATAAATATAATGTAGGCATGTATTCCTTAAATAGTCATACGTGCTTATGGAAAAGAACTTGCATGACATCTTTTGTCCTATGCTCCCATGGAAGCGGGGTCCATAAGGAAACTAAGGGATATTAAGGCCTCCTTTTAATAGAGCACCGAAACAAAGCATTAATACATAGTGAATACATGAACTCCTCAAACTACGATGATCACCGGAAAGTATCCCGATTACAGTCACCTCGGGGTTTACGGATCATGACACTTAGCGGGTGCATATGACTTGCAAGATGGGATCTAGAACATAGATATAATGGTGAAAGCATAAACATTTTAGATCTGAATTCATGGCATTCGGGCCCTAGTGACAAGCATTAAGCATAGAAAAGTCATAGCAACATCAATCTCAGAACATAGTGGATACTAGGGATCAAGCCCCAACAAAACTAACCGATTACATGATGAATCTCATCCAACTCCTCACCGACCAGTGAGCCTACGAAGAAATTACTCACTCCCTATGGGGAGCATCATGTAATTGGTGATGACGAAGACCGAAGATTCCCCTCCCCGGAGCCCCAAACGGACTCCAAATATGGCCTCCCGATGAAGAACAAGAGGTGGCGGCGGCTCTGTATCGTGAAACGTGATGAAACTTCCTCCTTTATTTTTTCTACAAAAATAGGTATTTATGGGGTTGGAATTAGGGTCAGGAGGGCCACGAGGGGGCACAACCCACGAGGGCACGCCTGGAGGGGGTGGCGCGCCCTGGTGTCTTGTGGTCAGCCAGGGCTCTCCCTCTAGTGGTTCTTGGTTCCAGTATTTTTCTTTTATTCTGAAATAAATCTCCAAAAAGTTTCGTTCAATTTTGAGAACTTTTATTTCTGCACAAAAAACAACACCATGGTAGATGTGCTGAAAACAACGTCAATCCAGGTTAGTTTCATTCAAATCATGCAAATTAGAGTCCAAAACAAGAGCAAAAGTGTTAGGAAAAGTAGATACGGCGGAGATGTTGATACGTCTCCAACGTATCTATAATTTTTTATTGTTCCATGATGTTATATTATCATCATTGGATGTGTTACAATAATTTTATAGCAACTTTATATCATTTTTTGGGAATAACCTATTGACATAGTGCCCAGTGCGAGTTGCTATTTTTTGCTTTTTTTTACTTCGCAGAAAATCAATACCAAACCGAGTCCAAATGCAAGGAAATTATTTAGAGAATTTTTCTGGACCAGAAGACACACGATGGGCCAAAGAAGTACCGAAGGGGAGGCCCGAGGTGTGCACAACCCACCGAGGCGCGCCCTAGGGGGTTGTGCTCCCCTCGGTGACCCCTGCATCGCCTCTTCGCCCTATAAATTACCAAATATTCCAGAAACCCTCGGGGAGTCGACAAAAAACAATTACATCCGCCGCAAGTTCCAGAACCATGAGATCCAATCTAGACACCATCATGGAGGGGTTTTCATCCTCATTGGTGCCTCCCGATGATGTGTGAGTAGTTCATCATAGACCTACGGGTCTGTAAGCAGTAGCTAGATGGCTTCTTCTCTCTTTTTGATTCTCAATAGAATGGTGTCTTGGAGATCTATTTGATGTAACTCTTTTGCGGTGTGTTTGTTGGGATTCGATGAACTTTGAGTTTATGATCATATATATATATATCCATGAAAGTTATTTGAGTCTTCCATGATCTCTTATATGCATGATTACTTATAGCCTCGTAGTCCTTCTTCGAATCTTTGGTTTAGTTGGGCCAACTAGATCGATTTTTCTTGCCATGGGAAGAGGTGCTTGATGACCCACAAGTATAAGGGGGTCAATCATAGTCCTTTCGATAAGTAAGAGTGTCGAACCCAACGAGGAGTGGAAGGAAGTGACAAGTGGTTTCAGCAAGGTAATGTGTGCAAACACTGAAATTGTCGGTAACAGATAGTTTGATAGCAAGAAGATAATTTGTAACAAGCAAATAAAGGTAATGGTAAATAGTATGCAGAAAGGTTGGTCAATCCTTTTGTGGCAAAGGACAGGCCAAAACGGTTTCTTATAATAAGGAAAGTGTTCTTGAGGGTACACGGGAATTTCATCTAGTCACTTTCACCATATTGGTTTGATTTGTGTTTGTTACTTCGATAATTTGATATGTGGGTGGACAGATGCTTAGGTGTTGCTCTTACTTGAACAAGCCTCCTACTTATGATTAACCCCTCGCAAGCATCCACAACTACGAGAAAAAGTATTAAGATAAAATCTAACCATAGCATTAAACATTTGGGTCCAAATCGGTCCCTAACGAAGTAGGGCATAAACTAGGATTTAAGCTTCTGTCACTCTAGTAACCCATAATCTAATAAATACTCCACAATGCATTCCCTTAGGCCCAAATATGGTGAAGTGTCATGTAGTCGACGTTCACATGACACCACTAAGGTAATCACAACATACATATCATCGGAATATCGAACACATATCAAGTTCACATGATTACTTGCAACATGATTTCTCACGTGACCTCAAGAACTAAAGTAACTACTCACAAGCGATAAACATGCTCAAGATCAGAGGGGTATTAAATAGCATAATGGATCTGAACATATAATCTTCCACCAAATAAACCATATAGTAGTCAACTACAAAATATAATCAATACTACCAGTCACCCACAGGTACCGTTCCGGTACAAAGATTAAACACAAGAGATGAACTAGGGTTTGAGAGGAGATGGTGATGTTGAAGATGTTGATGAAGATTGGCCTCCCAAAGATGAGAGGGTTATTGGTGACGACGATAGCTTCGATTTCCCCCTCCGGGGGGG
>LR738710.1:97349401-97446556 GCA_902687465.1 Secale cereale | reverse complement strand
GGGGGGGGGGGGGGGGGGGAGTTCCCCGACGGAATCGCTCTGCCGGAGGGCAAAAGTGTTCCTGCCCAAGTTCCGCCTCAAGACGGCGGTGCTCCATCTTGAAAGTCCTCTCCTTAATTAATTTAGGTCAAAATGACTTATATACCAGAAGATGGGCATCGGAGGTGGGCCGAGGAGGGCGCGCCCGTGGGCCCTGGCGCGCCTAGGTGGGTTGTGCCCACCTGGTAGGCCCCCTCTGGTACTTATTTGCTCCAATAATTCTTAAATATACCATAAAAAATCTCCGTGAAGTTTCAGCTCATTTGGAATTGTGCAGAATAGGTGGCCTGGCGTTGCTTTTTCAGGTCCAGAATTCCAGCTGTCGGTATTCTCCCTCTTGATGTAAACCATGCATATTATGAGAGAAAAGGCATTAGAATTACTCCAAAAGACATTATTATGCATAAAAACATTATAAATATCAGTAGGTGAAAGGATCGATATGGTTGACTAGAGGGGGGGTGAATAGGCAACTAACATTTTTTAGCATATCTTAACCAAATTCAATTTAGCAACTATATAGGTTGTCTAGATATGCAACTAGGTGGGCAACCTATATGATGCAACAATAATGAGTACACAATCAAGCAAGCTATGGAATACAACAAAAGCTTGCACGAGTAAAGGTAAGAGATAACCACAAGTGGAGCCGGTGAAGACGAGGATGTGTTACCGAAGTTCCTTCCCTCTGAGAGGAAGTACGTCTCCGTTGTAGCGGTGTGGAGGCATAATGCTCCCCAAAGCAACTAAGGCCACCGTATTCTCCTCAAGCCCTCACACAATGCAGGGTGCCGTGATTCCACTAGTGGTGCCCTCGAAGGTGGCGACCGAACCTTTACAAACAAGGTTGGGGCTATCTCCACAACTGAATTGGAGGCTCCCAACGACACCACGAAGCTTCACCACAATGGACTATGGCTCCGCGGTGACCTCAATCGTCTAGGGTGCTCAAACACCCAAGAGTAACAAGATCTGCAAGGGATTAGTGGGGGGAATAAAATTTCTCTTGGTGGAAGTGTAGATCGATGCCTTCTCAACCAATCCCTAGGAAATCAACAAGTTTGATTGGCTAGGTAGAGAGATAGCGCGGAAATGGAGCTTTGAGCAACAATGGAGCTTGGGGAGGAAGAGGTGAGTCTTCTTGGGGAAGAAGACTCCCCTTATATAGTGGAAGAAAAAATCCAACCGTTATCCACTAACTCTACTCGCGACATGCGGTACTACCACACCAGACTTGCGGTACTACCGCAAGGCCTTGTGGTACTACCGCAAGGGGTGCGGCAGGAGCCAGACCTAGCCCTGTTGCATATAGCAACGGGCGGTAGTACTGCCAGAGCGGTACTACCGCACGCCCTTGCGGTACTACTGCAAGGCAGGGTTCAGACTGGTCAGGGAAGAGCGCAGACTAATAAAATTACATCCGCGGCTACTTCCGCAGAGTTCGATCGATGCAAAAACCCGGCACGGTACTACCGCTTGCCCGGAGCGTTACTCCAGCGTAGGACGCATAAGTAAAAAATTATTTCCGCTCCTACTTCCGCACTAGCCACGACGCTAAGGTAGAGCATACGGTACCACCGCGCCCCTGGCACGGTACTACCGCGATGTGCGGTACTACCGTAGCCACGGAGCGGTACTACCGCTACCTTAAGTGGTACTACCGCATGGCACAAAGTAGTAGTAGTAGTAGAAAGCCTCTATTTTTGTAATGACAAGGAAAACAGCCGATGCTCCAATGAAGCGAAGGAAAGGTGGTGCAAATGAATAGATGTGTACATATTGATTCCACCCTAACCTTTCCAAAGCGGACCCCCTCTTAATAGTACGGCTTTCCTATGACTCAATTCCACCGAAAAGGAACAAAAGGAAACGTCGTCTTCGATAGGTTCCGAGGGGCACTTAATCGTCTTGTGCCTAGACATGAGATATCTGAAATGCTCAATGCACACAATTAGTCCGCAAAAGCATTGTCATCAATCACCAAAACCACTTAGGGAGAAATATGCCCTTACAATCTCCCCCTTTTTTGGTGGATTGATGACAATACAGGATTTGCACATAGATATGAATAAGATCATAAGCAAACCCATCATGTATATAAAATATAGGCAAGCTCCCCCTAGATGTGTGCATTCTTAGAAAGATGCTTTGGACTGCACAACACACATACTAGGATCAATACTCCCCCTATATTTTATAGACAACACAATCCTTGCAACTAATAATATGGCACTACACATGGATGCAAGGAGAAGATCGTGAGCATAAAATAACAAGGCAAAATAAAGCATAAGCTCACAACCTACTAAATAGCTTAGACATATTGAAGATATGAAGGAATAGAGTGCATATGTCTCACACCATATGATAGTCGTTAGGTCTCACACACACGACGCAAACTAACACAAAGCAAACGAGGTTCAACGGAGAACGAAAGCAAACAAAGCAAATAAATAACACGACACAAGATGCAAATCCTACACTCTCTCCCCCTTTGGCATCGAGACACCAAAAGGGCAGAGAGGACACCCACGACAAAAGTGGCAGCTCAGGCTGAAGCGATCAGTCATCACGCGCCTCGTCGGTCTTCTCCTGCTCCTCCTCAGAATCAGTCCACTTGTACCCCTGCTTTGCTATCCATTCAGCCTCTAGAGTGATGACCTTCTCAGATCCACTAGACACATCCTCGCCGAATGTCCTCAAGATCTTCTTATCGCGCCGGCGAACCTGCTTCTGAGCAACATGTGACTTGTACTGCCCCTTGACATGTATGCAGAACAAAGCCTTCATCTTGTTCTTCAGCTTCTTAGCGCACGAGGGTTCAGAAGAGGAGGGAGTATATCCACCAGAACTTTCCTAATCAACTGCCTCCTCCTCAATCTCATCCTCATCCACATCCATTTGAGCAGCTGCAGCCTCAGCACGGGTAGTGGTGTTAGCCCACTATCTCTTGATGCGGAGCTTAATAGGCTCATGACGAATCCAGTGGGGGGGGGCCTCAAACTCATCATCGGGGTAAAGCTTCTCCCAAATGTTGGTAATCGAAAGAAACAGGTAAGGTCCATAGATGGGCACCTTACGGTTGAACACCGCAAAACATAGCACACGCCACATGATATGTGAGACATCAAGTGGTTGCGTCTGAGCATGACGTGCCTCCTCACAAATGAGCATCATATCCATGAGAAACACATGTACCTTATCCTTGTCACCAATGCGGGGAAACAGGGAGTTGTGGAAGATCCGATGCATAATATCCAGAAAAGAGTTCAGAACCCATGTCTTCTTGCCACTTGCAAGCATCTTTTCCACATAGAAGGGCTGAAGCTTGTTCTTGTTGGCTGACTCTTGATTGGCATGAGGGCGAACACCAACAGGCGTGTGGAGCCCCTCATCAGCAACCTGAAGCAAATCCATGAAGTCCTTCCAAGTAGCAGCCATCTGATGTCCATTGGTCATCCAGGTCATGTTGCGTTCCTCCTTAGGATGGAAGTGGACCGAAGCAAAGAACTGGGCCACAATCTCAGGGTCAAACTCCATATGAAAAGACACCAAGTGCTCAATGCCAAACTGCTCCATGAGGTCCAGAGCGTCAGCAAAATAGGCCCGGTGCTCCTCCTTCCTCATATGAGCCATGTCAATCCAATGTGCATCCACGTATATGTTGTGCTTTCCCTTGATCACCTCCGTGAAGATAAGATGTTGCTGCTTGGTCCAGAACAGATCATCCCCTCTGAAGTGTGCACGGGGATTCACATAGGGATTGATCTTTCTCCTAGAGACAAACTCAGCCAACGGAATCTCGTCCATACCCATTGTTGGCTTCTTGTCCTTGGTGGCGGTGGTCTTGGTTCTACGTTGGGGGACATTGGAGCCCTTAGGAGAATCCTCTGAGTTGCGCAGACGCTTCAACCCTATGTCACAGCTGGGATTCGAGCGACAGACATTTGAACCGGAGCCACCACCTATGGCACAAACACAAGAACACGCAAGAGAAGCAAGAAGGATCAATGCAAAGACCACAACAAAGCACATGAAACACGTTGAAATGATAATAAGTAGTGTCTACAAAGAAGGTTTGAAGTAAACGGTAGTACTGCTCCATGGTGTGGTACTAAAATTTTACTGCTGCTCTAGCCGCAGTAGTACCACGCCTGAATGGCACGGTAGTACCGCGCCTAGAGCGGTGGTACTTCTCGAGCTTGCATTGTATTCCCTCGAAGAGGAAAGGGTGATGCATCACAGTAGCGTAAATATTTCCCTCAGTTTTTGAGAACCAAGGTATCAATCTAGTAGGAGACCACGCGCGAGTCCCTCGCACCTGCACAAACAAATAAGAACTTCACAGCCAACGCAATAAGGGGTTGTCAATTCCTTCACGGTCACTTACGAAAGTGAGATCTGGTCGATAGGATAGGATAATATTTTTGGTTTTTTTTGGTATAAGAAGAGAAAGTAAATAAAGCAAATAAGCAATGGCGGCAGAAATTGGCTAGTTGACTGGAAAGTAATATGATAAAGATAGACCCGGGGGCCACATGTTTCACTAGTGGCTTCTCTCATGATAGCAGAATTCTAGATTGGGTGAACAAATTACTGTCGAACAATTGATAGAAAAGCGGATAGTTATGAGAATATCTAGGCATGATCATTATATATAGGCATCACGTCCGTAACAAGTAGACCGAAATGATTCTGCATCTACTACTATTACTCCACACAAGGACCGCTATCCAGCATGCATCTAGAGTATTAAGTTCATAAGAACAGAGTAACGCTTTAAGCAAGATGACATGATGTAGAGGGATAAACTCAAGCAATATGATATAAACCCCATCTTTTTATCCTCGATGGCAACAATACAATACGTGCCTTGTTGCCCCTACTGTCACTAGGAAAGGACACCGCAAGATTGAACACATAGCCAAGCACTTCTCCCATTGCAAGAACTATAGATCTAGTAGGCCAAACCAAACCAATAATTCGAAGAGACTTGCAAGGATATTATAATCAGACATAAAAGATTTCAGAAAGAATCAAATATTGTTCATAGATAATCTTGATCATAAACCCACAATTCATCGGATCTTGACAAACACACCGCAAAAAGAGATTACATCGAATAGATCTCCTCAAAGACCGCGGAGAACTTGGTATTGAGATCCAAAGAGAGAGAAGAAGCCATCTAGATACTAGCTATGGACCCGAAGGTTTGTGGTAAACTACTCACAACTCATTGGTGAGGCTATGGTGTTGATGTAGAAGCACTCCGTGATCGATTCCCCCTCCGACGGAGCTCCGGAACAGGCCCCAAGATGGGATCTCACGGGAACAGAAGGTTGCGGCGGTGGAATTAGGGTTTTCTCTATTGCCTCGATGTTTTCAGGGTACATGGATATATATAGGAGGAAGGAGGGCATCGGGGGAGCCAGAGGGGGCCCACGAGGGTGGGGGGCACGCCTGCCCCCCTGGGCGCGCCCTGGACCCTCGTGGCCGCCTCTCTCGTTCCTTCGCGTGTACTCCAAGTCTTCTGTGAAGATACGGTTCCAAAAATAACTCTCCCGAAGGTTTCATTCCGTTTGGACTCCGTTTGATATGCCTTTTCCGCGAAACACTGAAATAGGCAAAAAAACAGCAATTTGCACTGGGCCTTGGGTTAGTAGGCTAGTCCCAAAAATGATATAAAAGTGTATAATAAAGCCCATTAAACATCTAAAACAGAATATGTAATAGCACGGAACAATAAAAAATTATAGATACGTCGGAGACCTATCAAGCATCCCCAAGCTTAATTCCTGCTCGTCCTCGAGTAGGTAAATGATATAAACAGAATTTTTGATGTGGAATGCTAACCAACATAATTCGCAATGTAATTTCTTTATTGTGGCATGAATGTTTAGATCTGAAAGATTCAAGACAAAAGTCTATATTGACATAAGAATAATAATACTTCAAGCATACTAATACAACAATCGTGTCTTCTCAAAATAACATGGCCAAATATAGTTATCCCTCTTCATCACACAAAATATTTAAATCATGCACAACCCCGGTTCCAGCCAAGCAATAGTTTCATACTCAATTTTTTTTCAAACCTTTCAACTTTCACGCAAAAGATGAGCGTGAGCCATGGATATAACACTATAGGTGGAATAGAATGGTGGTTGTGGAGAAGACAAAAAGGAAGAAGATAGTCTCACATCAACTAGGTGTATTAATGGGCTATGGAGATGCCCATCAATAGATATCAATGTGAGTGAGTAGGGATTGCCATGCAACGGATGCACTAGATCTATAAGTGTATGAAAGCTCATAAAAAAAACTAAGTGGGTCTGCATCCAACTTGCTTGCTCATGAAGACCTAGGGCATTTGAGGAAGCCAATCATTGGAATATACAAGCCAAGTTCTATAATAAAAATTCCCACTAGTATATGAAAGTGATAAAACAAGAGACTCTCTATCACGAAGATCATGGTGCTACTTTGAAGCACACGTGTGGAAAAGGATAGTAGCATTGCCCCTTCTCTCTTTTTTGTCATTTTTTTGGAGGGGCTTTCTCTTATTTTATTAGCCCCTCTCTATTTTTTTTGGGCCATCTCTTTTTTTATTTGGCCTTTCCTCACATGGGACAATGCTCTAATAATGAAAATCATCACACTTTTATTGACTTAGAACTCAAAGATTACAACTCGAAGCTAGAACAAAATATGACTCTATGTGAATGATGATGAAGCATGTCATATGAATGGAACGGTGGAAAGTTGCATGGCAATATATCTTGGAATGGCTACGGAAATGTCATGATAGGTAGGTATGGTGGCTGTTTTGAGGAAGGTATATGATGGGTGTATGGTACCAACGAAAGTTGCGCGGTACAAGAGAGGCTAGCAATGGTGGAAGGGTGAGAGTGCGTATAATCCATGGACTCAACATTAGTCATAAAGAACTCATATACTTATTGCAAAAATCTACGAGTCATCAAAACAAAGTATTCAACGCATGCTCCTAGGGGAAGTGTAATGCCCAGGATGGGACTATACCTCCTACGTGTCGAGGCACGACTTAAAGGTATAAGCCCATTCTGGAATGATCTCAAGTATAGTATCTTTGCACGACTCATGTAAAAATAGGGATGAAATTGCAAAAGGATAGTTGGCTTACACTTGCCACGTCACACAATACATTACATAAGCAAAACATCATCCAAATAACATCACAACCCGACTACGGGTGAAGATCCAAATGAAAGATACCAAAAACATAAAGCCACAGGTCCAAATCGCCCCTAGTAGAAACCACTACTGATCGTCGAAAATGTCACAAGCATACGGCCACGCTCTTCATGGAACTCCCTGAAGTCCTGACCCATCTCCTGCATCAATCTCAGCTGAACCTGCATCTGGTGTTGTAGTATCTGTGAGCCACGAGGACTCAGCAATCCCATAACCATGGGTATCAAGACTAGCAAAGCTTAATGGGTAGGAAGAGGTAAAGTGGTGAGGTTGCAGCAGCGACTAAGCAAAAATATGGTGGCTAACTTACCAGTACAAGAATAAGATGAGCATCTACGCAGACGGTCGCAAACTAGTAATGATCGCTAAAGATCCTAAACTACATACGAGTCGAACATAACCCCACCGTGTTCTCTTCTCAAAGTGAAAAGAGACAGTCACAGTTACTCACACAATTGTGTGTTTTACTTCGGATCCTCTGTCAAGTTTTCTACAACCGGACATTAACAAATTCCAATCCGCCACATAACCGCGGGCACGGCTTTCGAAAGATCATAACCCTGCAGGGGTGTCCCAACTTAGCCCATCACAAGCTCTCACGATCAGCTGAAGTGATAAATATAATATCATCACCCCTTATCTTAGGGAAATCCGATCAGGCTCGGCATCCCGTTGCACAAGACATTTCGACAATGGTAAAACAAGTCCAGCAAGACCTCCCGGCGTGCCGACACCCTGATAGTAGCCACGCGTATCTCGTCTCAGGCCACAACAGGATAGGTGATCCTACGAGTAAAACCAGCCCTCGGGTTTCCCCAAGGTGGCCCCGCAGTCTCCCCGTTCGGGACCAACACCATCAGCACTGGCCCGCCCTGCTATGTAGAAAAGAATCCCGAGGGCGCGACCCCCTATGCAAATTTAATTAATTAATTAAGTTATTATTATGAGACAAATTAAAACCAATGTTGGGCATTGTTGCAGGAGTTTTATTCAAAGACGAAATGTCAAGGGGTCCCCATATACCCATCGTGTAAGGAACACAAAATCAAGGAACATAATGCCGGTTTATCGGCGCCTAAGGTGGCATGAGTGGAACAAAACACCGAGCAAAAGGCCAAGCCTTCCACCCATGCCTAGTATATAGGTGTGTTATTAATAATAATAGATATTGTGATATTCCAACAGCAAGTTCCCACCTGGAACGAACTTCACCTTCACCTGCAACTAACAACGCTATAAGAGGGGCTGAGCAAGCGGGTAACATAGCCAAACAATGGTTTTTGCTAGGAAGGTGTCAAAGGTTAGAGGTTTCATGGCAACAAGGAGAGGCTGACATAAATGATGGGTAGCGCGACATATACCGATAGAATCGAGACAACTAAGCATGGCAATGGTAGTAAAGGTATCCAAGGGTATGGTCATCTTGCCTGGGATTCCGCGAGGGAGAAGAACGGATCCATGAAGTAGTCGAACAGAACCTCACAACTCCGGAACGAACCCGAAGCTAACGAGGGAAGCAAACCGGAAAGAAACAAGCAACACGATAAACACACCACACGAGACATGACAATATGCTCAATCAAGTATGATGCAAAACAAGTCTACGTATGATGCACATCAAGTCTATATAGGAAGCAAAACATGGCAAGGTAGGAAGCACAGAAAAAAATAACACAAGCCTATATGATGCAATACATGGCAAGGTATGATGCATGACAAGTCTATACAGGAAGCAATACATGGCAAGGTAGGAAGCACAGAAAAACAACACAAGCAACATGACAATATGCTCAACCAAATAGGATGCAAGACAAGTCTACACATGATGCTAAACATGGCAAGGCAGGAAGCACTCAAAAACTACACAAGTCAACAAGTTTAAATGAGGCCGGAAACTACAACAACAATTCCGGAAAATCCCCATATGCATGTTTAGAAATTTGTAAGCAAACAACAATTCACACATTTTAATGTTGTTAACATGATGCGGATGACATGATCAAGTTTATGCAATTTTTATTAAAAGTTGACATGAAGATGATAAGGAGTATTTGTCGCCACGACGGAAAGAAAAGAGGGTCATGGCGGCGAAAACGGATACGATGCCACGACAATGTTCCGATGATCCGACACTCGTCGAGATGCCGGTGCAAAAGCAAGGTAGCGTGAGCGAGTCGAACAAGAAGAAAGGTGGGGTGATCCCGTCACCGGGTTCCCACGGGTCGGCGACGAGGCAACCGAGGAGCATGACAAAAGACGAATCGGGCACGGTGCACACAAGGGAAACATCTCATACAACCACAAGCAGTCCACGGGTCATCGTCTCGGGGTTATACCTTCTATGTTCGTTTCGAGGAGGATCAAGATCGTCGAGGAAAGTAGTGGAAGTAGTCGTGCACGCGAGTCGTGGTACACGTTCGTAGAGGGAAGTAGTCGTTCCGTTCGTAGTCGTACACGGGCGTCGGGGTCGTCGTTGACGTAGAGGTACTCGTTCCGTTTCAGAGAGGTACTTGGCGAATCCCTCATTTCGAAGATGTACATGTCGTCGGGCATAGTTGAACTTGGCGCATCGGTCTTGCCGGCGGGGTACTTGTCGCGTCGTAGTGGTACTTGTCGTCTTGGCGATTCCACGGCGACGGTAGACGTACACGTTTCCGTAGACGTCCAATGCATTTGTACATGTACTTGGCGTCTTCCGTGTGCGGTCGAGGATCCGGTGCTGCAAAGGTGGAGGTGCTCGGGGACGCACGAGGCAGCAGCTGTGCAGTGAGGCCGCCGAGGTGCACACAAGCTAGGGTGCCAGTGGCCGAAGCAGAGTAGGTCAGCGCACGGACGCGGAAGCACAGGGAGGCGGCATGCCGATCTCAAGGGAAGGCAGCGACGTAGGCGAGGAGGAGTTCCAGCGGCGGAGCTCCAGGGGAGGCGCGGCCATGCGCGGCTGATGGCTTCTCGCCCCTCGTTGGTTACCCCAAGTGGAAGGTTGAGATGTGCGTAGCGGCAAATTTCCCTTGGCAAAGATACCAAGGATCGAATCCCGTGAGACTCCGAGGGTCGACAAGTAGGTGTCAACGGCGCCAGAAACTTAGCGGTTGACAGGACCTGCACACAGATACAGATAACTTTGCTCCCAATGAGTACAGAGAGGTTGTCAATCCCTCCGGCCTTGTTGTTTACAAATGATCAAACACAAGAGATAATAATGATAGCTATGACTGCAACTAGGAAATAAAAACAGGAAGTAAATAGAAGGTGTGATCAGCGGTGGTAATATAGACCGGGGTCCCATGATGTTCACTAGTGATGTCTTTCTCCCAAAAGACGATAAAACAGCAAAGCGAGGTAAACAAATTACAGCTAGGCAATTGACAGGATTATGTGCGCAAACCAATGCTAACTATGCTGCAAAGAAAGGTAGAGGCTCAAAAGCATGGGCGGTACGCCAAGGCAAGTAGACCGAAATCCATCTGCATCTACTACTAATCATCCACCTTGAGATATCTATCCAGAACATCTCGCTGGTATTAAGTCGCGAATCCCACCCAAAGTGTAAACTCAAAGCAACAGACAACTGCATTAAAAGAACTTTGCGTAAAGTAAACAATCCTTGCACCCGCAAGTACAAGCACCGTTGTTTTCTCCCTTGTGGCAACAGCACATCCCCTAGACTCATGTTTCTGTCACTCAAGCTAGTCATCAGGGGGCATGAACCCACAATCAAGCATAACGCTCCCTCTTGGAGTTACTACCTACTACTTGGCCAAAGTAATAAACAACAACGGAGAACATGCAAGAATTACTCAAGAACAAAGATATAAAAGAGGTGAATCAAATATATTACTCAAACACAATCTGAACATAGTCTCATAATCCATCAGATCCCAGCAAACTCAGCAAAGCAACAACAGAAAGATTACATATGTGCCTCGATCATGTAGGGCAGCTCACGAGGTCTAAACCATGAAGAGCAAAGAGGGGAGGAGAACATCACATAGCTACTGATCATGGACCCATGGTCCAAGGTGGACTACTCACGACTCATCCGGGAACCGTCCATGGTGGTGGAGAAGCTCCCGGTGGTGGTTCTCCCCTCTGGCAGGGTGCCGGGAAGAGTTCTCCTGATGCTCCTGATCTTGGAAGTGCTGCAGCGGCGGAACAGAGGTGAGATCGTGAAAAAGGGTTCTGTCCTCGAGGGTTTCGGGACGAGAGGGATATATATGCGAAGGGGGGCAACCAGAGGCGGAGCAGGGGCCCCAGGCGCCCCCCCGGCGCGGCCAGGGGTGGGGCCGCGCTAGGTGGCCGCCTGGGCCACCCCTGGCTCCCCTCTGGCCCATATTTGGTTCTTCGCGAAGCTTCCTGTACGCTGATTTTTCCTGTATTTTTCCTGGAATTTTTGGAGCACTTTTAATATGGGGGAAACCTGAAATAGAAAAACAACAGAAAACAGGAACTGGCACTATGGTGCACTGAGTTAATAGGTTAGTCCAAATATGATCAAAAGTGTATGGAAGTGCATCAATATCATAGCAATATCACACAAAAGAAGCATGGAGCAAGCAGAAATTATAGATACGTTTTGGACGTATCAGCGGCTGCTGGAGTTCCTCAAGCAGAGAAGAAGCCGGCGATGGCTGGGCGGAGGCGCGACCATGCTCCGGTGAGGTGGTCGAGGCAGCAAGCGGCGGCGCCGTCAGCAGCTAGGGGAGAGGCCGGCGGACGACGCAGACATGGGCGCTAAGGGGATCGGCGCGGTGCAGAGCGTTGGCGACGGCGACGGGTCGAAGCTCCACGCGGCAGCGGACATTGCAAGGAACGGGCGCGGGCGCGACCTGACGGGTCTACGGGTGACTACGGAAGGAGCAGAGGTGGTAGGGCGCGGGCTCGCCGGCGATGGGGCTCTAAGCGGCGTGCGAGGCGACGGGGAGGAAGGAGGCCGAGAGGGAGGCGTGGGGAGAGCGAGGGGGATCGAGGAGGGGGCGAGCGGGCGAGAGGACTGGGTCGAGGGGTGCGACGGCTGAGGGAGAGTGACGAGGAGAGATGGATCGAGCGAGCTTGGCGCTAGGGTTAGCGCTGGAGGGAAGTTGGGCCTGGCCTGGTGGCTGATGGGCCAGTTCGGCGGCGATAGGAAAACGGCCAGGGCCTAGAGGCGCGGGAGGGATGGCCTTGGGCCAAAAGGAGGCCGAGGCTAGGAGGCCCAAGCTGGGCTCTCTGCCTCTGTCTCACTAAAATAAAATAAAAAGAGAAGAAAAAGAGAAGAAAAAGAGAGGAAAAAGAAAGGGCACTTAGGGAAAGAATTTGGGCCTGAGGGTAATTTCTCTGGACTCGCAAAAATGCGCTAGTTCCAAGAAAAGAAAAGGGCAAGATGCAAGAGTTAAATTCAAACTCATTTGAATTTAATTCAAATGGTATGAATTAGGACATGGTTCAGGAAGTGCCCAAAATGTTCGGATTGTTGGTGGAGCTTGGCCAAGGGTCAAAAGAAATATCGACAACGTTTGAGAGTCAAAATTGGAAGAAGGAAAGGTCAAAGGATTTAACATGCAAGTGTGTTTTGGTAAATTCCAAGGCTATGGAATATTTTAATATAGCTCCATAAATATTAGGAGGATATATATATGTTATAAAGAGAAGTCATCCTTCCCTTGATGTTAAATGGATCGAAGATCCACACGATTTATTTAAGTTGAGATGCAAAAGATTAAAGTCCTGATGGCATGATGACATGATGCAATGCAAAATAAATAACACAAGCACAAATGAAGCACACGGGAGAAACCGAAACATCTGGAATCTTCTGGGACGTCGGTCTTCGGGCGTCACAGGAAGGGTTGGTAGGAGTTAACCATTGATAACCCTCAACCGTAAGGGATCGAGATAGTCTTCGCGGGTAAGAATAACCCAATTTATTGATTCGACAAAAGGGGAGCCAAAGAGTATTTATAAGCTTTGACAGTTGAGTTGTCAATTCAACCGCACCTGAAATATACTTAGTTGCAACAAAAGATAAGTGGAAACAGTGATATGATAGTGATGATAGTAATAGTGAAAATAAACGGCAAAAGTAAATAGCAACAGTAGATAGCAAAGTACATAGCAAAAGTAGCGACTAGTAACAAGCAGGATTTATAATACTGTAGGCTAGGGAGATGGATGGTTGGGCGCTGCATGGGTGAGATAGATTCTAACTTGGGGCACGGCACACGGAAAAGTAATGATCATCTAGGCAAATATCAAACATTAGGCATGTATCCCGTAGGTAGTTGTACGTGCTTGCAATAAGAACTTGCACAACATCTTTTGTCCTACCATCCCGCTACGAACGGGGCCAAAAGGAACTAATGGATATTAAGGTGCTCCTGTCAAAGAGCACCGGAACAAAGCAATGAACTCAATGGATACATGTAATCCTCAAACTACGGACCATCCCCTTTGGTGTCCCAAGCTGTCACTTTTGGGATCGCCGGTTCCGAACCGTAACAGGTGCATACAACTCATAGATAGGATCATGAACACAAATATATTCATGCAAACACATATGGTTCAGATCTGAAATCATGGCACTCGGGCCCTAAGTGTCAAGCATTAAGAATAGCAAGTTGTAGCAAAGATGATAAACACCATAGTAGATGATAGGCAACATGCCCCCAACAATCTGACGAACTATTACATGATCTAACTCATCCAATCCCTACCATCCCCTTCGCCTACAGCAGGGGAATTACTCACACATGGAGGGAGGAGTCATGGAGGGATGATGGAGTGGTGATGATGATGACGATGGCGACGATCTCCCCTCTCCGGAGGCCAAATCAGCCTCCAGATTAGCCCTCCCGAGGAAGAACAGAGGGTGGCGGCGGCTCCGCGACGAAAAACTGCGAAAGAACTTCCGATCTGGGGTTTCTTGCGTCGGGAGGAAAAATACGGGCTAAAGTAGGGCACTAGGGGGTGTGGGCCCCACCCAGGCGCCCCCCGGCACGGCCCAGGGGGGGGGGGGGGGCGCCCACAGGGCGCCTGGGCACCCCCTGGCCCCCCTCTGGCCCCACTTCTGGCATTTGGTTCCTTCGGGTGCGTGGATTTTCTGTGTTTTTTCGTGGATTTTTCTGAGATACTTAAAAATCCGTTTTCCTGCACACAAATAAACCATACAGGCAGCTCTGCTGAAAACAGCATCAGTCCGGGTTAGTTTAGTCCAAATCATGCAAGAATGAGGTCAAAACAATATCAAAAGTGTTTGGAAAAGTAGATACGTTTGAGACGTATCAACTCCCCCAAGCTTAGCATATTGCTTGTCCTCAAGCAATTCAGTTCAACGAACTGGACGTGACAAAGAAAACTTTGACAAACTCTTTTGCTTCATTAAATGTATATAAGCATGTAGTACGAAAAGAGTTTAGCAAGTATTGAAACAGTACTTATGAGGACAATGCAAGGAGCAATCCTTCTTTCAAGTGACCAGTCACAAATACTTAAAAGTAAATAATATATTACTGAAAATCAAGACAAGATCACATTGCACATAGCTTGAGCATATTAGGGTGGTATCTCGCTAGCCTCCATGAGTGAAGCAAAACATAAATGCAGAGACTCCTCCAGAGTTTTAAAGGAGACTAGAACTAAGAATTTCAGAATAAATTATATCACAAGTATGCAGAAGACAATGTAATACTTTGGGACAATGCACATTACACTCAGAATAACAATTATGCTCTCGTATTCAGCGCTTTGAAGAAAGAAGGTGAGACTCTCGAACCATGGCTTTTGTTGGTAAAGTTGAAAACCCGTGATCGGAAACAAAAACTAAGCATGTACCAGAGCTCTTGGTTTTAAAAACAGAAGTAAACAGGTTTTTGAGAGGTGCATATTTCGTCAACGAATGCTAGTAGATAACTCAATCACTTTTTAAGCTAGACAAGTCTCGAGGAACGGCTCCCGCATGAGGACGATCACATCCTCTTAATCTCCTTTGTTTATCACTGCCAAAGTTTTCTGATTTCTCATGAACAAAGCGTGAAGGAGGGTTTGTTTGTTATATTATCTTTTCGAGCCGGGCGCACTCAATGCCAGTTCCTTTTCATATTAGGGGTTTGCACATTATACATGCAATCCAGGGGTGAAACTTGTCCAACTTAAAGAGATCATGAATTAACTACTACTTCCTCATGAGCTAAAACATAGGCACAAAAAGGGAAGTGCTTTTGAATCATTTCGAGATAGTACATGAAAGTCTTCGTTAGGAATGGCAGGTAAATACCATGTATAGGAGGGTATAGTGGACTCATATGGCATAACAGTTTTTAAAGGGTTTGGATGCACAAGCAGTCAGTCCGCTTAGTACAGGTGGAGGTTTAGCAAAAGACTGGGAAGCGACCAACTAAAGAGCAATAACGGTCATAATCATGCAGAGCGACAAAGCAACATTGAATCGGGCATGAAAGTGATATAACTATTCTAAAACTCAAAGATCATCGAGGCAAAGTAGACTCTTACTCTTAAACATGTGTAAGCATGTGCCAAGTCAATCCAAAAATTCTCTAAAGGGAAATACCACCTTAGTATACCAGACTGTGAACAGTGCAATGCATGTAGATCATTTCAATAACACATTATATACTCTAGTTATTCGAGACTAGCCACAAGGAAAGCATGAACCACTGGAAGAGCATTGTAAACATAGCACTATGTCGCTACAAGCTGGTCTCTAGATCATAAGTACAGGCATATGTACAAAAGTAGAAACAATAAGAGTTCATACCGGTCTTCCTTGTTGCTTCCTTTCAGTCGATCTTCGTCATTACTGCTTGTCACTTGCACGATCGAACGTAGGAAATATAATCAAATGCCATCACGGACTCGAGCTGATCTCTGAAAACAAAGAAAACTAAAGAGAGAAAGGAAATCTTTTTTTTTTCAAAGGTTGAATAAAAGTAAAAGAAAAAGAAAATCTTTTTGTTGTTTTTGCAAAGAGAGAAATAAAGAAGAACGGGCAAAAACTTCGAAAAGATCAAAGTGAATAAAACGGATAATACAATGGAAAAGTGAGAAGGGCACGTACTCCCCCAAGCTTAGGCTTTTGGCCTAAGTTGGTAGCAGCTACTGCCCCTAGGAGCCTCCTGCTCCAGGGGTATGGTGGTGAGACCAAGGGTCGTAGAAGGATGATGGCGCGTACACCGAACTCCTCGCAGTCTCCCACGAGGAAGGTTCCGAGCGCCAAACAGAGGAAGACCCTTCACCAAACTCGGTGGCGGTCTCTTCCTGAAAATGTGGTATCTCACCGTGCCTCTCCTCGTCGGGCACAACCCCCTCCATGGGGTTATGAAACTGATGCTGGACCATGAACTCATCGAATTGGACAACATCAAAGGACCATCCGTTCCTGCGAGAAAAATCAAACAAAAGAGGTGCAGGTAGACGGATCTCGCGTTCCGCGGTAGTTCCGAAACGCAAGATATAAACAAGGTTATCAAGCTCAGATCCCATGGTAAGAAACTTATGCCTTTTCATAGCAGCAAGATCAAAGCTTAAATAAGTAAAAGGAGTATCATCAGGGTGTGGGGTGCCTCCAAGATGCTCTAAGATAAGTGTGGCATAAATGCCACCATATAAGTCCCCCTTGTTACCGTTCATAGCAGGGCGTCGAGCAATTAAGGTACCCAGATTATAATCAGACCTCCCTGAGAGGGCTGCTGCCAGGATAGCAATATCCGGAGCAGAAATGCTGCTCGTGTTGTCACGAGCTAACACCCCTCTAGCAATATAATATGCAAAATACCTGAGGTGAGGAAACAAGATGCTGGAGATCTTCGACCGATGAATATCCCTCGTACCCATGCTGCAGAGAGAGTTGATGACGGTTTTCAGCTCGGAGGGCTGAGTGGCCATCCTTGCGGTCCTCCCAGCGTTCGGCACACCTATTACTTCACAAAAATTTCCCAGAGTCATGGTGATAAGATCATTATAAATTTTAAACTCAATAGCACCTGAATCAGGATTATATCTAAAACTGTTAATGAAACTGGAGGTGAGTTTTTGATACTGAGTAACACGGCTTGTGACGAGCCGTGTCAAACCTGCATTAGCACAAAGATTATAAAACTCATCCTTGATTCCCGCAGCTTCCATGAATTCATCACATGGAAATGTCATCGCACGTGCTGGACTTGTGTCTTCCAACAACTCCAGGGGCACATGATCTTCATTATAGCTCACCCTAGCAGTCGATGGTGAAACTACGGCTCTAGTGACTCGATCGGAGTGTGCGGGGCTCCTTTTCTCAAGACACCCTTTTGCCCTTCCTAACAAACTCATTTCTGAATTTTTTTACAATTTACAAAAACGAGGATTAAAATAAAGTGAGCTAAGGCAAACTACTCAACTCACTTGCCCTAGGCATAAACTTGCATCAAAACTTGGAAAATAACTTTCTACACATGCATGCAAGCTCATATCTACAGCACCAAGAACTACTAAATACTCACAAATGAGGCCAGCAATCAAAAATCTAATTGGAGGGGTGGAGGAGTCACATACCAGGGAGTATTTGCTCAAAATTTCAGCTCAAATGATGGGCTGTAGAGAGAGATCGAAGAATCGCCTCCAAGAACAGCAAGAACAGCAAGAACAAGACCAGAACTCGGGTTTCTGGAAAAAGAGAGAGAGGGGGGAAGAAAAAGTACCTGGAGGGGGGTCCCGTGGGCCCCAGGCGCCCCGTGGGCGCGGCCAGGGGCTGGGCCGCGCCAGCTGGCCGCCTGGGCCACTGGTGGCCCCCCCTGGCTGGCCCCAGGACTTTCCGGGTCTCTCCCGTTGTGGAAATTTTTAATATAATTTTTCTAGAATTTTTCTGAAAACTTCACTGTTGAAATTTTTTCGAAGTTCAAAAAGCTGCGAAACTCTCTGAAAACTTGAAGCAGTTAGTAGTATTGTGAAGCTTAAAAAACATAGATACTTGGTACAGCAAGTAGGACAAAACTAAAAACAAATGAAAACATAGCAAGCTCAACTTTTTATCCATATAAAACATGTTCACTAGTAAGGTTGATCAAGTCTTACCAACAAACAAGCGATATATAGAGCAAAAAGTCTCACCTCCTACGAAGTAATCACTGAACCTTTACCTTGATGGACATTGTCCCTACCATGATAGTTTTGTATTTGTGAGGCACATGTAGTGGACAGTCCCATTCTCCAATTTTCACGGTCTCGATATTCTCTATAGAGTTGAGGGCATGCCTCCTGTCGGTCTTCTTCGGAAAATATACCGTGTGTTCTTTATCATTCACATGGAAGGTAACCTTCCCTTTATTGCAATCAATAATAGCACCTGCGGTGTTAAGGAAAGGTCTACCAAGAAGAATGGACATGCTCCCATCCTCGGGCATGTCAAGCACAACAAAATCAGTAAGAATTAAACAATTAGCAACTTCAATTGGAACATCCTCACAAATACCTATCGGAACAGTTGTTGACTTGTCAGCCATCTGAAGGGAGATATCTGTAGGAATTAGTTTCTCTAAACAAAGCCTCTCATAAAGAGAGAGAGGCATAACACTCACTCCTGCTCCAAGATCACATAAAGCAGTTTTGACATAATTATTCTTTATGGAGCAAGGAATGGTGGGTATACCTGGATCACCGAGCTTCTCAGGAATCTTTCCACTGAAAGAATAGTTAGCAAGCATAGTAGATATTGCATCATTAGGAACTTTTCTTTTGTTAGTGACAATATCTTTCATATATTTTGAATAAGGAAGTAACTTAATAGCATCAGTCAAAGGGATTTGAAGAAAAAGAGGTTTAATCCATTCACAAAACTTATTATAATGCTCTTCTTCTTTAGATTTGATGGACTTACCTGGAAAGGGCATGGGTTTCTGTACCCATGGTTCTCTCTCCTTCCCATGTTTTCTTGCGATGAAGTCTTCTTTAGTGTACCTCTTACGTTTGTCAGGTGCTTCTTCCTCTCGAACTTCAGGCAGATCGTTTTTCTCATTATCATTACCTTCTGGTTCAGCACCGTCTTCAGTCTCAGCATCGGAAATAGATACACTGTTGGGATCAATAGCTGGCTCTTGATCTGCAATAGGATCATTAGAATTGTTAGTCTCTTTATGTTTCTTCTTCCTATTTGGAGAGACAACAATTTCTTCTTCCTGCATTTGAGAATCCTGCTCGATTCTCTTCGGATGTCCCTCTGGATAAAGAGGATCTTGAGTACTAGTACCTCCTAGGGTCTTAATCCCAAAAGCCTGCAATTTATCTTGTTTGGCATTGTTAGCAAGCAAATCTCTTTGCACATTAGAAATTTGATCAAGCTGAGTTTGAACCATATGAAAATGCTTCACAAGACATTGAACATCATTAACTGTTCTATCTAAAACATCAAGCAACTTTTTGATAGCAAGGGAATTATCATGCAACTGACTTTCTATCCTCTCATTAAAATGATTCTGTTTCATAATAAAATTATCAAACTCATTTAAACATTGATCAGGAGGTTTACCATGAGGAATGTCACTTGCGTTGAAATCTAAAAGAGAGTGTACCTCTACCATAGGAGGGTGAGTGGTAGGCTCACACAGCTTCTCAATAGGGGTAGATTCTTCACGTCTTTAGCTTTAATACCTTTCTCTTTAATAGACTTCTTTGCTTCTCGCATATCCTCGGGGCTCAGAACAAACATGCCCCTCTTCTTTGTTGGTGGAGGTGGTTCAGGGACGGACCAATCTTCATGGTTTTTGGCAATCCTGCCCATTAAATCTTCCGCATCGTCCGGTGTTCTTTTCCTGAAAACACAACCAGCACAACTGTCCAAATAGGACCTAGATTCATCAGTTAGACCAGCATAGAATATATCAATTAATTCATTCTTAGGAATTTCATGTCCTGGTCTAGCCCGAATCAAACCGCAGTACCTCCCCCAAGCTTTAGGGAGGGACTCATCCTGCAACTGTTTAAAGTTATAAATTCTTTGTAAAGCAGCATGTTGCATGTGAGCAGGAAAGTACTTATCAACAAAAGAGTGAGCTAAGTCCTGAGGGCTCTTAATGGAACCGCATGGGAGTGAATCATACCATGCTTTGGCACCTTCCTTCAACGAGAAAGGAAGAAGCTTGGTCACATAAAAGTAGCGTATCTTTTCATCTGTGGTAAAAAGGCTACCTAGCTCACCAAGTTTAGTTAGGTGTGCAATAGCATCATCATTTTCTCTGCCATAAAAGTGGTCAGCTTCAACCATAGGTATAAGTGAAAGATCAACAGAGAAATCAAAATCAGGATCATCAATGCATATAGGAGATGTAGCAAACTCAGGATTAGGAATGGTTTTGTTTTTCAAAGAGTGTTTTTCAAATATTTTCTTAATAACTTCAGGTTCAGAGCCAGCAAACTCTGTCAGTTCCCTGCATAGATCTTCATCAAGCATATAGTAATCATCATCAAGGAGCCTCTCTTTGAGTTTACTCAAATCAGGATAATCATAAGTTTCACCAATAGGGTAGCGAGCAACAGGAAGTTCAATTCCATATTTTTCAGCAGCAGCAGCAATTTGTTTCTCAAGAGCATAACCAAGCGAACTAATATCATCATCAAAAGTAGTAGAAGCATCATCAAGAGTATCAGACATAGTAACAGATTCAGTAGGATCATCATGTGGTGGTGGTGAGGCAAACTTACTCATAACAGAAGGTGAATCAAGCGTAGCACTAGTGCTCAGAGCAGTACCTCTTTTGTAGTGGATAGTAAGATCGGAACCTTGGGGTCTCCTTTCTTACCCATAATGAATAAAGTGCAGTAGGTAGGACACCTCAAGTAGACTTGTAAATATTGCTATGGTTCCCCGGCAACGGCGCCAGAAAACGGTACTTGATAACCCTCAACCGTAAGGGATCGAGATAGTCTTCGCGGGTAAGAATAACCCAATTTATTGATTCGACACAAGGGGAGCCAAAGAGTATTTATAAGCTTTGACAGTTGAGTTATCAATTCAACCGCACCTGAAATATACTTACTTGCAACAAAAGATAAGTGGAAACAGTGATATGATAGTGATGATAGTAATAGTGAAAATAAACGGCAAAAGTAAATAGCAACAGTAGATAGCAAAGTACATAGCAAAAGTAGCGACTAGTAACAAGCAGGATTTATAATACTGTAGGCTAGGGAGATGGATGGTTGGGCGCTGCATGGATGAGATAGATTCTAACTTGGGGCACGGCACACGGAAAAGTAATGATCATCTAGGCAAATATCAAACATTAGGTATGTATCCCGTAGGTAGTTGTACGTGCTTGCAATAAGAACTTGCACAACATCTTTTGTCCTACCATCCCGCTATGAACGGGGCCAAAAGGAACTAATGGATAATAAGGTGCTCCTGTCAAAGAGCACCGGAACAAAGCAATGAACTCAATGGATACATGTAATCCTCAAACTACGGACCATCCCCTTTGGTGTCCCAAGCTGTCACTTTTGGGATCGCCGGTTCCGAACCATAACAGGTGCATACAACTCATAGATAGGATCACGAACACAAATATATTCATGCAAACACATATGGTTCAGATCTGAAATCATGGCACTCGGGCCCTAAGTGTCAAGCATTAAGAATAACAAGTTGTAGCAAAGATGATAAACACCATAGTAGATGATAGGCAACATGCCCCCAACAATCTGACGAACTATTACATGATCTAACTCATCCAATCCCTACCATCCCCTTCGCCTACAGCAGGGGAATTACTCACACATGGAGGGAGGAGTCATGGAGGGATGATGGAGTGGTGATGATGATGACGATGGCGACGATCTCCCCTCTCCGGAGGCCAAATCAGCCTCCAGATTAGCCCTCCCGAGGAAGAACAGAGGGTGGCGGCGGCTCCGCGACGAAAAACTGCGAAAGAACTTCCGATATGGGGTTTCTTGCGTCGGGAGGAAAAATACGGGCTAAAGTAGGGCACCAGGGGGTGTGGGCCCCACCCAGGCGCCCCCCCGGCGCGGCCCGGGGGGGGGGGGGCCCACAGGGCGCCTGGGCACCCCCTGGCCCCCCTCTGGCCCCACTTCTGGCATTTGGTTCCTTCGGGTGCGTGGATTTTTTGTGATTTTTCGTGGATTTTTCTGAGATACTTAAAAATCCGTTTTCCTGCACACAAATAAACCATACAGGCAGCTTTGCTGAAAACAGCGTCAGTCCGGGTTAGTTTAGTCCAAATCATGCAAGAATGAGGTCAAAACAATATCAAAAGTGTTTGGAAAAGTAGATACGTTTGAGACGTATCAACCATCGCGCGATCCAGACCTCCACACAAAGGATGACACTCAATAAATAAATCATGCTCCAACTTCATCACATAACGGTTCACCATACGTGCATGCTACTAGAATGACAAACTTTAACACAAGTATTTCTTGAATTCATAATTACTCCACTAGCATGACTCTAATATCACCTTCCTCATATCTCAAAACAATTATCAAGTATCAAACTTCTCATCATATTCAATGCACTTTATGTGAAAGTTTTTACTATGCCCATCTTGGATGTCTATCATATTAGGACTAGTTTTATAACCAAATCACATTACCATGCTGTTCTAAAAGACTCTCAAAAGGATATAAGTGAAGCATGAGAGATCAAAAATTTCTACAAAATAAAACCACCACCGTGCTCTAAAAGATATAAGTGAAGCACTAGAGCAAAACTATCTAGCTCAAAAGATATAAATGAAGCACATAGAGTATTTTAATAAATTCTAAATCATATTTATCTCTCTCAAAAGGTGTGTCCAACAAGGATGATTGTGGCAAACTAAAAAGAAAAGACTCAAATCATACATGACGCTCCAAGCAAAACACATATCATGTGGTGAATAAAAATATAGTCCCGAGTATAGTTACCGATAGGTGAAGACGAAAGAGGGGATGCCTTCCCGGGGCAACCCCAAGCTTAGGCTTTTGGTTGTCCTTGAATTTTACCTTGGGGTGCCTTGGGCATCCCCAAGCTTAGGCTCTTGCCACTCTTTGTTCCATAGTCCATTAAAGCCATACTCAAAACTTGAAAACTTCACAACACAACACTTAGCCAAAAATCTTGTGAGCTCCGTTAGTATAAGAAAACAAACCACCACTCAAAGGTATTGTAATGAACTCACCCTTTGTTTATATTGGTGTTAAACCTACTGTATTCCAACTTCTCCATGATTCATACCCCCCGATACTACTCATAGATTCATCAAAATAAGCAAACAACACACGAAAAACAGAATCTGTCAAAAACAAAACAGTATGTAGTAATCTGTAACTTTCGAATACTTTTGTAACTCCAAATTTTTTGAAATAAATTGGTAAACATGAGGAATTTATCTATTAATCATCTGAAAAAAGAATCAACTAAAAAGGACTCTCCAGTAAAAAATTACAGCCAATCTCGTGAGCGCTAAAGTTTCTATTTTTTACAGCATGATCATATTAAGTTCACACAAGTCTTCCCAAAGGTTCTACTTGGCACAAACACTAATTAAAACACAAAACCACATCTAAACAGAAGCTAGATGCAATAGTATTCCTAAACGGAAGCAAAACCAAATAAAATAAAATTGGGTTGCCTCCCAACAAGCGCTATCGTTTAACGCCCCTAGCTAGGCACGATACAAGAATAGATCTAGGTATTGCCCTCTTCAGTTTTTTTTCTTTTAGCGGGATCACGCTCAAATCCGGGAGGTTCTCGTTTTCCTTCATATTCAGAAATTTTCCGATCTAAAGAATGCAACCGCTTATTGCAAAGGGTGATCAACATATTCATGCGATGTAAATTTCCGCCAATACTCTTAAGAGGTTCAAGAGACTTTTGTAATTTTTTTGTTACTTCGCAAATCTTATCAAAAACTTGTGTCTCCTCCGGGGTAGAGTGTTGCCCGAACAAATCTTTCAAAGCATTATAGTAATCAAGAGTATGACTACCCAAGAAATTTCCTCTGGTAATGGTATCAAGAATAAGCCTATTCCAAGGAGTTATGCCAATATAAAAATTCTAAATAAGCACAGAAGTGGAAAGCTTCCTAGTTGATCTATTTTGAGCATTGCAAATTCTATACCAGGCATCTTTTAGATTTTCTTCCTCCCTTTGTTTAAAATTAAGAACCTCACTCTCGGGAGTATTGATAATGATAGGCGTGCTAGCCATGACGGCAAAGCAAAGCAAACGGTAAACACACGGAAAAAGAAGGGCGAATAAAACGGCAAGGTTGAAGTGGGGGAGAGGAAAATGAGAGGCAAATAATGTAGTGCGAAGGATAAGGGTTTGTGATAGGTACTTGGTATATGACTTTTGCATAGATCTCCCTGGCAACGGTGCCAGAAATTCTTCTTGCTACTTCTCGAGCTTGCGTTGTATTCCCTCGAAGAGGAAAGGGTGATGCAGCACAGTAGCAAAAGTATTTCCCTCAGTTTTTTAGAACCAAGGCATCAATCCAGTAGGAGACCACGCGCGAGTCCCTCGCACCTGCACAAACAAATAAGAACTTCGCAGCCAACGCGATAAGGGGTTGTCAATCCCTTCACGGTCACTTACGAAAGTGAGATCTGATAGATAGGATAGGATAATATTTTTTGGTATTTTTGGTATAAGAACAGAAAGTAAATAAAGTAAATAAGCAACGGCAGCAGAAATTGGCTAGTTGACTGGAAAGTGATATGATAAAGATAGACCCGGGGGGCATAGGTTTCACTAGTGGCTTCTCTCTTGATAGCAGAATTCTACGGTGGGTGAACAAATTACTGTCGAGCAATTGATAGAAAAGCGCATAGTTATGAGAATATCTAGGCATGATCATTATATATAGGCATCACACCCGTAACAACTAGACCGAAATGATTCTGCATCTACTACTATTACTCCACACATCGACCGCTATCCAGCATGCATCTAGTGTATTGAGTTCATAAGAACAGAGTAACGCCTTAAGCAAGATGACATGATGTAGAGGGATAAACTCAAGAAATATGATATAAACCCCATCTTTTTGTCCTCGATGGGAACAATACAATACGTGCCTTGCTTCCCTTACTGTCACTGGGAAAGGACACCACAAGATTGAACCCAAAGCCAAGCACTTCTCCCATTGCAAGAACGATAGATCTAGTAGGCCAAACCAAACCAATAATTCGAAGAGACTTGCAAGGATATTATAATTATACATAAAAGATTTCAGAAATAATCAAATATTGTTCATAGATAATCTTGATCATAAACCCACAATTCATCGGATCTCGACAAACACACTGCAAAAAGATTACATCGAATAGATCTCCTCGAAGATCAAGGAGAACTTTGTATTGAGATCCAAAAAGAGAGAAGAAGCCATCTAGCTAATAAATATGGACCTAAAGGTCTGTGGTAAACTACTCACAACTCATTGGTGAGGCTATGGTATTGATGTAGAAGCACTCCGTGATCGACCCCCCCTCCGGCGGAGCTCGGAACAGGCCCGAAGATGGGATCTCATGAAAACAGAAGGCTGCGGTGGTGGAATTAGGGTTTTCTTTGTTGCCTCGATGTTTTCAGGGTACATGGATATATATAGGAGGAAGGAGGGCATCGGGGGAGCCAGAGGGGGCCCACGAGGGTGGGGGGCGTGCCCTAGACCCTCGTGACCGCCTCTCTCGTTCCCTCGCGTGTACTCCAAGTCTCCTGTGAAGATACGGTTCCAAAAATAACTCTCCCGAAGGTTTCATTTCGTTTGGACTCTGTTTGATATCCCTTTTCTGTGAAACACTGAAATAGGCAAAAAACAACAATTTGCATTGGGCCTTGGGTTAGTAGGTTAGTCCCAAAAATAATATAAAAGTATATAATAAAGCCCATTAAACATCCAAAACAGAATATATAATAGCATGGAACAATCAAAAATTATAGATACGTTGGAGACGTATCAAGCGGTACTAAAATTTTACTGCCGCGCCTAGCGCGGTAGTACCTCTCCAGAGGAGCGCTAGTACCGGAAGAGACAAACGCGCCAGAGCGGTAGTACCGCTCGGGCTCAGATCTGAAAGTGGATCCAATCTATGAACGCGTGAGACAAAAGAGCGGTACTACGGTTGATCACAACTCCTGAGTAGCAACATACCAACTAGCATCTCTACTGCACAACTACTCTCCTACACCCTATTCTTGCACGGATAAGGCCTAAAGATCTCAAGGACAACATGCATCTCCCCAAAAACCTAGAGACAAATAACAAGGCAAAATAAGAGGGATTTGGGGATGAAACCTTGTTCCATGTCAAGAGGGCGAAGTGGGGAACGATCCCACCGGTCGGAATACGAGGAGAGTGGCCGGAGACGGAGATTCGGCGAGATCCTCCGGCGTCGTTCTTGGGAGAGAGAGAGACGACGTGGGGAGAGAAAGTTGAATGGGTATGGGGGAGTTAGAACTCCCCCTGCCCGCTTATGACCCCCACTCGCTCATAACGACGTGGTAGTACCGCCTGGGCGGTAGTATCGCGCACTGGGCGGTAGTACTGCTCTCCAGCGATAGTAAAAAATTACTGCCGTGCTGATTGCGGTAGTACCGTGCGTATCTCTTGCGGTAGTACCATGGCAAGCCGCGATAGTACCGTTCCCCCAAGAAAGTGCAAGTTTCGGAAAAAGGCTTATGAAAGCAACCTCCGAACGAAAGAACACACAAACATGCTAACACACACAAGGCACCCTACACACCGACTCGGCAACAAGAACGAAAGACAAAAGACAACAAAACAAAAACAAACACAAGACACCCTTCTCGAAAGGAGGGCGGTGGCCGGAGCCACCTATGTTCACTGTTTAAGAAATCTTCCGAGACAATGATTTATCATCCGATTTATCGCTACTCTTGGGGTGACCGATAAGATTATGCCTTATCTTCACCATTTATGGTTTGGGCCGATTTATCGCTATGACAAGCGATTTATCGAGAATCTACCGATAAATCGGGCCTATTCATAGCACTATGTTTGCAAGAACTATGTTTATTTGTGTTTTATGGACCTTGTTACGCAATATGTAATGTTTTTTACTTGGTTTATCATTATATCAAGATTCAAAGGCTAGGATTCAAGGTAACACTTATGTCCAATATTGTTTTGGTGTTGAATATAGCATATTTTAGTGTTGGGAACCCGGGATTTGAAAAAAATGGCTGATTAATAGTCGACCAATAAAATCGATTAATCGGCTGATTTCTGATTAATCTCTAATCCCCAGCTGACCGAGACGATAACGATAAGCGATATCCTCAACATTGCCTATGTTTGAGTTACTTGGTATGGCACCGCAAAGAATTATCCTTGGGCCCATGACCAACACTCGTCTTGAAGCACTAGTACCATCTAAAATGGCAAACGTGAAAGACTTGATCGATTTATGCATAATGGGGGAAGGAAGAGTTCATTGAGAGAACACTACTCCCCCTATGTCCATGCCTACACCTAAACAAGATAATCATGATGAGTGGGAGGAGGTGTGCATGGTTTCAATCCACATTGCTCAAATCTATGATATTTAGCTCATGCCTTAACTCGCAAAATCTTGCTTCATCCAAAGGCTTCATGAAGATATCTGCAAGGTTATCATGGGTGTTGACATAATGAAGATCAATTTCTCCTCGCCGAATATGCTCCCGGATGAAGTGATACCGAATCTCAATATGCTTCGTCTTGAAGTGTTGCACCGGGTTGAGAGAAATCTTGACGACACTTTCATTGTCACACCAAAGAGGCACTTAGTCACAAGTGACATCGTAATCCTTTAAAGTTTGCCTCATCCATAAAAGTTGACCACAACAACTGTCGGCCGCCACATACTCGGCTTTGGTGGAAGAGAGAGATACATAACTTTGCTTCTTGGAAGACCAACTCACCAAAGAGCAACCAAGAAATTGGCAACCTCCGGAAGTTGACTTCCTATCCACTTTGTCTCCCGCCCAATCGAATCCGAGAACCCTACAAGGTTCAAGTTTGCTCCTCTTGGGTACCATAAGCCAAAGTTTGGGGTATGAGCCAAATATCGAAAGATTCGCTTGACTGCCACAAAGTGACTTTCCTTAGGTGAGGCTTGAAACCGTGCACAGATTCCCACACTCAACATGATATCCGCTCTAGATGCACAAAGGTAAAGCAAGGAACCAATCATATAACGATATATCTTTTGATCCACCGCTTTACCATTGGGATCAATGTCAAGTTGGCACTTGGTGGGCATTGGAGTAGTAGCAGGCTTGACATCACTTAGATTAAACCTCTTGAGCATGTCTTGAGTGTATTTGGCTTGTTTGATGAAGATTCCTTCTCTCCTTTGTTTTATCTCAAACCCAAGGAAGAACTTCAACTCTCCCATCATGGACATCTCAAATTCCACGGTCATGAGTGCGGCAAACTCATCATCGAAAGCTTTGTTAGGAGAACCAAAGATAATATCATCAACATATAGTTGGCATACAAACAACCGCCCTTTGATCTTCTTAGTAAAAAGAGTGGGGTCAATTTTCCCAATTTCAAACCCACGATCTTGCAACAACTCGGTAAGATGCTCATACCACGCACGTGGGGCTTGTTTAAGTCCATAGAGCACCTTATCGGGTTGATACACATGGTTGGGGAACTTAGGATCCTCAAACCCCCGGGGTTGTTTGACGTACACCAACTCATTAAGAGGACCATTTAGAAAAGAACTTTTCACATCCATTTGTTGCAATTTAAAGTTATGATGAGAAGCATAGGCAAGCAACAAACGTATAGATTCAAGGCGAGCAACGGGGGCAAAGGTTTCACCGTAGTCGATACCCTCGACTTGGGAGTAGCCTTGAGCCACCAAACGAGCCTTGTTGCGGATGACAATTCTGTGAGCATCTTGCTTGTTCTTAAAGACCCACTTGGTTCCAATGACATTATGGTTCTCCTTCGGGCTTGGCACCAGACGCCACACCTTGTTGCGCTCGAAGTTATGGAGTTCTTCATGCATGGCATTGAGCCAATCGGGGTCTTCGAGCGCCTCATAGACATTTTGAGGTTCAACACAAGAGACAAACGCTTGATGAGCACAATAATTTGCTAATTGCCTGTGAGTGCTTACCCCCTTGGTGATGCTTCCAAGTATATTCTCCAGGTGATGCTCTCTAGAAGTGAGCCTGGAAGCAACTTTGGCAGCACGACACTCCAATTGCTCTTCAAGTGGTAGTTGAGGAGCTTTGAGTTGATCATCTTGAGCGTCGTCATGAGCTTGATCTTGAGTTTTCTCTTGCTCTTGAACATGCTTGGGAGAGGGAACTTGGCCATGTGCATCACTTGGTGGATCACCGCCATCTTGTGGTTGATCTTGCACTTGGCCTTGTTCATCGGGTTGAGGGCCTTCACTTTGTTCTTCGGAAGCGTGTGGGTCTTGGGTTGGTGATGGTTCCACTTGAGTGGAATATTTTCCTTCTGCTTCGGCCACAAGGGGTTCCTCAACGGGTAGGAAATGATCAACACCCATTCTTCTTATGGCTTGAGGAGGAATTTCATCACCTACATCACAAGTACCACTTTGCTCCACTTGGGAGCCGTTATTCTCATCGAACTCTACGTTACAAGTCTCCTCAATGAGTCCATTGGACTTGTTGAGGACACGGTAAGCATGATAGTTTGTAGCATAACCAACAAATATGCCCTCATGTGCTCTAGCTTCAAATTTAGACAAACGAACACCTTACTTGAGTATGAAACACTTACAACCGAACACACGGAAGTACTTGAGATTGGGCTTGTTACCGGTAAGTATCTCATATGGAGTCTTGTTCAAGCCTTTGCGGAGATAGAGCCGATTGGATGCATGACAAGCGGTGTTGATGGCTTCGGCCCAGAAGTTGTACAGAGACTTGAACTCCACCATCATGGTCCTTGCCGCATCCATCAATGTCCGATTATTTCTCTCCGCCGGACCATTTTGTTGAGGGGTATACGGTGCGCCATATTGATGCTTGATCCCCTCATCACTAAGAAACTCATCCAATGTGTAATTCTTGAACTCGGTGCCGTTGTCACTTTGAATCATCAAGATCTTTCCATCATGTTGTCGTTGAGCTTCATTTGCAAAGTTGATGACAGCTTGTTGGGTCTCACTCTTCCTCTTGAAGAAGTATACCCAAGTGTATCTTGAATAATCATCTGGAATCACCAAGCAATAGTTTCTACCCCCAATACTATCAAAGGATGTAGGCCCAAAGGGATCCATATGGAGGAGCTCTAACGGTCTTTTTGAGTAGATGATAGTCATGGGAGGGTGAGCCTTCTCATGTAACTTTCCTTCAATACAAGCACTGCAAGCACGATCTTTGGCAAAACTAACATTTGTTAGTCCACGGACATGGTCCCCCTTGAGAAGACTTTGCAAAGATCTCATATTGATGTGGGTTAACTGGCGATGCCAAAGCCATCCCACATCAACTTTAGCCATTAGGCAAGTCGCGGTCTTAGTGGGTCGCTCCGAGAAGTTAACCACATAGAGACCGTTCTCGACATGCCCAACAAAGGCTACTTTAAGAGTCTTGCTCCACAAGAGGGCCACGGTATCGATATCAAAGAATGTGGCAAAGTCCATGAGTGCAAGTTGACGAACAGAAAGTAAATTGTATGCAAGGGACTCAACAAGCATGACTTTCTCGATCGTGAGATCGTGAGAGACAACAACCTTGCCAAGCCCCAATACCTTAGAAGATGAAGCATCACCCCATTCGACATTGGTGGCCATAGATGAACCTTGGTGCACGTCCACCACCAAGTCTTTGTTTCCGTTCAAATGATTTGTGGCTCCACTATCGAGCAACCATGATCCCCCACCTGAAGAAAACTCCTACAAGAGATCAATGCTTGGATTTAGGTACCAATTTTTTAAGGGGTCCTTTTAGGTTAGTAACAAGGGTCTTAGGAACCCAAATAGACCATTCGATGTACTCATAAGAAGAACCAACAAATTTAGCAAACACATGTCCATCACTAGCACGACATAAAACATGAGAAGGGTTAAAGTCGCCGGCTTTGTTGGAAGGTGTGTGATACATCTCCAACGTATCTATAATTTTTGATTATTCCATGCTATTATATATTCTATTTTGGAAGTTTAATGGGATTTATTATACACTTTTATATTATTTTTGGGACTAACCTACTAACCCAAGGCCCAGTGCAAATTGCTGTTTTTTTGCCTATTTCAGTGTTTCGCAGAAAAGGGATATCAAACGGAGTCCAAACGGAATGAAACCTTTGGGAGAGTTATTTTTGGAACCGTATCTTCACAGAAGACTTGAAGTACATGCGAGGGAACGAGAGAGGCAGCCACGAGGGTCCAGGGCACACCCAGGGAGAGCAGGCGTGCCCCCATCCTCGTGGGCCCCCTCTGGCTCCCCCGATGCCCTCCTTCCTCCTATATATATCCATGTACCCTGAAAACATCGAGGCAACAGAGAAAACCCTAATTCCACCGCCGCAACCTTATGTTCCCGTGAGATCCCATCTTGGGGCCTGTTCCGGAGCTCCGCCGGAGGGGGGATTGATCACGGAGTGCTTCTACATCAACATCATAGCCTCACCAATGAGTTGAGTAGTTTACCACGGACCTTCAGGTCCATAGTTATTAGCTAGATGGCTTCTTCTCTCTTTTTGGATCTCAATACGAAGTTCTCCTAGATCTTTGAGGAGATCTATTCGATGTAATCTTTTTGCGGTGTGTTTGTCGAGATCCGATGAATTGTGGGTTTATGATCAAGATTATCTATGAACAATATTTGATTCTTTTCTGAAATCTTTTATGTATGATTATAATATCCTTGCATGTCTCTTTGAATTATTGGTTTGGTTTGGCCTACTAGATATATAGTTCTTGCAATGGGAGAAGTGCTTGGCTTTGGGTTCAATTTTGTGGTGTACTTTCCTGGTGACAGTAGGGGCAGCAAGGCACATATTGTATTGTTGCCATAGGGGATAAAAAGATGGGGTTTATATCATATTGCTTGAGTTTATCTCTCTACATCATGTCATCTTGGTTAAAGCATTACTTTGTTCTTATGAACTTAATACTCTAGATGCATGTTGTATAGCGGTCGATGTGTGGAGTAATGGTAGTAGATGCAGAATCGTTTCTGTCTACTTGTTACGGGCGTGATGCCTATATATAATGATCATGCCTAGATATTCTCATAACTATGCGCTTTTCTATCAATTGCTCGAGAGTAATTTGTTCACCCACTGTAGAATTCTGCTACCATTAGAGAAGCCACTAGTGAAACCTATGGCCCCTGGGTCTATCTTTATCATATTACTTTCCCTTCAATTTCTGCCGTCGTTGCTTATTTGCTTTATTTATATTCTGTTCTTATACCAAAAATACCAAAAATATTATCCTATCCTATCTATTAGATCTCACTTTCGTAAGTGACTGTGAAGGAATTGACAACCCCTTATCGCGTTGGCTGCGAAGTTCTTATTAGTTTGTGCAGGTGAGAGGGACTCACGCATGGTCTCCTACTGGATTGATACCTTGGTTCTCAAAAACTGAGGGAAATACTTACGCTACTGTGCTGCATCACCCTTTCCTCTTCGAGGGAATACAACACAAGCTCAAGAAGTAGCAAGAAGAATTTTGGGTGTCGTTGCCGTGGAGATCTACGCAAAAGTCATATACCAAGTACCTATCATAAACCCTTATCCTTCGCAGTACATTATTTGCCTCTCGTTTTCCTCTCCCCCACTTCACCCTTGCCATTTTATTCGCCCTTCTTTTTCCGTGTGTTTACCGTTCGCTTGCCTTTGGTTTGCTTGTGTGTTGGATTGCTTGCTTGTCACTATGGCTCAAAACAATTCCAAATTGTGTTACTTTTCCAATACCAACAATAATGATTTTATTAGCATGTCTATTGCTCCTATTATCGATGCTGAATCTTGTGAGATCAATGCTGCCCTGTTGAATCTTGTCATGAAAGATCAATTTTCTGGCCTTCCTAGGGAAGATGCCGCTACCCATCTGAACAACTTTGTTGATTTATGTGATATGGAAAATAAGAGGGATACAGATAATGATATTGTTAAATTGAATCTATTTCTGTTTTCACTTAGAGATCGTGCTAAAACTTGGTTTTCCTCTTTGCCTAGAAATAGTATTGCTTCATGGAATAAGTGCAAATATGCCTTTATCTCTAAGGATTTTCCTCCCGCTAAGATTATCTCTCTTAGAAACGATATTATGAATTTTAAGCAACTAGATCATGAGCATGTTGCACAAGCTTGGGAGAGAATGAAATTAATGATACGTAATTGCCCTACACATGGTTTGAACTTATGGATGATTATACAAAACTTTTATGATGGCTTGAATTTACCTTCTAGAAATCTTTTAGATTCGGCCGCGGGGGGCACTTTCATGGAAACCACCTTAGGAGAAGCTACCAAACTCCTAGATAATATTATGGTTAACTACTCTCAACGGCACACTGAATGTCTACTAGTAAAAAAGTGCATGCTATTGAAGAGATTAGTGTTTTGAGTGGAAAGATGGATGAACTTATGAAATTATTTTCTACTAAGATTGCTTCTTTTGATCCTAATGATATGCCTTTATCCACGTTGATTGAAAATAATAATGAATCTTTGGATGTGAATTTTGTTGGTAGGAATAATTTTTGTAATAATGCTTATAGAGGAAACTTTAATCCTAGGCCTTTTCCTAGTAATTCCTCTAATAATTATGGCAATTCCTACAATAACTCTTATGGAAATTTTGGTAAGATGCTCTCTGAATTTGAGACTAGTGTTAAAGAGTTTATGAATTCGCAAAAGAATTTCAATGCTTTGCTTGAAGAAAAATGGCTTAAGATTGATGAGTTGGCTAGAAACGTGGATAGAATTACTCTTGATGCTGATTCTTTAAAACTTATATCTATTCCACCTAAGCATGATATCAATGAGTCTCTCAAAGCCATGAGAATTTCCATTGATGAGTGTAAAGAAATAACCGCTAGGATGCGTGCTAAAAAAGATTGCTTTATGAAAGCGTGTTCTTCTAATTATCATGAAAATAAAGATGAAGATCTGAAAGTTATTGATGTGTCTCCTATTAGATACTTGTTTTCTAGTATGAATTTTGATAAAGATGGGACTGGAGATGAGTCTACTTTAGTTAAAAGGCGTCCCAATGATTCGGAGTTTTTTCAATCTTGATGCTAGAATTGTTAAAAGTGGGATTGAAGAGATTAAAACTTTGCATAGTGATGAACCCACTATTTTGGATTTCAAGGGATTCAATTATGATAATTGCTCTTTAATAGATTGTATTTCCTTGTTGCAATCCGTGCTAAATTCTTCGCGTGCTTATAGTCAAAATAAGGCTTTTACCAAACACATAGTTGATGCTTTGATGCAATCTTATGAAGAAAAACTTGAATTAGAAGTTTCTATCCCTAGAAAGCTTTATGATGAGTGGGAACCTACTATTAAAATTAAAATTAAAGATCATGAATGCTTTGCTTTGTGTGATTTGGGTGCAAGTGTTTCTACAATTCCAAAAACTTTGTGTGATATGTTAGGTTTCCATGAGCTTGATGATTGTTCTTTAAATTTGCATCTTGCGGATTCTACCATTAAGAAACCTATGGGAAGGATTAATGATGTTCTTATTGTTTCCAATAGGAATTATGTTCCTGTAGATTTCATTGTTCTTGATATAGATTGCAATCCTTCATGTCCTATTATTCTTGGTAGACCTTTCCTTAGAACGATTGGTGCAATTATTGATATGAAGGAAGGAAATATTATATTCCAATTTCCGTTGAGGAAAGGCATGGAACACTTTCCTAGAAAGAAAATTAAATTACCTTATGAATCTATTATGAGAGCCACTTATGGATTGCCTACCAAAGATGGCAATACCTAGATCTATTCTTGTATCGTGCCTAGCTAGGGGCGTTAAACGATAGCGCTTGTTGGGAGGCAACCCAATTTTATTTTCTTTGTTTTTGCTTCTGTTTAGGAATAAATATTGCATCTAGCTTATGTTTAAATGTGGTTTTGTGTTTTAACTAGTGTTTGTGCCAAGTAGAACCTTTGGGAAAACTTGTGTGAAGTTTACGTGATCATGCTGTAAAAAACAGAAACTTTAGCGCTCACGAGATTGGCTGTAGTTTTTTACTGGAGAGTGATTTTTAGTTGATTCTTTTTGCAGATGATTAATAGACAAATTCCTCACGTTTACCAATTTATTTCCATTTTTTGTAGTTACAGAAGTATTTGAAAGTTATAGATTACTACAGATTGTTCTGTTTTTGACAGATTCTATTTTTCGTGTGTTGTTTGCTTATTTTGATGAATCTATGCGTAGTATTGGGGGGTATGAGTCATGGAGAAGTTGGAATACAGTAGGTTTAACACCAATATAAACAAAGAATGAGTTCATTACAATACCTTTGAGTGGTGGTTTGTTTTCTTATACTAACGGAGCTCACGAGATTTTTGGCTAAGTTTTGTGTTGTGAAGTTTTCAAGTTTTGAGTATGGCTTTGATGGACTATGGAACAAAGAGTGGCAAGAGCCTAAGATTGGGGATGCCCAAGGAACCCCAAGGTAAAATTCAAGGACAACCGAGAAGGCATCCCCTCTTTCGTCTTCATCTATCGGTAACTATACTCGGGACTATATTTTTATTCACCACATGATATGTGTTTTGCTTGGAGCATCATGTATGATTTGAGTCTTTGCTTTTTGGTTTTCCACAATCATCCTTGCTGGACACATCTTTTGAGAGAGATAAATATGATTTAGAATTTATTAGAATACTCTATGTGCTTCACTTATATCTTTTGAGCTAGATAGTTTTGCTCTAGTGCTTCACTTATATCTTTTAGTGCACGGTGGTGGTTTTATTTTGTAGAAATTATTGATCTCTCATGCTTCACTTATATCCTTTTGAGAGTCTTTTAGAATAGCATGGTAATGTGCTTTGGTTATAAACTAGTCCTAATATGATAGGCATCCAAGATGGGCATAGTAAAAACTTTCACATAAAGTGCATTGAATATGATGAGAAGTTTGATACCTGATAATTTTTTTGAGATATGAGGATAGTGATATTTGAGTCATGCTAGTGGAGTAATTATGAATTCAAGAAATAGTTGTGTTAAAGTTTGTGATTCCCGTAGCATGCATGTATGGTGAACCGTTATGTGACGAAGTTGGAGCATGATTTATTTATTGAGTGTCATCCTTTGTGTGGAGGTCGGGATCGCGCGATGGTTAACTCCTACCAACCCTTCCCCTAGGAGAATGCATTGAATACTTTGTTTTCATGACTCGTAGATATTTGCAATAAGTATATGAGTTCTTTATGACTAATGTTGAGTCGATGGATTATACACACTCTTACCCTTCCACCATTGCTAGCCTCTCTTGTACCGCGCAACTTTCGCCGGTACCATACACCCACCATATACCATCCTCAAAACAGCCACCATACCTACCTATCATGGCATTTCCATAGCCATTCCAAGATATATTGCCATGCAACTTTCCACCGTTCCGTTCATATGACATGCTTCATCATCATTCACATAGAGTCATATTTTGTTCTAGCTTCGAGTTGTAATCTTTGAGTTGCAAGTCAATAAAAGTTTGATGATCTTCATTATTAGAGCATTGTCCCATGTGAGGAAAGGCCAAATAAAAAAGGGAGATGGCCCAAAAAATAGAGAGGGGCTAATAAAAAAAAGCCCCTCCAAAACATGAGAGAAAAGAGAGAAGGGGCAATGCTACTATCCTTTTCCACACTTGTGCTTCAAAGTAGCACCATGATCTTCATGATAGAGAGTCTCTTGTTTTATCACTTTCATATGCTAGTGGGAATTTTCATTATAGAACTTGGCTTGTATATTCCAACGATTGGCTTCCTCAAATGCCCTAGGTCTTCATGAGCAAGCAAGTTGGATGCACACCCACTTAGTTTCTTTTGATGAGCTTTCATACACTTATAGTACTAGTGCATCCGTTGCATGGCAATCCCTACTCACTCACATTGATATCTATTGATGGGCATCTCCATAGCCCATTGATACGCCTGGTTGATTTGAGATTATCTTCCTCTTTTGTCTTCTCCACAACCACCATTCTATTCCACCTATAGTGCTATATCCATGGCTCACGCTCATGTATTGCGTGAAAGTTGAAAGGTTTGAAAAAAATTGAGTATGAAACAATTGCTTGGCTGAAACCGGGGTTGTGCATGATTTAAATATTTTGTGTGATGAAGAGGGAGCATAGCCACACTATATGGTTTTGTAAGGATAACTTTCTTTGGCCATGTTATTTTGAGAAGACACGATTGCTTTGTTAGTATGCTTGAAGTATTATTATTCTTATGTCAATATAGACTTTTGTCTTGAATATTTTGGATCTGAACATTCATCCCACAATAAAGAAATTACATTGAGAATTATGTTGGTTAGCATTCCACATCAAAAATTCTGTTTTTATCATTTACCTACTCGAGGACGAGCAGGAATTAAGCTTGGGGATGCTTGATACGTCTCCAATGTATCTATATTTTTTGATTGTTCCATGCTATTATATATTCTGTTTTGGATGTTTAATGGGCTTTATTATACACTTTTATATTATTTTTGGGACTAACCTACTAACCCAAGGCCGAGTGCAAATTGTTGTTTTTTTGCCTATTTCAGTGTTTCGCAGAAAAGGGATATCAAACGGAGTCCAAACGTAATGAAACCTTTGGGAGAGTTATTTTTGGAACCGTATCTTCACAGAATACTTGGAGTACACGCAAGGGAACGAGGGAGGCGGCCATGAGGGTCCAAGGCACGCCCAGGGGTGCATGCGCGCCCCCACCCTCGTGGGCCCCCTCTGTCTCCCTCGATGCCCTCCTTCCTCCTATATATATCCATGTACCCTGAAAACATCGAGGCAACAGAGAAAACCCTAATTCCACCATCGCAACCTTCTGTTCCCGTGAGATCCCATCTTGGGGCCTGTTCCGGAGCTCTGCTGGAGGGGGGATCGATCATGGAGTGCTTCTACATCAACACCATTGCCTCACCAATGAGTTGCGAGTAGTTTACCATAGACCTTCGGGTCCATAGTTATTAGCTAGGTGGCTTCTTCTCTCTTTTTGGATCTCAATACAAAGTTCTCCTCGATCTTCGAGGAGATCTATTCAATGTAATGTTTTTGTGGTGTGTTTGTCGAGATCCGATGAATTGTGTGTTTATGATCAAGATTATCTATGAACAATATTTGATTCTTTTCTGAAATCTTTTATGTATGATTATAATATCTTTGCAAGTCTCTTCGAATTACTGGTTTGGTTTGGCCTACTAGATCTATAGTTCTTGCAATGGGAGAAGTGCTTGGCTTTGGGTTCAATCTTGCGGTGTCCTTTCCAAGTGACAGTAGGGGCAGCAAGGCACGTATTGTATTGTTGCCATCGAGGATAAAAAGATGGGGTTTATATCATATTGCTTGAGTTTATCCCTCTACATCATGTCATCTTGCTTAAAGCGTTACTCTGTTCTTATGAACTTAATACTCTAGATGCATGCTGGATAGTGGTCGATTTGTGGAGTAATAGTAGTAGATGCGAAATCGTTTCGGTCTACTTGTTACGGACGTGATGCCTATATATAATGATCATGCCTAGATATTCTCATAACTATGAGCTTTTCTATCAATTGCTCGATAGTAATTTATTCACATACCGTAGAATTCTGCTATCATGAGAGAAGCCACTAGTGAAACCTATGGCCCCCGAGTCTATCTTTATCATATTACTTTCCCTTCAATTTCTGCCACCGTTGCTTATTTGCTTTATTTACTTTATTTACTTTCTGTTCTTATACCAAAAATACCAAAAATACTATCCTATCGTATCTATTAGATCTCACTTTCGTAAGTGACCGTGAAGGGATTGACAACCCCTTATCGCGTGGGCTGCGGAGTTCTTATTTGTTTGTGCAGGTGGGAGGGACTCGCACGAGGTCTCCTACTGGATTGATACCTTGGTTCTCAAAAACTAAGGGAAATACTTACGCTACTGTGCTGCATCACCCTTTCCTCTTCGAGGGAATACAATGCAAGCTTGAGAAGTAGCAGTGTGGCAGTGTTTTCCTTGACTCCACCACTCTTCACAATGTTCTTCTTCTTCTTAGGAGTACCCTCTCCCTCCTTTACAAAGGTTTTCTTGAGAGGAGGGGGTTGCTTGGTCTTGTCATTCTTCTTCTTCTTGGGCTTGGGAGGAAACCCAATTCCTTCCTTCGCCACAACTTCCTTTTGATTGCTCAAAAGATCGTTGAGGTTCTTCTCACCTTGTATGCAAGACGCAAGGCCTTTCTAAAGTTACTTCTTCAACTTGGTATTCTCTTCAACAAGATGCACATGCTCGCAACATGGGTTAGTAGCATTTGCATTATATATTAAAACCATGCAAGGAAAGGTAGCTTTCTCCTTGGTTAGCGAAACTTGAAGTTGATCATGAGACTCTTTGAGGCTAGCATGTACACTCTTCAAGACCTTGTGAGCCTTGTCAAGCGTAACAAACTCCTCCTTGAGTCTAGCATGGTCAACCACAAGATTTGCCTTCTCGGAGTTGAGCACACGAGAGACAACTAAAGCATGATCGAGATCTTTCTCTAATTTAGCATGATCATCGTTGTGTGACTCCTCAAGAGCCAAACAAAGACCACACTCTTCCTCAAGAGCATTAGAGAGATCCGATATCTCATCGGCATAGTCTCGACTATGACCCTCCATTTTAGAAATGGTCTTCTCGTGAGCCTCGATCATGTCATTGGCTTCACCGAGTTGTTCCAAGAGAGCAACAGAGTGCTTCTTGGGTTTGCCTTTGAGTTTACTCATAAACAACTCAAATTCATGTTCCTCCTCCTCCGCCCCTCACTCTCATCAATATAATCCGTCAATGAAGGATTAGAAGTGATGATATAATTGATGTTGGGGGTTACCTTGTTGGTGGCCTTAGCCATGAGGCATTTGGCGGTGATGTTCTCATTTGGTGAGTCAAAGAGGGATGATCGTGGAGTTTTTGCAATAGAAACGGTGGCCATAGTAACCATCTCATCATCTTCTTCTTCTTCTTCATCATCCTCAACATATTCTTCTTGGGCCACTAATCCTTTGGGAGGAGTCTCCTTGTTGAGGTTGTTCTTGTTGGGATAAGACTTGGCCTTGTCCTTTCGGATAAGCTTGCCTCCATTGTCTTCTCTTTTCTCATATGGGCATTCTACAACAAAGTGACTCACATTGCCACAATTGTAGCACGTCCTCACTCATTGCTTGCCCTTGAAGCCACTTGAATTGTTCTTGTTGAAGTTGGGCCTTGAATTCTTCTTGTTGCCCCAAAATTGCCGTGATGCTAGAGCCATGTGCTCATGATAGGCATATTTGGTGTCTTCGGGGCAACACTCATCTTCATCCTCTTCATCCTCTTATTCCACACAAGCCTTGGCCTTCAAAGCAAGGTTGGGCTTCTTTGATCGTTGAGCTCGCAACACCGCATTATCGGTGGTCTTATCCAAGATCCTCATGGCAACGAACTCATCCAACACTTCACTTGAGGACAAAGTGTGGAAGTCCAGTCTTTGGCGGATGACGGAGGACATGGCCTTGTGATAAGTGATGACCCACAAGTGTAGGGGATCTATCGTAGTCCTTTCGATAAGTAAGAGTGTCGAACCCAACGAGGAGCAGAAGGAAATGATAGGCAGTTTTCAGTAAGGTATTTTCTGCAAGCACTGAAATTATAGGTAACAGATAGTTTTGTGATAAGATAATTGGTAGCAAGTGACAAAAGCTAAAAGTAAATAAGGTGCAACAAGGTGGCCCAATCCTTTTTGTAGCAAAGGACAAGCCTGGACAAACTCTTATGCAAGGTAAAGCGCTCCCGACGACATATGGGAATTATCGTCAAGCTAGTTTTCATCACGATCATCTGATTCGTGTTCGGTACTTTGATAATTTGGTATGTGGGTGGACCGGTGCTTGGGTGCTGCCCTTACTTGGACAAACCTCCCACTTATGATTAACCTCTAATGCAAGCATCCGCAACTACAAAATAAGTACTAAGGTAAACCTAACCATAACCTGAAACATATGGATCCAAATCAGCCCCTTACGAAGCAACGCATAAACTTGGGTTTAAGCTTCTGTCACTCTAGCAACCCATCATCTACTTATTACTTCCCAATGCCTTCCTCTAGGCCCAAATAATGGTGAAGTGTCATGTAGTCTATGTTCACATGACACCACTAGAGGAGAGACAACATACATCTCATCAAAATATCGAACTAAGACCAAATTCACATGACTACTAATAGCAAGACTTCTCCCATGTCCTCGGGAACAAAAGTAACTACTCACAAGACATAATATTGTTCATGATCAGAGGGGTATTAATATGCATAATGGATCTGAACATATGATGTTCCACCAAATAAACCAACTAGCATCAACTACAAGGAGTAATCAACACTACTAGCAACCCACAGGTACCAATCTGAGGTTTGGGTACAAAGATTGGATACAAGAGATGAACTAGGGTTTGAGAGGAGATGGTGCTGGTGAAGATGTTGATGAAGATAGCCCTCCCCAAGATGGGAGAGTTGTTGGTGATGACGGCGGTGACGATTTCCTCCTCCCGGAGGGAAGTATCCCCGGCAGAACAGCTCTGCCGGAGCCCTAGATTGCTTTCCGCCTCGGTTCCGCCTCGAGACGGCGGCGTCTGGTCCCGAAAGCCTCCTTCTGATTTTTTCTAGCTCAAAACGATTCATATAGGAGAAGATGGGCACCAGGGTCCCATCGGCTGCCCCTCGAGGCAGGGGGCGCGCCCTGGGAAGGGGGGCACGCCCCCCCATCCTCGAGGCCAACAAGTGGCCCCTCTCGTGGGTTTCTTTCGCCAGATATTTTTTATATTTTCCTAAACAATGTTCTATGGAGTTTCAGGGCTTTTGGAGTTGTGCAGAATAGGTTTCCAGAGTTTGCTCCTTTTCCAGCCCAGAATTCCAGCTGCCGGCATTCTCCCTCTTCATGTAAACCTTGCAAAATAAGAGAGAAAAGGCATAAGTATTGTTACAAAACATGTATGAACAGCCCATAATGCAATAAATATCAACTTAGAAGCATGATGCAAAATGGACGTATCAACTCTCCCAAGCTTAGACCTCGCTTGTCCTCAAGCGAAAGCCGATATCGAAAAATATGTCCACATGTTTAGAGATAGAGGTGTCGATAAAAACAAAATACGGACATGAGGGCATCATGATCATTCTCATGACATCAACTTATATAAATATATTCATATGATCATTATGCTAAAGTAACAATTCATCCACAATATCAAGTATGCATCATAAACTTCATTGGAAACTAACAAACTTTGGTCTCGGTCATTGGACCAATTGCAATTTATCGTAACATCGGAAAGAGTCAATATAAGAGCTTTTCAGCAAGCCTACATACTCAACTATCATATAGTCTTTCACAATTGCTCACACTCGCGGAATACTTATGTTTATGGAATTTTAATCGGACACAGAGAAAGACAGGGGCTTATGGTGTTGCCTCCCAACCTTTTACCTCAAGGGTAATGTCAACAGTAATAGATCATGAAAACTTACATCCAAGTGGGTATGTATGTCAGGATCTTTCCAACACAATGTGCTTACCAAAGGATAAAATGTAAAAAGGAAAGGTGGATTTCACCTTGACACTTATAAGACAAGAATAAAAGATAGGCCCTTCGCAGAGGGAAGCAGAGGTTGTCATGTGTTTTTATGGTTGGATGCACAAAGTCTTAGCATAGAAGAACTTCGCTTTATATTGCCACTTGTGATAAGGACCTTTATTATGCAGTCCGTCGCTTTTATTACTTCCATATCACAAGCTCATATAACGCTAATTTCTCCCACACTAATAAATCATACATATTTTAGCGGATTTGCAACATGACAACTTACTTGGAAGGATCTTTCTCAATCCATAGGTAGGTATGGTGGACTCTCATGGCAAGACTGGGTTTATGGATATATGGAAGCACAAGTAGTATCTCTACTTAGTGCGAGGAATTTTGGCTAGCATGAGGGAGAAAGGCAAGCTCAACATGTTGGAAGATCCATGACAATATACTTTATTTCGGATATAAGAAGACATAACCCATTATGTTGTCTTCCTTGTCCAACCTCAACTCTTTAGCATGTCATACTTTAATGAGTGCTCACAATCATAAACGATGTCCAAGATAGTATATTTGTATGTGAAGCCTCTCTTCTTCTATTACTTCCTATTAATTGCAACGATGACCAAAACTATGTTTGTCACCTCCCAACAACTTTTATTTATCATACTCTTGTATGTGAGGTCATTACTTCCCCTAAGATCGATATGATCTCTTTGATACTCTTTTATGTTTTCTTTCTTTTTATCATGACCCAAGTGAGGAAATCAAGCCCTTGACTCAACACTAATCTTTATTATATAGCTCACGGACTCGATTACAAAGGATAAAGCTCACAAAGCAAAAGCTCACAGCTAGATCATGCTAACTTTATTCTAATAGATCAAGATACTACCAAAATGACCGAACTAAGTAAAACGGTAAAGATAGGAGTGATGGTGATACGATACCAGGGTCACTCCCCCAAGCTTGGTAGTTGCCAAGGGGAGTGCCCATACCCATATGATCATGTCTCCTTCTTCGGGGTTGGTGATGATGACTTCTTTCTCAGCTTACGCTTAAGGGGAGAATTTTGATCCTTTAGATCATTGATCTCCTGCTCAAGGTTTAGTATCTTCCTGCATAATGCCTACTTGTTTTCCTGCAAGAGGTTAAAAGGGATAAATTCGATCTTAGGTTTCTTTACTCTGTCGGCGAGGCTTTGTTGGGGAACGTAGCAGAATTAAAAAAATTCTACGCTTCACCAAGATCAAACTAAGGAGTCATCTATCAACGAGGGATAAAGAAGTGCATCTACATACCCTTGTAGATCACGAGCGGAAGCGTTCAAGAGAACGTGGATGATGGAGTCGTACTCGTCGTGATCCAAATCACCGATGATCCCAGCGCCGAACGGACGGCACCTCCGCGTTCAACACACGTAGGGTGCAACAACGTCTCCTCCTTCTTGATCCAGCAAGGGGGGAGGAGAGGTCGATGGAGATCCAGCAGCATGACGGCGTGGTGGTGGATGCAACGGAAATTCTACAGGGCTTCGCCAAGCACCTGCGGGGGGAGGGAGAGGTGTAACGGGGGGAGAGGGAGGCGCCAGGAGCAAGGGTGTGGATGCCCTCCCTCCCCTGCTAGGCTTCTCGCCCCTCGTTGGTTACCCCAAGTGGAAGGTGTGAGATGTAGTGATGCGGAAGTTTTTCCCTTGGCAAAGATACCAAGGATCGAATCCCCAGAGACTCCTAGGTTCAACAAGAAGGTGTCAACTGCTACGGCGCCAGAGATTAGCAATCAACGTGGACCTGCACACAGATACAAATAACTTTGCTCCTAACGAGTACAGAGAGGTTGTCAATCCCTCCGGCCTTGTAGTTTACAAAGGATTAAACGCAAATGATAGTAGTGATAGATAATGTTTGCAATAGTAAATAAAAGCGAAAAGTAAATAGCGGATGTGATCAATGATGGTAATTTGGACCGGAGTCTCATGATGTTCACTAGTGATGTCTCTCTCCCAAAAGACGATAAAACAGCTATGTGAGGTAAACGAATTATAGCTGGGCAATTGACAGGAGCACGAACGCAAACCAATGCTGACTACATTGCAAGAAAGGTTGAGGTTCAAAGCATGGGCGGTACGCCAAAGTAAGTAGACCGAAATCCATCAATATCTACTACTAATCATCCACCTTGAGATATCTATCCAGAACATCTCGCTGGTATTAAGTTGGAGTCCCACCCATAGTGTAAACTCAATGCAACAGACAACTGCATTAAAAGAACTTTGCGTAAAGTAAACAGTTCTTGCACGCGCGGGCACAAGCACCGTTGTTTTCCCCCTTGTGGCAACAGCACATCCCCTAGGCTCATGTTTCTGTCACTCAAACTAGTCATCGAGGGGCATGAACCCACAATCAAGCATAACGTTCCCTCTTGGAGTCACTACCTACTACTTGGCCAAAGCAATAAATAACAACGGAGAACATGCAAGAATTACTTACGAACATAAATATAAAAGAGGTAGATCAAATATATTACTCAAGCACAATCTGAACATAATCTCATAATCCATAGGATCCCAGCAAACTCAACATAGCAACAGCATAAGGATTACATATGTGCCTCGATCATGTAGGGCAGCTCACGAGGACTAATTAGTGAAGCACAAGAACGGGAGGAGAACATCACATAGCTACTGGTCATGGACTCATGGTCCAAGGGAGACTACTCACAACTCATCCGGGAGGCGTCCATGGTGGTGGAGAGGCTCCCGGTGGTGATCCTCCCCTCCGACAGGGTGCCGGGAAGGGTTCTCCTGGTGCTCCCGATCTTGGAAGCGGCGGCGACGGCGGAACAGAGATGAGATCGCGAAAAAGAGTTCCTGTTTCGAGGGTTTCTCGAGACGCTTTAAATATATGCCAAAGGGGGGCATCGAGGGAGCCTCGGGGGGCCCAGGCGCCCCCCCCGGCGCGGCCCAGGGGGGGCGCGCCGCCAGGGCGCCTGAAGCCCTGGTGGCCCCCCGGCTGTCCTTCGGGCGCACGGTAGTTTCTGGAACGCTGATTTTTTGTATAATTTTTCTGGATTTTTCCTGGCAGTTCTCGTAACGTGAAAACCTGAAATACAAAAACAGCCGAAAACAGAAACTGGCACTGGGGTGCACTGAGTTAATAGGTTAGTCCAAATATGATCAAAAGTGTATGGAAGTGTATAAATATCATAGCAATATCACCCAAAAGTGGCATGGAGCAAGCAGAAATTATAGATACGTTTTGGACGTATCAACATCCCCAAGCTTAATTCCTGCTCGTCCTCGAGTAGGTAAATGATAACAAGAATAATTTCTGTGGTGACATGCTATTAACCATATAGGACTTATTCATAGTCATATGACAAAAGCTTACTGAGACAATGAATCTATAGTAATTAAGTTGCCTCATGAGAAAATCACAAAGCACTGAAAGTTTTACAATATGATATTGAAACATCAAATAGATTTGCAATGAACATGGTGTGCAAATATGATAAAGTGATATCTAGCTTGCCCCCTTTAGTGAAGCAAAACATAAATGCAGGGGCACCTTCAAGGTTTAAGTGATGACTAGATACAATGATTTCAAAATAAACGATATCACAATCATGCAAAAGACAATGCTACTTTGGAACAATGCACATTACACTCAGAATGACAATCATGCTCTCAGTAGTTGGTGCTTGAAGAAAGAAGGTGGAGACTCAACATAAAAGTAAAAGAATGGCCATGTGCTAGAGCTTTTTATTTTGAAAACATAGAAGCAATTTTGTCAACGGTAGTAGTACTTCATATGTGTTATGTATAAGACATCCTATAAGTTGCAAGCCTCATGCATCGAATACCAATAGTGCTCGCACCTTGTCCTAATTAGCTCAGATATCCATGGGTTGTCATTGCATTACATATGTTTCAACCAAGTGTCACAAAGGGGTACCTCTATGCCACCTGTACAAAGGTCCAAGGGGATAGATCGCATTTGATTTCTCGTTTTTGATAGATCTCAACTTGAGGACGTCCATACCGGGACAACATAGAAAATAGATAATGGACTCCTCTTTAATGCTTAAGCATATTCTCATAAGAGATTGAGGATTAATGTCCAAGCTAAAACTTCCACCATGATACATGGCTTTGGTTGGCGGCCCAATGTTCTTCTCTAACAATATGCATACTCAAACCATTCAACCCATGGCAAATCACCCTTACTTCAGACAAGACGAACATGCATAGCAACTCACATGATATTCAACAAAAGTGTAATAGTTGATGGCGTCCCCAGAAACATGGTTACCGCTCAGCAAGCAACTTATAAGAAATAAGATACATAAGCAACATATTCTTTACCACAATAGTTTTTAAGCTACTTTCCCATGAGCTATGTATTGCAAAAACTGAAGGTTTTAAAGGTAGCACATGTAAATTTACTTGGAGTGGCGGTGAAATACCACATATAGGTAGGTATGGTGGACTCATATGGCATAACTGGTTTAAAAGGATGTGGATGCACAAGCAGTCAGTCCGCTTAGTACAGGTGGAGGTTAGCAAAAGACTGGGAGCGACCAACTAAGAGAGCAATGACGGCCATAATCATGCAGAGCGACAAAGCAACATTGAATCAGGCATGGAAGTTATATCGCTACTCAGAAATAAAAGATCATCAAGGCTTGACAGACTTTCTTTACAGTCTTAAATATGCGTGAGCATACGCCAAGTCAATCAAAATAAATTCTTGAGGGAAGATATTACTAAACCATACCACATCATAGGCAAACAAATCATGTTGGTACTCCAATAACACATTGGGAACCCCCCAGCTATTTGAGACTAACCATAAGAAAACCTGAACTACTAAGCGCCATTATGCACGTAGCATCTTTATCATAGACGTATTAACCAATGCAACGGAAGCAAACTCTCTTAATGAGATAAGCATGGTAATTAAAGAGAGTTCAAGCAACCAACTAAACGAAAGCTCTTTAAAAAGATAAGCATGAATACTAAGAGCAGAACAAGATAGTAGCTATTAAAAGACAAAGAACACACACAGCAAAGATAGACATAAAAATTCTATGTTATGTTCTAGGTAGAAGTGGAGCGTGTTTCTCTCCACATAAAGAACGCTGAGTTCCGACTCGTTATGGAAAACTAAAAAGGAAACTAAAAGCAAGACGCTCCAAGCATAGCACATAACACATGAAGTGATTAAAATATAGTGGAACAAAAGACGAACTGATAATGTTGATGGAGAAGGGGATGCACGGGGGCATCCCCAAGCTTAGACGCTTGAGTCTCCTTGAATATTTCTTGGGGGTGCACGGGGGCATCCCCAAGCTTGAGCGCTTGACACTCCTGAATCTTTTTATCATCTTCCCTCGCACACTTGAAAACTCCCTTCATACATAACTCATCATAATCTGATTAGCGAGGTTAGTACCCATCATAAAATAATTGTACCTTGCTGGAAATAAAGATATTCTTGAAGGTCTACTGTTTCTCAAGATTTCCAAAAGGTTTTTTCAAAGAAAAAGCAAGCTCTTGGTTTGCAAAATGAAGGAAAGGCAAAACAGGACAGAATCTGTGAAAAACAGAACAGCAGGTAGTAAAAGATTTGTTTGGGGCACTTCTGCAACTCAAATCAAAAAACTCAGAACAGACGCACGAAAGAAAATTATATAGAGAACGCTGTCGAAAAAATTCAGACCAAAAAGATGATCTGGTGATTTTATATGAATTTTTCTATCCAAGGACAGAATCTGTTTCCTGGACAGCACCTCACAACTTTTGAACTTTCTAGCAATCAGAGGCTATACTTGGCACAAAATTGAAAAGCAAATATACAATGATGATGCTACTGTAGTAAACAACATCAAGACACAACAAAAGTAAAATAAATTTATTCATTGGGCTGCCTCCCAAGAGCGCTTTCTTTTATGCCTTTAAGATAGGCATAATGCATATAGATCAAGTTTTATCAAGAGTAAAAGAATAGCTAGCCCGTACAACGGACTCAAAAGGTAACTTGATCTTCTTTCGAGGGAAGTGTTCCATCCCTTTCTTGAGAAGAAACTGAAATTTTATATTACCCTCTTTCATGTCAATGATAGCACCAACGGTGCGTAAAAAGGGACGTCCGAAAATAATTGGACAAAAGGATCACATTCAATATCCATAATAGTAAAATCAACGGGAATATAATTATCATTGACAACGATAAGAACATCGTCGATCCTCCCCAAAGATTTCTTTATGGAAGAATCAACGAGACGAACACCAAAAGAACAAGAATCATAAGGTTTCAATTTAAGCATATCATATATTCTTTTGGGCATAACAGAGGTACTAGCTCCAACATCACATAATGCATAGCAAGAGAAGTCATTCAATTTAATTTTTATCATAGGATCCCAACCATCTTCTAGCTTTCTAGGTATGGAGGCTTCTACTCTAAGTTTCTCCTCCCTAGCTTTGATGAGAGCATTAGTGATATGCTCTGTGAAGGCAAGGTTAAGCGTGCTAGTGCGGGGATCTCTAGACATCCTGTGAAGGAAATCAATAACTTCGGTAAGAGTGCAATTATCAAAATCAAGGTCACTAGCATCAAGTAAAGTGGTAGTGGTGTCCTTTAGGTTCACTTGTTTGGTAGTTTCTATAGTCATAGCATCACCATTAATAGGTCCAATGAGACCAGGAGTACATTGGGTGCTAAGAGTTTGGATATCCTCAACAACTTGGATAGTAGCAACAGTGTGGTGGGTAGGAAGGCTCTTAATTCTATCCTCTTCCTCCCTTTCTCTAGCCCATCTTTCTTTAAGTTTAGCCATCATCCTAATATTTTCATTAATTTGCACTTGAGTAGCATTAATAGGAGTGACCTTCCTCTCCTCAAGAGGAGAAGTTTTAATTTTAAGCAATTCTATCTCATTGGCTAAGTGGTCTACCTTCAAAGAGAGATCATCTAGTTTATGTAGTTTTTCTTCTACACTCTTATTAAAGGCTTTTTGGGTAGTGATGAAATCTTTAAGCATAATCTCTAGTTCAGTATTGGAGTTCTTGGTGATAGGATAAGCATTGTTGTTCCCATAAGAATTAGAGGGGAACGGTCTAGGATTGCTACCAAAATTACTCCTATAAGCATTGTTGTTAAAATTGTTTCTAGAGATAAAATTCACATCTACTTGTTCTTGAGCAATCAAAGAATTTAAAGGAACATCACGAGGATCAACAGAGGATTGCTTCGAAAGTAGAGACATGATCAAGTCAACTTTTTCATTAAGGGAGGAAATCTCCTCGACAGAATTTACCTTCCTACCTGTTGGAGCGCGTTCGGTGTGCCATTGGGAATAGTTGGTCATCATCTCATCGAGAAGCCTTGTGGCAGCACCAAGTGTAGTTGACATAAAAGTTCCTCCCACGGCCGAATCTAACAAGTTCCGCGAGGTAAAGTTCAAGCCTGCATAAAAAGTTTGGATAACCATCCAAGTAGTCAAACCATGAGTAGGGCAGTTCTTGATAAGAGATTTCATACGTTCCCAAGCTTGGGAAACGTGTTCATTATCCAATTGTTTAAAATTCATTATGTTACTTCTCAGTTGGATAATTTTAGCAGGTGGATAGTATTTTCCAATAAAAGCATCTTTACACTTGTCCCATGAATCTATGCTATTTCTAGGCAAAGACTAAAACCAAATTTTAGCTCCTCCTCTCAAGGAGAAAGGAAAAAGCTTAAGCTTAACAATATCACCGTCTACTTCTCGGTACTTTTGCATATCACAAAGTTCAACAAAGTTGTTCAAGTGTAAAGCAGCATCATCTCCAGCACCGGAGAATTGATCTTTCATAACTAGATTCAGTAAAGCAGGTTTAATTTCATATGAAGGTGCTGAAGTGGCAGGTGTAGTGATAGGTGTGCTGATAAAGTCATCGTTGTTGTGACTACTGAAGTCACACAACTTGGTGTTCTCGGTGGAACCCATAGTAGTAAGCAAGCAAGATAACTATTTTTTGTGATTTTCGATAAAAGATACTAAAGCAAAAACTGAAAGGTAAACTAACAAGACTAAAAAGCAAAGGTAAAAGATAGCGTGCAACTCCCCTATCCTGAAGAGTGGAGTCCCCGGCAACGGCGCCAGAAAAACTCTTGCTAGGCTTCTCGCCCCTCGTTGGTTACCCCAAGTGGAAGGTGTGAGATGTAGTGATGCGGAAGTTTTTCCCTTGGCAAAGATACCAAGGATCGAATCCCCAGAGACTCCTAGGTTCAACAAGAAGGTGTCAACTGCTACGGCGCCAGAGATTAGCAATCAACGTGGACCTGCACACAGATACAAATAACTTTGCTCCCAACGAGTACAGAGAGGTTGTCAATCCCTCCGGCCTTGTAGTTTACAAAGGATTAAACGCAAATGATAGTAGTGATAGATAATGTTTGCAATAGTAAATAAAAGCGAAAAGTAAATAGCGGATGTGATCAATGATGGTAATATGGACCGGAGTCTCATGATGTTCACTAGTGATGTCTCTCTCCCAAAAGACGATAAAACAGCTATGTGAGGTAAACGAATTACAGCTAGGCAATTGAGAGGACCATGAACGCAAACCAATGCTGACTACATTGCAAGAAAGGTTGAGGTTCAAAGCATGGGCGGTACGCCAAAGTAAGTAGACCGAAATCCATCAATATCTACTACTAATCATCCACCTTGAGATATCTATCTAGAACATCTCGCTGGTATTAAGTTGCGAGTCCCACCCATAGTGTAAACTCAATGCAACAGACAACTGCATTAAAAGAACTTTGCGTAAAGTAAACAGTCCTTGCACCCGCGGGCACAAGCACCGTTGTTTTCCCCCTTGTGGCAACAGCACATCCCCTAGACTCATGTTTCTGTCACTCAAACTAGTCATCGAGGGGCATGAACCCACAATCAAGCATAACGTTCCCTCTTGGAGTCACAACCTACTACTTGGCCAAAGCAATAAATAACAACGGAGAACATGCAAGAATTACTTACGAACATAAATATAAAAGAGGTAGATCAAATATATTACTCAAGCACAATTTGAACATAATCTCATAATCCATCGGATCCCAGCAAACTCAACATAGCAACAGCATAAGGATTACATATGTGCCTCGATCATGTAGGGCAGCTCACGAGGACTAATTAGTGAAGCACAAGAACAGGAGGAGAACATCACATAGCTACTCGTCATGGACTCATGGTCCAAGGGAGACTACTCACAACTCATCCGGGAGGCGTCCATGGTGGTGGAGAGGCTCCCGGTGGTGATCCTCCCCTCCGGTGGGGTGCCGGGAAGGGTTCTCCTGGTGCTCCCGATCTTGGAAGCGGAGGCGGCGGCGGAACAGAGATGAGATCGCGAAAAAGAGTTCCTGTTTCGAGGGTTTCTCGAGACGCTTTAAATATATGCCAAATGGGGGGCATCGGGGGAGCCTCGGGGAGCCCAGGCGCCCCCCGGCGCGGCCCAGGGGGGGGGGGGGCGCCGCCAGGGCGCCTGGAGCCCTGGTGCCCCCCCTGGCTGTCCTTCGGGCGCATGGTAGTTTCTGGAACGCTGATTTTTTATATAAATTTTCTGGATTTTTCCTGGCAGTTCTCGTAACGTGAAAACCTGAAATACAAAAGCAGTCAAAAACAGAAACTGGCACTGGGGTGCAATGAGTTAATAGGTTAGTCCAAATATGATCAAAAGTGTATGGAAGTGTATAAATATCATAGCAATATCACCCAAAAGTGGCATGGAGCAAGCAGAAATTATAGATACGTTTTGGACGTATCATCCCCCCACTATTTATAGGGGCCAGGGGGCGCCGGCCCTAGCAGATGCAATCTCCTAGGGGGCGGCGGCCAAGGGGGAGGCTTGCCCCCCAAGGCAGGGGGGAGCCCCCCACCCTAGGGTTCCCAACCCTAGGCGCAGGGGGAGGCCCAAGGGTGGTGCGCCATCCCACTATGGGCTGGTTCCCCTCCCCCTACGGCCCATGGGGCCCTTCGGGATGGGTGGCCCCACCCGGTGGACCCCCGGGACCCTTCCGCTGGTCCCGGTACACTACCGGTGACCCCCGAAACTCTCCGGATGGCCGAAATTGGACTTCCTATATATAATTCTTTACCTCCGGACCATTCCGGAACTCCTCGTGATGTCTGGGATCTCATCCGGGACTCCGAACAACATTCGGGTTACCGTGTGCATATATCTCTTCAACCCTAGCGTCACCGAACCTTAAGTGTGTAGACCCTACGGGTTTGGGAGATACGTAGACATGACCGAGACGACTCTCTGGTCAATAATCAACTGTGGGATCTGGATACCTATGTTGTTTCCTACGTGTTCCTCGATGATCTCATCGGATGAACCACGATGTCAAGGATTCACTTAATCCCGTATGCCATTCCCTTTGTCTATCGGTATAGTACTTGCCCGAGATTCGATCGTCGGTATACCGATACCTTGTTCAATCTCATCATGGCAAGTCTCTTTACTCGTTCCGTAATACATCATCCCGTGACTAACTCCTTAGTCACATCGAGCTCATTATGAGGATATCATACCGAGTGGGCCCAGAGATACCTCTCCGTCATACGGAGTGACAAATCCCAGTCTCGGTTCGTGCCAACCCAACAGATACTTTCGGAGATACCCGTTGCATACCTTTATAGCCACCCAGTTACGTTTTGACGTTTGGCACACCCAAAGTATCCCTACGGTATCCGAGAGTTGCACAACCTCATGGTCTAAGGAAAAGATACTTGACATTGGAAATACTTTAGCATTACGAACGACATGATCTTGTGCTAGGCTTAGGACTGGGTCTTGTCCATCACATCATTCTCCTAATGATGTGATCTCGTTATCAATGACATCCAATGTCCATGGTGAGGAAACCGTGACCATCTGTTGATCAACGAGCTAGCAACTAGAGGCTTTACCAGGGACACGTTGTGGTCTATGTATTCACACATGTATCACTGTTTCCGTACAATACAATTCAAGCATGAATAACAGACAATTATCACGAACAAGGAAATATAATAATAACCATTTATTATTGCCTCTAGGGCATATTTCCAACAGTCTCCCACTTGCACTAGAGTCAATAATCTAGTTACATTGTGATGAATCGAACACCCATAGAGTTCTGGTGTTGATCATGTTTTGCTTGTGGAAGAGGTTTAGTCAACGGATCTGCGACATTCAGATCCGTATGCACTTTAGAAATATCTATGTCTCCATCTTAAACATAATTCCGGATGGAGTTGAAACAGCGCTTGATGTGCTTGGTCTTCTTGTGAAACCCGGGCTCCTTGGCAATTGCAATAGCTCCAGTGTTGTCACAGAAGAGAGTCATCGGGCCCGACGCGCTTGGAATGACTCCTAGGTCGGTGATGAACTCCTTCATCCAGACTCCTTCCTGCGCTGCTTCGCAAGCAGCTATGTACTCCGCTTCACATGTAGAATGCGCCACGACGCTCTTCTTGCAACTGCACCAGCTGACTGCCCCACCATTCAAAATATACATGTATCCGGTTTGTGACTTGGAGTCATCCAGATCTGTGTCGAAGCTAGCATCGACGTAACCCTTTACGACGAGCTCTTCGTCACCTCCATAAACGAGAAACATATCCTTAGTCCTTTTTAGGTACTTCAGGATGTTCTTGACCGCTGTCCAGTGTTCCATACCGGGATCAGTTTGGTACCTCCCTACCAAACTTATGGCAAGGTTCACATCAGGTCTGGTCAACAGCATGGCATACATAATAGAACCTATGGCTGAGGCATAGGGAATGGCAATCATCTTTTCTCTATCTTCTGCCGTGGTCGGGGATTGAGCCGTGCTCAATCTCATACCTTGCAATACGGGCAAGAACCCTTTCTTGGACTGATCCATATTGAACTTCTTCAATATCTTATCAAGGTATGTGCTTTGTGAAAGACCAATGAGGCGTCTCGATCTATCTCTATAGATCTTGATGCCTAATATGTAAGCAGCTTCTCCAAGGTCCTTCATTGAAAAACTCTTATTCAAGTAGGCCTTTATGCTTTCCAAGAATTCTACATCATTTCCCATCAGCAATATGTCATCCACATATAATATTCGAAATGCTACAGAGCTCCCACTCACTTTCTTGTAATTATAGGCTTCTCCCCAAGTCTGTATAAACCCAAACGCTTTGATCACATCATTAAAGAGAATATGCCAACTCCGAGATGCTTGCACCAGCCCATAGATCAAGCGCTGGAGCTTGCATACCTTGTTAGCATTCTTAGGATCGACAAAACCTTCCGGCTGCATCATATACATCTCTTCCTTGAGGAAGCCATTAAGGAATGCCGTTTTGACATCCATTTGCCATATCTCATAATCATAGAATGCGGCAATTGCTAACATGATTCGGACGGACTTCAGCATCGCTACGAGAGAGAAAGTCTCGTCGTAGTCAATCCCTTGAACTTGTCGATAACCTTTAGCGACAAGCCGAGCCTTATAGATGGTCACATTACCATCTGCATCAGTCTTCTTCTTAAATATCCATTTATTTTCTATGGCGTGCCGATTATCGGGCAAGCCCACCAAAGTCCATACTTTGTTTTCATACATGGATCCTATCTCGGATTTCATGGCTTCAAGCCATTTGTTGCAATCCGGGCCTGCCATCGCTTCTTCATAGTTCGAAGGTTCACCATTGTCTAACAACATGATTTCCATGACAGGGTTGCCGTACCACTCTGGTGCGGAACGTGTCCTTGTGGACCTTCGAAGTTCAGTAGTAACTTGATCTGAATCTTCATGATCATCATCATTAACTTCCTCCCTAGTCGGTGCAGGCACCTCAGGAACAATTTCCTGCGCTGCACTACTTTCCGGTTCGGAAGGGGTGACTGTCACCTCATCAAGTTCTACTTTCCTCCCACTTACTTCTTTCGAGAGAAACTCTTTCTCCAGAAAGGATCCATTCTTGGCAACGAAGACCTTGCCTTCGGATCTGAGGTAGAAGGTGTACCCAATCGTTTCCTTTGGGTATCCTATGACGACGCATTTTTCCGATTTGGGTTCGAGCTTTTCAGGTTGAAGTTTCTTGACATAAGCATCGCAACCCCAAACTTTCATAAACGATAGCTTAGGTTTCTTGCCAACCCAAAGTTCATACGGTGTTGTCTCAACGGATTTTGATGGAGCCCTATTTAAAGTGAATGTGGCAGTCTCTAAAGCATAACCCCAAAAAGATAGCGGTAAGTCGGTGAGAGACATCATAGATCGCACCATGTCCAACAGCATACGATTACGACGTTCAGACACACCATTACGCTGAGGTGTTCCGGGCGGTGTCAATTGTGAAACAATTCCACAGTTCCTTAGATGTGTGCCAAATTCGTGACTTAAATATTCACCCCCACGATCCGATTGTAAGAACTTTATTTTTCTGTCACGTTGATTCTCAACCTCATTTTGAAATTCCTTGAACTTTTCAAAGGTTTCAGACTTGTGTTTCATTAAGTAGACATACCCATATCTACTCAAGTCATCTGTGAGGGTGAGAACATAACGATAGCCTCCACGAGCTGCAACACTCATTGGACCGCACACATCGGTAAGTATGATTTCCAATAAGTTGGTCGCTCGCTCCATTGTTCCGGAGAACGGAGTCTTGGTCATCTTACCGAAAAGGCATGGTTTGCACGTGTCAAATGATTCATAATCAAGAGACTCTAGAAGTCCATCTGCATGAAGCTTCTTCATACGCTTGACACCAATATGACCAAGGCGGCAATGCCACAAGTATGTGGGACTATCATTATCAACTTTACATCTTTTGGCATTCACACTATGAATATGTGTAACATCACGTTCGAGATTCATCAAGAATAAACCATTGACCAGCGGGGCATGACCATAAAACATATCTCTCATATAAATAGAACAACCATTATTCTCGGATTTAAATGAGTAGCCATCTCGCATTAAACGAGATCCAGATACAATGTTCATGCTCAAAGCTGGTACTAAATAACAATTATTAAGGTTTAAAACTAATCCCAAGGGTAGATGTAGAGGCAGCGTGCCGACGGCGATCACATCAACCTTGGAACCATTCCCGACGCGCATCGTCACCTCGTCCTTCGCCAGTCTCCGCTTATTCCGCAGCTCCTGCTTTGAGTTACAAATGTGAGCAACTCCACCGGTATCAAATACCCAGGAGCTACTACGAGCGCTGGTAAGGTACACATCAATAACATGTATATCATATATACCTTTGACGTTGCCGGCCTTCTTATCTGCTAAGTATTGGGGCAGTTCCGCTTCCAGTGACCCGTTCCCTTCCAATAAAAGCACTGAGTCTCAGGCTTGGGTCCATTCTTTGCCTTCATCCCGGCAACTCCTTTGCCGTCCTTCTTGAAGTTCTTTTTACCCTTGCCTTTCTTGAACTTAGTGGTTTTATTCACCATCAACACTTGATGTTCTTTCTTGATCTCCACCTCCGCCGATTTCAGCATTGAATACACTTCGGGAATGGACTTCTCCATCCCTTGCATATTGAAGTTTAACACGAAGCTCTTGTAGCTAGGTGGGAGCGACTAAAGGATTCTGTCAATGACCGCTTCGTCTGGGAGATTCATTCCCAACTGAGACAAGCGATTCTCCTCCATCTTACAACTGTAGAATGCGTTGGAGAAGTCATATCTCTCAACTCGGGCATGAGCTTGGAAAACCATTTTCAGCTCTTGGAACATCTCATATGCTCCGTGGTGCTCAAAATGCTTTTGGAGCCCCGATTCTAAGCTGTAGAGCATGCCGCTGAACCAGGGAGTAATCATCACAATGCGACTACCAAGCGTTCATAACATCTTGGTTTGCCGGGGCGGGAGCATCACCTAGCGGTGCTTCTAGGACATATGTTTTCTTGGCAGCTATGAGGATGATCCTCAGGTTACGGATCCAATCCGTATAGTTGCTACCATCGTCTTTCAGCTTGGATTTCTTTAGGAATGCGTTGAAGTTGAGGGTGACATGAGCGTGGGCCATTTGATCTACAAGACATATTGTAAAGAATTTAGACTAAGTTCATGACAATTAAGTTCATCTAATCAAATTTAATGAGCTCCCACTTAGATTGACATCTCTCTAGTCATCTAAGTGATACATGATCCGAATCGACTAGCCCGTGTACTGTAACACCCCAAAATTTTTGGTTTGGTTTTTACCAAATTCTTTAATTGATTTAAAGGAGGTTATTTGAAATTTTCCTTTTGAGAGACCCTCCTTCCCAAATTTTTGCTTCTGACAAATCTTTTTGAGCCCTTCTCAATTTTTGATTCTGGTCTTGAGGGTCTTTCAACTTGTGTTGGTTCAACACAATTACTCTTGGATCATTTTTACTATTTCTTTTGTTAAAAAGAATTCTTTTAAATCCTTGGATTTATCCCTCCCTATTCAAAGATGCTCTCTTACCATGACCTATGTGGATAACTTCCTTCCAAAACCCTCTTCCCTACCTTGGGGTCAGGTTAAGCATCAATTCCAGCAAGTTTCAACTTCCTCTAGATTTTATTTCTATTTATTTAAACCACAAAATATTTTTCTGTCATTTATTTGGACCCTAGTGGTTTACAAAGGAACTACTAGATCCCTTTTGAATCCTGGCTCCAAATAAATTCCTAGGGCTAGTCCTTAGTACCCTCAACTCATATCCATCAAGACCTACTGGTCATCAGTTCAAAATTTTCAAAATATGCTTGCTGCAAGTTTGGAGCAGATTTGCTAATTTTGATGAATTTCATTCTTTCTTCTTTCCAAAATTCTGGGGAAATTCATGCAGCCTCCAGATACATCAAGAGACCCCCTCACCAAGTCCCAGCTCAAGGAAAATTCTCCACATGCAGCAAACATTTCATCAAGCACCTTGCTTGCACTGTTTCTGTTAGGTTTCAGGGTTCAGTATTGATCTTCAGTCGTCAGTGTCGTTTTCTTCAGTCACCGTCGCCAATCTCGCCAGTGACTCGCTTTGGCCTCTTGCTCACTGCTCCCTCTCCTTATCCGTGCGCCGCATGGTCGGTTGGCTGGACGTGGGCGTCGGTGCTGAGCTGTCCCGTCGTCTCCGGCGAGTGCAGCGGTGACAGTACCGCCCGTGGCGGCCGTCAGGAGTGAGCCCTGCAGTACGGCGCCGCCCCGCGCCGCCCAAGCCACCGGTGGCCTCCGCGTGTACGCCTACATCCCCCGAACGCGCTGCAAGACCGTCGCCGTGGCCTGAGTAGCGCAGAACGCGCTCTCTGCCGCCGGCGGGCCCGTAAGCGCCGTTCCGTTGAAACAGCGGAGCAAGCCAAATGCGGACGAGCTTAGACGCGGAATGGAGCCAGTGGACCACCCTGAAGATGCTCAACCCCCTAAACCACCAGTTCGACTCCTACCTCGCCGTAATCCCTCGCCGGAGATATTCCGTCCGCGGCACCTCCCTCGCCCGCCTATAAATAGGGCTCCAGAGACGTTGTGAAGCCACCGCGCCCACCACACCTCACCACAGCCTCGCCAAAACCACTCAGGGGGCCTCGGAAGGGCCTTCTTCCCCGACTCCGGCCGCCCCGATCCGCTTCGGGCTCCGGCAAGGTTCGCTCTGGTGAGGGCACCTCCGCTTACCAGACTCGGTCAGCAACCTCCTAGTCCACCACCTAGTCTAACCCAAGCATCAATTTGCAGTCAGAGACCCCGTCCGGTGAGATCCATCATCACCCGACGCCGCCGTCCGCCGTAGAGGAAGTCGCCGTCGTTGTGGTGCCTCCCTTCGGTCACTTCCACCACCCACCGACGCGGAAGAACCCCCTGAACACGCCGGTACCTCCCCCTCCCTCTGCCTCGCAGTAGTTCGTCGCCGGCGATCACCGCAGGTCTCTGGCGCCGGCGAACTCTGTTTCCTCTTTTAAACCTGACATGCGGGCCCCCCCTGTCAGCTTTCTCTTTTTATTCGAACCGTTTTCTGAAAACGCCTTCGGGCAAAGTGCGCTTTCCATTCGGTTCGGCGTATTTTCATCCGAAGCGTTTTCTGTTTATACAAACTACCCCCTGGATAGTTTCTGTTTCATTACAGACTAGTCCCTGGGTTTGTTTTCTTTATAACTTTTAAACTAAAAAGGATTTTTGGTTGATTCCTTTTCTGTCATCTTCATAATTCTGCCTAGTTTTTTTTTATCATATTTATTTGAAAAATGTTTGGAACACTTTTGCGCATGCACGTATTTACGTAGTATTCGGTTTTTTTTTATACCGTAGATACCGACGGAGGTGACGGAGCCGCAAACTTCGCCGAACTAGACTCCGACTACTCCGAACCAGGCAAGCATGTTTGAACCTTTGATATGATGAGTGTTTTTCATGTTTGCTAGTGTGGTTTTCTTAAGGCATGTTTATATAAGCATTTGGTGGATGTTATATTCCATGCACGGTAAGTTGCAAGTGAGCTACAAAACTTGATGAGATCAGTTGATGAAGAACAGCCTGGTCATGTGGTGGCATGATAAGATGTAAGCTGGTATTGTTGGAGCATGCCAGTTCTACATTAACTTTTAACTACGGTGTTGACGTGGGCCAAGTCTCGATCACGTCCATTTTCCTTGTTGTGCTACCACATGTTTTCTGCAAAGAATACGGTTTAGTATGTTGCAAACCTCTTTCCTGGTACACACCAAATAGAGAGGCCGTGATGAAGGTTCCATGGTCCTGGATTAAAGCCGTCATCCGGTCAGGGGGCATGGGTGTTTCCGGTTGGGACCGAGAGGGGGGCACCCCTTAGAGCGCGCGGTATAAATTTGATCCCATGCTATTCGAGGAGTGGCCTCCCCGCCTCAAGAGTTTTCGTGAACGTTGCCTAGGGTGATTCCTGGCAGCGGAATGTGGAATGGGTGTGTACTGGTTAGATGTGTTTTCTTCTAAAATACCGTGAACGGAACTAGTCCTTGGTGACTACTGAAATCCGTTGGCTGTGGTAAGGTACAAACTCTGCAGAGTCAAAACCATTCGCATAATCAAGTCCTTGGACAAGGACGTTGGTTAGCAGATCCGTGTCAGTCTCAGTGTCAGTCTCTGTAGAATTAATATTTCCGACAAGGGTAAACCCGGTTGATCGTTACTTCTGTGAATGGACTAACCCGTTTACTTTTATGTGCCGAGTATTCCTTAGGACGGTGCTACCTCCAGGAACTACTCAAATTTTTCCTTGTTTGATATAAGCCCTCTATGTGATGTCGCTCAGACGTCCGACTGTGGCATTCATGTTATTTACTTTTGATATAAGCCCTTTATGTGATGTCGCTCAGACGTCCGACTGTGGCATTCATGTTATTTACTTTTGATATAAGCCCTTTATGTGATGTCGCTCAGACGTCCGACTGTGGCATTCTTGTTATTTACCTTTGATATAAGCCCTTTCTGCGGTGTCGCCCTGACGCCCGACTGTGGCACGTTTATTCTATTTTACCTTTCGAGGCGTCGCTCCAGACACCCGATTGGTCTTCCGCTATTTATTTATCTTGCAACACTAATTGAATTACTTACGTGTGCATTATTGCTCTTGTGCATCATGTTTGCATTTGTTATATCTTATGTCCAAACTGTCTTGCGAGTACATTCAAAGTACTCACCTGGCTTGTTGATTTGGCCAGATGTTGACGAAGGCGATCTTATGGATGAAGAGTTCGATAGCGAGTCCGACGCCTAGAGGAGTCCCAGTCAGTCCCTTGCGATCCTGGAGTTGGCCACTTGTATTATATACGCTTCCGCCACCATAATAAAATCATCAAGCCTCACTCCGGCGCTTGATGAGTGTAAGATATTGGAGTCACGCTATCCACACCGCTGTGACATATCCACTACCACCATATCCACGAGTTAGTAGTTATGCCACCATATCCAGTAGTGTCATATCCGCCTCTATGTATAATATTGGCGTGCTTGTAATAAATTGTTGAGCAGCCTCAGCTCAACCCTGTATAATATTTAGCACTTCTGGATTTCTGTATCAAGGATTTGTCTGCCAGTATGGAGGAATTCTCTATACTAGTTTGATGAAAGGGGCGATTTTTCAATAAATGTTTTATTGGAAAACCGGTCCTGACAACCTTGGTATCAGAGCCAGGCTGACTGTAGGAAGCCACTAGGTGCGCTCGCTAATCGGTTATTAGCGTAATAGTTGCTGTTTTAGCATATTGCAATTGTAGCAATTTTTCTGTTAGTCATCATAAATTTATGATTTGACTATCTGGAATTTTTGTCTACTTTTGTAGATGGCCGGCCGCGACTGCGAATCGCAGGTGTTCGCCAACGTGCCTGAGGGGTTTATCAAACTCCTCGCCTCCATCGTCAAGATCGCGATCGGGCCATCGACTCGTCCAGAGTTCACACTCTACGAGCACAAGATCAGCGACAGCGTGTCTATGCACCAGGCTGCGGTGCAATTCAAGGGAGGGCGTTCTGAATTACGCCGCTTCCGATTTGTTGGGAGGGCCATGCCTACAGAGAAGCATGCCATGCAGATGGCGGCCCGTGAGGCAATAGCACGTCTCCGGGATGCTCTTCCTTCGATGAAGGCTCGTCGCTACCGCTACCTTCCCTGCCACGTGCCGTACACTTGTCACTATGCATTCGCATGCACTAGGGGAGAACGAGATGATGCTATTGAGATGCTTGTTGAGTATCTCAAGGCTCTTGAGGCAGCTTTTGATAACCTCGTGGACGACTTGGTGGCTGCCCGTATGGATTCAGTTCAGGGCTGTGTTGCCAACAGGAGGGAGCTGCTCCATACAGCACCACCACTATCATACATCTCGTCCTCATCATCCTATGCACCTGCCATCCGAGCCACCGCTCGCCGCCTACCTACCACTGAGGAGTTTGACCAAGTCATTGCTCCTACCCCAGTTCGTGCTGCACTGCCTACCACTCCCATTTCAACCGCACGACCTAGTACCCCGCGCCTGGAGCCTATTAGTGAGGAAGAAGTTGAGTCCCCAGCAGCACTGGGGCTTACCCTCGGCAGGCCGAAGGAAGTATTTACCATCTCCGACTGAGTGCGCCGAGCAGCCGTGCGATGTACCTGCTTGTATGATATGTTTTATATGTACATAGGCTTGGTGAGAAGTAGTTTGTGTGCGCATCATGTAGGGACTGGGAGAAGTGCACTAGCCTAAATAACAGGTCAGGAATGTGTACACACATCCTGAGTGAAGTATTGTATAATTATGGCTTGTTTGTAAGATACTGAGCGGTCCTTCTCCTTGCGCAATCAAGTGTTTTCTTGAAAAATCTTGGAGTTTTAAAATTTCTGCCTTCGCAATATTAATTGTTTTTACTACTCAGTTTTTCTCATGAGTTCTGCAAAATGCCCCAGAGTGGAGAATGCATCGTCCCTGGACTCGTTCCATGCGAAGCCCTCCGGAAGAAAATAATGGTACCCAGGCAAGTAACGATTTCACACAGGGGCAGTCAAGTCAGCAAAACAGTGAAGCAGCACTTTCTCAAGTATGCCGCCTTTATGAGCAAAGCCAGCAGCAACATCAAGAAATGATGAACCATATTATCAACATGAGAAATCACCGTGAACCATACCAGCAGCATTCCAAGTTGGCTGAACTACAAAAGACGCGTCCCCCGACGTTCTCCCACACGGATAAACCCCTTGAGGCTGATGACTGGCTTCGAGACATTGAGAGGAAATTAATTATCGCACAATGTTCAGACCGTGAGAAAGTACTTTATGCACCTCACTACCTTACTGGAGCAGCTGCATCGTGGTGGGAAAATTTTCTACATATGCACCCCAATGAAAACAACATCACCTGGGAGGAGTTTAAGGAAAATTTTCGTGGGGCGCACATTCCCAAAAGTATTATGAAGATCAAAAAAAGGGAGTTTGATGACCTCAAGCAGAGAAGCATGTCAGTGACTGAGTACAACAGTCAGTTTACTCAACTATCTCGCTACGCCAACGAAGAACATATGACTGAGAATAAAAAGATGGAAAAATTTCTGGACGGCCTGGCACCAGCACTTAAATGCCAACTGGTCGTGCACACCTTTCCGGATTTCAAAACACTTGTGGACAAAGCTATTACCTTGGAGAATGAACGCCGTAGCTTGGAGGATTTTCGCAAGCGCAAGCGGGACAAGACTTCTCAATCTCGCGACAACCGGAACAAGATTGATTCTCGGAAGAATGGGGCGAACAAATCCGCAAACAATGTTCCCCGCTCAAACAAGAATTTTCATGCAAGGGATAAAGATTTTACGTATCACCCGGGCGTTACTTGCTTCGCTTGTGGAGAGGAAGGACACTATGCCAAGCAATGCCCAAAGCCAAGAAACTCGGCCCCCAAGACAAATAATGGTGGAAATAATTCAGCCCCCAAGCGTAACAACTTCAATCCCAGCAACAATCACAAGAAGGGTCACGTGAACCTTGTGACCAAGGAAGAAGCGCAGAATGCTGCGGATATCGTACTCGGTACGTTTCCTGTCAACACAATACCTGCCACGGTTTTGTTTGATTCTGGAGCTTCTCATTCGTTCATTTCAAAGAAATTTTCTTTACAACATAATTTTTCAATTCTCCCCTTGGAAAATTCTATGACCATCAAGTCCCCCGGGATTAAGCAAATCACCCAGAGTTATTGCCAAGGTGTGATTATTGAGCTCGAGGGATTAAAGTTTCAAGCAAACCTCATTGTATTGGAAAATAAGGGATTGGATGTTATCCTAGGAATGGACTGGTTAACTACCAACAAGGGATTTATCGACTGTTTCAATCGAACTGTGATCCTCACTCATCACCAAGGGAAGACGATAAAAATTGCAGCTCAAGTAAGACCAGTATCATTGCGACCAAGATTGAACAAGGTGGATATTTCAGATTTAAATGAAGTTCCAGTAGTATGTGAGTTTCCTGATGTATTTCCTGAAGAGCTACCAGGCATGCCACCAGATCGAGAAATAGAATTCACTATTGAACTAGCACCTGGAACCACTCCCATTTACAAGAAACCTTATAGGATGGCACCTTCCGAGTAGGTAGAATTGAAGAAGCAAATAAAGGAATTACTGGACAAAGGATTTATCCGGGCCAGCTCCTCACCTTGGGGTTCGCCAGTATTATTTGCCAAGAAAAAGGATGGAACACTGAGATTATGTATAGACTATCGAGCACTCAACATGGTTACCATCAAAAACAAATATCCGCTGCCACGGATCAATGATTTATTTGACCAGCTTGCACAAGCCAAGGTCTTCTCAAAGATTGATTTAAGGTCGGGATATCATCAGTTAAAAGTACGGGCAGAAGATATCCCTAAAACAGCATTCACTTCCAGATACGGATTATATGAATTTACAGTAATGCCGTTCGGACTAACAAACGCCCCCGCATACTTTGTTCACCTCATGAACAAAGTGTTCATGAAATTTATGGACAAATTTGTTGTGGTGTTCATTGATGATATTTTGGTATATTCTAAAACACCAGAAGAACATGCTGAACATCTCAGAATTGTGCTGGGAGAATTAAGGAAGCATCAATTGTACGCCAAATTCAGTAAGTGTGAATTTTGGCTAAAACAGGTTGGTTTTCTGGGCCACGTATTAACCCAAGAAGGTGTTGCCGTAGACCCAGAAAAAGTCAAGGCTGTACTCGACTGGAAACCACCAGCCAACGTAACCGACGTACGAAGCTTTCTGGGAATGGCTGGATATTACAGAAGATTTATTGAAGGATTCTCCACCATAGCAAAGCCTATGACACAGCTACTCAAGAAGGATAAGAAATTTGTGTGGACTGAGGATTGCGAGAAAAGTTTCCAAGAACTCAAAAAGAGATTAACCACAGCACCAGTATTGGTCGTACCAGACATACACAAAATTTTTGAAGTATATTGCGACGCGTCCCGGAAAGGCCTCGGATGCGTATTAATGCAAGAAGGCAAAGTAGTCGCATATGCTTCCAGGCAACTGCGAAAGCATGAAGAGAACTATCCCACTCATGACTTGGAATTGGCAGCAGTTATTCATGCACTCAAAGAATGGAGGCACTTTTTGCTTGGAAATCGTTGTGAAATATATACAGACCATAAAAGCCTCCAATATATTTTCACACAACCAGAACTCAATTTGCGACAACGACGCTGGTTGGAGCTAGTAAAAGACTATGATGTTGGCATTCACTACCATCCAGGAAAGGCAAATGTAGTGGCAGATGCTCTCAGCCGTAATCCAAGCTCCAGCAACGACAGTTCACAAAACTTGAGACCAGAATTTCAAAGGGAGTTTGCCAAACTCAACATGGTGTTGGTCACTGAAGGCTCTATATCAAATTTAGAAATACACCCCACCCTAATGGAACAAATTAAGAAAGCCCAGCATGGACACCCCAGCATCGAAGGCATAAAACGAAAAGTAAGTCTGGGCAAAGCCTCAGAATTCGTCATAGACAATGAGGGGATATTATGGTACGGAGACAGGCTTTGCGTGCCAAATATAGAAGACCTCAAACAACAAATTTTGACCGAAGGCCATACCGCTCCATATTCCATCCACCCTGGAGGAACAAAAATGTACAAGGACATTCAGGAAAGATTTTGGTGGCACGGTATGAAGAGGGATATAGCCACATTCATTGCCTGTTGTGATTCATGTCAGCGCATTAAAGCCGAGCACCAAAAACCAGTAGGACTATTACAGCCAAACAAGATACCTGAATGGAAATGGGACGAGATTGGAATGGATTTTATTGTCGGACTACCACGGTCACGACACGGAAATGATGCCATATGGGTCATCACAGATAGGTTGACCAAGGTGGCACATTTTATTCCGGTAAAGACAACCTACACCACTCAGAAGCTTGCCAAGCTTTATCTTTCCCGTATTGTTTGTCTGCATGGAGTCCCAAAGACCATAATATCCGACAGAGGCACTCAATTCGTCTCTAAATTTTGGGATCATTTGCAACAAGCTCTGGGAACTCAACTAGTATTCAGCACGGCATATCACCCACAGACTGGAGGACAGACTGAGCGTATAAACCAAATACTAGAGGACATGCTGAGGGCATGTGTTCTCACTTATGGAACCAGTTGGGAAGAAAGTTTACCTTATGCCGAGTTCGCATACAACAACAGTTACCAATCTAGTCTACAGATGGCACCTTTTGAAGCGTTATATGGGCGAAGATGCCGTACCCCATTAAATTGGTCAGAAACAGGAGACAGCCGTATCTTCGGCCCAGACATGCTCAAAGAAGCTGAGGAGAAGGTTAAATTAATCAGGGACCAACTCAAGACAGCCCAGAGCCGACAAAAGAGTTATTATGACCAGAAACATCGTGAAGTCAGTTTTGAACCCGGTGACTATGTGTATCTAAGAGTATCCCCTATGCGGGGCCTGCAGCGATTCAAAATTAAGGGAAAGCTAGCACCACGTTTTATTGGACCTTTCCGTGTGACTGCACGAAGAGGCACAGTAGCCTACCAGCTAGACCTACCCAAAGAACTATCTGACGTCCATGACGTGTTCCACATATCACAATTGAGGAAGTGTGTAAGCAACCCAGAAAAGCATGTATCTCATGAGAACATTGACGTGCAACCGGACCTCACCTACAGGGAACGTCCAGTAAAAATATTGGAGGAGTCTGAAAGGAGGACCCGTCAGAAGACAATTAAATTCTTCAAGGTTCAGTGGAGCAACCACACCGAAGATGAAGCAACTTGGGAGAGAGAGGATTTTCTTCGAACAGAGTACCCACACCTATTTGAGGATCAGCTGGAATCTCGGGGACGAGATTTTTCCTAAGGGGGTGGGTGTTGTAACACCCCAAAATTTTTGGTTTGGTTTTTACCAAATTCTTTAATTGATTTAAAGGAGGTTATTTGAAATTTTCCTTTTGAGAGACCCTCCTTCCCAAATTTTTGCTTCTGACAAATCTTTTTTTTTTTTGAACCCTTCTCAATTTTTGATTCTGGTCTTGAGGGTCTTTCAACTTGTGTTGGTTCAACACAATTACTCTTGGATCATTTTTACTATTTCTTTTGTTAAAAAGAATTCTTTTAAATCCTTGGATTTATCCCTCCCTATTCAAAGATGCTCTCTTACCATGACCTATGTGGATAACTTCCTTCCAAAACCCTCTTCCCTACCTTGGGGTCAGGTTAAGCATCAATTCCAGCAAGTTTCAACTTCCTCTAGATTTTATTTCTATTTATTTAAACCACAAAATATTTTTCTGTCATTTATTTGGACCCTAGTGGTTTACAAAGGAACTACTAGATCCCTTTTGAATCCTGGCTCCAAATAAATTCCTAGGGCTAGTCCTTAGTACCCTCAACTCATATCCATCAAGACCTACTGGTCATCAGTTCAAAATTTTCAAAATATGCTTGCTGCAAGTTTGGAGCAGATTTGCTAATTTTGATGAATTTCATTCTTTCTTCTTTCCAAAAATTCTGGGGAAATTCATGCAGCCTCCAGATACATCAAGAGACCCCCTCACCAAGTCCCAGCTCAAGGAAAATTCTCCACATGCAGCAAACATTTCATCAAGCACCTTGCTTGCACTGTTTCTGTTAGGTTTCAGGGTTCAGTATTGATCTTCAGTCGTCAGTGTCGTTTTCTTCAGTCACCGTCGCCAATCTCGCCAGTGACTCGCTTTGGCCTCTTGCTCACTGCTCCCTCTCCTTATCCGTGCGCCGCATGGTCGGTTGGCTGGACGTGGGCGTCGGTGCTGAGCTGTCCCGTCGTCTCCGGCGAGTGCAGCGGTGACAGTACCGCCCGTGGCGGCCGTCAGGAGTGAGCCCTGCAGTACGGCGCCGCCCCGCGCCGCCCAAGCCACCGGTGGCCTCCGCGTGTACGCCTACATCCCCCGAATGCGCTGCAAGACCGTCGCCGTGGCCTGAGTAGCGCAGAACGCGCTCTCTGCCGCCGGCGGGCCCGTAAGCGCCGTTCCGTTGAAACAGCGAAGCAAGCCAAATGCGGACGAGCTTAGACGCGGAATGGAGCCAGTGGACCACCCTGAAGATGCTCAACCCCCTAAACCACCAGTCCGACTCCTACCTCGCCGTAATCCCTCGCCGGAGATATTCCGTCCGCGGCACCTCCCTCGCCCGCCTATAAATAGGGCTCCAGAGACGTTGTGAAGCCACCGCGCCCACCACACCTCACCACAGCCTCGCCAAAACCACTCAGGGGGCCTCGGAAGGGCCTTCTTCCCCGACTCCGGCCGCCCCGATCCGCTTCGGGCTCCGGCAAGGTTCGCTCTGGTGAGGGCACCTCCGCTTACCAGACTCGGTCAGCAACCTCCTAGTCCACCACCTAGTCTAACCCAAGCATCAATTTGCAGTCAGAGACCCCGTCCGGTGAGATCCATCATCACCCGACGCCGCCGTCCGCCGTAGAGGAAGTCGCCGTCGTTGTGGTGCCTCCATTCGGTCACTTCCACCACCCACCGACGCGGAAGAACCCCCTGAACACGCCGGTACCTCCCCCTCCCTCTGCCTCGCAGTAGTTCGTCGCCGGCGATCACCGCAGGTCTCTGGCGCCGGCGAACTCTGTTTCCTCTTTTAAACCTGACATGCGGGCCCCCCTGTCAGCTTTCTCTTTTTATTCGAACCGTTTTCTGAAAACGCCTTCGGGCAAAGTGCGCTTTCCATTCGGTTCGGCGTATTTTCATCCGAAGCGTTTTCTGTTTATACAAACTACCCCCTGGATAGTTTCTGTTTCATTACAGACTAGTCCCTGGGTTTGTTTTCTTTATAACTTTTAAACTAAAAAGGATTTTTGGTTGATTCCTTTTCTGTCATCTTCATAATTCTGCCTAGTTTTTTTATCATATTTATTTGAGAAATGTTTGGAACACTTTTGCGCATGCACGTATTTACGTAGTATTCGGTTTTTTTTATACCGTAGATACCGACGGAGGTGACGGAGCCGCAAACTTCGCCGAACTAGACTCCGACTACTCCGAACCAGGCAAGCATGTTTGAACCTTTGATATGATGAGTGTTTTTCATGTTTGCTAGTGTGGTTTTCTTAAGGCATGTTTATATAAGCATTTGGTGGATGTTATATTCCATGCACGGTAAGTTGCAAGTGAGCTACAAAACTTGATGAGATCAGTTGATGAAGAACAGCCTGGTCATGTGGTGGCATGATAAGATGTAAGCTGGTATTGTTGGAGCATGCCAGTTCTACATTAACTTTTAACTACGGTGTTGACGTGGGCCAAGTCTCGATCACGTCCATTTTCCTTGTTGTGCTACCACATGTTTTCTGCAAAGAATACGGTTTAGTATGTTGCAAACCTCTTTCCTGGTACACACCAAATAGAGAGGCCGTGATGAAGGTTCCATGGTCCTGGATTAAAGCCGTCATCCGGTCAGGGGGCATGGGTGTTTCCGGTTGGGACCGAGAGGGGGGCACCCCTTAGAGCGCGCGGTATAAATTTGATCCCATGCTATTCGAGGAGTGGCCTCCCCGCCTCAAGAGTTTTCGTGAACGTTGCCTAGGGTGATTCCTGGCAGCGGAATGTGGAATGGGTGTGTACTGGTTAGATGTGTTTTCTTCTAAAATACCGTGAACGGAACTAGTCCTTGGTGACTACTGAAATCCGTTGGCTGTGGTAAGGTACAAACTCTGCAGAGTCAAAACCATTCGCATAATCAAGTCCTTGGACAAGGACGTTGGTTAGCAGATCCGTGTCAGTCTCAGTGTCAGTCTCTGTAGAATTAATATTTCCGACAAGGGTAAACCCGGTTGATCGTTACTTCTGTGAATGGACTAACCCGTTTACTTTTATGTGCCGAGTATTCCTTAGGACGGTGCTACCTCCAGGAACTACTCAAATTTTTCCTTGTTTGATATAAGCCCTCTATGTGATGTCGCTCAGACGTCCGACTGTGGCATTCATGTTATTTACTTTTGATATAAGCCCTTTATGTGATGTCGCTCAGACGTCCGACTGTGGCATTCATGTTATTTACTTTTGATATAAGCCCTTTATGTGATGTCGCTCAGACGTCCGACTGTGGCATTCTTGTTATTTACCTTTGATATAAGCCCTTTCTGCGGTGTCGCCCTGACGCCCGACTGTGGCACGTTTATTCTATTTTACCTTTCGAGGCGTCGCTCCAGACACCCGATTGGTCTTCCGCTATTTATTTATCTTGCAACACTAATTGAATTACTTACGTGTGCATTATTGCTCTTGTGCATCATGTTTGCATTTGTTATATCTTATGTCCAAACTGTCTTGCGAGTACATTCAAAGTACTCACCTGGCTAGTTGATTTGGCCAGATGTTGACGAAGGCGATCTTATGGATGAAGAGTTCGATAGCGAGTCCGACGCCTAGAGGAGTCCCAGTCAGTCCCTTGCGATCCTGGAGTTGGCCACTTGTATTATATACGCTTCCGCCACCATAATAAAATCATCAAGCCTCACTCCGGCGCTTGATGAGTGTAAGATATTGGAGTCACGCTATCCACACCGCTGTGACATATCCACTACCACCATATCCACGAGTTAGTAGTTATGCCACCATATCCAGTAGTGTCATATCCGCCTCTATGTATAATATTGGCGTGCTTGTAATAAATTGTTGAGCAGCCTCAGCTCAACCCTGTATAATATTTAGCACTTCTGGATTTCTGTATCAAGGATTTGTCTGCCAGTATGGAGGAATTCTCTATACTAGTTTGATGAAAGGGGCGATTTTTCAATAAATGTTTTATTGGAAAACCGGTCCTGACATGTACGATCATCACGTGAGACGGACTAGTCATCACCGGTGAACATCTTCAGGTTGATCGTATCTTCCATACGACTCAAGTTCGACCTTTCGGTCTTCCGTGTTCCGAGGCCATGTCTGTACATGCTAGGCTCGTCAAGTGAACCCTAAGTGTATTGCGTGTGTAAATCCGGCTTACACCCGTTGTATGCGAAAGTTAGAGCCTATCACACCCGATCATCACATGGTGCTTCAGAACAACGATCCTTAGCAACGGTGCACAGTTAGGGGGAACACAATTCTTGAAATTTTAGTGAGAGATCATCTTATTTACTACCGTCGTTCTAAGCAAATAAGATGTATAAACATGATAAACATTACATGCAATCAAATAAAGTGACATGATATGGCCAATATCATTTTGCTCCTTTGATCTTCATCTTCGGGGCACCATGATCATCTTTGTCACCGGCATGACACCATGATCTCCATCATCATGATCTCCATCATCATGTCTTCATGAAGTCGTCTCGCCAGATATTACTTCTACTACTATGGCTAACGTTTAGCAATAAAGTAAAGTAATTACATGGCGTTATTCAGTGACACGCAGGTCATACAAAAAATATGACAACTCCTATGGCTCCTGCCGGTTGTCATACTCATCGACATGCAAGTCGTGATTCCTATTACAAGAACATGATCAATCTCATACATCACATATATCATTCATCACATCTTTTGGCCATATCACATCACATAGCACATGCTGCAAGAACAAGTTAGACGTCCTCTAATTGTTGTTGCAAGTTTTTACGTGGCTGCTATAGGTTTCTAGCAAGAACGTTTCTTACCTACGCCAAAACCACAACATGATATGTCAATTTCTATTTACCCTTCATAAGGACCCTTTTCATCGAATCCGATCCGACTAAAGTGGGAGAGACAGACACCCGCTAGCCACCTTATGCAACTAGTGCATGTCACTCGGTGGAACCAGTCTCACGTAAGCGTACGTGTAAGGTCGGTCCGGGCCGCTTCATCCCACGATGCCGCCGAATCAAGATTGGACTAGTAGCAGCAAGAGAATTGAACAACTCTACGCCCACAACTGCTTTGTGTTCTACTCGTGCAAGATGCTACACAAAGACCTAGCTAAGATGCCACTGTTGGGGAACGTAGCAGAATTCAAAAAAATTCTACGCTTCACCAAGATCAAACTAAGGAGTCATCTAGCAATGAGGGATAAAGGAGTGCATCTACATACCCATGTAGATCGCGAGCGGAAGCATTCAAGAGAACGTGGATGATTGAGTCGTACTCGTCGTGATCCAAATAATCGATGATCCCAGCGCCGAACAGACGACACCTCCGCGTTCAACACACGTACGGTGCAGCGACGTCTCCTCCTTCTTGATCCAGCAAGGGGGGAGGAGAGGTTGATGGAGATCCAGCAGGACAATGACGTGGTGGTGGATGCAACGACAATTCTGCATGCCTTCGCCAAGCACCTGCAGGAGGAGGGAGAGGTGTAACGGGGGGGGGAGAGGGAGGCGCCAGGAGCAAGGGTGCGGATGCCCTCCCTACCCCCACTATATATAGGGGCCGAGGGGGGCGCTGGCCCTAGGAGATGCAATCTCCTAGGGGGGCGGCGGCCAGGGGGGAGGCTTGCCCCCCAAGGCAGGGGGGCGCCCCCACCCCTAGGGTTCTCAACCCTACGCGCACGGCGGAGGCCAAAGGGGGGTGCGCCAGCCCACTATGGGCTGGTTCCCCTCCCCCTACGGCCCATGGGGCCCTCCGGGATGGGTGGCCCCACCCGATGGACCCACGGACCCTTCCGGTGGTCCCGGTACACTACCGGTGACCCCCGAAACTCTCCCGATGGCCGAAACTGGACTTCCTATATATAATTCTTTACCTTCGGACCATTCCGGAACTCCTCGTGACGTCCGGGATCTCATCTGGGACTCCGAACAACATTCGGGTTACCGTGTGCATATATCTCTTCAGCCCTAGCGTCACCGAACCTTAAGTGTGTAGACCCTACGGGTTCGGGAGATACGTAGACATGACCGAGACGACTCTTCGGTCAATAACCAACAGCAGGATCTAGATACCCATGTTGGTTCCTACGTGTTCCTCGATGATCTCATCGGATGAACCACGATGTCAAGGATTCACTTAATCCCGTATGCCATTCCCTTTGTCTATGGGTATAGTCCTTGCCCGAGATTCGATCGTCGGTATACCGATACCTTGTTCAATCTCGTCATGGCAAGTCTCTTTACTCGTTCCGTAATACATCATCCCGTGACTAACTCCTTAGTCACATTGAGCTCATTATGATGATGTCTTACCGAGTGGGCCCAGAGATACCTCTCCGTCATACTGAGTGACAAATCCCAGTCTCGGTTCGTGCCAACCCAACAGATACTTTCGGAGATACCCGTTGCGTACCTTTATAGCCACCTATTTACGTTGTGACGTTTGTCACACCCAAAGTATCCCTACGGTATCCGAGAGTTGCACAACCTCATGGTCTAAGGAAAAGATACTTGACATTGGAAAAACTTTAGCATTACGAACTACACGATCTTGTGCTAGGCTTAGGATTGGGTCTTGTCCATCACATCACTCTCCTAATGATGTGATCTCGTTATCAGTGACATCCAGTGTCCATAGTCAGGAAACCGTGACCATCTGTTGATCAACGAGCTAGCAACTAGAGGCTTTACCAGGGACACGTTGTGGTCTATGTATTCAAACATGTATCAATGTTTCCGTACAATACAATTCAAGCATGAATAACATACAATTATCACGAACAAGGAAATATAATAATAACCATTTATTCTTGCCTCTAGGGCATATTTTCAACATGCTCGACTTTTTGAAGTCCACATGCATGTCCCCCGGTTGAGGTAGTGGGACTTCGTCTTCATCCGAGCTAGTCCAATCCTTCCTCTTTGAATCATGGTCCTCTTCTTCTTCCGTGGTCCAACCATAACGCTCCAAATCACCATAGACCTTAGGGTCAACAAGGGAATCGGCCACATAGCTTTCTCCCTTCGAATCCTAGGACGACATGTTGCTTTTATCTGTGACAGAAAAGGCTTGAAACGAAAACAGAGGATTTCTGCGTGATACAAAGGTCAAAACCTTCGGGAGTATATCTAATGAATTTTTCCCGAACGAAAGGAGAAACCTGCAAGAAAACGGAGTCCCGGGGACACACGGGGTGCCCTCGAGGCAGGGGGCGCGCCCTGGGAAGGGGGGCGTGCCCCCTACCCTCAAGGAGGCCCCGTGTCTCCTCCGGACTGCGGTTTATTTTTCTATTATTCTAAATGTTCCAAAACGGAGAAAAATTACCTTTAGAACTGTTTTGGAGTCAGTTTACTTACCGTATCACGTACATCTTCCTTTTCGGAGGCTGAATCGTCCTGGAAGGTGTCCCTTATGTATTCCTCTGGGGTTATGGTTTCAATAATATTAGTTTCAACATTTATTGGATTACCTGAGATATAATGTTTGATCCTTTGACCATTCACCACCTTCGGATTTGTGCCTTCGAAGTTGTTGATTTTTATGGCACCGGAACGATAGACCTCCTCGATAACGTAAGGTCCTTCCCACTTGGAGAGATGTTTTCCTACCAAAAATCTTAAACGAGAGTTGAATAGCAAAACATAGTCACCTACGTTAAACTCACGCTTTTGTATCCTTTTGTCATGCCATCTTTTAACTTTTTCTTTAAATAACTTGGCATTCTCGTAGGCCTGGGTTCTCCATTCATCGAGACAGCTAATATCAAATAGCCTCTTTTCACCGGCAAGTTTGAAATCATAATTGAGCTCTTTGAGAGCCCAATATGCCTTATGTTCTAGCTCAAGAGGTAAGTGACAAGCTTTTCCATATACCATCTTATATGGAGAAATACCCATATGATTTTTGTATGCAGTTCTATAGGCCCATAATGCATCATCTAGTTTCTTGGCCCAATTCTTTCTAGACCTATTAACTGTCCTTTGCAAGATTAATTTCAACTCCCTATTACTTAATTCTACTTGACCACTAGTCTGTGGGTGATAAGGTGATGCAATTCTATGGTTGACAACATACTTAGCAAGCATCTTACGGAAAGCACCATGAATAAAGTGTGAACCACCATCAGTCATTAGATATCTAGGGACTCCAAACCTCGGAAATATAACTTCTTTAAGCATCTTAATATATGTGTTATGATCAGCACTACTAGTTGGAAAAGCTCTAACCCACTTAGTAACGTAATCAACAGCAACTAGGATATGTGTGTACCCATTAGAGGCAGGAAAAGGTCCCATATAATCAAAGCCCCAAACATCAAATGGTTCAATAACAAGTGAATAATTCATAGGCATTTCTTGACATCTACTAATATTACCAATTCTTTGACATTCATCACATGATAAGACAAACTTACGGGCATCCTTGAAGAGAGTAGGCCAATAAAAACCGGATTGTAATACCTTGTGTGCAGTTCTGTCTCCCGCATGGTGTCCTCCATAAGCTTCGGAGTGGCACTTGCCTAGGATCTGATCCTGTTCATGCTCAGGCACACAACGTCTAATAATACCATCTTTCTCCTTCTTTATAAAGATGTGGGTCATCCCAGAAGTAATGCCTCAAATCATAGAAGAACTTTTTCTTTTGATGGTATGTGAACCTAGGAGGTATAAACTTAGCAACAATATAATTAGCATAATTAGCATACCATGGAGCAGTACGAGATGTACTTCTGACAGCTAGTTGTTCATCAGGAAAGCTATCATCAATAGGTTGTGGGTCATCAAGTATATTCTCTAACCTAGACAAGTTATCTGCTACGGGGTTCTCAGCTCCCTTTCTATCAATAATATGCAAGTCAAATTCTTGCAGCAAGAGAACCCATCTAATAAGTCTAGGTTTAGCATCTTTCTTTTCCATAAGGTATTTGATAGCAGCATGATCAGTGTGAATAGTTACATTAGAATCAACAATATAGGGTCTAAACTTATCACAAGCAAACACAACTGCTAAAAATTCTTTCTCAGTGGTAGCATAATTACTTTGGGCACTATCTAGAGTTTTACTAGCATACTGGATAACATTCAATTTCTTATCAACTCTTTGCCCCAGAACAACTCCTACATCATAATCACTAGCATCACACATAATCTCAAAGGGTAAATTCCAGTCAGGAGGCTGGACAATAGGTGCAGAGATCAATGCTTTCTTAAGTATTTCAAATGCTTCTAGACAATCATCATCAAAGACAAAAGGAATATCTTTCTGTAAAAGATTAGTCAGAGGCCTAGAGATTTTGGAGAAGTCCTTAATGAACCTCCTATAAAACCCGGCATGACCAAGGAAACTTCGTATACCTTTGATATCCTTAGGGCATGGCATCTTTTCAATAGCATCAACTTTAGCTTTGTCAACTTCAATACCTCTTTCAGAAATTTTATGTCCCAAGACAATGCCTTCATTAACCATAAAGTGGCACTTCTCCCAATTCAAGACAAGGTTAGTGTCTTCACATCTCTGCAAAACTCGACCAAGGTTGCTTAAGCAATCATCAAAAGAAGTTCCGTAAACGGAGAAATCATCCATGAATACCTCAACGATCTTTTCACAAAAGTCAGAGAATATAGCCATCATACATCTTTGAAAGGTAGCAGGTGCATTACATAAACCAAAAGGCATACGTCTATAAGCAAAGGTACCTAAAGGACAAGTAAAGGTGGTCTTTTCTTGATCCCCCTTTGACACAGGTATTTGAGGGAAACCATAATAACCATCTAGAAAGCAGAAATGAGTATGTTTGGATAACCTTTCTAGCATTTGATCAATGAATGGCAAGGGGTAATGATCTTTCTTAGTAGCTTTATTTAACTTACGGAAATCAATTACCATCCTATAACCTATAACTATTCTTTGCAGGGTCTATTCATCCTTATCATTAGGGACAACAGTCATACCTCCTTTCTTAGGAACGCAATGGACAAGACTTACCCACTGGCTATCAGCAATGGGGTAGATAATACCTGCCTCTAGAAGCTTTAGAATTTCCTTCCTTACCACTTTTTTCATCTTAGGATTTAACCGTCACTGATGATCAATAACTGGTTTAGCATTTTCTTCCAATTTTATCTTGTGTTGACATATAGTGGGACTAATGCCCTTAAGATCATCCAGAGTATATCCAATAGCAGCTCGGTGCTTCTTTAGAGTTTTCAATAATCTTTCTTCTTCGTGCTCTGAAAGGTTAGCACTAATAATAACTTGATATATCTTCTTTTCATCAAGATAAACATACTTAAGATTATCAGGCAAAGGTTTAAGTTCAAACACGGGTTCACCCTTGGGTGGAGGAGGATCCCCTAGGATTTCAACAGGCAAGTTGTTTTTCAATACGGGTCCCTGTGTAAGGAATATTTCATCTATCTCCCTTCTCTCATTCATGTGCATATCATTTTCATGGTCTAGCAAGTATTGTTCTAAAGGGTCATTAGGTGGCACGGCAATAGAAGCAAGACCAATAATTTCATCTTTACTAGGTGATGGCTTTTCAAGGGGTTGTCTACGGAATTTAGCAAAGTTAAAATCATGAGACATATCCCCTAATCCAACAGTGACAATGTCTTTCACGCAGTCTATCTTGGCATTAACGGTATTCAAGAAGGGTCTACCAAATATAATGGGACAGAAAGCATCTTGTGGGGAACTAAGAATAAGAAAATCAGCAGGGTATTAACCTTCCCACACAAAACTTCAATATATCTAACAATCCCAACTGGTGAAATAGTATCTCTATTAGAAAGCTTAATAGTAACATCAATCCCCTTTAATTCAACAGGTGCAATATCATGCATAATTTCGTTGTACAAATCAAGAGGGATAATACTCGCACTAGCACCTACATCGCATAAACCATGATAGCAATGATCTCCTATCTTAACAGAGATAATGGGCAAGCCTACGACAGGTTTATGTTTATTCCTAGCATTGGGTTTGGCTATTCTAGCAGAATCTTCTTGGAGGTAAATAACATGTCCATCTAAATCTTCTACCAAGAGATCTTTAACCATAGCAACACTAGGTTCAACTTTAATTTTCTCAGAGGGTGTAGGTGTTCTGGTATTACTCTTACGAACTTCAGTTGAAGCTTGAGCATGATCCTTTATCCTAACAGGGAAAGGTGGTTTCTCAATATAAGTGGTCGGAATAACAGGATCAACATTATAAGTGATGGTCTTTTCTTCAACTTTAATAGGTTCAACTACTTTTACTTCAATAGGGGGATGATATTTAAACCACTTATCCTTAGGGAGATCAACATGAGTAGCAAAAGATTCAGAGAAAGAAGCTACTATCTCAGAGTCAAGTCCATATTTAGTGCTAAACTCACGGAAAACATCGATATCCATAAAAGCTTTAACACAATCAATTTTAGGGGTCATACCTGACTCCTTACCTTCTTCGTGATCCCAATCTTCGGAGTTGCGTTTAATTCTTTCCAATAAATCCCATTTGAATTCAACAGTCTTCATCATATGGGAGCCAGAACAAGAAGTATGGAGCATGGAGCGATTATTATGAGAAAGCCGAGCATAAAATACCTGGGAAGGGGGGCGCGCCCCTACCCTTCAGGCTAGCCAGTGGCCCCTCTCGTGGGTTTCTTTTGCCAGATAATTTTTATATTTTTTCGAAACAATGTTCTGTGGAGTTTCAGGCTTTTGGAGTTGTGCAAAATAGGTTTCCAGAGTTTGCTCCTTTTCCAGCCCAGAATTCCAGCTACCGGCATTCTCCCTCTTCATGTAAACCTTGCAAAATAAGAGAGAAAAGGCATAAGTATTGTGACAAAACATGTATGAACAGCCCATAATGCAATAAATATCAACTTAGAAGCATGATGCAAAATGGACGTATCAATAAGGCATCATGGCCTTGAGAAACTTGCGCTTGATCAAATTTTCATCCGTATCCTTGCTCCCATGATCTCGAAGTGAGACCGCAAGAGTGGTTAATCTCTGATAAAGTTCACGGGGATCTTCATCTTCGATCATGGCAAACTCATCGGCTTCATCTTGCACAACTTCATAGTTTGAGCGTTGAATGCTCGCGCTTCCCTTGTACAAGGAACCAACATGCTCCCATGCTTCCTTGGCCACAATACCGTAGCCACGGAGCGGTACTACCGTGGGCCCCTGCGGTACTATCGCTCCCTTGAGCGGTACTACTGCATGCCACAGAGTAGTAGTAGTAGTAGTAGTAGTAGTAGTAGTAGTAGTAGTAGTAGTAGTAGTAGTAGTAGTAGTAGTAGTAGTAGTAGTAGTAGTAGTAGTAGTAGTAGTAGTAGTAGTAGTAGTAGTAGTAGAAAGCCTATGTTTTTGCAATGACAAGGAAAACAGCCGATGCTCCAATGAAGCAAAGGAAAGGTGGTGCAAATGAATAGATGTGTACGTGTTGATTCCACCCTATCCTTTCCGAAGCGGACCCCCTCTTAATAGTATGGCTTTCCTATGACTCAATTCCACCGAAAAGAAACAGAAGGAAACGCCTTCTTCGATAGGTTTCAAGGGGCACTTAATCGTCTTGTGCCTAGACATGAGATATCAGAAATGCTCAATGCACACGATTAGTCCGCAAAAGCATTGTCATCAATCACCAAAACAACTTAGGGAGAAATATACCCTTACAGTAGGAAAACATGATGCAAAATGGATGTATCAACTCCCCCAAGCTTAGACCTTGCTTGTCCTCAAGCGAAAAACCGAAATCGAAAAACATGCCCACATGCTTAGAGAGAGAGGTGTTGATAAAACCAAAATACGGACATAGAAGCATCATGTAGATTATTATAACATCAACAAAATTTATTAAAGAAGTTCTAACATGAAACTTTATCAGACAACTTTTATCATATAAATTCTCATAAACAAGTAACAATTCATCACAACATCGAAGTATAAAGCATAAACTCTATTGAAAACCAACAAACTATGTTCTCAGTCAACTTTGTGATGGGTTTGATCTTGCTGTGTTCTTTCCCAGTGACTGAAGGGGCAACAAGACACGCATGTATCGTTGCTACTAAGGATAATGATACGTCTCCAAAATTTTTGATTGTTCCATGCTATTATTTATGATGTTTTGGATGTTTAATGGACTTTGTTATACACTTTTATATTATTTTTGGGACTAACCTATTAACCCAAAGGCCCAGTCCAGATTGCTGTTTTTTTGCCTATTTCAGGGTTTTACAGAAAAGTAATATCAAACGGAGTCCAAACAGAATGAAACTTCGGGAGAGCTATTTTTGGAGCAAAATACGCACGGGAGACTTGAGAACCACGGAGTAGGGCACACGTAGCGTCCACGGGGGTGGGGGCGCGCACCCCCCTATAGGGCGCGCCCCCTGCCTCGTGGGCCCCACGTTTGGCCCCTGGTGCCCTCCTTCGTCCTATATATACCTACGTACCCCGAAACCATCAAAACAACAGAAAAAACCCTAGTTCCACCGCCACAACCTTCTGTTCCCGTGAGATCCCATCTTGGGACCTGTTCCGGAGCTCCGCCGGAGGAGGTATCTACCACGAAGTGCTTCTACATCATCATCATTGCCTCACCATGAGTTGTGAGTAGTTTACCATAGACCTTCGGGTCCATAGCTAGTATCTAGATGGCTTCTTCTCTCTCTTTGGATCTCAATACCAAGTTCTCCTAGGTCTTCGAGGAGATCTATTCGATGTAATCTCTTTTTGCGGTGTGTTTGTCGAGATCTGATGAATTGTGGGTTTATGATCAAGATTATCTATGAGAAATATTTGGTTCTTTTCTGAACTCTTTATGTATGATTATAATATCCTTGCAAGTCTCTTCGAATTATTCGTTTGGTTTGGCCTACTAGATCTATAGTTCTTGCAATGGGAGAAGTGCTTGGCTTTGGGTTCAATCTGTTGGAAATATGCCCTAGAGGCAATAATAAAATGGTTATTTTTATATATTTCCTTGTTCATGATAATTGTCTGTTATTCATGCTTGAATTGTATTGTACGGAAACATCGATACATGTGTTAATACATAGATCACAACGTGTCCCTGGTAAGCCTCTAGTTACTAGCTCGTTGATCAACAGATGATCACGGTTTCCTGGCCATGGACATTGGATGTCATTGATAACAGGATCACATCATTAGGGGAATGATGTGATGGACAAGATCCAATCCTAAGCCTAGCACAAGATCGTTTAGTTCGTAATGCTTAAGCTTTTCCAATGTCAAGTATCTTTTCCTTAGACCGTGATGTTGTGCAACTCCCGGATACCGTAGGAATACTTTGGGTGTGCCAAACATCACAACGTAACTGGGTGGCTATAAAGGTACGCAACGGGTATCTCCGAAAGTGTCTGTTGAGTTGGCACGAACCGAGACTGGGATTTGTCACTCCGTATGACGGAGAGGTATCTCTGGGCCCACTCGGTAAGACATCATCATAATGAGCTCAATGTAACTAAGGAGTTATTCACGGGATGATAGATTATGGAACGAGTAAAGAGACTTGCCATGACGAGATTGAACAAGGTATCGGTATACCGACGATCGAATCTCGGGCAAGTACCGTACCGATAGACAAAGGGAATAGCATACGGGATTGAGTGAATCCTTGACATCGTGGTTCATCCGATGAGATCATCGAGGAACACGTGGGAACCAACATGGGTATCCAGATCCCGCAGTTGGTCATTGACCGGAGAGTCGTCTCGGTCATGTCTACGTGTCTCCTGAACACGTAGGGTCTACACACTTAAGGTTCGGTGACGCTAGGGTTGTAGAGATACATGCACACGGAAACCCGAATGTTGTTCGGAGTCCCGAATGAGACCCCGGACGTCACGAGGAGTTCCGGAATGGTCCGGAGGTAAAGAATGATATATAGGAAGTCTAGTTTCGGCCATCGGGAGAGTTCCGGGGGTCACCGATAGTGTACCGGGACCACCGGAAGGGTCCCGGGGGTCCACCGGGTGGGGCCACCCATCCCGGAGGGCACCATGGGCCGTAGGGGGAGGGGGACCAGCCCCTAGTGGGCTGGCGCACCCCCCTTGGGCCTTCCCCCCGCGCCTAGGGTTGAAACCCTAGGGGTGGGGGCGCCCCCTAGGCTTGGGGGGCAAGCCACCCCCTTGGCCGCCGCCCCCCCTAGGAGATCCAATATCCTAGGGCCGGTGCCCCCCTGGCCCCTATATATAGTGGGGGGAGAGAGGGCAGCCGCACCTCAGCCCCTGGCGCCTCCCCCCCCATTACACCTCTCCCTCCTCCCGCAGGGTCTTGGCGAAGCCCTGCAACTTTTCCCATTGCATCCACCACCACGCCATTGTGCTGCTGGATCTCCATCGACCTCTCCTCTTCCCTTGCTGGATCAAGAAGGAGGAGGCGTCGCTGTACCGTACGTGTGTTGAACGCGGAGGTGCCGTCCGTTCGGCGCGGGGATCATCGGTGACAGGGATCACGACGAGTACGACTCCGTCACCCACGTTCCTTCGAACGCTTCCGCTCGCGATCTACAAAGGGTATGTAGATGCACTCGTTTATGCTCGTTGCTAGACGACTCCTTAGATTGATCTTGGTGAAGCGTAGGAATTTTTTTGAATTATGCTACGTTACCCAACAGTGGCATCTGAGCTAGGTCTTTGCGTAGCATCTTGCACGAGTAGAACACAAACAAGTTGTGGGTGTTGATTTTGTTCAATTCTCTTGTCGTTACTAGTCCAATCTTGATTCGGCGGCATCGTGGGATGAAGCGGCCCGGACCGACCTTACACGTACACTTACGTGAGACTGGTTCTACCGACTGACATGCACTAGTTGCATAAGGTGGCTGGCGGGTGTCTGTCTCTCCCACTTTAGTCGGATCGGATTCGATGAAAAGGGTCCTTATGAAGGGTAAATAGAAATTGACATATCACGTTGTGGTTTTGGCGTGGGTAAGAATCGCTCTTGCTAGAAACCTATAGCAGCCACGTAAAAACTTGCAACAACAATTAGAAGACGTCTAACTTGTTCTCGCAGCATGTGCTATGTGATGTGATATGGCCAAGAAGATGTGATGAATGATATATGTGATGTATGAGATTGATCATGTTCTTTTAATAGGGAATCACGACTTGCATGTCGATGAGAATGACAACCGGCAGGAGCAATATGAGTTGTCTTATTTATTGTATGACCTGCGTGTCACCGAATAACGCCATGTAATTACTTTACTTTATTGCTAAACGTTGGCCGTAGTAGTAGAAGTAATATTTGGCGAGACGACTTCATGAAGACACGATGATGGAGATCATGATGATGGAGATCATGGTGTCATGCCGGTGACAAAGATGATCATGGTGCCCCGAAGATGGAGATCAAAGGAGCAAAATGATATTGGCCATATCATGTCACTTTATTTGATTGCATGTGATGTTTATCATGTTTATGCATCTTCTTTACTTAGAACGACGGTAGTAAATAAGATGATCTCTCACTAAAAAAGTCAAGAATTGTGTTTCCCCTAACTGTGCACCGTTGCTAAGGATCGTTGTTCCGAAGCACCACATGATGATCGGGTGTGATAGGCTCTAACGTTCGCATACAACGGGTGTAAGCCAGATTTACACACGCAATACACTTAGGGTTCACTTGACGAGCCTAGCATGTACAGACATGGCCTCTGAACACGGAAGACCGAAAGGTCGAACATGAGTCATATAGAAGATACGATCAACATGAAGATGTTCACCGTTAATGACTAGTCCGTCTCACGTCATGATCGGACACGGGCTAGTCGATTCGGATCATGTATCACTTAGATGACTGGAGAGATGTCAATCTGAGTGGGAGTTCATTAAATTTGATTAGATGAACTTAATTGTCATGAACTTAGTCTAAATTCTTTACAATATGTCTTGTACATCAAATGGCCCCCGCTCATATCACCCTCAACTTCAACGCATTCCTAGAGAAATCCAAGCTGAAAGACGATGGTAGCAACTATATGGATTGGGTCCGTAACCTGAGGATCATCCTCATAGCTGCCAAGAAAACTTATGTCCTAGAAGCACCGCTAGGTGACGCTCCCGCCCCGGCAAACCAAGATGTTATGAACGCTTGGCAGTCGCGTTGTGATGATTACTCCCTGGTTCAGTGCGGCATGCTCTACAGCTTAGAATCGGGGCTCCAAAAGCGTTTTGAGCACTACGGAGCATATGAGATGTTTCAAGAGCTGAAAATGGTTTTCCAAGCTCATGCCCGAGTAGAGAGATATGACGTCTCCAACGCATTCTACAGCTGTAAGATGGAGGAGAATAGGTCTGTCAGCGAGCACATACTCAAGTTGTCTGGGTTGCACAACCGCTTGTCACAGTTGGGAATGAATCTCCCAGACGAAGTGGTGATACGTCCAAAACGTATCTATAATTTCTGCTTGCTCCATGCCTTTTTTGTGTGATATTGCTATGATATTTATGCACTTTCATACACTTTTGATCATATTTGGACTAACCTAATAATGGTTGCAAAAGTACAAAATGTTCTTGTTTTACACTTTATTGTGTAGGTATTACTTGGAAATTGACAAAAACGCAAAAGGAGTCGTATTGGAGTAGGACTCTGACTTTTCTGAAATCTATGTGACAACGTTTTTTAAAGATGGTCACGTTCCGGCCCGAAGACGACGTCAAACGGAAAAAATCTAGTTGAGAAAGTTGTGGGGAATTTCGAGGCGATGCTTCTGGATATAAAATTCGTCCAAATCGGAGTCCGGACGGCCGAGTAAAGCCCGTTTTACTGAGGCCCAAAATCTGATGACGGGAATCCGTGAGTCTATATAAAGAGAGGAAACCTAGGTCACCAAGGGCCACGAATTTTCCTCCTCCCGAGCCGCCGTCTTGGAGGGGAGGACCAGCACCATTGCAGCACCATCCACAAGGAAGAAGGGGGGCCAAGGAGCCGCTGCCCCCCTAGGGCCGCCGCCGCCCCCTAGGGCCGCCGCCGCCGCCGCCGAGGCTGCCGCCGGCCGTCTCCTCCTCGCGGGGCTGCACCTCTCCATCAACACCATCATCAACCTCCTCCTCACCATGTCCATGTGTGAGTAGTCTTCTCCGGGGCCGAGGGCTCGTATGTGTAGCTATGTGGTTATCTCTCTCTCCCATGATGTGATCTTCGTTGTGATCATAGGCTATGTTAATCTAGGGTGATCCCATGATATTTCCCCTTCCTCTATGTATTGGATTGATGTACTCACTTGTCTTTATCTAGTATAATCCCCGAGACCAAGGTGATAGCGGTCTATTGGATATGGATTAGAAAAATATTTTCATGAGTGATTTCCTCCCTTGTGTGTTGATTGAAGATTGAGAGTCTCTTGGTGCTTGTCTTTGACTATCCTTTAGATATGTTGTGGTGATTGTGGGACTCTCTTTGGATGGCCGCAGTGACATTGAGAAATCCTTAGATTGAGAACTACGAACTTTGAGGTGTGCTTTTGTAGCCCTACATAATTCTCGTCCTCTCTTGACCACGAAGGAATGACCTCCGGGTGCGTCTCCATTGCATGTTTTATGGGAAATATCATGTGATTCGATTATGTTAATGTTGTTGGGAGTTGCCACTAGTGAAAGTATGAACCCTAGGCCTTGTTTCCACCATTGCAATACCATTTGTGCTCACGTTTACCACTTATTTGCTTGCTGCACTTTTTATTACAGATTTATATTACTTTGTTTTGCCATCCATATCACTTGCCATTTAACATCTCTTCGTCGAACTAGTGCACCTATACATCTAACAAGTGTATTAGGTGTGTTGGGGACACAAGAGACTTCTTGTATCTTAGTTGCAGGGTTGCTTGAGAGAGACCATCTTCAACCTCTACTTCCCTGAGTTCGATAAACCTTAGGTCATCCACTTGAGGGAAATTGCTTCTGTCCTACAAATCTCTGCGCTTGGAGGCCCAACATAGTCTACAAGAGTAGAAGCGTGTGTAGACATCAAGCTATTTCTGGCGCCGTTGCCGGGGAGGTGAGTGCTTGAAGGTATATCTTTAGATCTTGCAATTAAATCTTTTCGTTTCTTGTTTTTATTTCACTAGTTTTGCTTAATGGAAAACAACAAAAATATGAGAGAGCTTTATAAGCTCTACCTTGAACTTGGACATGATGTGTTCGAAGAGAAAATTAAAAAACCTTTGGAACTTTATTATTTGCATAACAATCATGATGGTGGTGATGTTATTAGTATGTTTTTATTTAATATCAATATTGCTAATGACATGGAAAGCTCTAAGCTTGGGGATGACACGTTTGATGAACATGATATTTTTAGTCCCCCAACTTTTGAGGAGAAAATTTACTTTGATGATACTATGCCTCCTATATATGATGATTACATTGATGAATATGATATTTTCAGTCCACCTACTATTGAGGATAAAATTTATTATGATTATGATATGCCTCCTAAATACGATGATTACCATGATGGTTATGATAGTCTTACTCTCACTATTCCTAATAAGAAAGATTTTGCTTATATGAAGAGTAATGACACTTTTATGCTTTTGGATCATGGAAATAATGCCTTATGTGATAGTTATATTGTTGAGTTCATCCATGATGCCACTGAAATTTATAATGAGAGAGGGAGACATGGTTCTAAATATCTTAATAATAAGAAGTTTCCTCTCTTTATGGTGAATATTTTGAAGTTATGCTTGTTTTGCCTTCCTATGCTAGTTGCTTTATGCTTTAATAATTTATTTTCTTACAAGATTCACATGCATAGGAAGCATGTTAGGCTTAAATGTGTTTGGTATTTGCTTCTTGATGCTCTCTTTTGTTCTTCAATTCTTATTCCTACAAGAGCATCATTAAAGTCTTATGCCTAGCTTAAAGGCATAAAAGAAAGCGCTTTTGGGAGGCAGCCCACAATGAATAAATTTTATTTTGCTTTTGCTGTGTCTTGATGTTGTTACTACAGTAGCATCATCATTGTATCTTTACTTTTTAGCTTTGTACCAAGTTTAGCCTCTGATTGCAAGAAAGTTCAAAAGTTGTGACGTGCTGTCCAGGAAACTGATTCTGTCCTTGGACAGAAAAATTCGTATAAAATCACCCGATCATCTTTTTGGTCTGAATTGTTTCGACAGCGTGCTCTATACAATTGGCTTTCGGGCGTGTGTTCTGAGTTTTTTGATTTGAGTGGCAGAAGTGCCCCAAAAAAATTATTTACTACCTGCTGGTCTGTTTTTCACAGATTCTGTCATGTTTTGCCTTTCCTTCGTTTTGCAAACCTTGAGCTTGCTTTTTCTTTGCAAAAACCTTTTGGCAATCTTGAGAAACAGTAGACCTTCATGATTATCTTTATTTCCAGCACGGAAAAATTATTTTATTATGGGTACTAACCTCGCTAATCAGATTATGATGAGTTATGTATGAAGGGAGTTTTCAAGTGTGCGAGGGAAGATGATAAAAAGATTCAGGAGTGTCAAACGCTCAAGCTTGGGGATGACCCCGTGCACCCCCAAGAAATATTCAAGAAGACTCAAGCGTCTAAGCTTGGGGATGCCCCCGTGCATCCCCTTCTCCATCAACAATTATCAGTTCGTCTTTCGTTCCACTATATTTTTATTACTTCATGTGTTATGTGCTATGCTTGGAGCGTCTTGCTTTTAGTTTCCTTTTTAGTTTTCTTTAGCTTTGCTTGCTTTTCATAATGAGTTGGGACTCAGCTTTCTTTGTGTGGGAGAGAAACACACTCCACTTCAACCTAGAACACAACATAGAATTTTCATGTCTATCTTTGCTGTGTATGTTCTTGGTCTTTCAATAGCTATTGTCATGCTTAGCTCTTAGTTTTCACGCTTTTCTTTTTAAAGAGCTTTTGTTTAGTTGGTTGCTGGAACTCTCTTGAATTATCATGCTTATCTTGTTAAGAGAGTTGGCTTCTGTTGCACTGGTCGATATGTCTATGATAAAAATGCTATGTGCATAATGGTGCTTAGTAGTTCATGTTTTCTTATGGTTAGTCTCAAATAGCTGGGGGTTTCTCAATGTGTTATTGAAGTACCAACATGATTTGTTTGCCTATGATGTGGTATGGTTTAGTGATATCTTCCTCCAGGAATTTATCTTGATTGACTTGGCGTATGCTCACGCATATTTAAGACTGTAAAGAAAGTCTATCAAGCCTTGGTGATCTTTAGTTTGTGAGTAGCGATATAACTTCCATGCCTGATTCAATGTTGCTTTGTCGCTCTGCATGATTATGACCGTCATTGCTCTTTTAGTTGGTCGCTCCCAGTCTTTTGCTAACCTTCGCCTGTACTAAGCGGACTGACTACTTGTGCATCCAAATCCTTTAAACCAGTTATGCCATATGAGTCCACCATACCTTCCTATACATGGTATTTACCTGCCATTCCTAACGAAGACTTTCATGTACCATCTCAAAATTATTCAAAAAAGCATTTCTCTTTTCTGCCTCTGTTTTAGCTCATGCGGAAGTAGCAGATAATTCATGATCTTTTTAAGTTGGACAAGCTTCACCCCGGGATTGCATGTCTAATGTGCAAACCCATAATACGAGAAGGAACTGGCATAGAGTGCGCCCGGCTCATTAAAAATTATACAATAAACAAACCCTCCTTCACGCTTTGTTCATGAGAAATCAGAAAACTTTGGCAGTGATAAACATAGGAGATTAAGAGGATGTGATCGTCCTCATGCGGGAGCCGTTCCTCGGAACTTGTCCAGCTCAAGAAGTAATTGAGTTATCTGCTAGCATTCGTTGACGAAACATGCATATTCTAAAAAAAATTATTACCTCTGTTTTTAAAACCAAGAGCTCTGGTACATGTTTAGTTTTTGTTTCCGACCACGGGTTTTCAACCTTGCCAACAAAAGCCACGGTTCGAGAGTCTCCACCTTCTTTAAAGCACCAACTATTGAGAGCATGATTGTGTTTCCCCTAACTGTGCACCGTTGCTAAGGATCGTTGTTCCGAAGCACCACGTGATGATCGGGTGTGATAGGCTCTAACGTTCGCATACAACGGGTGTAAGCCAGATTTACACACGCAATACACTTAGGGTTCACTTGACGAGCCTAGCATGTACAGACATGGCCTCGGAACACGAAAGACCGAAAGGTCGAACATGAGTCATATAGAAGATACGATCAACATGAAAATATTCACCGTTAATGACTAGTCCGTCTCACGTCATGATCGGACACGGGCTAGTCGATTCGGATCATGTATCACTTAGATGACTAGAGAGATGTCAATCTGAGTGGGAGTTCATTAAATTTGATTAGATGAACTTAATTGTCATGAACTTAGTCTAAATTCTTTACAATATGTCTTGTAGATCAAATGGCCCCCGCTCATGTCACCCTCAACTTCAACGCGTTCCTAGAGAAATCCAAGCTGAAAGACGATGGTAGCAACTATATGGATTGGGTCCGTAACCTGAGGATCATCCTCATAGCTGCCAAGAAAACTTATGTCCTAGAAGCACCGCTAGGTGACGCTCCCGCCCCGGCAAATCAAGATGTTATGAACGCTTGGTAGTCGCGTTGTGATGATTACTCCCTGGTTCAGTGCGGCATGCTCTACAGCTTAGAATCGGGGCTCCAAATGCGTTTTGAGCACCACGGAGCATATGAGATGTTCCAAGAGCTGAAAATGGTTTTCCAAGCTCATGCCCGAGTAGAGAGATATGACGTCTCCAACGCATTCTATAGCTGTAAGATGGAGGAGAATAGTTCTGTCAGCGAGCGCATACTCAAGTTGTCTGGGTTGCACAACCGCTTGTCACAGTTGGGAATGAATCTCCCAGACGAAGTGGTGATACGTCCAAAACGTATCTATAATTTCTGCTTGCTCCATGCCTTTTTTGTGTGATATTGCTATGATATTTATGCACTTCCATACACTTTTGATCATATTTGGACTAACCTACTAATGGTTGCAAAAGTGCACAATGTTCTTGTTTTACACTTTATTGTGTAGGAATTACTTGGAAATTGACAAAAACGCAAAAGGAGTCATATTGGAGTAGGACTCTGACTTTCCTGAAATCTTTCTGAGAACGTTTTTTAAAGATGGTCACGTTCCAGCCCGAAGACGACGTCAAACGGAAAAACTCTGCGAAAGTTGTGGGGAATTTCGAGGCGATGCTTCTGGATATAAAATTCGTCCAAATCGAAGTCCGGACGGCCGAGTAAAGCCCGTTTTACTGAGGCCCAAAATCTGATGACAGGAATCCGAGAGTCTATATAAAGAGAGGAAACCTAGGTGACCAAGGGCCACGAATTTTCCTCCTCCCGAGCCGCCGTCTTGGAGGGGAGGACCAGCACCATTGCAGCACCATCCACAAGGAAGAAGGGGGGCCAAGGAGCCACTGCCCCCTAGGGCCGCCGCTGCCCCTAGGGCCGCCGTCGCCGCCGCCGTGGCTGCCGCCGGCCGTCTGCTCCTCGCGGGGCTGCACCTCTCCATCAACACCATCATCAACCTCCTCCTCACCATGTCCATGTGTGAGTAGTCTTCTCCGGGGCCGAGGGCTCGTACGTGTAGCTATGTGGTTATCTCTCTCTCCCAAGATGTGATCTTCGTTGTGATCATAGGCTATGTTAATCTAGGGTGATCCCATGATATTTCCCCTTCCTCTATGTATTGGATTGATGTACTCACTTGTCTTTATCTAGTATAATCCCCGAGACCAAGGTGACAGCGGTCTATTGGACATGGATTAGAAAAATATTTTCATGAGTGATTTCCTCTCTTGTGTGTTGATTGAAGATTGAGAGTCTCTTGGTGCTTGTCTTTGACTATCCTTTAGATATGTTGTGGTGATTGTGGGACTCTCTTTGGATGGCCGCGGTGACATTGGGAAATCCTTAGATTGAGAACTACGAACTTTGAGGTGTGCTTTTGTAGTCCTACATAATTCTCGTCCTCTCTTGACCACGAAGGAATGACCTCCGGGTGCGTCTCCATTGCATGTTTTATGGGAAATATCATGTGATTCGATTATGTTAATGTTGTTGGGAGTTGCCACTAGTGAAAGTATGAACCCTAGGCCTTGTTTCCACCATTGCAATACCATTTGTGCTCACGTTTACCACTTATTTGCTGGCTGCACTTTTTATTACAGATTTATATTACTTTGTTTTGCCATCCATATCACTTGCCATTTAACATCTCTTCGCCGAACTAGTGCACCTATACATCTAACAAGTGTATTAGGTGTGTTGGGGACACAAGAGACTTCTTGTATCTTAGTTGCAGGGTTGCTTGAGAGAGACCATCTTCAACCTCTACTTCCCTGAGTTCGATAAACCTTAGGTCATCCACTTGAGGGAAATTGCTGCTGTCCTACAAACCTCTGCGCTTGGAGGCCCAACATAGTCTACAAGAGTAGAAGCGTGTGTAGACATCAAGTGGTTGTTGACAGAATCCTTCAGTCACTCCCACCTAGCTGCAAGAGCTTCGTGTTGAACTTCAATATGCAAGGGATGGAGAAGTTCATTCCCGAAGTGTATTCAATGCTGAAATCAGCGGAGGTGGAGATCAAGAAAGAGCATCAAGTGTGATGGTGAACAAAACCACTAAGTTCAAGAAGGGCAAGGGTAAGAAGAACTTCAAGAAGGATGGCAAAGGAGTTGCCGCGCCCGGTAAGCCAGTTGCCGGAAAGAAGCCAAAGAATGGACCCAAGCGTGAGACAGAGTGCTTTTATTGCAAGGGAACGGGTCACTAGAAGCGGAACTGCCCCAAATACTTAGCAGACAAGAAGGCCGGCAACATCAAAGGTGTATGTGATATACATGTTATTGATGTGTACCTTACCAGCGCTCGTAGTAGCTCCTGGGTATTTGATACCGGTGCAGTTGCTCACATTTGTAACTCAAAGCAGGAGCTGTGGAATAAGCTGAGACTGGCGAAGGACGAGGTGACGATGCGCGTCAGGAATGGTTCCAAGGTCGATGCGATCGCCGTCGGCACGCTGCCTCTACATCTACCCTCGGGATTAGTTTTAAACCTGAATGATTGTTATTTACTACCAGCTTTGAGCATGAACATTGTATCTGGATCTCGTTTGATGCGAGAAGGCTACTCATTTAAATCCGAGAATAATGGTTGTTCTATTTATATGAGAGATATGTTTTATGGTCATGCCCCGCTGGTTAATGGTTTATTTCTAATGAATCTCGAATGTGATGATACACATATTCATAGTGTGAATGCCAAAAGATGTAAAGTTGACAATGATAGTCCCACATATTTGTGGCATTGCCGCCTTGGTCATATTGGTGTCAAACGTATGAAGAAGCTCCATGCAGATGGACTTCTAGAGTCTCTTGATTATGAATCATTTGACACGTGCGAACCATGCCTTTTGGGCAAGATGACCAAGACTCCGCTCTCCGGAACAATGGAGCGAGCAACCAACTTATTGGAAATCATACATACCGATGTGTGCGGTCCAATGAGTGTTGAAGCTCGCGGAGGCTATCGTTATGTTCTCACCCTCATAGATGACTTGAGTAGATATGGGTATGTCTACTTGATGAAACACAAGTCCGAGACCTTTGAAAAGTTCAAGGAATTTCAGAATAAGGTTGAGAATCAACGTGACAGAAAAATAAAGTTCTTACGATCGGATCGTGGGGGTGAATATTTAACTCATGAATTTGGCACACACCTAAGGAACTGTGGAATTGTTTCACAATTGACACCGCCCTGAACACCTCAGCGTAATGGTGTGTCCGAACATCGAAATCGTACTCTGTTGGACATGGTGCGATCTATGATGTCTCTCACCGACTTACCGCTATCTTTTTGGGGTTATGCTTTAGAGACTGCCGCATTCACTTTAAATAGAGCTCCGTCAAAATCCATTGAGACGACACCGTATGAACTTTGGTTTGGCAATAAACCTAAGCTATCGTTTCTGAAAGTTTGGGGTTGCGATGCTTATGTCAAGAAACTTCAACCTGAAAAGCTCGAACCCAAATCATAAAAATGCGTCTCCATAGGGTACCCAAAGGAAACGATTGGGTACACCTTCTACCTCAGATCCGAAGGCAAGGTTTTCGTTGCCAAGTATGGATCCTTTCTGGAGAAAGAGTTTCTCTTGAAAGAAGTGAGTGGGAGGAAAGTAGAACTTGATGAGGTGATAGTCACCCCTCCCGAACCAGAAAGTAGCGCAGCGCGGGAAATTGTTCCTGAGGTGCCTGCACCGACAAGGGAGGAAGTTGATGATGATGATCATGAAGATACAGATCAAGTTACTACTGAACTTCGAAGGTCCACAAGGACACGTTCCACACCAGAGTGGTACGGCAACCCTGTCATGGAAATCATGTTGTTAGACAACGGTGAACCTTCGAACTATGAAGAAGCGATGGCGGGCCCGGATTCCAACAAATGGCTTGAAGCCATGAAATCCGAGATGGGATCCATGTATGAAAACAAAGTATGGACTTTGGTGGACTTGCCCGATGATCGGCACGCCATAGAAAATAAATGGATATTTAAGAAGAAGACAGACGCTGATGGTAATGTGACCATCTATAAGACTCGGCTTGTCGCTAAAGGTTATCGACAAGTTCAAGGGATTGACTACGACGAGTCTTTCTCTCCCGTAGCGATGTTGAAGTCCGTCCGAATCATGTTAGCAATTGCCGCATTCTATGATTATGAGATATGGCAAATGGACGTCAAAACGGCATTCCTTAATGGCTTCCTCAAGGAAGAACTGTATATGATGCAGCCGGAAGGTTTTGTCGATCCTGAAAATGCTAACAAGGTATGCAAGCTCTAGCGCTCGATCTACGGGCTGGTGCAAGCATCTCGGAGTTGGAATATTCGCTTTAATGATGTGATCAAAGCATTTGGTTTTATACAGACTTGGGGAGAAGCCTGTATCTACAAGAAAGTAAGTGGGAGCTATGTAGCATTTCTCATATTATATGTGGATTACATACCGCTGATGGGAAATGATATAGAATTCTTGGAGAGCATAAAGGCCTACTTGAATAAGAGTTTTTCAATGAAGGACCTTGGAGAAGCTGCTTATATATTAGACATCAAGGTCTATAGAGATAGATCGAGACGCCTCACTGGTCTTTCACAAAGCACGTACCCTGACAAGATATTGAAGAAGTTCAATATGGATCAGTCCCAGAAAGGGTTCTTGCATGTATTGCAAGGCATGAGATTGAGCACGGCTCAGTCCTCGATCACGGCAGAAGATAGAGAAAAGATGAGTGTCATCCCCTATGCCTCAGCCATAGGATCTATTATGTATGCCATGCTGTGTACCAGACCTGATGTGAACCTTGCCATTAGTTTGGTAGGGAGGTACCAAAGTGATCCCGGTATGGAACACGGGACAGCGGTCAAGAACATCCTGAAGTACCTGAAAAGGACTAAGGATATGTTTCTCGTTTATGGAAGTGATGAAGAGCTCATCGTAAAGGGTTACGTCGATGCTAGCTTCGACACAGATCTGGATGAGTCCAAGTCACAAACCGGATACGTGTATATTTTGAATGGTGGAGCAGTCAGCTGGTGCAGTTGCAAGCAGAGCGTCGTGGCGCATTCTACATGTGAAGCAGAGTACATAGCTGCTTGCCAAGCAGCGCAGGAAGGAGTCTGGATGAAGGAGTTCATCACCGACCTAGGAGTCATTCCAAGCGCGTCAAGCCCGATGACCCTCTTCTGTGACAACACTGGAGCTATTGCCATTGCCAAGGAGCCCAGGTTTCACAAGAAGACCAAGCACATCAAGCGCCGTTCAAAGTCCATCCGGAATTATGTTCAAGATGGAGACATAGATATTTGTAAAGTGCATACGGATCTAAATGTCGCAGATCCATTGACTAAACCTCTTCCACGAGCAAAACATGATCAACACCAGAACTCTATGGGTGTTTGATTGATCACAATGTAACTAGATTATTGACTCTAGTGCAAGTGGGAGACTGTTGGAAATATGCCCTAGAGGCAATAATAAAATGGTTATTATTATATATTTCCTTGTTCATGATAATTGTCTATTATTCATGCTTGAATTGTATTGTACGGAAATAGCGATACATGTGTGAATACATAGACCACAACGTGCCCCTGGTAAGCCTCTAGTTACTAGCTCGTTGTTCAACAGATGGTCACGGTTTCCTTGCCATGGACATTGGATGTCATTAATAACGGGATCACATCATTAGGAGAATGATGTGATGGACAAGACCCAATCCTAAGCCTAGCACAAGATCGTGTAGTTCGTAATGCTTAAGCTTTTCCAATCTCAAGTATCTTTTCCTTAGACCATGAGGTTGTGCAACTCCCGGATACCGTAGGAATACTTTGGTTGTGCCAAACGTCACAACGTAACTGGGTGGCTATAAAGGTACGCAACGGGTATCTCCGAAAGTGTCTGTTGAGTTGGCACGAACCGAGACTGGGATTTGTCACTCCGTATGACGGAGAGGTATCTCTAGGCCCACTCAGTAAGACATCATCATAATGAGCTCAATGTGACTAAGGAGTTAGTCACGGGATGATGGATTATGGAACAAGTAAAGAGACTTGCCATGACGAGATTGAACAAGGTATCGGTATACCGACTATCGAATCTCGGGCAAGTACCGTACCGATAGACAAAGGGAATAGCATACGGGATTGAGTGAATCCTTGACATCGTGGTTCATCCGATGAGATCATCGAGGAACACGTGGGAACCAACATGGGTATCCAGATCCCGCTGTTGGTCATTGACCGGAGAGTCGTCTCTGTCATGTCTACGTGTCTCCCGAACCCGTTGGGTCTACACACTTAAGGTTCGGTGACGCTAGGGTTGTAGAGATACATGCACACGAAAACCCGAATGTTGTTCGGAGTCTCGGATGAGATCCCGGACATCACGAGGAGTTCCGGAATGGTCCAGAGGTAAAGAATGATATATAGGAAGTCCAGTTTCGGCTATCGGGAGAGTTTCGGGGGTCACCGGTAGTGTACGGGGACCACCAAAAGTGTCCCGGGGGTCCACCAGGTGGGGCCACCCATCTCGGAGGGCCCCATGGGCTGTAGGGGGAGGGGGACCAACCCCTTGTGGGCTGGCGCACCCCACTTGGGCCTTCCCCCTGCGCCTAGGGTTGAAACCCTAGGGGTGGGGGGGCGCCCCCCTAGGCTTGGGGGGCAAGCCACCCCCTTGGCCGCCGCCCCCCTAGGAGATCCAATCTCCTAGGGCCGGCACCCCCTGGCCCCTATATATAGTGGGGGGACAGAGGGCAGCCGCACCTCAGCCCCTGGCG
>LR738710.1:97338044-97349306 GCA_902687465.1 Secale cereale | reverse complement strand
CCCGTTACACCTCTCCCTCCTCCCGCAGGGTCTTGGCGAAGCCCTGCAGCTTTTCCCGTTGCATCCACCACCACGCCGCTGTGCTGCTAGATCTCCATCAACCTCTCCTCCCCCCTTGCTGGATCAAGAAGGAGGAGACTCGCTGTACCGTACGTGTGTTGAATGCGGAGGTGCCGTCCGTTCAGCGCTTGGATCATCGGTGACAGGGATCACAACGAGTACGACTCTATCACCCACGTTCCTTCGAACGCTTCCGCTCGCAATCTACAAAGGGTATGTAGATGCACTCCTTTATGCTCGTTTCTAGATGACTCCTTAGATTGATCTTGGTGAAGCGTAGGAATTTTTTTGAATTATGCTACGTTACCCAACACAATCTTGCGGTGTCCTTTCCTAGTGACAGTAGGGGCAGCAAGGCACGTATTGTATTGTTGCCATCGAGGATAAAAAGATGGGGTTTATATCATGTTATTTGAGTTTATCCCTCTACATCATGTCATCTTGCTTAAGGCGTTACTATGTTCTTATGAACTTAATACTCTAGATGCATGCTGGATAGCGGTCGATGCGTGGAGTAATAGTAGTAGATGCAGAATCATTTTGGTCTACTTGTCTCGGACGTGATGCCTATATATAATGATCATGCCTAGATAGTCTCATAATTATTCGCTTTTCTATCAATTGCTTGACAGTAAATTGTTTACCCGCCGTAGAATACCGCTATCATGAGAGAAGCTACTAGAGAAACCTATGGCCCCGGGTCTATTCTCAACATATCAATCTACAATCTACTTTACTTTTCCGCTTTTACTTTCTGTTCTTATATCCAAACATACCACAAATATCAAACTATCATCTCTATCAGATCTCACTTTCGTAAGTGACAGTAAAGGGATTGACAACCCCTTATCGCATTGGCTACGAAGTTCTTATTTGTTTGTGCAGGTGCGAGGGACTCGCGCGTGGTCTCCTACTGCATTTATACCTTGGTTCTCAAAAACCGAGGGAAATACTTACGCTACTATGCTGCATCACCCTTTCCTCTTTGAGGGAATACAACGCAATCTCGAGAAGTAGCAGATAAAAAGATGGGGGCTATTCCTACATGAATAGATCTCGTCTACATCATGTCATCGTTCTTATTGCATTAATCTGTTTCTCCATGAACTTAATACACTAGATGCATGATGGATAGCGGTCGATGTGTGGAGTAATAGTAGTAAATGCAGGCATGAGTCGGTCTACAAATCTTGAACGTGATGCCTGTATAATTATCATTGCCTCGATATCGTCATAACTATTCAATTTTCTATCAACTACCCAACAGTAATTTATTTACCCATCGTGTGCTATTTCTTGAGAGAAGCCACTAGTGAAACATACGGCCCCCGGGTCTATTCTTTACCATATTTGCTTTCTGATTTATTATTTGTCTTTGAGATCTCTTTTTATTTGCTTTTATTTTAACATCTATATTATCGAATACCCAAAAATACCTAGCTGAATTTTATTTGTCGTTATTCTATTTGCATCTATCAATCTATCTATCTACCAATCTTTTACCCGGGAGGGATTGACAGCCCCTCTTTCACGTCGGGTTGCAAATATTTGTTCTTTGTGTGCAGGTACCGTTTACATAGTGTTGCTTGGTTCTCCTACTTGTTCGATAACCTTGGTCTCATCACTAAGGGAAATACATACCGTAGTTGTGCTGCATCATCCCTTCCTCTTTGCGAAAATACCGACGTAGTTCAAGCGACATCAAAAGGAATTTATGGCGCCATTGCCGGGGAGACATCATCAACATCTATCAGGTTCCTAATCACAAATCTCATGTCCTTGCAATTTACATTATTTTCCATTTGCCTCTCGTTTTCATCTCCCCCACTTCACAAAAAATGATGTTTCGTTCGCCCTCTTTTTCGTTCATCATTTTCTCTTCAGATCTATTTATTTGTTTGCAATCTTGTTTGCGTAGTTACGTTGTCTCAAGAAAATACCAAGTTGTTTGTCACACCCTGCATTTTGTAACATGTCATTTGCATCAATAAAGCATGAAAATTTGGAGCAGCAAATTTTTTTTGGCATCATTTGGCTTTTATTTGGAGTTGAATTTTTCTTCCTGTGTTTTCCATGTGCTCATTAAAGTCAACTACTACCTCTCGTAGAATTCATCTCCTGACCCAAAACTTCTGCCCAATGATCATGCCAAGTGTTTATAGTTGTATAGTATTTTCTTATAAAATTAATTTGGCCAAAGTGTATTTTCAAAAATTAGTATTCCAAAAACCCATGAATTGAGGTTTGCACTGCAAGTGCTTGATTTAGAATGAGAAAATTATTTCAAAAAGTATATTTGAAACCTAGTAGATATAGGACTCCCAGAAACCACAAAAGTATAATTTTAAAAGTTATTTTCCTATTTTATTTAAAAGCTTTTTCTTAAGGCCAGAAATGGTCTTTAATAGGGAAAAATTATTTAATTATTTCAAAAATATTTGCCAAAATCAGGGAGACTCATAGGACATATATTGTCCATATATAAGAGTTTCAACACTTGGTCATGTTCAAAATATTGGGCTAATCCCTCAGAAACCCTTTCTGGATATTTCAAGCTTTTGAAATATTTACAAAGGAAATATTCACCAAAAATTACAAGGAAATTCTATCATGTCATATATGACATATTAGATGATCTTGCCAAGCCCCATGCCTTGGGAAGCAAGAAAACATCATCAAAACCCTTCAAAACCATTCTGTCCATATCTGAAGTTTGAGCAACTTTACATTGCCAAACTTGTCCAAATGCTCTCAAACTTGGTGCACTTGCTAGAATGGTCTAATAAGGCATCTAGACCAAATGGCACAAGCTTTTGAGTAGGGTAACTTGATCAGAGTACCCCAAAACCATTTCTGTTCAAATTCAAATTTGAACAACTTTGCATTACCAACTTTTTACCTGGGGCTTCAAACTTTGTGGGCATGATCATAACCCCAAATGATGACACTACACCAAGTGGTGCATCAAGGGGAGATGATTAGCTTGACTTAAACATGGTGAAACCATTTCTGTTGATTTCTAGGGTTCACCAAAGTTACATTGGCAAGTTTCTTCAAATGAGCCCAAACTTGGTGAAACACCCTATTTCCATATGCCATTTAATCCTGTTAAGTGTCATGGCTAGTGGAGATCATTTGCTTGCCCAAAACATAATAAACACCTTCTGCCATTTTACCAAAACCATTGTTTTGGCCTCTTTTACTAATTACCCTTGACTCAACTTTCTACCACAGCCTCACCTAGTTACCTTCTACCTCCAGTAACTCCCCCATGAACAGAGTTCAATGATTGAAGGGTGAAAACCCCAATTTACCTTGCTAGACAGCCCAGTTCTTACCATCTCTCAGCTTCACTCCTCTCCCACTGGACAACCAAGGCATCCAAGGCCACAGCCAGTTTGTTTACTTCATGCTGGACCCCCCCCCCCAGACACGGTGGACGCGCCCAGCTAGCCAACGGCATGCCGTGGCATGCAGAAGGCGCGCTCTAGAGCACGCTACAGTGCGCACCCGCACTGTAGCCTCGCCCAATCCATCGCCCCTGACCACCTCGTGCTTCCCCCTCGCGCCGTTCAATGCGCCTCGGCGTCCGCAACGCGCCCCGGCACTGCCCCCCTCCTCCTTCTCCCTCCAGTGGACGTCCTCGCACGCGCGCCGGTCGCCCGCGAGCTCCAGTCGTCGGCTTCACATGCGCGCAGCACCAGAAGCTTCCCCCGCTCCCTCTCTTCCTCTCCTCTGCCCTGGACCTCGTCCAGCAACCCCGTAGACACTTCCCCAGCACCTCACGTGCCATGTGGCAACGAGAAGAGGCTCGCCGGCGCACAGGTCCACGGCACCTCGCCCTCTGCCTATAAATAGACCCTCCCGAGTCCCTCCTCTCCTCACCAGTCGCATTCTCCCTCTCTCAATCTTCCCCAGAGCCACTCGCCCCCACTCCAGACCAGCCCGAGCTCGAGATCGAGCTCGAGCTCCGCCGCGGTGGCTCCCCGTCGCCTGCTCGGTACAGGCCGCCCTAGCCTCCCCTCTCACTCGATCTAGCACCACAGAACATCACTAAATCGATCCCCCCTCTTTCCCCTCTCTGCAGCTGCCGGAATCGACCGGAGCAGCATCCACCCGAAGCTCCTCCGCCGCGTGACCTCGCCGTCGGCGACCCAGGACACTCCGGCGACCCGCACCACCTCCACTAGAACGGCGACATCTTGCTGAGTCCATCCCTGCCCTTAGCTAGCCCCGCCGTGCCCGAAAACATCGCCGGTGAGCTCACCGGCTCTCTGTCGGAGGGTTAGGGATGACAGGCGGGCCCCGCCTGTCAGCCTCCCCTCGCCCTCGCTCCTCTCTCCTCTCACTGACGCCGGGCCCCACCCGTCAGGTTTGAAAAACCCTAGCGCGCGCTGGCGCCGTGCGGTGGGCTGTTTTCGCCCTGGGCCGTTGCACTGTGGCCGTTCTGGCCCAGTGGCACAGAGCCCTTTTCCATTTTTCTTTTCTGTGGATTTTCAAATTATTCCACATAATTAAATATATATCGAAATGAATTAATTCCAGTTCCTAAAAACTTGTAAAAATCCAACCTATTTAATGATGTCACTTTCACACATATCCATGAACCTTTTCTGTTCTGTTCAAATTTAAATTCATATTTGACCATCAAAACTTCTGTTCAAATATTCATGTACCCCATTCTGCCACTCCAAAACTCAAACTAAGAATTTTTGCCATCTTAGTTTTCCCTCTAGTATTTAACAAAAATAAGTTGACATTTTTCTGAGCACTTTGATTTTTCTGTTTTTATTGTGGTCTTATTTTCTCGTTGTTATTTTACGACGATTAGATACCGTATTTGATGAGGTTGCTGAAGAAGAAGGAGGGGAAGGATTTGAAGACTTTGAAGACCAAGCCAATCCAGGCAAGCAACCCTTTGACCATGATACCCTTGTGTTCTTCGGAACCCATTTACTTCCGAATGCATGATGATAAGAATGACGGTGGTGACCTAGTTAAGAACCACCACATGATGCATGCTTTAATCATGATCTTGCTATGTGCTAGATGAAATGCAAATGATTAGTAGTGATGCTTAGTGATGCATGTGTGCCATGAAACCCTCGTGGTTGCATTCTTTTCAAAAACCCCATCGGGTGCCCCTAATGCCCGAGGGTGATGTTGAGTTAGGTCATCACTTGAGGAAGAAGTGATGTGCCAATAAAGATCTTGTGCATGGGTGAAATGATGGATTAGATTTATGTGTGACTACCGTCCCAACCAAACATGTGCAACCACTCTACCCCTTATGGGACGGGGCATTATTGATTACTTAGGCCGATACTAGCATGGTGCCCACATTACTAGTGACGGGAAGACTTGAGGTCTTTCCCGGGACGGGGTCGTGCTCGGATAGGCGACCATGACTGTTTTCACAGGGCACCAGACACACCGATGGTCCCTTCGTGTACGCGTGACATTGAAAATAGGGCAAGTCCCATGATCTATTGTTTGTACACGAGGGCTGTGCACCAACGAGTGGACCCTATGTTAGTGTTGTCTAGGGAAAGATAATGATCGGGTGCTTCCCCCGAGTACTTGAGGTACTGCGGGATCGTGGGTGACACAAAAGCTTCCCGGATCTTGTGGGTAAAGTGCGCAACCTCTGCAGAGTGTAAAACTATTCGAATAGCCGTGTCCACGGTCATGGACAGTTGGGTGGTGCTACTTAAACTATGTCCAGAATTTTACTATATCAGTGAAAGTATGTGTGTGTGATGAGTCAAGGTGGTGACTTGACTCGTTGAGTTGAATCCTATTCATGTTGATATCGGTAACCTGTCCTCGAGGTTACGTGAATTTATTGATGCATATACTTGATGGTAGAATATTTATTGTAGCTTGTAGCTAGATTGCTCATTGTTGTACAATTGCATTGTTACCTTGAACCAAATCATGGGTTGCTTGCGAGTACATTCAAAGTACTCATTGGCTTGCCACTGGTTATTTAATTGGCCAGGCATGGAAGAGCAGGAATATGAAGAAGAATTTATGGAGACGAACATGCGAACTAGGACGCTATCCCAGTCAGAATGCCTGTAGGGTTAAGGCATGTGGCATGGGTTCTGCTTATCTTCGAAGATTTCCGCTATTCGAGTTATTTGCTATTCAGCCCTTGAGGCTGTATCTATGTAAGTCTTGGCCATAATGGCCATAATTTGTGTAAGACGGTATGTATGGATGTAAGACTCTTGTTATTCAGCTTCTATGTGTTCAGTGAGCATTGATCTCTGGGATCACTGTACATGTGCATTCGGTGATCTCGACTCTTAAGTCGGGATCCCCAAATTGTTTGATTTCTCCAATACTAATAATAATGATTTTACTAGTACTCCGATTGCTTCTCCCGCCACTAGTGCAGAGTCTTGTGATATTAATGTCGCTTTGTTGAATCTTGTTATGAAAGAGAAATTTTCTGGTATTCCTAATGAGGATGTCGCGTCCCAACTAAACACATTCGTAGAATTCTGTGATATGCAAAAGAAAAAAGATGTGGACGATGATATTGTGAAGTTGAAATTATTTCCTTTCTCTTTGCGGGATCGTGCAAAATTTTGGTTTTCTTCTTTGCCTCGCAATAGTATCGATTCTTGGGACAAATGATGCATTTATTACTAAGTATTTTCCGCCCGCAAAAATTATTTCCCTTAGAACGCAAATCATAAATTTCAAGCAACTTGAGCATGAACATGTTGCACAATCTTGCAAAAGAATGAACTTGATGCTAAGAAATTGTCCTACTCATGGTTTAAATCTTTGGATGATCATACAATTTTTTTATGCGGGATTGAAATTTGTTTCTAGAAATCTTTTAGATTCCGCCATGGGTGGTACTTTTATGGAAATTACTTTGGGTGAAGCTACTAAATTTCTACATAAGATCATGGCCAATTATTCACAATGGCATACCAAAAGAGCGCCTACTAGTAAAAAAGTTAATTCACTTGAAGAAATTAATTCTTTGAGTGAAAAAGCTGATGCTCTTATGAAAATGGTTGCTTATAAAAATGCTCATGTTGATCTTAATGATGTGCCTTTGTCTATTTGGATTGAACAAAATAGTGATGCCGTAGATGTGAATTTTATCTCGTGAAATAATTTCAATAACAAAGCTTATAGAGGTAATCTTAATCCTAGGCCTTTTTCTGGAAATTCCTCTAATAATTATGGTAATTCTTCCTACAATTATAATACGAATCCCTCTGATCTTAAGAGTAATATTAAAGAATTTATCAATACTCAAAAGGTTTTCAATACTACGATAGAAGAGAAGTTGAATATGATTGATGATATGTTTAGAAGTATTGATAGAATTTCTCATGATGTAGAAAATCTCAAGTTGAAAATTTTTGTACCCAAGGTTGAAGAATCAATTAAAGCTTTATATATTTGTATGGATGAAAGTAAGGAAAGAACCGCCATGCTTAGATCTAAAAGAGAAATTTTAGAAAGATCATTTTCTAGTGATTGTTTTCATAAAAATGATGAAGATCTCAAAATGATTGGTGTTTCTTCTATTGATTCTTTGTTTAGAAAAATTACAATTGATGATAAAGGGACTGAAGAAGAGTCAACTTTATCTAGAAGGTGTCCCGATAATTCAGAGGGTGAAAATCTTGTTGAGAAAATTGATAAAAGTGGGTTTGGAGAAGTTAAAACCTTAAGTAGTGATGTGTCGACTCTTTTGGATTACAAAGACGTTAATTATAATAATTGTTATTTGATTGATTGTATATCTTTGTTGCAATCCATGATAAATTCACCTCATGCCTATGAACAAAATAAAGCTTTTACTAAACATATTGTTGATGCCATGATGAAAGCTTTAGAAGAAAAGTTGGAATTATAGGTTCGATTCCTAGAAAATTACATGATGAATGGGAACCTATTATCAAAGTCAAGATTAAAAATTATGAGTGTTTTGCTTTATGTGACTTGGGTGCCAGTGTTTCCACAATTCCAAAATCTTTATGTGATGTGCTTGGTCTTACCGATATTGAAGAGTGTTCTTTAAATTTGCACTTGGTGGATTCCACTATTAAAAAGCCTTTGAGCAGAATTAATGATGTTCTTATTATTGCAAATAGGAATTATGTGCCCATAGATTTTATTGTTCTCGATATTGGTTGCAATCCGTCTTGTCCGATTATACTTGGTAGACGGTTTTTACGCACTATAGGTGCCGTGATTGATATGAAAGAAGGGGATATTAAATTTCAATTTCCATTGAGAAATGGTATGGAAAACTTCCCTAGAACAAGAATTAGGCCACCATATGAATCAATCGTGAGGGGATCCTATGGATCTAGAACTAAAGATGACAATACTTGAGATTTATGCATTATGCCTAGCTGGGGGCGTAAAACGATAGCGCTTGTTGGGAGGCAACCCAACTTGTATCTTTTTGCTTTTTGGTTTCTTGTTGTTTTCCAATAAAAATACAAAGATGCCTCTTTTAGATGTGTTTTTGTAGTTTAAATTATTGTTTGTGCCAAGCAAAGCCTTTGGGATGATTTGGTTGATAGTTGATTTGATTGCATTGGAAATCAGAAACTTTTGTGTCCAGTGCCAGAATTCTTGACGACGACTGGAGCGTGATAAAGTCTTGAATTTTTTAATCGTTTTCAATGTACAAATTGCCCATGTTTTCCTAATTTTTCAGAAGTTTTAGAGATGCAGAGGTACGACTAAAATTCGCATCTTTACAGACTTCTTGTTTTAGACAGGTTCTGTTTTTGTTGTGTTAAGTGCTTGTTTTGATGAAACTATGGGTTTTATTGAAGAGTTTAAGCCATGGAAAAGTTAGAATACAGTAGATATAATACAATAACAAAATATGAATGGGTTTGCTACAGTACTTAAAGTAAGTATTAGTTTCGTTATACTAATGGATCTCACAAGGTTTTGTTGAGTTTTGTGTGATTGAAGTTTTCATGTTTTGGGTGAGGTCGGGATGGATGAAAGAATAAGGAGTAGCAAGAGCCTAATCTTTGGGATGCTCATGGCACCCCAAGATAATATTCAAGGAGAAACAAGCAACTAAGCTTAGGGATTCCCCGAGTGGCATCCCCACTTTCTTCTAATGACCATCGGTATTTTACTTGGAGCTCTATTTTTATTCGTAACATATCATGAGTTTTGCTTGGAGCGTCTTGTATTATATGAGCCTTTGCTTGTTTTGCTTTTTAATCTTCACAAGTATCCTTGCTTGACACACCTATTTGAGAGAGCCAAAATTATGCTATGATTTATTAGAATTGCTCTTTATGCTTCACTTAAATTTTTCGAGAGCTATGGAATTGCTCTAGTGCTTCACTTATATCTTTTTGAGCATGGTGTGCTTTAATATTTTTGAAGAAATTGCTCTCATGCTTCACTTAGATTTATTTGAGAGTTAGTAAATTTTTTGAAGAAATTCTCTCATGCTTCACTTATATTATTTTGAGAGAAGGAAATTTTATGCTAATTTCTTCACTTAAATTTGTTTGAGCTTATCAAAAGCAACATATAAAACTAGTCCCAAAGTGATAGATATTCAAGAAGGATATAATAAAAACTTTCATGAAGATCATTGGACAAAATAAACTTGATTCTTTGTAATAGTTTTGAGATATGATGATAATGATATATGAGTCATGTTGATGAGTAATTATGCTTTAGTAAGAATATCGTTGTTAAGGTTTGTGATTCCCTATGCAAGCACGAAAGTCAATAGTCATGCAACAAAATTACATCCTACTTATGGTGCATTATTCGGTGTTAGTTATGCTTAATGCCCGCTTATGTGATTTATCGTTTCTTGGTTGGTTGCTTCTCAATCTTTTTGCTAGCCTCCACTTGTACTAAGTAGAAATACTACTTGTGCATCCAAACTCTTTAAACCCAGTTTTGCCATATGAGTCCACCATACCTACCTATATGTGGTATTTCCTTGCCGTCCTAAGCAAATTTGTATGTGCCATCTCTAATTTCAAAATAAACTTCTCTTTTGTGTGCCCGTACCACTCATGAAGCGGTGAGGGGTGGCCGATATTTTTCCATGCTAGATGCGTAATTCTCAAGATGAGTGTTTATTCACTTGTCATTGCACGCGAGTACGGCGGTAATAGGGATGTCCAGTCCCGAAATGAAAAAAAATTGCTTTATGTTATCAAATAATAAATTCCTTGGAAAGTGTTGGTATGGAAGGCACCCATGGATATGGCGAGCCATGGATTGTGATAGAATGGTGGAAAAAGGATTAAACTTTATTTTCTGTTTGGGAACCGCCTATGATATATCATTTATATCTAGCATGGAAAGTATTGGGGACTCTTAGTCGTTTTAGTTGACGAGAAAAGTATGCCTCTAAAAAAATATCTCTCATTTTAAGCTTTGAGCTCTGGCACCTCTACGAATCACTACTTCCCTCTGCGAAGGGCCTTTCTATTTACTTTATGCAATTTTTATTTTTATTTGAGTCTCCGTCTCCTCTTATAAAGCACCAACTAAGGGGAACTATGATCGTACTTGAGGATTGAGGATTGGATGTAGCTAATATGCAAGTGTGTTTCATTAATGGATCAATGATTGAGCATGATGGGCTAGGGATAACTTGCTTTAGTATTGATATTTAGAAAGACATGGTTGCTTGTTGATATGCTTGAGTATTGAAATCTTCATGTCAAAACTAAACTATTACTTTGAACCATGTAAAACTCCAAATGTCTGTGCTACAAAAGAAAATAATATGTGATGAACATGTTACGACACACTCCACATTAAAAAAATCTATTTTCTCATTTACATACTCGAGGACGAGCATGGATTATGCTTGGGGGTGCTGATACGCCTCTGCCGCATCTATAATTTTTTATTCTTCCATGATGTTATATTATCATTCTTGGATGTTTTATAATCATTTTATAGCAACTTTACATCATTTTTTGTGACTAACCTATTGACATAGTGTGCAGTGCCAGTTGATGTTTTTTGCTTGTTTTTTAGTTCGCAGAAAATCAATACCAAACGGAGTCCAAACGCAGCAAAACTTTTTTGAGAATTTTTCTGGACCACAAGACACACGATGGGCCAAAGAAGTACGAGAGGGGAGGCCTGAGGTGGGCACAACCCACCAGGGCGCGCGCCCTGGGGGGTTGTGCTCCCCTCGGTGACCCCCCC
>LR738710.1:97228010-97337985 GCA_902687465.1 Secale cereale | reverse complement strand
CCCCCCCCGGCACCGCCTCTTCGCATTATAAATTTGTTGGGAAACGTTGCATGGAAAACAAAAAAATCTACGTACACGCAAGATCTATCTATGGAGATGCATAGCAACAAGAGGGGAGAGTGTGTCTACATACCATTGTAGACTGTAAGCGGAAGCGTTTATCAACGCAGTTGATGTAGTCGAACTTCTTCGTGATCCAACCGATCAAGTACCGGACGTACGTCACCTCCGCGTTCAGCACACGTTCAGCTCGGTGACGTCCTCGCCTTCTTGATCCAGCAAGACGGGTGAAGTAGTAGATGAGTTCCGGCAGCACGACGGCGTGGTGACGGTGATGGTGAAGCTATCTCCACAGGGCTTCGTCTAACCACTATGAAAATATGACAAATGGTGTAAACGATGGAGGGGGGCGCCGTACACGGCTAAGACAATGTTGTTTGTTTGTTGTGGTGCCCCATCCCACATATATATATACAACAACTATAATGTAACAACAACTTACCATAGAACTAGTTAAGGCTCGGTAAGCTTTTTAACGGTGTAAATATTATGAAAAAAATGAAATAAATAGTGGAGCATCACTATAATGTAACAAGATGATCCAACGGTGTGATTGTGAAAATATGCATTTATGTGTCCTCGGCAAAAAAAACAATCATTTCAGCTCATTGCAACATATATATATATACTAAACTATTTGTTTTTTTTGTCCAGGACACATACAGTCATAATTTGTCAATCCCTCCGTTGGATCTTGTTATATTATAGGTATGTTTCTTCAGTATTTCTTTGAGGATTTTTAGAGACTTTTACACTGTCGAAAAGGTTAACTAGTTCTGTGGCAAGCTATTGTAGAAAATCCTACTCCTATATAAGTATATATATATATAGGTGGGGGGAGAGGGGTGCAGCCAAGGGGCGCCCCAAGTAGGTCCGAATCCTATTGGGGCTCCTGCCCTAGGCCGCCCCCTTTCCTTCTTTTGGCGCCAAGGGGAAGGAAGGAGGAGGTGGCACCCCCCTTTCCTTTCTCGCACAAGGAGGGGAAGGCAGGAGGAGGTGGTGCCCCCCTTTCCTTCTTCTAGGGCCGGCAGACAGGAGAGGGCGCGCCAGCCCCCTTGTGGGCTGGTGTGTGCCTCTCCTTGGCCCATTAGGCCCATAAACCTCCCAGGGCCTCCCGGAACCCCTTCCGGTGATCCGATGACTATCCGCTACCCTCAAAACTCTTCTGGTCTCCAAATATCATCGTTCTATATATCAAACTTTACCTCCGGACCATTCCGGAGCTCCTCGCCATGTCCGTGATCTCATCCGGGACTCTGAACAACATTCAGTCACTAAATCACATAACTTATATAACACTATATCGTCATCGAACATTAAGCGTGCGGACCCTACGAGTTCGAGAACTATGTAGACATGACCGAGACACCTCTCGGGTCAATGACCAATAGTGTAACCTAGATGCCCATACTGGTTCCTAAATATTCTACGAAGATCTTTATCGGTCGAACCGTTATGACAACATACGTAATTCCCTTTGTCCGTCGGTATGTTACTTGCCCGAGATTCGATCGTCGGTATCTCTATACCTAGTTCAATCTCGTTACCGGCAAGTCTCTTTACTCGTTCCTTAATACATCATCTTGTAACTAACTCATTAGTCATTTGCTTGCAAGGCTTCTTATGATGTGTATTACCGAGAGGGCCCAGAGATACCTCTCCGATACTCGGAGTGACAAATCCCAATATCGATCCATGCCAACTCAGCAAACACCTTCGGAGATACCTGGAGAGCATATTTATGATCACCCAGTTATGTTGTGACCTTTGATACCACACAAGGTATTCCTCCGGTATCCGAGAGTTGCATGATCTCATGGTGGAAGTAACATGTATTTGACATAGAAAGCAGTAGTAATAAACTGTACGATCAAATGCTAAGCTAACGGATGGGTCTTGTCCATCACATCATTCTTCCAATGATGTGCTCCCATTATCAAATGACAACTCATGTCTATGGTTAGGAAACCTTAACCATCTTTGATCAACGAGCTAGTCTAGTAGAGGCTTACTAGGGACACAGCATTTGTTTATGTATTCCCACATGTATATAAGTTTTTGGTCAATAAAATTCTATCATGAATAATAAACCTTTATCATGAATAAGGAAATACAAAATAGTAACAACTTTATCATTGCATCTAGGGCATATTTTCGTCCAAATCACCAAATATTCTAGAAACCCTAGGGGGGTCGACGAAAAACAATTCCAGCCGCCGCAAGTTCCAGAACCACGAGATCCAATCTAGACACCATCACGGAGGGGTTCATCATCCTCATTGGTGCCTCTCCAATGATGTGTGAGTAGTTCACCATAGACCTACGGGTCCGTAGGCAGTATCTAGATGGCTTCTTCTCTCTTTTTGATTCTCAATATAATGGTCTCTTGGAGATCTATTTGATGTATCTCTTTTGCGGTGTGTTTCTTAGGATCAGATGAACTTTGAGTTTATGATCAGATCTATATCCATAAAAGTTATTTGAGTCTTCTTTGATCACTTATATGCATGATTGCTCATAGCCTCGTATTTCTTCTTCAAATCTTTCGTTTAGTTAGGCCAACTAGATCGATTTTTCTTTCCATGGGAAGATGTGCTTTGTGATGGGTTCGATCTTGCGGTGTTCTTTCCCAGTGACAGAAGGGCCATCAAGACACGCATGTATCGTTGCTATCAAGGATAATAAGATGGGGGCTATTCCTACATGAATAGATCTCGTCTACATCATATCATCGTTTTTATTGCATTACCCCGTTTCTCCATGAACTTAATATACTAGATGCATGATGGATAGTGGTCGATGTGTGGAGTAATAGTAGTAGATTCAGGCAGGAGTCGGTCTACTAATCTTGGACGTGATGCCTATATAATGATCATTGCCTGGATATCGTCATAACTATTCAATTATCTATCAATTGCCCAAGAATAATTTGTTTAACCACCGTGTGCTATTTCTTGAGTGAAACCACTAGTGAAACCTACGGCCTCCGAGACTATTCTTTATCACATTTGCTTTCTGATTTATTATTTGCTTTGAGATCTATTTTTATTTGCTTTTATTTTTAGATCTATATTATCAAAAAACCGTAAATACCGCGCTGAATTTTATTTGTCATTATTGTGTTTGCATCTATCAATCTATCTATCTACCAATCTTGTACCCGAGAGGGATTGACAACCCCTCTTATGTGTCGAGTTGCAAGTATTTGTTATTTGTGTGCAGGTACCGTCTACATATTATTGATTGGTTCTCCTACTGGTTCGATAACCTTGGTCTCATCACTGAGGGAAATACCTACCGTAGCTGTGCTGCATCATTCCTTCCTCTTTGGAGAAATACCGACGTAGTTCAAGAGACATCAGACGTATCAGGGCGTGCTGAACTCGGGGACGATCTTCACTGGACCTGCAGAGGCGCGCGCAAGCGACTATCTAGGTCGGTCACGCAACACGGATGGAGCAGCGTTCAGATGAGCAATCTGACAGGTCGGGGTCGCCGGTCGGTGATGAGGTGGCCGAGCCATCGAGGCCACGCACGAATGGGCGCGCGTGCACGCGGCCCACACCCGAGAGGGGTGCAAGCTGCACATAACAACGCAACCGGTCAACGCATCACGTGTTTGGCGGCTGTAACACTCCAAATTTTTGGATTTGTTTTCTTCCAAACTTTTGGTCTTTTGGAAGGGGGTATTTGATCTTCTCTTGAAAACCCTTCTAAAATCTTTTCTGACCAAAGTTTGTGTGTTCTTCTCAAGATTGATTCTGGTCTTGAAGGTTTGCTTCTTGTGTTAGCTCAAACACAAGTTGATTTTCAAAGGGTTTATTTGATTCTTTCCCCTCCATGAATTTCCACCATATAAGAATCTTGGACTTGTCTTCTCTCTCCAACTTTTCTCTTCCATGGCACCCAATGAAAATATTCCTCTCCAAAACCTCCTTTTCACCTTGAGGCAAGTCTCTCATCAATTCCAGCAAGTTTCAACCTTATTGGAATTTTTCTCCTAATTAATTTGCACCAAAAACAATTTATGTCCATTGAAATGAACCATGGTGATTTACAAAGGAACCACCATGTTTATTTTGATGTTTGTTTCCAAACCAACTCCCCTGGATTGTTCTTAGCACCCACAACCTGGATCCATCTTGTTTCACTGGTCCATAGTTCAAAATTTTCAAATTTCACCTGCTGCAAGTTTGGACCAGATTTGCAAAGTTTGGTGAAATTCATATTTTTTTCTTCTTCCAAAAATTCTGTGAAAATTCAGGCAGCCTCTAGATGCATCAAGAGACCACTCCACCAAATATCAGCTCCAGCAAGATTTTCCACATGCCAAAATCATTTCGTCAAACACCTGGCGTGCACTGTTTCTGTCAGTTTCATAAAAGTTAACTGAACTTTTCAGGCGACAGTGCAGCTTCGTCAGTTTTCTCAGTCAGCGTTCGTCAATCTCACCAGTGCCACTTTGGATCAATGTTGCACTGCACCTCGCTCTTATCCAGAGCACCGCACGCGCGCTTGGCTGGTTCTTGGCGTTGGTGGCGCCATGGCCCGCCCACGCCGGCGTCTTCCGCGGCGGCAGAGCCACCTGTGGCGGCCGACAGGAGGCACCCTGCGGCACAACGCCATTCGGCACCACCCAAGTCGCCTGGGAGCTCCGCGTGGCGTTCTCCATCGCCAGCGCACGCCTACAGCACCATCGCCGTGGCCTGGCACGCACAGGGCGCGCCCTCTGCCGCTGATACGTCCAAAACGTATCTATAATTTCTGCTTGCTCCATGCCCTTTTTGTGTGATATTGCTATGATATTTATGCACTTCCATACACTTTTTTGATTATATTTGGACTAACCTAGTAATGGTTGCAAAAGTGCACCATGTTCTTGTTTTACACTTTATTGTGTAGGAATTACTTGGAAATTGACAAAAACGCAAAAGGAGTCGTATTGAAGTAGGACTCTGACTTTCCTGAAATCTGTCTGAGAACATTTTTTAAAGATGGTCACGTTTCGGCCCGAAGACGACGTCAAACAGAAAAAGTCTAGTTGTCAAAGTTGTGGGGAATTTCGAGGCGATGCTTCTGGATATAAAATTCGTCCAAATCGGAGTCTGGACGGCCGAGTGAAGCCCGTTTTACTGAGGCCACAAATTTTCCTCCTCCCGAGCCGCCGTCTTGGAGGGGAGGACCAGCACCATTGCAGCACCATCCACAAGGAAGAAGGGGGGCCAAGGAGCCGCTGCCCCTAGGGCCGCCGCCCCGCCGAGGGCCGCCGCCGCCGCCTCCGTGGCTGCCGCCAGCCGTCTCCTCCGCGCGGGGCTGCACCTCTCCATCAACACCATCATCAACCTCCTCCTCACCATGTCCATGTGTGAGTAGTCTTCTCTGGGGCCGAGGGTTCGTACGTGTAGCTATGTGGTTATTTCTCTCTCCCATGATGTGATCTTCGTTGTGATCATAGGCTATGTTAATCTAGGGTGATCCCATGATATTTCCCCTTCCTCTATGTATTGGATTGATGTACTCACTTGTCTTTATCTAGTATAATCCCCGAGACCAAGGTGACAGCGGTCTATTGGACATGGATTAGAAAAATATTTTCATGAGTGATTTCCTCTCTTGTGTGTTGATTGAAGATTGAGAGTCTCTTGGTGCTTGTCTTTGACGATCCTTTAGATATGTTGTGGTGATTGTGGGACTCTCTTTGGATGGCCGCGGTGACATTGGGAAATCCTTAGATTGAGAACTACGAACTTTGAGGTGTGTTTTTGTAGCCCTACATAATTCTCGTCCTCTCTTGACCACGAAGGAATGACCTCCGGGTGCGTCTCCATTGCATGTTTTATGGGAAATATCATGTGATTCGATTATGTTAATGTTGTTGGGAATTGCCACTAGTGAAAGTATGATCCCTAGGCCTTGTTTCCACCATTGCAATAGCATTTTGTGCTCACGTTTACCACTTGTTTGCTTGCTGCACTTTTTATTACAGATTTATATTACTTTGCTTTGCCACTCCTATCATCCATATTTTACCATCTCTTCGCCGAACTAGTGCACCTATACAACTCCTAGTTGTATTAGGTGTGTTGGGGACACAAGAGACTTCTTGTATCTTAGTTGCAGGGTTGCTTGAGAGAGACCATCTTCAACCTCTACTTCCCTGAGTTCGATAAACCTTAGGTCATCCACTTGAGGGAAATTGCTGCTGTCCTACAAACCTCTGCGCTTGGAGGCCCAACATAGTCTACAAGAGTAGAAGCGTGTGTAGACATCAAGCTATTTCTGGCGCCGTTGCCGGGGAGGTGAGTGCTTGAAGGTATATCTTTAGATCTTGCAATTAAATCTTTTTGTTTATTGTTTTTATTTCACTAGTTTTGCTTAATGGAAAACAACAAAAATATGAGAGAGCTTTATAAGCTCTACCTTGAACTTGGACATGATGTGTTTGAAGAGAAAATTAAAAAACCTTTGGAACTTTATTATTTGCATAACAATCATGATGGTGGTGATGTTATTAGTATGTTTCTTTTTAATATCAATATTGCTAATGACATGGAAAGCTCTAAGCTTGGGGATGACACGTCTGATGAACATGATATTTTTAGTCCCCCAACTTTTGAAGAGAAAATTTACTTTGATGATGCTTTGCTTCCTATATATGATGATTACAATGATAAATGTGAGCTTTTTAGTCCACCTACTATTGAGGATAAAATTTATTATGATTATGATATGCCTCCTAAATATGATGATTACCATGATGGTTATGATTGATTTACTCTCACTATTCCTAATAAGAAAGATTTTGCTTATATGAAGAGTAATGATACTTTTATGCTTTTGGATCATGGAAATAATGCCTTATGTGATAGTTATATTGTTGAGTTCATCCATGATGCCACTGAAATTTATAATGAGAGAGGGAGACATGGTTCTAAATATCTTAATAATAAGAAGTTTCCTCTCTTTATGGTGAATATTTTGAAGTTATGCTTATTTTGCCTTCCTATGCTTGTTGCTTTATGCTTCAATAATTTATTTTCTTACAAGATTCCCATGCATAGGAAGCATGTTAGGCTTAAATGTGTTTGGTATTTGCTTCTTGATGCTCTCTTTTGTTCTTCAACTCTTATTCCTACGAGAGCATCATTAAAGTCTTAAGCCTATCTTCATGGCTATAAAGAAAGAGCTCTAGGGAGACAACCCTTGTTATCTTTGCTTTCAGCTTGTCCTTTCAGTTTTTAGTGGTCTTGATGTTTGTTACTACTGTAGCAACATCATTGTATCTTTATTTTTCAGCTTTGTGCCAAGTTTAGCCTCTGATTGCAAGAAAGTTCAAAAGTTGTGACGTGCAGTCCAGAAAACAGATTCTGTCCTTGGACAGAAAAATTCGTATAAAATCACCAGATCATCTTTTTGGTCTAAATTTTTTCGACAGCGTGCTCTACACAATTGGCTTTCGGGCGTCTGTTCTGAGTTTTTTGATTTGAGTTGCAGAAGTGCCCCGAAAAAATTATTTACTACCTGCTGGTCTGCTTTTCATAGATTCTGTCATGTTTTGCCTTTCCTTCGTTTTGCAAACCTTGAGCTTGCTTTTTCTTTGCAAAAACCTTTTGGCAATCTTGAGAAACAGTAGACCTTCAAGAATATCTTTATTTCCAGCAAGGAAAAATTATTTTATTAAGGGTACTAACCTCGCTAATCAGATTATGATGAGTTATGTATGAAGGGAGTTTTCAAGTGTGCGAGGGAAGATGATAAAAAGATTCAGGAGTGTCAAACGCTCAAGCTTGGGGATGCCCCCATGCACCCCCAAGAAATATTCAAGAAGACTCAAGCATCTAAGCTTGGGGATGCCCCCGTGCATCCCCTTCTCCATCAACAATTATCAGTTCGTCTTTCGTTCCACTATATTTTTATCACTTCATGTGTTATGTGCTATGCTTGGAGCGTCTTGCTTTAGTTTCCTTTTTAGTTTTCTTTAGCTTTGCTTGCTGTTCATAACGAGTTGGAACCCAGCTTTCTTTGTGTGGGAGAGAAACACGCTCCACTTCAACCTAGAACACAACATAGAATTTTCATGTTTATCTTTGCTGTGTATGTTCTTGGTCTTTCAATAGCTACTGTCATGCTTAGCTCTTAGTTTTCATGCTTATCTTTTTAAAGAGCTTTTGTTTAGTTGGTCGCTGGAACTCTCTTTAGTTATCATGCTTATTTTGTTAAGAGAGTTGGCTTCTGTTGCACTGGTCGATATGTCTATGATAAAAATGCTATGTGCATAATGGTGCTTAGTAGTTCATGTTTTCTTATGGTTAGTCTCAAATAGCTGGGGGGTTCTCAATGTGTTATTGGAGTACCAACATGATTTGTTTGCCTATGATGTGGTATGGTTTAGTGATATCTTCCCCCAAGAATTTATTTTGATTGACTTGGCGTATGCTCACGCATATTTAAGACTGTAAAAAAAGTCTATCAAGCCTTGATGATCTTTAATTTCTGAGTAGCGATATAACTTCCATGCCTGATTCAATGTTGCTTTATCGCTCTGCATGATTGTGACCATCATTGCTCTCTTAGTTGGTCGCTCCCAGTCTTTTCCTAACCTTCGCCTCTATTAAGCGGACTGACTGCTTGTGCATCCAAAATCCTTTAAACCAGTTATGCCATATGAGTCCACCATACCTTCCTATACATGGTATTTACCTGCCATTCCTAACGAAGACTTTCATGTACCATCTCGAAATTATTCAAAAAAGCATTTCTCTTTTGTGCCTCTGTTTTAGCTCATGAGGAAGTAGTAGTTAATTCATGATCTTTTTAAGTTGGACAAGCTTCACCCCGGGATTGCATGTCTAATGTGCAAACCCATAATACGAGAAGGAACTGGCATAGAGTGCGCCCGGCTCATTAAAAAATTATACAACAAACAAACCCTCCTTCACGCTTTGTTCATGAGAAATCAGAAAACTTTGGCAGTGATAAACAAAGGAGATCAAGAGGATGTGATCGTCCTCATTCGGGAGCCGTTCCTCGAAACTTGTCCAGCTCGAGAAGTAATTGAGTTATCTGCTAGCATTCGTTGACGAAATATGCATAATCTAAAAAAATAATTATTACCTCTGTTTTTAAAACCAAGAGCTTTGGTACATGTTTTGTCTTTGTTTCCGACCACGGGTTTTCAACCTTGCCATCAAAAGCCACGGTTCGAGAGTGTCCACCTTCTTTAAAGCACCAACTATTGAGAGCATGATTGTCATTCTGAGTGTAATGTGCATTGTCCCAAAGTATCATTGTCTTTTGCATGATTATGATATCGTTTATTCTGAAATCATTGTATCTAGTCGTCACTTAAACCTTGGAGGTGCCCCTGCATTTATGTTTTGCTTCACTAAAGGGGGCAAGCGAGGTATCACTTTATCATATTTGCACACCATGCTCACTACAAATCTATTTGATGTTTCAGTATCATATTGTAAAACTTTCAGTTCTTTGTGATTTTCTCATGAGGCAACTTAATTACTACAGATTTATTGTCTCAGTAAGCACTTGTCATGTGACTGTGAAAAGTTCTTATATAGTTAATAGCATGTCACCACAGAAATTATGCTTGTTATCATTTACCTACTCGAGGACGAGCAGGAATTAACCTTGGGGATGTTGATACGTCCAAAATGTATCTATAATTTCTGCTTGCTCCATGCCCTTTTTGTGTGATATTGCTATGATATTTATTCACTTCCATACACTTTTTTGATCATATTTGGACTAACCTACTAATAGTTTCAAAAGTGCACAATGTTCTTGTTTTACACTTTATTGTGTAGGAATTACTTGGAAATTGACAAAAACGCAAAAGGAGTCGTATTGGAGTAGGACTCTGACTTTCCTGAAATCTGTCTGAGAACGTTTTTTAAAGATGGTCACGTTCCGGCCCGAAGACGACGTCAAACGGAAAAAGTCTAGTTGCGAAAGTTGTGCGGAATTTCGAGGCGATGCTTCTGGATATAAAATTCGTTCAAATCGGAGTCCGGACGGCCGAGTAAAGCACGTTTTACTGAGGCCCAAAATCTGATGACGGGAATCCGAGAGTCTATATAAAGAGAGGAAACCTAGGTCACCAAGGGCCACGAATTTTCCTCCTCCCGAGCCGTCGTCTTGGAGGGGAGGACCAGCACCATTGCAGCACCATCCACAAGGAAGAAGGGGGGGCCAAGGAGCCGCTGCCCACTAGGACCGCCGTCGCCGCCCCCTAGGGCCGCTGCCGCCCCCTAGGGCCGCCGCCGCCGCCGCGCCCCCAAGGGCCGCCGCCGCCGCCTCCGTGGCTGCCGCCGGCCGTCTCCTCCTCGCGGGGCTGCACCTCTCCATCAACACCATCATCAACCTCCTCCTCACCATGTCCATGTGTGAGTAGTCTTCTCCGGGGCCGAGGGCTCGTACGTGTAGCTATGTGGTTATCTCTCTCTCCCATGATGTGATCTTCGTTGTGATCATAGGCTATGTTAATCTAGGGTGATCCCATGATATTTCCCCTTCCTCTATGTATTGGATTGATGTACTCACTTGTCTTTATCTAGTATAATCCCCGAGACCAAGGTGACAGCGGTCTATTGAACATGGATTAGAAAAATATTTTCATGAGTGATTTCCTCTCTTGTGTGTTGATTGAAGATTGAGAGTCTCTTGGTGCTTGTCTTTGACTATCCTTTAGATATGTTGTGGTGATTGTGGGACTCTCTTTGGATGGCCGCGGTGACATTGGGAAATCCTTAGATTGAGAACTACAAACTTTGAGGTGTGCTTTTGTAGCCCTACATAATTCTCGTCCTCTCTTGACCACGAAGGAATGACCTTCGGGTGCGTCTCCATTGCATGTTTTATGGAAAATATCATGTGATTCGATTATGTTAATGTTGTTGGGAGTTGCCACTAGTGAAAGTATGATCCCTAGGCCTTGTTTCCACCATTGCAATACCATTTGTGCTCACGTTTACCACTTGTTTGCTTGCTGCACTTTTTATTACAGATTTATATTACTTTGCTTTGCCACTCCTATCATCCATATTTTACCATCTCTTCGCCGAACTAGTGCACCTATACAACTCCTAGTTGTATTAGGTGTGTTGGGGACACAAGAGACTTCTTGTATCTTAGTTGCAGGGTTGCTTGAGAGATACCATTTTCAACCTCTACTTCCCTGAGTTCGATAAACCTTAGGTCATCCACTTGAGGGAAATTGCTACTGTCCTACAAACCTCTGCGCTTGGAGGCCCAACATAGCCTACAAGAGTAGAAGCGTGTGTAGACATCAGCCGCCGACGTGCCGAATGGCCGTTCCGTTGGGGACAGGCCATTACCGCCCCTGCCTCGCTGAGTTAGGCACCAAAATGGGATCAGTGCACCTCCTAGTCGACGTTCATGCTCCTAAACAAACCGTCCAGCCACAGCGCCGCCGTAATCGATCATCGGACTTATCCCGCTCACGGCAACCGCCTCGGGCCGGCTATATATAGCACCTCCGAGCTCACTCTCGACCCCGCACACCTCCACCACCTCACTAGACCACGCCCAGCCACTGGAAGAGCCTCGAGGGGCCCTTCTTCCTCAACTCCAACCACCCCCGTCCGCCTCGGGTTCCAGCAGCATCCGCTCCGGTGAGAGCTCCTCCACCGCCCTGGACTCGTTCGTAGCATCCTGACACCTACATGAGTCTAACCCCCACTCCAATTTGACCCCAGAAACTCTCTCCGACGAGGCCCATGACCAACCAAGCCGCCGTCCGCCGGAGATAGGGTGGCCATCGACGTGGGGCTCGCCGACGCTCAACTCCACCACCCACCGACGCGGAAGAACACCAGGAACTCGTAGGTACCACTCCCTTCCCCCACCTCACTGTGGATCAGCGTCGGCGACCACCGCAGCCTTCTGGCGCCGGCGCGACTCTGTTCTGCTTTTTAAACCTGACGAGTGGGACCCCCTCGTCAGCCTCTCTTTTCCCTCCGAAGCGTTTTTCTAGAAAGCACCTTCGGGCAAAGTACGTCTCCCTATTCGGCTGGCGTACTGCGTACCGGTTCGTTTTTCTGTTTTTATATTCCACCCCCTGGAAACTTTTTGTTTCATTGCAGATGAGTCCTTGGACAGAAACTCTAATATCTTTTTATCTAAAAATGATTTGGAGTTGATTCTTTTTCTGTCCTCTTTAGTTTTCTGTCTAGTTTGTTGTCATATTTATTTGAAAAATATTTGGGGTAAATTTTTTGCACGTACGGTATTTATGTTAGTATTCGTTTTGTTTGAATACGTAGATACCGAAGGACGTGACGGAGCCGCGAACCTCACCGAGTTAGACTCCGACTACTCCGAACTAGGCAAGCATGTTTGAACCTTTAATATGATGAGTGTGTTGCATGTTTGCTCGAGTAGTTCTTCTTCATAGCATGGTTATATAACCATTTGTGGATGATTATATTTCATGCAAGCATGCTTCGGGTGAACCCGAATGCTGATTGAAGCACCCCGGTCATGTGGTGCCATGATGGGTCGTGTACTGGTATTGTTGGAGCATGCCAGTCAAGGGTTAATTCTAGTACCACCATGCATCAAGTCATGATTCCGCTCATCTCCTTTTGGTACTGTCATATGCCGTCTGGTAAGACTACGGTTTAGTCAGTTGCAAACCTCTTTCCGTGTACACACCAAGTAGAGGGGCCGGGATGAGGGTTCCATGGCCCTGGATTAAAGCCCGTCATCCGGTCAGGGGGCATGGGTGTTTCCGGTTGGGACCGAGAGGGGGGCACCCCTTAGAGCGCACATGTATAAATTTGATCCCATGATATTCGAGGTTGTAGCCTCCCCGCCTTAAAGTTTTTCGTGAATGTTGTCACAGGTGATTCCGGACAGCAGGATGTGAAATGGGTGTGTACTGGTCAGTTGTGTTTCTACTAAAACACCGTAGACAGAACTAGTCCCTGTGGCTAGTGGAATCCGTTGGCTGTGATTTAAGAGTACAAGCTCTGTAGAGTTAAATCTTCCGAGTAGCCATGTTTATGGCCTAGAGTCAATCTTTGTGTCAACCCCGGTGATCGTCTCTAGTAATTTTATGATAGTAACAAGAGTGATGATTTTGTCAAATTCATTTTGGGTAGATGAACTAACCAGTTATCTCTGTACTGATTTACCTCTTGAAGTACTTTACCGTTATACCATTGTTTATATAAGCCCTTTATGTGATGTCGCTCAGACATCCGACTGTGGCATTCTCGTTATTTATTTTCCTTATAAGCCCTTTATGTGATGTCGCTCAGACGTCCGACTGTGGCATTCGTGTTATTTATTTTCCTTATAAGCCCTTTATGTGATGTCGCTCAGACGTCCGACTGTGGCATTCTTGTTATTTATTTTTCCTTATAAGCCCTTTATGTGATGTCGCTCAGACGTCCGACTGTGGCATTCTCGTTATTTACCTTCATTATAAGCCCTTTATGTGACATCGCCCAGACGTCCGACTGTGGCATGTTTTTATTCATTTTTCCTCACGAGGCATCGCTCAAACACTCGTTTGGTTTTCTTTTATTTATCTTATGGATTTCAGGAGGACTAACGCCCGACTTCTATTTTTACTTGCAGCACAGAAATTATATTATTCGGATACATACTGCTAGAATACTCACATGCATCATGTTTGCATGTATTATATCTTATGTCCGAACTGTCTTGCGAGTACATTCAAAGTACTCACCTGGCTTGTTGATTTGGCCAGATGTTGACGAAGGCGATCTCATGGATGAAGAGTTTGATAGCGAGTCCGACGTCTAGTGGAGTCCCAGTCAGTCTTTTGTGATCCTGGAGTTGATCATTGTTATATAACCGCTTCCGCCAACCACCAAATAAATTCATGGGTCTCACTCCGACACTCGATGAACTGTAAGATATTGGAGTCACGCCACCCACCACACTGTGACATATCCACCACCTTTTTATTACGAGCTAGTAGTATGCCACCCTACCATTGTGTCATATCCGCCCTTATGTACTATATCGGCGTACTTGTAATAAATTGTTGAGCAACCTCCGCTCAACCATGTATAATGTTCAGTACTCTGGAATTCTGTATCAAGGAATTGTCTACCAGTAAGAAGTATTCTTCTGTGCTGGTTCGATAAAAAGGTCGGTCGCTCAATAATTATTTTACTGAAAAACCGGTCCTGACAACCTTGGTACCAGAGCCAGGCTGACTGTAGGAAGCCACTAGGTACGATCGCTAATCGGTTATTAGCGTATTAAGTGCTATTCATCATTTTTGCTTTTGTAGCAATTTTCTGTTAGTCATCATAAATTTATGACTTGACTATTTGGAATTTTTGTCTACTTTTGTAGATGGCCAGCAGCGACTGCGATTCACAGGTGTTCGCCAACATTCCTGAGGGGTTTATCAAGCTCCTCGTCGCTATCACCAAGGTCGCGATCGGGCCATCGACCCGCCCAGAGTTTACACTCTACCATCAGAAGATCAGCGACAGCGTGTCGATGCACCAGGCCGCGGTGCAATTCAAGGGAGGGCGTTCTGAAGCGCGCCGCTTCCGATTTGTGGGCAGGGCCATGCCTACGGAGAGGCATGCCATGCAAATGGCTGCCCGTGAGGCGATAGCTCGTCTCCGGGATGCTCTTCCTTCAATGAAGACTCGTCGCTACCGTTACCTCCCATGCCATGTGCCCTACATGTGCCACTATGTGTTTGCTTGCGCAAGGGGAGAACGTGATGAAGCCATCGAATCAATGGTTGAGTACCTCAAGGCTCTTGAGGCAGCCTTTGATAACCTTGTGGACGACTTGGTGGCTGCTCATATGGACTTGGTCCAGAGTGGCTCCGCCAACAGGAGGGAGCTACTCCATACTTCACCACCACTGACTTTTGTCTCGTCCTCAGCATCTTATGTACCTTTCATCTTAGCTACCGCTTGTCGTCTGCCTACCACTGAGGAGTTTGACCAGGTCATTGCTCCTACCTTAGTCAGAGCTGCACCACCCACCGCACCCGCATCAACGCCTCGTACCAGTACTCCACGCCTGGAGCCTATTAGTGAGGAGGAAGTTGAGTCTCCATCACCACTGGGCCTTACCCTTGGCAGGCCGAGGGAAGTCTTCAACATCTCCGGCTAGTGCGCCTGTCCGCGACGCGTTATGCTCGCTTGTATGATATGTGTGATATGTAAAATAGGTTGATGGGGAGTAGTCTGTTTGCGCATCATGTAGGAACTTGGAGAAGTGCACTAGCATAAATAACATGTCAGGAATGTGTACGCGCATCCTAAGTGACGTATGTATAATTACGGCTCGCGTGTAAGATGTATACTAGCGGTCCTTCTCCGTGCGCAATCAAGTTTATATTTTGAAAATCTTTGGAGCTCGTGTTTTTGCTGTTTTTGCAAATCTTGGTTTATTATTGCCGCTCAATTCTTCTCATGATTTCTGCAATAATACCCCAGAGTGAGAAATGACTCGTCCCTGGACACGTTCCATGCCAAGTCCGCCAGAGGAAAATTACGGCACACAATCAGGTAACAATTTCACGCAAGGGCAGTCAAGTCAGCAGGGTAGCGAAACAGCATTTTCTCAAGTATGACGTCTTTACGAGCAAAGTCAGCAACAGCATCAGGAAATGATGAACCATGTCATTAATATGGGGAATCAACGTGAGTCACACCAGCAACATTCAAAATTGTCTGAATTACAGAAGACACGTCCGCCAATATTTTCCCACACTGACAGACCTCTTGAGGCCGATGATTGGCTTCGAGACATTGAGAGAAAATTAATTGTGGCACAATGCTCAGATCATGAAAAGGTACTTTACGCACCACATTATCTTACTGGAGCAGCCGCGTCATGGTGGGAGAATTTTCTGCATATGCACCCCAACGTAAATGATATCACCTGGGAAGATTTTAAAGAAGGCTTTCATGGGGCGCACATCCCTAGAAGCATTATGAAGATCAAGAAAAGAGAGTTTGATGACCTCAAGCAAAGGGGCATGACACTAACTGAGTACAACATCCAGTTTACTCAATTATCTCGTTATGCCAACGAAGAACGTATGACTGAAAACAAGAAGATGGAAAAATTCCTGGACGGTCTGGCACCAGCACTTAAATGCCAGTTAGTCGTACACACTTTTCCAGATTTCAAGACACTTGTGGACAAGGCTATTACTTTGGAAAATGAGCTTCGCAGTCTGGAAGACATTCGCAAGCGAAAAAGGGATCAGACCAACCACACTCGCAATAACAGGAATAAGGTAAATTTTCAAAAAATGGGGCGAACAAATCCATGACAAATGACACACGTCCAAGCAAAAAATTTCATGCAAGGGACAAGGATTTCACGTATCACCCAGGTGTTACTTGCTACGCTTGTGGAGAAGAGGGACACTATGCTAAACAGTGCCCAAAACCAAGGAACTCAGCACCAAAGCCAAACAACAACGGGAACAATTCCGCGCCCAAGCGCAACAACTTCAACCCCAATAAAAACCACAAGAAAGGCCACCTGAACCATGTGACCAAGGAGCAAGCACAAGATGCCCCGGATATCGTACTCGGTATGTTCCCTGTCAACAAAATACCTGCCATGGTTTTGTTTGATTCTGGAGCTTCTCATTCGTTCATTTCGAAGAGTTTTGCTTTGCAACATAGTTTTTCGATGCTTCCCTTGGGAAAGTCAATGACCATCAAGTCCCCCAGAAATAAGCAGATCACTCAAAATTACTGCCAAGGTATAACCATTGAAATTGAAGGATTAAAGTTTCACGCAAACCTCATCGTATTGGAAAACAAGGGACTGTATGTTATCCTGGGTATGGACTGGCTGACGACCAACAAAGGATTTATCGACTGCTTCAACCGAACTGTGATTCTTACTCATCATCACGGAAAGACAATAAGAGTCGCAGCTCAAGAAAGACCAGTATCGCGGCAACCAAAATTAAACAAGGTAGACACTACGGAATTAAGCAAGGTTCCAGTAGTATGTGAATTTCCGGACATATTTCTCGAAGAACTACCAGGCATGCCACCAGACAGAGAAATAGAATTCAACATTGAGCTAGCGCCTGGAACCACCCCCATATACAAGAAACCATACAGAATGGCACCGTCCGGGTTGGTTGAACTAAAGAAGCAAATAAAGGAATTATTGGACAAAGGATTTATATGGGCCAGCTCCTCACCTTGAGGTTCGTCGGTATTATTTGCCAAAAAGAAGGATGGGACTATGAGATTGTGTATAGACTACCGAGCGCTCAACATGGTCACTATCAAGAACAAATATCCGATGCCACGGATAAATGATTTATTTGATCAGCTCGCACAAGCCAAGGTTTTCTCAAAAATCGAGTAAAGGTCGGTGATACGTCCAAAACGTATCTATAATTTCTGCTTGCTCCATGCCTCTTTTATGTGATATTGCTATGATATTTATGCACTTCCATACACTTTTGATCATATTTGGACTAACCTATTAACTCAGTGCACCCCAGTGCCAGTTTCTATTTTCTGCTGTTTTTGTATTTCAGGTTTTCCCATTACGTAAATTGCCAGAAAAATCCCGGGAAAAATATATAAAAAATCAGCGTTCCGGAAGCTTCCATGCGGCCAATGTAGGGCCAGAGGGGGGCCACCAGGGCTCCAGGCGACCAGAGGGGGCGGCCCCCCTCCTGGCCGCGCCGCCAGGGCGCCTGGGCCCCCCTTGCCTCTTCTGACGCCCCCCTTTGGCATATATTTACACCGCGTCCCGAAACCCTCGAGGACGAAACCCTTTTTCGCGATCTCATCTCTGTTCCGCCGCCACCGCGCTTCCAAGATCGGGAGCACCAGGAGAACTCTTCCCGGCACCCTGCCGGAGGGGAGGATCACCACCGGGAGCTTCTCCACCACCATGGACGCCTCCCGGATGAGTTGTGAGTAGTCTCCCTTGGACCATGGGTCCATGACCAGTAGCTATGTGATGTTCTCCTCCCCTCTTTGTTCTTCACCGATTAGACCTCGTGAGCTGCCCTACATGATCGAGGCACATATGTAATCCTTATGCGGTTGCTATGATGAGTTTGCTGGGATCCGATGGATTATGAGATTATGTTCAGATTGTGTGCGAGTAATATATTTGATTCACCTCTTTTATATTTATGTTCTTGAGTAATTCTTGCATGTTCTCCGTTGCTGTTTATTGCTTTGGCCAAGTAGTAGGTAGTAACTCCAAGAGGGAATGTTATGCTTGATTGTGGGTTCATGCCCCTCGATGACTAGCTTGAGTGACAGAAACATGAGTCTAGGGGATGTGCTGTTGCCACAAGGGGGAAAACAACGGTGCTTGTACTTGCGGGTGCAAGGATTGTTTACTTTACGCAAAGTTCTTTTAATGCAGTTGTCTGTTGCTTTGAGTTTACACTATGGGTGGGACTCGCAACTTAATACCAGCGAGATTTTCTGGATAGATATCTCAAGGTGGATGATTAGTAGTAGATGCAGATGGATTTCGGTCTACTTGCCTTGGCGTACCGCCCATGCTTTTGAGCCTCTACCTTTCTTTGCAGCATAGTTAGCATTGGTTTGCGCACATAATCATGTCAATTGCCCAACTGTAATTCGTTTACCTCGCTTAGCTGTTTTATCGTCTTTTGGGAGAGAGACATCACTAGTGAACATCATGGGACCCCGGTCCATATTACCATCACTGATCACACCCGTTATTTACTTTCTGTTCTTACTTACTAGTTGCAGTCATACCTATCACTATTATCTCTTGCGTTTGATCCTTTGTAAACGACAAGGCCGGAGGGATTGACAACCTCTCTGTACTCGTTGGGAGCAAAGTTATTTGTATTTGTGTGCAGGTCCTGTCAATCGCTAAGTTGCGCCGCTAGCAGTTGACACCTTCTTGTTGACCCTCGGAGTCTCAGGGGATTCGATCCTTGGTATCTTTGCCAAGGGAAAACTACCGCTACACTGCATCTCAAACCTTCCACTTGGGGTAACCAACGAGGGGCAAGAAGCCATCAAGCAAAGTTTTCTGGCGCCGTTGCCGGGGACTCCACTCTTCAAGATAGGGGAGTTGCACGCTATCTTCTACCTTTGCTTTTTAGTCTTGTTAGTTTACCTTTCAGTTTTTGCTTTAGTGTCTTTTATCAAAAATCACAAAAATAGTTATCTTGCTTGCTTGCTGCTATGGTTTCCACCGAGAACACCAAGTTGTGTGACTTCACTAGTCATAACGACGATGACTTTATCTGCACACCTATTACTACACCTGCCATTTCAACACCTTCTTATGAAATTAAACCTGCTTTACTGAACCTAGTTATGAAAGATCAATTCTCCGGTGCTGGAGATGATGCTGCTTTACACTTAAACAATTTTGTTGAACTCTGTGATATGCAAAAGTACCAAGAAATAGATGGTAATATTGTTAAGCTTAAGATTTTTCCTTTCTCCTTGATAGGAGGAGCTAAAATTTGGTTTCAATCCTTGCCTAGAAATAGCATAGATTCTTGGGACAAGTGCAAGGATGCCTTTATTGGGAAGTACTATCCACCTGCTAAAATTATCCAACTAAGGAGTAACATAATGAATTTGAAACAATTGGATAATGAACACGTTGCCCAAGCTTGGGAACGCATGAAATCTCTTATCAAGAACTGCCCTACTCATGGTTTGACTACTTGGATGGTTATCCAAACTTTTTATGCAGGCTTGAACTTTACCTCGCGGAACCTGTTAGATTCGGCCGCGGGAGGAACCTTTATGTCAACTACACTTGGTGCTGCCACGAAGCTTCTCGATGAGATGATGACCAATTATTCCCAATGGCACACCGAACGCGCTCCAACAGGTAGGAAGGTAAACTCTGTCGAGGAGATTTCCTCCCTAAATGAAAAAGTTGACTTGATCATGTCTCTACTTTCCAAGCAATCTTCTATTGATCCTCGTGATGTTCCTTTAAATTCTTTGATTGCTCAAGATCAAGTAGATGTGAACTTTATCTCTAGAAACAATTTCAATAACAATGCTTATAGAAGTAATTTTGGTAGCAATCCTAGACCGTTCCCCTCTAATTCCTATGGGAACAACAATGCTTATCCTAGCACCAAGAACTCCACTTCTAAACTAGAGATTATGCTTAAAGATTTCATCACTACCCAAAAAGCCTTCAATAAGAATGTAGAAGAAAAACTAGCCAAACTAGATGATCTCTCTTCACAAGTATACAATTTAGCCCATGAGGTAGAGTTGCTTAAAATTAGAACTTCCCCTCTCGAGGAGAGGAAGACCACTCCTCTGAATGCTATTCAAGTGCAAATTAATGAAAACATTAGGATGTTGGCTAAACTTAAAGAGAGATGGGCTAGAGAAAAGGAGGAAGAAGATAGAATTAAGAGCCTTCCTACCCACCACACTGTTGCTACTATCCAAGTTGTTGAGGATATCCAAACTCTTAGCACCCAATGCACTCCTGGTACCATTGGACCTATTAATGGTGATGCTATGACCTTAACCGTAGAAACTCCTATGACCATAGAAACTACCAAACAAGTGAGCCTAAAGGACACCACTACCACTTTACTTGATAGTAGCGACCTCGATTTTGATAATTGCACCCTTACCGAAGTTATTGATTTCCTTCACAAGATGTCTAGATATCCCCGCACTAGCACACTCAATCTTGCCTTCACAGAGCATATCACTAATGCTCTCATCAAAGCTAGGGAGGAGAAACTTAGGGTAGAATCCTCCATACCTAGAAAGCTAGAAGATGGTTGGGATCCTATGATTAAAATTAAGTTGAATAACTTCTCTTGCTATGCTTTATGTGATGTTGGAGCTAGTACCTCCGTTATGCCCAAAAGAATATATGATATGCTTAAATTGAAACCTTTTGATTCTTGTTCTTTTGGTGTTCGTCTTGTTGATTCTTCCATAAAGAAACGCTTAGGGAGGATCGATGATGTTCTTATCATTGTCAATGACAATTATGTTCCCGTTGATTTTACTATTATGGATATTGAATGTGAACCTTCTTGTCCAATTATTTTGGGACGTCCTTTTCTTCGCACCGTTGGTGCTATCATTGACATGAAAGAGGGGAATATAAAATTCCAATTTCCTCTCAAGAAAGGGATGGAACACTTCCCTAGAAAGAAGATTAAGTTACCTTTTGAGTCCGTTATACGGGCTAGCTATTCTTTTACTCTTGATAAAACTTGAACCCTCTACATTATGCCTAGCTTAAAGGCATAAAAGAAAGCGCTTTTGGGAGGCAGCCCACAATGAATAAAATTTTATTTTCCTTTTGTTGTGTCTTGATGTTTGTTACTACAGTAGCATCATCATTGTATCTTTACTTTTCAGCTTTGTGCCAAGTGTAGCCTCTGATTGCAAGAAAGTTCAAAAATTGTGACATGCTGTCCAGGAAACAGATTCTGTCCTTGGACAGAAAAATTCGTATAAAATCACCAGATCATCTTTTTGGTCTGAATTTTTTCGACAGCGTGCTCTATACAATTGGCTTTCGGGCGTCTGTTCTGAGTTTTTTGATTTGAGTTGCAGAAGTGCCCCGAAAAAATTATTTACTACCTGCTGGTCTGTTTTTCACAGATTCTGTCCTGTTTTGCCTTTCCTTCGTTTTGCAAACCTTGAGCTTGCTTTTTCTTTGCAAAAACCTTTTGGCAATCTTGAGAAACAGTAGACCTTCAAGATTATCCTTATTTCCAGAAAGGAAAAATTATTTTATTATGGATACTAACCTCGCTAATCAGATTATGATGAGTTATGTATGAAGGGAGTTTTCAAGTGTGCGAGGGAAGATGATAAAAAGATTCAGGAGTGTCAAACGCTCAAGCTTGGGGATGCCCCCGTGCACCCCCAAGAAATATTCAAGAAGACTCAAGCGTCTAAGCTTGGGGATGCCCCCGTGCATCCCCTTCTCCATCAACAATTATCAGTTCGTCTTTCGTTCCACTATATTTAATCACTTCATTTGTTATGTGCTATGCTTAGAGCGTCTTGCTTTTAGTTTCCTTTTTAGTTTTCTTTAGCTTTGCTTGCTGTTCATAACGAGTTGGAACCCATCTTTCTTTGTGTGGGAGAGAAACACGCTCCACTTCAACCTAGAACATAACATGGGATTTTCATGTTTATCTTTGCTGTGTATGTTCTTTGTCTTTCAATAGCTACTGTCATGTTCAGCTCTTAGTTTTCATGCTTTACTTTTTAAAGAGCTTTTGTTTAGTTGGTCGCTGGAACTCTCTTGAGTTATCATGCTTATCTTGTTAAGAGAGTTGGTTTCTATTGCACTGGTTGATATGTCTTTGATAAAAATGCTATGTGCATAATGGTGCTTAGTAGTTCATGTTTTCTTATGGTTAGTCTCAAATAGCTGGGGGGTTCTTAATGTGTTATTGAAGTACCAACATGATTTGTTTGCCTATGATGTGGTATGGTTTAGTGATATCTTCCTCCAAGAATTTATTTTGATTGACTTGGCATATGCTCACGCATATTTAAGACTGTAAAGAAAGTCTATCAAGCCTTGATGATCTTTAATTTCTGAGTAGCGATATAACTTCCATGCCCGATTCAATGTTGCTTTGTCGCTCTGCATGATTATGACCGTCATTGCTCTTTTAGTTCGTCGCTCCCAGTCTTTTGCTAACCTTCGCCTGTACTAAGCGGACTGACTGCTTGTGCATCCAAAATCCTTTAAACCAGTTATGCCATATGAGTCCACCATACCTTCCTATACATGGTATTTACTTGCCATTCCTAACGAAGACTTTCGTGTACCATCTCGAAATTAATCAAAAGCATTTCTCTTTTGTGCCTCTATTTTAGCTCATGAGGAAGTAGTAGTTAATTCATGATCTTTTTAGGTTGGACAAGCTTCACCCCGGGATTGCATGTCTAATGTGCAAACCCCTAATACGAGAAGGAACTGGCAAAGAGTGCGCCCGGCTCATTAAAAAATATACAACAAACAAACCCTCCTTCACGCTTTGTTCATGAGAAATCAGAAAACTTTGGCAGTGATAAACAAAGGAGATTAAGAGGATGTGATCATCCTCGTGCGGGAGCCGTTCCTCGAAACTTGTCCAGCTCGAGAAGTAATTGAGTTATCTACTAGCATTCGTTGACGAAATATGCATATTCCAAAAAAATAATTTTTACCTCTGTTTTTAAAAACCAAGAGCTCTGGTACATGTTTAGTTTTTGTTTCCGACCATGGGTTTTTAACCTTGCCATCAAAAGCCACGGTTCGAGAGTCTCCACCTTCTTTCTTCAAAGCACCAACTATTGAGAGCATGATTGTCATTCTGAGTGTAATGTGCATTGTCCCAAAGTACCATTGTCTTCTGCATGACTATGATATCGTTTATTTTGAAATCATTGTATCTAGTCGTCACTTAAACTTTGGAGGTGCCCCTGCATTTATGTTTTGCTTCACTAAAGGGGGCAAGTGAGATATCACTTTGTCATGTTTGCACATCATGCTCACTACAAATCTATTGAGTGTTTCAGTATCATATTGTAAAACTTTCAGTTCTTTGTGATATTCTCATGAGGCAACTTAATTACTAAAGATTCATTATCTCAGTAAGCATTTGTCATGTGACTGTGAAAAGTTCTTATATGGTTAATAGCATGTCACCACAGAAATTATGCTTGTTATCATTTACCTACTCGAGGACGAGCATGAATTAAGCTTGGGGATGTTGATACGTCCAAAACGTATCTATAATTTCTGCTTGCTCCATACCTCTTTTGTGTGATATTGCTATGATATTTATGCACTTCCATACACTTTTGATCATATTTGGACTAACCTATTAACTCAGTGCACCCCAGTGCCAGTTTCTGTTTTCTGTTGTTTTTGTATTTCAGGTTTTCCCATTACGTAAATTGCCAGAAAAATCCCGGGAAAAATATATAAAAAATCAGCGTTCCGGAAGCTTCCATGCGGCCAAAGTAGGGCCAGAGGGGGGCCACCAGGGCTCCAGGCGACCAGAGGGGGCGGCCCCCCTCCTGGCCGCACCGCCAGGGCGCCTGGGCCCCCCTAGCCTCTTCTGAAGCCCCCCTTTGGCATATATATACATCGCGTCCCGAAACCCTCGAGGACGGAACCCTTTTTCACGATCTCATCTCTGTTCCGCCGCCGCCGCGCTTCCAAGACCGGGAGCACCAGGAGAACTCTTCCCGGCACCCTGCCAGAGGGGAGGATCACCACCGGGAGCTTCTCCACCACCATGGACGCCTCCCGGATGAGTTGTGAGTAGTCTCCCTTGGACCATGGGTCCATGACCAGTAGCTATGTGATGTTCTCCTCCCCTCTTTGTTCTTCACCGATTAGACCTCGTGAGCTGCCCTACATGATCGAGGCACATATGTAATCCTTATGTTATTGCTATGATGAGTTTGCTGGGATCCGATGGATTATGAGATTATGTTCAGATTGTGTGCGAGTAATATATTTGATTCACCTCTTTTATATTTATGTTCTTGAGTAATTCTTGCATGTTCTCCGGTGCTGTTTATTGCTTTGGCCAAGTAGTAGGTTCTAACTCCAAGAGTGAACGTTATGCTTGATTGTGGGTTCATGCCCCTCGATGACTAGCTTGGGTGACACAAACATGAGTCTAGGGGATGTGCTGTTGCCACAAGGGGGAAAACAACGGTGCTTGTACTTGCGGGTGCAAGGATTGTTTACTTTACGCAAAGTTCTTTTAATGCAGTTGTCTGTTGCTTTGAGTTTACACTATGGGTGGGACTCACAACTTAATACCGGCGAGATGTTCTGGATAGATATCTCAAGGTGGATGATTAGTAGTAGATGCAGATGGATTTCGGTCTACTTGCCTTGGCGTACCGCCCATGCTTTTGAGCCTCTACCTTTCTTTGCAGCATAGTTAGCATTGGTTTGCGCACATAATCCTGTCAATTGCCCAGCTGTAATTCGTTTACCTCGCTTAGCTGTTTTATCGTCTTTTGGGAGAGAGACATCACTAGTGAACATCATGGGACCCCGGTCCATATTACCATCACTGATCACACCCGTTATTTACTTTCTGTTCTTACTTACTAGTTGCAGTCATACCTGTCACTATTATCTCTTGCGTTTGATCCTTTGTAAACGACAAGGCCGGAGGGATTGACAACCTCTTTGTACTCGTTGGGAGCAAAGTTATTTGTATTTGTGTGCAGGTCCTGTCAATCGCTAAGTTGCGCCGCTAGCAGTTGACACCTTCTTGTTGACCCTCAGAGTCTCAGGGGATTCGATCCTTGGTATCTTTGCCAAGGGAAACTATGGCTACACTGCATCTCAAACCTTCCACTTGGGGCAACCAACGAGGGGCGAGAAGCCATCAGTCGGGTTATCATCAATTAAAAGTACGGACAGAAGATATCCCGAAAATATCATTCACCTCCAGATACGGACTATATGAATTTACAGTAATGCCGTTTGGATTGACCAACGCCCCCGCCTATTTTGTCCACCTCATGAACAAAGTGTTTATGAAATTAATGGACAAATTTGTGGTGGTATTTATTGATGATATCTTGGTATATTCAAAGACACCAGAAGAACATGTTGAACACCTCCGTATAGTACTAGGAGAATTGAGGAAACATCAACTCTACGCCAAATTCAGCAAATGTGAATTTTGGTTAAGACAAGTTGGTTTTCTAGGCCACGTATTGACACAAGAAGGAGTTGCTGTGGACCCGGAAAAAGTCAAGGCCGTACTTGGTTGGAAGTCACCGGCCAATATAACGTATGTACGAAGTTTCCTCGGAATGGCTGGATATTACTGAAGGTTTATTGAGGGGTTTTCCACCATAGCCAAACCAATGACACAGTTACTCAAGAAGGATAAGAAATTCGTATGGACCGAAGCTTGTGAGAAGAGCTTCCAGAACTCAAAAAGAAATTAACAACAACCCCAGTATTGGTTGTTCCAGACATACACAAAAGTTTTGAAGTATATTATGACGCATCCCGGAAAGGCCTCGGATGCGTACTAATGCAAGAAGGCAAAGTAGTCGCCTACGCTTCCCGGCAACTACGGAAACATGAAGAAAATTATCCTACTCACGATTTAGAATTGGCAGCAGTCATTCATGCACTCAAAGAGTGGAGGCACTTTTTGCTTGGGAATCGTTGTGAAATATATATACGGACCATAAGAGCCTCAAATATATTTTCACACAACCAGAACTTAATTTACGACAACGACTCTGGTTGGAACTAGTAAAAGATTATGACGTTGGCATCTACTATCACCCAGGAAAGGCAAACGTAGTAGCAGATGCTCTCAGCTGTAACCCGAGCCCGGACAACGGCAGCCTACAAAACCTGAGACCCGAATTTCAGCAGGAATTCGCCAAGCTCAACTTAATGATGGTCACTCAAGGGGAAGTGTCAAATATGGAAATACGGCCTACGCTAATAGAACAAATAAAGAAGGCTCAGCATGGACACCCCAGCATTGAAGGAATAAAAAGAAAAGTAAGTCAAGGCAAGGCCTCGGAATTTACCATAGACAGTGAGGGAATATTATGGTTCGGAGACAGACTTTGCGTACCAAATAGGGAAGACCTCAAAAAACAAATTCTAGCAGAAAGCCACACCGCCCCGTACTCAATTCACCCTGGAGGGACCAAAATGTACAAGGACATTCAGGAAAGATTTTGGTGGCACGGTATGAAGAGGGATATAGACACATACATTGCATGCTGTGATTCATGTCAACGCATTAAAGCCGAGCACCAGAAACCCGCCGGACTGTTACAACCAAACAAGATACCTGAGTGGAAATGGGACGATATTGGGATGGATTTTATTGTTGGACTGCCACGATCACAGCACGGAAATGATGCCATATGGGTCATCACAGATAGACTGACCAAGGTGGCACACTTCATTCCAGTCAAGACAACCCACACCACCCAAAAGCTTGCCAAACTTTACCTCGCTTGTATAGTATGCCTACATGGAGTTCCAAAGACTATAATATCCGACTGAGGCACTCAATTCGTCTCCAAATTTTGGGATCATTTACAGCAAGCCTTGGGGACACAACTAGTGTTCAGTACAGCATATCACCCCAGACTGGAGGACAAACAGAACGAGTGAATCAAATACTAGAAGACATGCTGAGGGCATGTGTCCTCACCTATGGGACCAGTTGGGAGGCAAGCTTACCATATGCCGAGTTCGCATACAACAATAGTTATCAAGCCAGCCTGAAAATGGCACCTTTCAAAGACTTGTACGGACGAAGATGTCGTACTCCATTAAACTGGTCAGAAACAGGGGACAGTCGTATCTTCGGCCCAGACATGTTAAAAGAAGCTGAGGAAAAAGTCAAAATAATACGAGATCGACTCAATACAGCCCAAAGTCGACAGAAGAGCTACTACGATCAAAAGCATCGGGAAGTAAGTTTTGAACCTGGTGAAGACGTGTACCTACGTGTATCTCCTATGAGGGGACTGCAACGATTCAAGGTCAAAGGAAAACTAGCACCACGATTTATCGGACCTTTTCGTATAGTTGCACGGAGAGGCACAGTGGCCTACCAGTTGGACCTTCCCAAGGAACTGTCAGACATCCACGATGTGTTCCATGTTTCGCAACTACGGAAGTGTGTAAGCAACCCGGAGAAGCATGTGTCGCATGAAAATCTTGATGTGCAACCAGATCTCACCTAGAGGGAACGCCGAATAAAAATATTGGAGGAGTCTGAAAGGAGAACCCGTCAGAAGACAATTAAATTTATCAAGGTCCAGTGGAGTAATCACATAGAGGATGAGGCAACATGGGAAAGGGAAGATTTTCTTCGGACAGAACAACCACACCTATTTGAGGATCAGCTGAAATCTCGGGGACGAGATTTTTCCTAAGGGGGTAGGTGTTGTAACACTCCAAATTTTTGGATTTGTTTTCTTCCAAACTTTTGGTCTTTTGGAAGGGGGGTATTTGATCTTCTCTTGAAAACACTTCTAAAATCTTTTCTGACCAAAGTTTGTGTGTTCTTCTCAAGCTTGATTGTGATCTTGAAGGTTTGCTTCTTGTGTTAGCTCAAACACAAGTTGATTTTCGAAGGGTTTATTTGATTCTTTCCCCTCCATGAATTTCCACCTTATAAGAATCTTGGACTTGTCTTCTCTCTCCAACTTTTCTCTTCCATGGCACCCAATGAAAATATTCCTCTCCAAAACCTCCTTTTCACCTTGAGGAAAGTCTCTCATCAATTCCAGCAAGTTTCAACCTTATTGGAATTTTTCTCCTAATTAATTTGCACCAAAAACAATTTCTGTCCATTGAAATGAACCATGGTGATTTACAAAGGAACCACCATGTTTATTTTGATGTTTGTTTCCAAACCAACTTCCCTGGATAGTCCTTAGCACCCACAACCTGGATCCATCTTGTTTCACTGGTCCACAGTTCAAAATTTTCAAATTTCACCTGCTGCAAGTTTGGACCAGATTTGCAAATTTTGGTGAAATTCATATTTTTTTTTCTTCTTCCAAAAACTCTGTGAAAATTCAGGCAGCCTCTAGATGCATCAAGAGACCACTACACCAAATATCAGCTCCAGCAAGATTTTCCACATGCCAAAATCATTTCGTCAAACACCTGGCGTGCACTGTTTCTGTCAGTTTCAGAAAAGTTAACTCAACTTTTCAGGCGACAGTGCAGCTTCGTCAGTTTCGTCAGTCGGCGTTCGTCAATCTCACCAGTGCCACTTTGGATCGATGCTGCACTGCACCTTGCTCTTATCCAGAGCACCACATGCGCGCTTGGCTGGTTCTTGGCGTCGGTGGCGCCCTGGCCCGCCCACGCCGTCGTCTTCCGCGGCGGCAGAGCCACCCGTGGCGGCCGACAGGAGGCACCCTGCGGCACAACGCCGTTCGGCACCGCCCAAGTCACCTGGGAGCTCCGCGTGGCCTTCTCCATCGCCAGCGCACGCCTGCAGCACCGTCGCTGTGGCCTAGCACGCACAGGGCGCGCCCTCTGCCGCCGACGTGCCGCACGGCCGTTCCGTCGAGGACAAGCCATTATCGCCCCTGCCTTGCTGAGTTAGGCACCAAAATGGGATCCGTGCACCTCCTAGTCGATGCTCATGCTCCTAAACAAACCGTCCAGCCACAGCGCCGCCGTAATCGATCGCCGGACTTATCCCGTTCACGGCAACCGCCTCGGGCCGGCTATATATAGCACCTCCGAGCTCACTCCCGACCCCGCACACCTCCACCACCTCACTAGACCACGCCCAGCCACTGGAAGAGCCTCGAGGGGCCCTTCTTCATCAACTCTGGCCACCCCCGTCCGCCTCGGGTTCCAGCAGCATCCGCTCTGGTGAGAGCTCCTCCACCGCCCTGGACTCGTTCGTAGCATCCTGACACCTAGATGAGTCTAACCCCCACTCCAATTTGACCCTAGAAACTCTCTCCGACGAGGCCCACGGCCACCCGAGCCGCCGTCCGCCGGAGATAGGGTCGACGTCGACATGGGGCTCGCCGACGCTCAACTCCACCACCCACCGGCACAGAAGAACACCAGGAACCCGTAGGTACCACTCCCTTCTCCTACCTCGCCGTGGATCGGCGCCGGCGACCACCGCAGCCTTCTGGCGCCGTCGCGACTCTGTTCTGCTTTTTAAACCTGACGAGTGGGACCCCCTCGTCAGCCTCTCTTTTCCCTCCGAAGCGTTTTTCTGGAAAGCGCCTTCGGGCAAAGTACGTCTCCCTATTCGGCTGGCGTACTGCGTACCGGTTCATTTTTCTGTTTTGATATTCTACCCCCTGGAAACTTTCTGTTTCATTGCAGATGAGTCCCTGGACAGAAACTCTAATATCTTTTTATCTAAAAATGATTTGGAGTTGATTCTTTTTCTGTCCTCTTTAGTTTTCTGTCTAGTTTTTTGTCATATTTATTTGAAAAATATTTGGGGTAACTTTTTTGCACGCGCGGTATTTATGTTAGTATTCGTTTTGTTTGAATACGTAGATACCGAAGGACGTGACGGAGCCGCGAACCTCACCGAGTTAGACTCCGAATACTCCGAACCAGGCAAGCATGTTTGAACCTTTGATATGATGAGTGTGTTGCCTGTTTGCTCGAGTAGTTCTTCTTCATAGCACGGTTATATAAGCATTTGTGGATGATTATATTTCATGCAAGCATGCTTCGGGTGAACCCGAATGTTGATTGAAACACCCCGGTCATGTGGTGACATGATGGGTCGTGTACTGGTATTGTTGGAGCATGCTAGTCAAGGGTTAATTCTAGTACCACCATGGATCAAGTCATGATTCCACTCGTCTCCTTTTGGTACTGTCATATGCCGTCTGGTAAGACTACGGTTTAGTCAGTTGCAAACATCTTTCCGTGTACACACCAAGTAAAGGGACCGGGATGAGGGTTCCATGGCCCTGGATTAAAGTCCGTCATCCGGTCAGGGGGCATGGGTGTTTCCGGTTGGGACCGAGAGGGGGGCACCCCTTAGAGCGCGCATGTATAAATTTGATCCCATGTTATTCGAAGTTGTAGCCTCCCCGCCTTAAAGTTTTTCGTGAATGTTGTCACGGGTGATTCCGGACAGTAGGATGTGAAATGGGTGTGTACTGGTCAGTTGTGTTTCTGCTAAAACACCGTAGACGGAACTAGTCCCTGTGGCTAGTGGAATCCGTTGGCTGTGATTTAAGAGTACAAGCTCTGCAGAGTCAAATCTTCCGAGTAGCCATGTTTATGGCCTAGAGTCAATCTTCGTGTAAACCCCGGTGACCATCTCTAGTAATTTTATGATAGTAACAAGAGTGATGATTTTGTCAAGTTCATTTTGGGTAGATGAACTAACCAGTTATCTGTGACGCCCGGGTAATCAAGCTACAATAACCCTATGCAAATGATACCACGTCATCACGGTTACTGTTGATAAACTCACGTTAGTTTAAAAAACCGATTCAAAATCAAATTTGAATTAAAGTCAAACGATGAAAAATTTCAAATCTTAAAACTAAAATGTTCGGGTCGTGCCAAATAATGCATAGGTAATCATGTTGGAGAAACCACATTTTTATCAGGTGTTTGAATGTCCTAAACAGTTAAAACAGTGGCTAAAACAAATAAGTAAATGCCTTTTTAGAATTATAAAATTACAAACTATTTTAATTAAATGCCAAGATAATATTGGAAGTGGTATATTTCGTAATGCTAATTTAGGTACTATTTTCATATTTTATAAAACTAAAATAATTAGAAAACAAAATAGGAAACTAATAGACAATAAAAGAAAATTAAACAAAAGGTAAAAGATAAAAAAAAGGAAAACAAGCCCCCATGTTCCCTGGACCCTAGCCACTAGGGCCGGCCTAGCTCACCTCCCCACACCCGCGGTCGATCCCCTCCTCTCACTGCTCCTCCGGCCGGGCGCCTGGGCGCGCTCCCAACCGACCGTGTCACCGGCGACGCCGGGAAGAGGATAAGGGCGCCAGCTCTCCCATGCCTCGGCCCCCTCATCTCCCACTCGCCTCTCCCAGACCTCGCCCTCTCCCCTCGCTCATCTCTCCCCCACCTAAAGTCGTTCGTGCCCCGGCGCAACCTTCACTGCGCCGCCATCGTTGTCGTGGTCGTCTCCCAGCACGAGCTGCAACGAGAAGACCAGGAGATGGGCATCATCGTCCTCGACATCGGAGTAGGAGGAGCTGGACCGCGGAGACTCACTCTTCTTCCCCGTCGGCCGCCGCACCCCGCCGTCGATCTGCCTCGCCGGACCTCCCCGAGCCCACTGCCTTTGCCCTACGGCCCCGCGGTGAGGCCCCGGCCTCTCCCTCTCTCCTCGTCCCCGTCGTCGCGGTCGCCGCTCTCCGCACGCGCACGCGCACGCGTTCACGGCCGCGGCCTCCTTCCCCACCCGAACGCGCTCCCGTACGCCTCCTGGCCGCGCCCGCTTCCCCTCCGTGCGCTCCCGCCTCTCGCCGTGCTCGCCACCGCGCCCGGCCACCGACGACAGAGCCGCTCCGGCGCCTGCGGCTGTGCCCCGCTGCTCTGCCGCGACGGCCGCCGCTGCAGCTGCTCACCTCCGCCGTCCCCCCCTCCTACTCGGCCTGGCCGCAGGCTGCTGCTCTGGTGCTGCCGCTGCGCGCGCTCGCCCCTGCCACTCCCTCTGCCCACTGCTGCTACTACCTGGCCACCGGCGGCCCTCCCCTCCATCGCCCTGCGCCGGCGCTGCCTCGCCGTGGCTCCCGCCAGCGGCTGCACCGCACCAGCGCCCGACCTGCCCGCACGCCCGAACCCAATAAGGCCCCCTGTGCCTATGACAGGGGGGGGCACCCACAGAACTTAATAAAAAAAAGATAAAATAAAATGTTAAATAAATAATTAGTTTAGTGATTAATTAAGTTAATTAAATCTGCGTAGTTAGTCTAATTAAATTAGTTACGTTAATTAGCTGGATAAGCTATAATTAGGTCAGACTAGACTATGACATGTGGGTCCCCCTTGACCCTGTTGACTGGTCAACATTGACCCAGTCAACGCTGACTGGATCTGCTGACTGGACCTTTGACTTAGTCAACTTATTAAATAATTTGGAAATTCAATTAAACTTTGAAAATTAATAGAAAATTAACCGTAGCCCAAATCAAAAAACTTTGAACATGAAAGTTGCTCAGAACGACGAGACAATTCCGAATACGTGCTCAATTTGTTCACCACCTGCCTCTAACTACCCGAACCTGCAACCGTCCCCCTCCGGTCATCTGTCTGACAAATGTTCGGAACCGGGAACACTTTCCCGGAACGGTTCCCCCTTCCTCGGTATCGTGTAACCATACGTTAAGACACACCCAACACTGCGTATTGTCTTGTATGGTTTTGTGTTTTACATTGCTTGCTATGCATTTACTGTTTCTTCCCCCATCCTTCTCTCTCGATAGACCCCGAGACTACCGACGACGCTGCTATGTACAACTACTGCATCGACGACGACCCCTCCTTCTTGCCAGAGCAACCAGGCAAGCCCCCCCTTTGATCACCACATATCGCCTATTCTTCTCTCTACTGCTTGCATTAGAGTAGTGTAGCATGTTACTGTTCGGTTACTCCTATTCTGCTGCATAGCCTGTCATTGTTGCTACAACTGTTGATACTTTACCTGCCATCCTAATGCTTAGTATAGGATGCTAGTACTCCATCAGTGGCCCTACACCCTTGTCCGTCTGCCCTGCTATTCTATCGGGCCGTGATCACTTGGGTGTGATCACGGGTTTATACTACATACACTTTACATGATACATGATGTGACTAATGTCGGGTCGGCTCTTTGAGTACTCGCAAGTGATTCCGATATGGGGGCTGAAAGGACAGGTGGCTCCATCCAGGTAGTGGTGGGCCTGAGTTCCCGACAGCCCCCGAGTGGATCTTTGTGGCGGAGCGATAGGGCAGGTTGAGACACCCAGTGGAGAGGTGGCCTGGCCCTGGTCGTTATCCGTGGTTATTTCATAATAACACGCTTAACGAGTTTGGATATTTGATCTGAGTCTGGCCGTTGGCCTATACGCACTAACCAGCTACGTGGGAATAGTTATGGGTACTCGACGTCGTGGTATCAGCCGAAGCCTTCTTGACGTCAGCGACTTAGCGACGCGCACCGGGTTGGACCGCGTAACGCAACTTCCTTAGTAATGGAGGTTGCTAGGTCTACTCACCGGCCGCGTACGCAACGTGCAGGTGTGCGTTGAGCGATGGGCCCGGACCCTTGCGCGCCTAGGACTTAGACCGGCGTGCTGACCTGTCTGCTTTGCTTAGGTAGGGCTGCGACGTGTTGATCTTCCGAGGCCGGGCATGACCCTGGAAAGTGTGTCCGGCCAAATGGGATCAAGCGTGTTGGGTTATGTGGTGCACCCCTACAGGGAAGTTAATCTATTCGAATAGCCGTGTCCCTCGATAAAAGGACGACCCGGAGTTGTATTCCGACCTCATGACAACTAGAACCGGATACTTAATAAAACACACCCTTACCAGTGCCAGATACAACTCGGTGGTTGCTCTCTCACAGGGTGATGTGCGGGAGGATCGTCGAGTAGGATTATGCTATACTATGTTACTTGGTGAACTTACCATCTACTCCCTTCTACTGCTGCAAGACGGAGGCCGCGAGAAGCGAGGATACTTATTACTTTCCAGCACCCTCATCTTCTGCTGCAAGATGGAGGTTACGAGAAGCGTAGTCTTCGATTGGATTAGCTATCCCCCTCTTATTCTGCTTTCTGCAGTTCAGTCCACATATATTACCCCTTTACACACATATCATTGCATATGTAGTGTAGATCCTTGCTTGCGAGTACTTTGGATGAGTACTCACGATTGCTTTTCTCCCCCTTTTCCCCTTTTCTCCCTTCTTCTCAGATGATGCAACCAGATCGGTGGAGTCCAGGAGCCAGAGGATCCCGATGGTGTTTCTACGTGAAGTTCGGCTTCGAGGAGTAGTTAGGAGGTCCCAGGCAGGAGGCCTTGCCTTTTCGATCGTTGCTAATTTTGTGCTAGCCTTCTTAAGGCAAACTTGTTTAACTTATGTCTGTACTCAGATATTGTTGCTTCCGCTGACTCTTGTGTTTTTGAGCTTATTTATTCGAGCCCTCGAGGCCCCTGGCTTGTAACACAAAGCTTGTATTATTTTAATTTGTGTCTAGAGTTGTGTTGTGATATCTACCAGTGAGTCCCTGATCTTGGTCGTACACATTTGCGTGCATGATTAGTGTACGGACAAATCGGGGGCGTCACAAGTTGGTATCAGAGCCGACTGCCTGTAGGAATCCCCCTTTCCAACTCCTTGGTCGAAGTTGAGTCTAGTCATCACAAAACTTTACTAACATGGCTGTGTGGCCAATAGGCCCACGTCGCCATTGGGTGGTATTAGGATCTTTTACTCCTCGTCTATAACTCTGGGACTCTGATCTCTCTTCTATTCGGGTAAAAATATTTTACTAACTCTGACTCTAGGTTCTCGCAACTATTTCTCCCGGAGAGCCCTCATTACGGAAGGTCGCCTGCTTCGTCAGAAGTATCTAAGGATATCTCTCGATATTTTCCCGAGACCCTTGTGCTCATCGCCTTTGCAATTCACTGCCAATGATATATCCCTATGGATATCTGCTTGTACTCGTCATTCTCATGATCATTCCTCGTCGCTCTTGTCATTGCAAGATGCCTCGAAATATTCTCTGTTGTCCCGAGGATCCTTTGATTTTACTGTCTTGCTGTTTTATTTCGCATGAAAACCCTTACCGTTATTTCCTCACATTTATCGAGGATCCGTTTTTCTCAATTGTTCATGTGTCTCACAAAATTCTTCGGAATACCTTTCGATCTTTCGAAAACCCTATGCAGCCTGATACTCTTGAAATTCTTGCCTGCTTGCATTATGGTTAATTCCATATGACTAGTAGTCTTTGTTAACATCCATTGTCTTAGCCATTTTTGAGCCTATTGATTCAATGTGTGCGTATGCACACAGTCATCAGGTTATCCTTTTTATAATTATCTTTCCGGCTCAGACGTCATTCCGGACATGAGCTGATTCTCGACAATTCAAACCTTTATTGATTGTCCAACTAAGTGTTTTCACCTTACCCATCCTTGATCAGAGCGTCTGCTTCCGATCCTTCGTTTTGGAAATCATAATTTCTTTCTATTTGAGCATCAGACTAGTCAGGTGATTTTGAATCTGATGTCTCTGCAAACTTTCTTCCTCTGAGTGAGTACCGATACTCACATCAGCTCCGTTGTGGATTGCCCGATCCAGTGTTGGATTGTTATCTGACAATGTCCTTCATATTCAATCACCTTGTGAATTCTTCCCCTGATACTTAATGCCTTTGGTAAATGGTATCCTCTTCTTTGACAACCATGCTCTCCCTTGGAGCTGGTGATATTTACTTTTGAAACTTGAGGTATATGTTACTAAGATGCCCGATGGGTGGAACCTATGCCTTCCCCTAATCCGTGAAAACCCAAAAGTTTTCACAAGTCATACTCTTCCGGTGTTCCACTAGTTAAAATTCCAACACTACAGTTTTATTAAAGCGAGAGGTGAATGAAATGATATGCATTGAAGAAGTGGGAGTCGACCTTGAACTTGTGTTCATGCCCATGAAAATGATGTAGACCGTCTCGGAAGCTTCTTGCAAAATGATTATCCAGCTATACAATTCTTTCGAAATTCTTGAATTGATTACTTACAGTTATGGTTCCGACCATGCTGTCTTGATCTGATATATCTGATGGGAATTCATTCCAGTTCCTCGTCTATTTTGGCTAGGTTGAAGTATCTAATGTCATAGGTCAATGACCTAGTTCAACTTCTATCGTGTTCTACCTTCGAGTTTTACCCTCTGATATCTCGAGGATATCATGCCTTTGCACTACACCTTTTGAACTTTTGATGAAGTAATACCTTTGCTTGTCGTAATCACTCAACGGGTTCTAGGTTGCCGTCAACCGAGGACACCGTTTAGTAAATCAAATCCGCTCTAAAAATTCAACACCCCTAGTAGATGTTACTGGGAAATTTTTAAACTCAATCTGGTTTTATTCCTAGACTATCGGGTACATCCCTTGTCTAGCTATCTTTGACTGTGCTACCTCGTCCTTCTTTGGTGCACGAATTCTTTCAGAGATTGAGCACAACTTACGTCGAGCTTTCAGCATCTGGTTGCTTGTTCATTAAAGCAACTTTGATTCCGAGCTTGCATCTTATATATTGATCCTATAACTTGCCACTTCGTCATTCCCTTGCCTGTTGTCGTTGTTGTTTGACTGCATCCTCTTAAAACCTCCTGACTAATGTGTCGGATCACCATCAACACTTTGACTTCTTCTGAGATGTCAATTGTGTTCGTGATGAGAAATCCCCTCCTTGCCCTTGATGATTTTTATTATCATCAACAACACCCTTGACTTCCTTTCATCGCAAACTTGTCCACATTATAAATACAACTTGCTCTCCAGCTAGTGTTGTGTTCTGCCTTGAAGTATTACTGTCTTTTATGTCGAGAATGTTGTGGGGATTGCTCCACCTCTTAGAAATTCTCGGTATGATGATACTTTGCACCATCACCATTCTTCCTTGGTCCCCGTGTTGTTTCAATCGGGATACCAATATGCTAACAATGCTGCTTGAAATCTGTATTTCTAGTAACCCTATTGCTTCGAAGTTAACGATCGGCAGTTCGTTCTTAGACTGTTGGTTATGGAATCGTCACTCTAACATTGATCTTGCTACCTAAGGTCATATTTCGGGCACACCTTTCACCTAATGATTAATGGTGTATGTTTTTCCTCGAGCATACAACATTATATCATTTGAATTGACAAAGTGTTATCTTCTTGTTCACATTATTGCGGGAATTCATTTGTCTGGAATTCTCGATGATTGTCGCTGAGCCCATCAGCCACCCCCTCATCCTCTCCTTGGTTTAATGATGAATTATTGTTTCGGGAACCCGCTCCCATAGTTCATTTCCCCACAATCTTGCAATATCCGTCGATTTGTGTTGCACCTTTTATTCTCGAACATCCTGAGTCTGAGGTATCATGGCACCAATCGGATCTGAATCTCGGTCAGATAAGATGGCTGGGACAACTTTCCAGGAGTTATAATATTTGTCCTTTGATGACTCAATAATATGATGTCATGCCTAGCACCCCTGGCTGGAGGACCTAACCTTGTAATCTCTTTTGCAAGGATAACCATTCTTCCAGGAGGAAATTATAAGACTTATTCTATAAGTTGTTCCTGATGAATCCTTTGTGTATCCAAGTCCGACCTTTGCTTCAAGACCATGCCAATGCTATCTCGAAGCATGTCTGTGGTACTCCAATTCTCAACAAAGGCATTTGAAGCCCAATGCTAAATGTTCTTGGGCAGTTATCCTAACACCTTTGTATGGGTAACATCTTGATTAATCCTTGCCTCTTTACCTAAATGATTGGGTACTTGCTCTCCTACCCTGTATGACATGTTCTGCTTGTCCATGGGAAGGATATACTCCTATTAATTGTGTGTAATCACAATTTTCCTTTTCATCTGTTTGTTTAACCTTTCTTTGATCTACATATAATCTAAGCAGTAATATTTTTCTGCTTATGTAAACACCTTGGTGTACAACTCTGTCAATAAGACCTTGATTCTATCGTTGATAACATCCCGGTACCATGGATTGAAGAAAACTTTGCCTACTGGTCCGCCTCGTTTCAACGAGCAAGAAAATGGTTCTCTTCGTCCCCCGTCCTTGGTACCGACATTGTTGCCAACTTAGCTGATAGACTATGCTCTGACATGCCTTGCTTTCTGTGCAAGATGCCATCGCCTTCCTACTCTTAACCCACATGGTGGGCCCATAACCCACAGGTCCACGGGATCGAAACCTGACTCTCCTATACAACCCTGATTCTAATGTATTCTTTGCACTTGCCTTAGTGTGTAAATCACGAGCTAAATTATACCATGTTTCATCCTGGTATCAAACACCATATTATTCTCGTTGATTAAGACCCCATTCCAGCTTCTGGTTAGGCATCGAATGGCTGCCTACCCGATTGAAACTTTGGTACCATCGCTTATTGCTCTCAATGCATTCACTGAACTACTACTCGTAGGGTACTTCGTATATCACTTTCTGAATTCGCCGTCGTATGCACAGACTTCGTGGAGATACGTTCCTCCAAAGTTTTTCCCCCTGGTCACGTTCGTAGGACGATGAAGATCCTGAAGAAAGGATGATGACTTGGTCATGATGGTCGGAAACATAGGAATCAAGACACCAACGTAAGGGATCAACCTCTTCGAAAGGGCAGCCAAGACCGAAAAGACCCGTTAGCTTTTTGCTACCAGCACTTTTTCCCCCTTACTCCACCGCTTAAATCTCGGGACGAGATTTCTTGTAGTGGAGGAGAATTGTGACGCCCGGGTAATCAAGCTACAGTAACCCTATGCAAATGATACCACGTCATCACGGTTATTGTTGATAAACTCACGTTAGTTTAAAAAACCGATTCAAATTCAAATTTGAATTAAAGTCAAACGATGAATATTTTCAAATCTTCAAACTAAAATGTTCGGGTCGTGCCAAATAATGTATAGGTAATCATGTTGGACAAACCACATTTTTATCAGGTGTTTGAATGTCCTAAACAGTTAAAACAGTGGCTAAAACAAATAAGTAAATGTCTTTTTAGAATTATAAAATTACAAACTATTTTAATTAAATGCCAAGATAATATTGGAAGTGGTATATTTCGTAATGCTAATTTAGGTACTATTTTTATATTTTATAAAACTAAAATAATTAGAAAACAAAATAGGAAACTAATAGACAATAAAAGAAAATTAAACAAAAGGTAAAAGATAAAAAAAGGAAAACAAGCCCCCATGTTCCCTGGACCCTAGCCACTAGGGCCGGCCCAGCTCACCTCCCCACACCCGCGGTCGATCCCCTCCTCTCACTGCTCCACCGACCGGGCGCCTGGGCGCGCTCCCAACCGACCGTCTCGCCGGCGACGCCGGGAAGAGGATAAGGCCGCCAGCTCTCCCACGCCTCGGCCCCCTCATCTCCCACTCGCCTCTCCCAGACCTCGCCCTCTCCCCTCGCTCATCTCTCCCCCACCTAAAGTAGTTCGTGCCTCGGCGCAACCTTCACCGCGCCGCCATCGTTGCCGTGGTCGTCTCCCAGGACGAGCTGCAACGAGAAGACCAGGAGATGGGCATCATCGTCCTCGACATCGGAGTAGGAGGAGCTGGACCGCGGAGACTCACTCTTCTTCCCCGTCGGCCGCCGCACCCCGCCGTCGATCTGCCTCGTCGGACCTCCCCGAGCCCATTGCCTTTGCCCTACGGCCCCGCGGTGAGTGTGACGCCCCCGATTTGTCCGTACACTAATCATGCACGCAAATGTGTACGACCAAGATCAGGGACTCACGGGAAGATATCACAACACAACTCTAGACACAAATTAAAATAATACAAGCTTTATATTACAAGCCAGGGGCCTCCAGGGCTCGAATACAGAAGCTCGATAGCAACAGAGCTAGCGGAAGCAACAATATCTGAGTACAGACACAAGTTAAACAAGTTTTGCCTTAAGAAGGCTAGCACAAACATCAACGATCGAAAAGGCAAGGCCTCCTGCCTGGGACCTCCTAACTACTCCTGGTCGTCAGCTGTCTCCACATAGTAGTAGGCTCCGTCGGGGTAGTAGTAGTAGTCCACTGGGGTGGCATCTGGCTCCTGAGATCCGCCATCTGGTTGAGACAACCAGAAAGAAGAAGAAGGGGGGAAAGGGGGAGCAAAGAAACCGTGAGTACTCATCCAAAGTACTCGCAAGCATCAGATCTATACTAAGTATGCATCATTATCAAAGGAAAAGCTGTATATGTGGACTGAACTGCAGAATGCCAGAACAGGAGGGGAAAAGCCTAGCCTATCGAAGACTAGCATCTTCAAGCACCTTCTGGAAACACCATCTTGCAGTAGTAGAGGGAAATCCTCGACTCCCTGCGAGAAAGTAATCTCGCAGCCACATATCCATCACATAATTAACAAGCATGTTGTAGCATTAACGGCCTAGAGATCCATCCTCGACTCCCTGCGAGAAAGTAATCTCGCAGCCACATATCCATCACATATCTCAAGTATCCACTTTTAGTTATAATAGATCAGGATATAAGACTGAACGTCCGTTACCGTGGACACGGCTATTCGAATAGATAACTTCCCTGCAAGGATGCACCACGTTACCCTCACGCTCGATCACCTTTGGCCGGACACACCTTTCTGGGTCAATGCCCGGCCTCGGAAGATCAACACGTCGCAGCCCTACCTAGGCTCAGCAGAGAGGTCCCCGTCGGTCTACATCCTAAGCGCTCCGGGGTCATGGGCCATCGCCCGTTGCACTCCGGATCGTTGCGCGCAGGGCGATCCAGGCCACCTCCACTAGGGCGCCGACCAGGCCGTGCCGCAATGCTGAACTGGACGTCTGACAAAGCTTCGGCTGATACCACGACGCCGAGGCCCATAACTATTCTCGCGTGGCGGTTAGTGCGTAAAGGCCAGAGGCCAACTCAGAACAAATACCCAAATCTGTTAGTGCATTATTGACAGAAGTGACGGCTGCCGGGACAAGTCCGGAGCTATCACCCCTCCTGGGTGATACCGCTAAACAGCCAGCCGCCACCGTAACAACTCCCGCGGGTGCTCTCCGGGCCCGCCCGCCTTTCACAAAGGTCTCAAGTAAAGTCCATGTAACTGTGTGTCCAAAACATCAAGGTGGAAAACCCGAGGAATCACCCCCGACGAATTCCACTCGATGTGTCCGTCAAGGTGAACTAAGAGGAATCACCCCCGAGGTTCACACTTGAGGGGTTGCATGACAGAGTCGTATCGGGAATGGAGAAAGAGGAATCACCCTCGATGACCACGACCGAATAGCTACACTACAGAGTTATCATCATGAGTGCGTTACGAGGCTTCACCCTCGGCACCCGATAGTACCTCTGCAGAGTCGAGCAACAAAGGGGTGTGATGTGATGTGAAGTGTCGGGCTCCGGTCTTCGATCACGTTGCTCGAGTAGTCGATGATGAAGCAGGGGCAACAAGGACAAGATGGGGGTCACTGATGGATCAATATCCAACCTATACTAAGCAGTGTAGCATAGCATGGTAGGTAACAATAGCAGGTATAAAAGCAGGCTATGCATCAGAATAGGATCAAACAATAACAGTAGCAAAATCTAATGCAAGCATAAGAGAGAATGAAATGGGTGATATCGGGATGATCAAAGGGGGGGGGCTTGCCTGGTTGCTCAGACAAGAAGAAGGGGTCGTTGTCGACGTAGTTGATCACAACGGCATCAGCGGCAGTCTCGGGGTCTACCGGAGAGAAGAGGGGGGAAGAAACAATAAATACATAGCACACAGATGCAATACAGATGCATGACATGGTAATAAGCGGTGCCAGGGGTGTTCTAACGCAGTGCTACACGGTACCGGCGAAGGGGGAAAACATCCGGGAAAGCATTCCCGGTGTTAGGCATTTTCGGACAGGCGAACCGGAGGGGGATTGTTCCATGTTCGGTATGCTAGGGATGTGTGGTGGACGAACAGACCGCGTATTCGGATTCGTCTCAAAATTCTGAGCGACTTTCATATATAAATCTTTTTCATCCGAGTTACGGATTATTTTATATGATTTTTCAAAGTTTTATTAATATTCTGAAATTATTATTAATTCGAAATTAAATGTAAAATGCTACGGGTACCCAGCACAGGGTACACAAAAGTGCACCAAGTGGCTGACAAGTGGGCCAGGGGGTCCCAGTTGACCAGTCAACGTTTGACTGGTCAACAGTGGGTGGGGCCCCCTGTCATAGGCACATTTTAACTAACTAAAGTTTAGTTAACTATCTAATTAATTAGTTTAGTTAAACCTAATTACACAATTAATTAATTAATTAATTAATATATTTTTATAACATTTTTTTAATTCTTCTTTTTTTAAAAAAAAGGGGGCTGGGCCCCACTGCTCAGTGGCCCATTAGGCCACGCGGGGCGGGTGTGGTTAACGGGCGGCGGTCGTGGGCGCCCGCACGAGGGGGCGCACCCGGGCGCGGTGCGGCGGCGCCCCGGCGGCCAGCGAGGCGGCAGAGGGCGTGGCCGGTGCCACCGGAGCGGGTGAAGAGGCGGCAGGGCGAGCAGGGGGGCCACGAGCGTGCGCGCGGCAGAAGCCGGTGGCGCGGGGCGAGCGCGACGAGCGCCAGCGTGCGGCGGCGGATGGGGCTGAGCGGGGGCGAAGCCGGCGAGGCTTGGAGGCGGCTGGAGCGGGCCGGCGGCCGGAGGCGGATGCGGGCAGTAAACGGCCCTGACGTGGCCAGGCGCGGCAACGCCTGTACGACAGAGGAGGCGAGCCGCGGGGAGGGGAACGAGGCGAGCAATGGCGTGGTGGCTGCGGGGCGGAGCGGCGCGCAGCGACGGTGGGAGGTCGGCGACGAAGCGCAAGCGGGGACAAGGCCCGGGCACGGCCGAGGACGGCAGGGCGGAGCAGCAGGGCAGCAGCACTGCAGTCGCAGCAACGGGGCGGCAGCGGCGTAGTGGCAGCTACGGCTACGGCGTGCGTCGAGGAGCAGAGGGAAAAGGGGGGCGGCGCTCACAGCCGTTGACGAGAAGGGGGTCGTCGAGGCTTGACGAGGCCGGTCTGGGAGGTTGTCGTGGACGACGACGGCGAAGACGGACGGCGAGCGCGGTGACGCGGTGACGGCGGCTTCGGGCATCCAGATCCAGGAGGGGAACCGAGGAAGAGGAAGAGGATCGGGGAAGCTAGGGTTCGGGCGCCGGGGAGGGGCGCCGGCTATATAGGTGGGGCGGCGCCGACGGATGGCCGCCACGGCGATGGCCATGCCCGTGGCGGGCATCGGGGGTGTCCACCTCCTCTGTGAACAGGAGGGAGAGGAGGGAGAAGCTTGCGAGGGGAAAAAGGGCCGGGCCCAACTTGGGGTTGCCCTTGCTGGCTAAGGGGGCCAACTGGCCCAATGAGTTTTTGGTCTTCTGTTATATTTTCTTTTCTGCTTCTTTTATTTCTTCTCTGACTTGTAAAATGTTAGACAACCCATTCACATTTGTAAAATATGAGACTTGGCTCAATAATTTACATGCAATATTTAGCACTGCCAGAAAAAGGTATGATGGCAAGGTGATTTCGTTTGGACTTTGTATTAATTATAAATGGGATAAATATTGTTATTTTGGCATGCTTTATTTATTTTAGGGCAAACAAGCCCTTTATAAAAATATGGTTTTCTTCACCAATATTACCTATGAATTATTTATCGCAGTTTGTACCTTTTAGTATTGACATTTGAAAACTTTTATTTTTTACTTTATTTTAAATTTGAATGTGAACCGGTTTGGACCAAAGTGATTTCTAGCAACAGTAAAAACGATGACGTGGCATCATTAACAGAGGATTACTGTAGCTTAATTATCCGGGCGTTACAAATCTTCTCCACTACAAGAAATCTCGTCCCGAGATTTTAGGAGGTAGAAGGAAACAAAACGGGGTATTCATCACGAAGACTATCCTCGAGTTCCCAAGTGGCTTCATATTCAGAAGGATTTGAGCACTGAACTTTTTAGAAATTTGATAGTTCTCTGTCGGTGTGACGTTCAGCTTGATCGAAAATGCAAACCGGACAGATTCTTTGGACTTTGAGGTAGTTTTTTCAATTCTTACAAAAGGAGAAGCATTGCACGCCTTCAAGGGTTAAATCCGTGCTTCGGCATTTTGAACAAGATGAGCATGATAGCTTACTATCTCATTTGAAGGATGCAACAGATGGACGGTCTTAGTGGCGCAAATGATAGTAGCAGTATGTGTTTTCAACCATTCCATTCCCAAAATGAGGTCAATATTGGATGACTTCAAGACAATGGGAGAAACATGGAATTCCAACCCTTCAATTTCAACGGTGACGTTGTGACTAACCATGGTGGTTCGACATTGGCCCGCAGGGGTGTGTACCACTAGCGGATTGTCCATCTCTTCGAATTTAATGCCATGCATGAATGCAAAATCTTCTGATATGAAAGAATGTGATGCTCCTGAATCGAATAAAACAGAAGTTGGTATTGAGTGAACAAGAAGAGTACCCAACACACAAAATCTTCTGATATGAAAGAATGTGATGCTCCTGAATCGAATAAAACAGAAGCTGGTATTGAGTGAACAAGAAGAGTACCCAACACGATAGCAGGCTGGCCTTGAGCTTCATTCAGATCAATGTGGTTAGCCTGACCATGACCATAAGGCATGGCATTGTTGTTGCGGGGCTGATTGTCACCACGCCCAGTTGGAGGAAGTGCAAGCTGGTTCTGATTCTGGTAGCAATCTTTAGCACGGTGTCCTGGTTGGCCACACTTGAAGCATAGCCCATCATTTGGATGGGGAGCAGGAGCTTGGGGTGGTGCAGCTTGAAGTCTCGGCTGCCCAGGTGGTGGAGGTGGCAGGTGAGGTGCAGCATGGGACTGCCTTGGTGCAGTTGCGGTTGGGTGGTACATGCTGTTGGGGATCCAGATCCTACGCTTCTGTGATGAAGGTCCTGAAGATGAACCATTGTCACGGTTGCGCCTGAGAGATCCCTGGTGTTCCTTCAGACCAGTTTCGACATGAATGGCCTTATTCACCAAGGTGGCGAAGTCGGCAAAGTCATGTGCAAGGAGTGCGAGCTTGATATCGGCTTGAAGTCCATCACGGAACTTTTCCTGCCTACGTGCATCAGTGGCAACGTCTTCTTCAGCATAGCGGGACAAGTCAAGGAACTCCCGCTGATAAGCATCTACAGTCTTGTTGCCTTGGGTGAGGTTACGGAACTCGCGCTTCTTCCTGTCCATAATTCCCTGAGGAACGATGCGGGCACGGAAGGCGACTTGGAAATCCGGCCAAGTGATGATTGTCCCAGCAGGTAGTGAACGCCTGTGGCTGTCCCACCATTGAGCAGCGGGACCCTTCAGGTAATATGCCACGAAGGTGACATAGCTGGCAGGGGCTACACCAGTAGACTCTAGCTCGAAAGTGATATCACGGAGCCAGTCATCAGCATCAAGTGGCTGAGTTGAGCTGCGGTACATGCTTGGGTTGAGATGTGCAAAGTCGTTCAGGGTCACAGTTGTTGGCTGCTGGTTCAAGTTGGGGCGAGGAAACTGAGCCATCATTCCTTCCATGAACTGGCGGTTCAGCTCAAGCTGTTGGATCATACCAGCCATGTACTCAGGTGGTGGCGGGGCATTGCCACCACGACCACGACCAGCGGGTCTAACCATCCTGCTAACATATAACAGGGGTAGTTCAGCATTTGATAAATTTGCAAAGACAAGAAATATTCACTATATATCTTGTAGAATGAACAAGGTATGACGGGTACCACATAGTAGTCAGCATTATAGAGAGTGAATTATTTGAAATACTATTCTAAGGAAAAATTATGGCTTATCCAACTTTGGGGTGAATGCGGTCACGGGATCCTAATGTTTGAGTTAGTAAGTTTGTTTAACCCGAATAGAAGAGAGATTAGAATCCCAGAGTATAGACGAGGAGTAAAAGATCCTAATACCACCCAATTGGCGACGTGGGCCCGTAAGCCACACAGCCATGTTAGTAAAATAGTTTTCCAAAGACTAGACTCAACTTCGGCCAAGGAGTTGGAAAGGGGGATCCTACAGGTAGTCGGCTCTGATACCAACTTGTGACGCCCCCGATTTGTCCGTACACTAATCATGCACGCAAATGTGTACGACCAAGATCAGGGACTCACGGGAAGATATCACAACACAACTCTAGACACAAATTAAAATAATACAAGCTTTATATTACAAGCCAGGGGCCTCGAGGGCTTGAATACAGAAGCTCGATAGCAACAGAGTTAGCGGAAGCAACAATATCTGAGTACAAACACAAGTTAAACAAGTTTTGCCTTAAGAAGGCTAGCACAAACATCAACGATCGAAAAGGCAAGGCCTCCTGCCTGGGACCTCCTAACTACTCCTGGTCGTCAGCTGTCTCCACGTAGTAGTAGGCTCCGTCGGGGTAGTAGTAGTAGTCGACTGGGGTGGCATCTGGCTCCTGAGATCCGCCATCTGGTTGAGACAACCAGAAAGAAGAAGAAGGGGGAAAAGGGGGAGCAAAGCAACCATGAGTACTCATCCAAAGTACTCACAAGCATCAGATCTATACTAAGTATGCATCAGTATCAAAGGAAAAGCTGTATATGTGGACTGAACTGCAGAATGCCAGAAGAGGAGGGGAAAAGCCTAGCCTATCGAAGACTAGCATCTTCAAGCACCTTCTGGAAACACCATCTTGCAGCAGTAGAGGGAAATACAGAATAGTAGTTTATAATTAACAAGCATGTTGTAGCATTAACGGCCTAGAGATCCTTCCTCGACTCCCTGCGAGAAATTAATCTCGCAGCCACATATCCATCACATATCTCAAGTATCCATTTTTAGTTATAATAGATCAGGATGTAAGACTGAACGTCCGTTACCGTGGACACGGCTATTCGAATAGATAACTTACCTGCAGGGGTGCACCACGTTACCCTCACGCTCGATCACCTTTGGCCGGACACACCTTTCTGGGTCAATGCCCGGCCTCGGAAGATCAACACGTCGCAGCCCTACCTAGGCTCAGCAGAGAGGTCCCCGCCGGTCTACATCCTAAGCGCTCCGGGGTCATGGGCCATCGCCCGTTGCACTCCGGATCGTTGCGCGCAGGGCGATCCAGGCCACCTCCACTGGGGCGCCGACCAGGCCGTGCCACAATGCTGAACTGGATGTCTGACAAAGCTTCGGCTGATACCACGAAGCCGAGGCCCATAACTATTCTCGCGTGGCGGTTAGTGCATAAAGGCCAGAGGCCAACTCAGAACAAATACCCAAATCTGTTAGTGCATTATTGACAGAAGTGACGGCTGTCGGGACAAGTCCGGAGCTATCACCCCTCCTGGGTGATACCTCTAAACAGCCAGCCGCCAGCGTAACAACTCCCGCGGGTGCTCTCCGGGCCCGCCCGCCTTTCACAAAGGTCTCAAGTAAAGTCCATGTAACTGTGTGTCCAAAACATCAAGGTGGAAAACCCGAGGAATCACCCCGACGAATTCCACTCGATGTGTCCGTCAAGGTGAACTAAGAGGAATCACCCCCGAGGTTCACACTTGAGGGGTTGCACGACAGAGTCGTATCGGGAATGAAGAAAGAGGAATCACCCTCGATGACCACGACCGAATAGCTACACTACAGAGTTATCATCATGAGTGCGTTACGAGGCTTCACCCTCGGCACCCGATAGTACCTCTGCAGAGTCGAGCAACAAAGGGGTGTGATGTGATGTGAAGTGTCGGGCTCCGGTCTTCGATCACGTTGCTCGAGTAGTCGATGATGAAGCAGGGGCAACAAGGACAAGATGGGGGTCACTGATGGATCACTATCCAACCTATACTAAGCAGTGTAGCATAGCATGGTAGGTAACAATAGCAGGTACAAAAGCAGGCTATGCATCAGAATAGGATCAAACAATAACAGTAGCAAAATCTAATGCAAGCATAAGAGAGAATGAAATGGGTGATATCGGGATGATCAAAGGGGGGGCTTGCCTGGTTGCTCAGACAAGAAGAAGGGGTCGTTGTCGACGTAGTTGATCACAACGGCATCAGCGGCAGTCTCGGGGTCTACCGGAGAGAAGAGGGGGGAAGAAACAATAAATACATAGCACACAGATGCATGACATGGTAATAAGCGGTGCCAGGGGTGTTCTAACGCAGTGCTACATGGTACCGGCGAAGGGGGAAAACATCCGGGAAAGCATTCCCGGTGTTAGGCATTTTCGGACAGGCGAACCGGAGGGGGATTGTTCCATGTTCGGTATGCTAGGGATGTGAGGTGGACGAACAGACCGCGTATTCAGATTCGTCTCGAAATTCTGAGCGACTTTCATATATAAATCTTTTTCATCCGAGTTACGGATTATTTTATATGATTTTTCAAAGTTTTATTAATATTCTAAAATTATTATTAATTCGAAATTAAATGTAAAATGCTACGGGTACCCAGCACAGGGTACACAAAAGTGCACCAAGTGGCTGACAGATGGGCCAGGGGGTCCCAGTTGACCAGTCAACGTTTGACTGGTCAACAGGGGGTGGGGCCCCCTGTCATAGGCACATTTTAACTAACTAAAGTTGAGTTAACTAATCTAATTAATTATTTTAGTTAAACCTAATTAAACAATTAATTAATTAAATTAATTAATTAATTAATATATTTTTTATAACATTTTTTAATTCTTCTTTTTTTTAAAAAAAGGGGGGGCTGGGCCCCACTGCTCAGTGGCCCATTAGGCCACGCGGGGCGGGTGTGGTTAACGGGCGGCGGGCGTGGGCGCCCGCACGAGGGGGCGCACCCGGGCGCGGTACGGCGGCGCCCCGGCGGCCAGCGAGGCGGCAGAGGGTGTGGCCGGTGCCACCGGGGCGGGTGAAGAGGCGGCAGGGCGAGCAGGGGGGCCGCGAGCGTGCGCGCGGCAGAAGCCGGTGGCGCGGGGCGAGTGCGACGAGCGCCAGCGTGCGGCGGCGGATGGGGCTGAGCGGGGGCGAAGCCGGCGAGGCTTGGAGGCGGCTGGAGCGGGCCGGCGGCCGGAGGCGGATGCGGGCAATAAACGGCCCCGACGTGGCCAGGCGCGGCAACGCCGCTACGACAGAGGAGGCGAGCCGCGGGGAGGGGAACAAGGCGAGCAATGGCGTGGTGGCTGCGGGGCGGAGCGGCGCACAGCGACGGTGGGAGGTCGGCGACGAAGCGCAAGCGGGGACAAGGCCCGGGCACGGCCGAGGATGGCAGGGCGGAGCAGCAGGGCAGCAGCACTGCAGTCGCAGCAACGGGGCGGCAGCGGCGTAGTGGCAGCTACGGCTACGGCGTGCGTCGAGGAGCAGAGGGAAAAGGGGGGTGGCGCTCACAGCCGTTGACGAGAAGGGGGTCGTCGAGGCTTGACGAGGCCGGTCGGCGAGGTTGTCGTGGACGACGATGGCGAAGACGGACGGCGAGCGCGGTGATGCGGTGACGGCGGCTTCGGGCGTCCAGATCCAGGAGGGGAACCGAGGAAGAGGAAGAGGATCGGGGAAGCTAGGGTTCGGGCGCCGGGGAGGGGTGCCGGCTATATAGGTGGGGCGGCGCCGACGGATGGCCGCCACGGCGATGGCCATGCCCGTGGCGGGCATCGGGGGTGTCCACCTCCTCTGTGAACAGGAGGGAGAGGAGGGAGAAGCTTGCGAGGGGAAAATGGGCCGGGCCCAACTTGGGGTTGCCCTTGCTGGCTAAGGGGGCCAACTGGCCCAATGAATTTTTGGTCTTCTTTTATATTTTCTTTTCTGCTTCTTTTATTTCTTCTCTGACTTGTAAAATGTTAGACAACCCATTCACATTTGTAAAATATGAGACTTGGCTCAATAATTTACATGCAATATTTAGCACTGCCAGAAAAAGGTATGATGGCAAGGTGATTTCGCTTGGACTTTGTATTAATTATAAATGGGATAAATATTGTTATTTTGTCATGCTTTATTTATTTTAGGGCAAACAAGCCCTTTATAAAAATATGGTTTTCTTCACCAATATTACCTATGAATTATTTATCACAGTTTGTACCTTTTAGTATTGACATTTGAAAACTTTTATTTTTGACTTTATTTTAAATTTGAATGTGAACCGGTTTGGACCAAAGTGATTTCTAGCAACAGTAAAAACGATGACATGGCATCATTAACAGAGGATTACTGTAGCTTAATTATCCGGGCGTTACAATGAGGCCCTGGCCTCTCCCTCTCTCCCCATCCCCGTCGTCGCGGTCGCCGCTCTCCGCACGCGCACGCGCACGCGTTCACGACCTCGGCCTCCTTCCCCACCCGCACGCGCTCCCGTACGCCTCCTGGCCGCGCCCGCTTCCCCTCTGTGCGCTCCCGCCTCTCGCCGTGCTCGCCACCGCGCCCGGCCACCGACGACAAAGCCGCTCCGGCGCCTGCGGCTGCGCCCCGCTGATCTGCCGCGACGGCCGCCGCTGTAGCTGCTCACCTCCGCCGTCCCCCCTCCTACTCGGCCTGGCCACAGGCTGCTGCTCCGGTGCTGCAGCTGCGCGCGCTCGCCCCTGCCGCTCCCTCTGCCCACTGCTGCTACTACCTGGCCCCCGGCGGCCCTCCCCTCCATCGCCCTGCGCCGGCGCTGCCTCGCCGTGGCTCCCGCCAGCGGCTGCTCCGCACCAGCGCCCGACCTGCCCGCACGCCCGAACCCAATAAGGCCCCATGTGCCTATGACAGGGGGGGGCACCCACAGAACTTAATAAAAAAAGAAAAGATAAAATAAAATGTTAAATAAATATATAGTTTAGTGATTAATTAAGTTAATTAAATCTCCTTAGTTAGTCTAATTAAATTAGTTAAGTTAATTAGCTAGATAAGCTATAATTAGGTCAGACTAGACTATGACATGTGGGTCCCCCTTGACCCTGTTGACTGGTCAACATTGACCCAGTCAACGCTGACTGGATCTGCTGGCTGGACCTTTGACTTAGTCAACTTATTAAATAATTTGGAAATTCAATTAAACTTTGAAAATTAATAGAAAATTAACCGTAGCCCAAATCGAAAAACTTTGAACATGAAAGTTGCTCAGAACGACGAGACAATTCCGAATACGCGCTCCGTTTGTTCACCACCTGCCTCTAACTACCCGAACCTGCAACCGTCCCCCTCCAGTCATCTATCTGACAAATGTTCGGAACCGGGAACACTTCCCCGGAAGGGTTCCCCCTTCCTCGGTATCGTGTAACCATACGTTAAGACACACCCGACACTGTGTATTGTCTTGTCTGGTTTTGTGTTACATTGCTTGCTATGTATTTACTGTTTCTTCCCCCGTCCTTCTCTCTCGATAGACCCCGAGACTACCGACGACGCTGCTATGTACAACTACTGCGTCGACGACGACCCCTCCTTCTTGCCAGAGCAACCAGGCAAGCCCCCCCTTTGATCAGCAGATATCGCCTATTCTTCTCTCTACTGCTTGCATTAGAGTAGTGTAGCATGTTACTGTTCGGTTACTCCTATTCTGCTGTATAGCCTGTCATTGTTGCTACAACTGTTGATACTTTACCTGCCATCCTAATGCTTAGTATAGGATGCTAGTACTCCATCAGTGGCCCTACACCCTTGTCTGCCCTGCTATTCTATTGGGCCGTGATCACTTGGGTGCGATCACAGGTATATACTACATACACTTTACATGATACATGATGTGACTAAAGTCGGGTCGGCTCTTTGAGTACCCGCAAGTGATTCCGATATGGGGGCTGAAAGGACATGTGGCTCCATCCAGGTAGTGGTGGGCCTAAGTTCCCGACGGCCCCCGAGTGTATCTTTGTGGCGGAGCGACAGGGCAGGTTGAGACACCCAGTGGAGAGGTGGCCTGGCCCTGGTCGTTGTCCGCTGTTATTTCATAATAACACGCTTAACGAGTTTGGATATTTTATCTGAGTCTGGCCGTTGGCCTATACGCACTAACCAGCTACGTGGGAATAGTTATGGGTACTCGACGTCGTGGTATCAGCCGAAGCCTTCTTGACGTCAGCGACTTAGCGGCGCGCGCCGGGTTGGACCGCGTAATGCAACTTCCTTAGTAATGGAGGTTGCTAGGTCTGCTCACCGGCCGCGTACGCAACGTGCATGTGTGCGTTGGGCGATGGGCCCGGACCCCTGCGCGCCTAGGACTTAGACCGGCGTGTTGACCTCTTTGTTGTGCTTAGGTAGGGCTGCGACGTGTTGATCTTCCGAGGCCAGGCATGACCCTGGAAAGTGTGTCCGGCCAAATGGGATCAAGCGTGTTGGGTTATGTGGTGCACCCCTGCAGGGAAGTTAATCTATTCGAATAGCCGTGTGATACGTCCAAAACGTATCTATAATTTCTGCTTGCTCCATGCCTCTTTTGGGTGATATTGCTATGATATTTATACACTTCCATACACTTTTGATCATATTTGGACTAACCTATTAACTCAGTGCACCCCAGTGCCAGTTTCTGTTTTCGGCTGTTTTTGTATTTCAGGTTTTCACATTACGAGAACTGCCAGAAAAAATCCAGAAAAATTATATAAAAAATCAGCGTTCCAGAAACTACTGGGCGTCCGAAGTACAGCCTGGGGGGGCCACCAGGGCTCCAGGCGCCCTGGCGGCGCCCCCCCCCCCCTGGGCCGCGCCGGGGGGGCGCCTGGGCCCCCCGAGGCTCCGCTGGTGCCCCCCTTTGGCATATATTTAAAGCGTCTCCCGAAACCCTCGAGATGAGAACTCTTTTTCGCGATCTCATCTCTGTTCCGCCGCCGCCGCCGCTTCCAAGATCGGGAGCACCAGGAGAACTCTTCCCGGCACCCTGCCGGAGGGTAGAATCACCACCGGGAGCTTCTCCACCACCATGGACGCCTCCCGGATGAGTTGTGAGTAGTCTCCCTTGGACCATAGGTCCATGACCAGTAGCTATGTGATGTTCTCCTCCCGTTCTTGTGCTTCACTGATTAGTCCTCGTGAGCTGCCCTACATGATCGAGGCACATATGTAATCCTTATGCTGTTGCTATGATGAGTTTGCTGGGATCCGATGGATTATGAGATTATGTTCAGATTGTGTTTGAGTAATATATTTGATTCACCTCTTTTATATTTATGTTCGTAAGTAATTCTTGCATGTTCTCCGTTGTTATTTATTGCTTTGGCCAAGTAGTAGGTAGTGACTCCAAGAGGGAACGTTATGCTTGATTGTGGGTTCATGCCCCTCGATGACTAGTTTGAGTGACAGAAACATGAGTCTAGGGGATGTGCTGTTTCCACAAGGGGGAAAACAACGGTGCTTGTGCCCGCTGGTGCAAGGATTGTTTACTTTACGCAAAGTTCTTTTAATGCAGTTGTCTGTTGCTTTGAGTTTACACTATGGGTGGGACTCGCAACTTAATACCAACGAGATGTTCTGGATAGATATCTCAAGGTGGATGATTAGTAGTAGATGCAGATGGATTTCGGTCTACTTACCTCGGCGTACCGCCCATGCTTTGAACCTCAACCTTTCTTGCAATGTAGTCAGCATTGGTTTGCGCACATGGTCCTGTCAATTGCCCAGCTGTAATTCGTTTACCTCACATAGCTGTTTTATCGTCTTTGGGAGAGAGACATCACTAGTGAACATCATGAGACTCCGGTCCATATTACCATCATTGATCACATCCACTATTTACTTTTCCGCTTTTACTTACTATTGCAATTATATCTATCACTATTATCACTTGCGTTTGATCCTTTGTAAACTACAAGGCCGGAGGGATTGACAACCTCTCTGTACTCGTTGGGAGCAAAGTTATTTGTATCTGTGTGCAGGTCCACGTTGATTGCTAATATCTGGCGCCGTTAGCAGTTGACACCTTCTTGTTGAAACTGGGAGTCTTTGGGAAATTGATCCTTGGTATTGCCAAGGGAAAACTTCTGCTACACTGCATCTCAAACCTTCCACTTGGGGTAACCAACGAGGGGTGAGAAGCCACCTAGCAAAGCAATTTCTGGCGCCGTTGCCGGGGACTCCACTCTTCAGGATAGGGGAGTTGCACGCTATCTTTTACCTTTGCTTTTTAGTCTTGTTAGTTTAACTTTCAGTTTTCTCTATGTCTTTTCACTAGTTATGCTTATGGACAACCTTGCTATTGGATCGTTGCTTGTGGGAAGACGCCCCACACCTGTGGTGGTTGCTCACCCCCTACTGAAATTGTGCCCTATAAAATACCAGCTGGTATTATCGATTATGTTTTGGCTAATCGTTATGCAGGAGACAGACATCCCGGTGAACACTTGCTATGGCTGTCACAATTATGTTCATTATTTAAGCTTGCAGGTGTATCTAGGGAGTTTGTCATGAGGACATTGTTCGCCGTATCACTTATAGATAAAGCTTCAGATTGGTATAAGCTTCTCGATAATTCGCACTTGCTTGATTGGCAAGAGCTTATGTCTCTCTTTTATACTAAGTTTTATCCTCTTCATGATGCTTATGTGGAGAGTAAGAGTACCTTTTTGCATGTGGATCATGGTAACAATGCTTTATGTTATGCTTATATTGTTGAGTTTATTCGTGATCCCACTGAAAATTATTATGAGAAGGGAACATATGCTTATAGATATTTCAATAATATTAAGTTCCCTATCTTTATGTTGAAGGTTTTGAAGCTGCACTTGTTTTGTCTTCCTATGCTTATTGCTTTGTGCTTCAATGAATTATTGTATTGCAATATTCCTATGCATAGGAAGCATGTTAGGCTTAAATGTGTTTGGTATTTGCTTCTTGATGCTCTCTTTTGTTCTTCAACTCTTATTCCTACGAGAGCATCATTAAAGTCTTAAGCCTATCTTTGTGGCTATAAAGAAAGAGCTCTAGGGAGACAACCCTTGTTATCTTTGCTTTCAATTTGTTCTTTCAGTTTTAGTGATCTTGAGGTTTGTTACTACAGTAGCATCATCATTGTATCTTTACTTTTCAATTTAGTGCCAAGTGTAGCCTCTGATTGCAAGAAAGTTCAAAAGTTGTGACGTGCTGTCCAGGAAACAGATTCTGTCCTTGGATAGAAAAATTCGTATAAAATCACCAGATCATCTGTTTGGTCTGAATTTTTTCGACAGCGTGCTCTATATAATTGTCTTTCGTGCGTATGTTTTGAGTTTTTTGATTAGAGTTGCAGAAGTGCCCCAGAAAAATCATTTACTACCTGCTGTTCTGTTTTTCACAGATTCTGTCCTGTTTTGCCTTTCCTTCATTTTGCAAACGTAGACCTTGCTTTTTCTTTGCAAAAACCTTTTGGCAATCTTGAGAAATAGTAGAACTTCAATAATATCTTTATTTCCAGCAAGGTACAATTATTTTATTATGGGTACTAACCTCGCTAATCAGATTATGATGAGTTATGTATGAAGGGAGTTTTCAAGTGTGCGAGGGAAGATGATAAAAAGATTCAGGAGTGTCAAACGCTCAAGCTTGGGGATGCCCCCGTGCACCCCCAAGAAATATTCAAGGAGACTCAAGCGTCTAAGCTTGGGGATGCCCCCGTGCATCCCCTTCTCCATCAACATTATCAGTTCGTCTTTCGTTCCACTATATTTTAATCACTTCATGTGTTATGTGCTATGCTTGGAGCGTCTTGCTTTTTAGTTTTTCTTCAGTTTTTCATAACGAGTCGGAACTCAGCTTTCTTTATGTGGGAGAGAAACACGCTCCACTTCTACCTAGAACATAACATAGAATTTTCATGTCTATCTATGTTGTGTGTGTTCTTTGTCTTTTAATAGCTACTATCATGCTTAGCTCTTAACTTTCATGCTTATCTTTTTAAAGAGCTTTCGTTTAGTTGGTTGCTTGAACTCTTTTTAGTCATCATGCTTATCTTATTAAGAGAGTTTGCTTCCGTTGCATTGGTTGATATGTCTATGATAAAGATGCTACGTGCATAATGGCGCTTAGTAGTTCATGTTTTCTTATGGTTAGTCTCAAATAGCTGGGGGATTCCCAATGTGTTATTGGAGTACCAACATGGTTTGTTTGCCTATGATGTGGTATGGTTTAGTAATATCTTCCTTAAAAGAATTTATTTTGATTGACTTGGCGTATGCTCACGCATATTTAAGACTGTAAAGAAAGTCTGTCAAGCCTTGATGATCTTTTGTTTCTGAGTAGCGATATAACTTCCATGCCTGATTCAATGTTGCTTTGTCGCTCTGCATGATTATGATCGTCATTGCTCTCTTAGTTGGTCGCTCCCAGTCTTTTGCTAACCTTCGCCTGTACTAAGCGGACTGACTGCTTGTGCATCCACATTCCTTTATACCAGTTATGCCATATGAGTCCACCATACCTTCCTACATGGTATTTACCTGTCATTCCTAACGGAGACTTGCATGTGCCATCTCGAAATTATTCAAAGAAAAAGCATTCTTATTTTGTGCCTCTGTTGTAAGTTCATGAGGAAGTAGTAGTTAATTCATAATCTTTTTAAGTTGGACAAGCTTCACCCCGGGATTGCATGTATAATGTGCAAACCCATAATACGAGAAGGAACTGGCATTGAGTGCGCCCGGCTCAAAAAGATAATATAACAAACAAACCCTCCTTCACGCTTTGTTCATGAGAAATTAGAAAACTTTGGCAGTGATAAACAAAGGAGATTAAGAGGATGTGATCGTCCTCATTCGGGAGCCGTTCCTCGAAACTTGTCCATCTTAAGAAGTGATTGAGTTATCTGCTAGCATTCGTTAACGAAACATGCATGATCTAAAAAATAATTATTACCTCTGGTTTAAAACCAAGAGCTCTGGTACATGTTTTGTCTTTGTTTCCGATTACGGGTTTTCAACCTTGCCAACAAAAGCCACGGTTCGAGAGTCTCCACCTTCTTTTAAAGCACCAACTACTGAGAGCATGATTGTCATTCTGAGTGTAATGTGCATTGTCCCAAAGTAGCATTGTCTTTTGCATGATTGTGATATCGTTTATTCTGAAATCAATGTATCTAGTCATCACTTAAACCTTGGAGGTGCCCCTGCATTTATGTTTTGCTTCACTAAAGGGGGCAAGCTAGATATCACTTTATCATATTTGCACATCATGTTCATTACAAATCTATTTGATGTTTCAGTATCATATTGTAAAACTTTCAGTCCTTTGTGATTTTTTCATGAGGCAACTTAATTACTACAGATTCATTGTCTCAGTAAGCTTTTGTCATATGACTATGAAAAAGTCCTATATGGTTAATAGCATGTCACCACAGAAATTATTCTTGTTATCATTTACCTACTCGAGGACGAGCAGGAATTAAGCTTGGGGATGTTGATACGTCCAAAACGTATCTATAATTTCTGCTTGCTCCATGCCTTTTTTGGGTGATATTGCTATGATATTTATACACTTCCATACACTTTTGATCATATTTGGACTAACCTATTAACTCAGTGCACCCCAGTGCCAGTTTCTGTTTTCGGCTGTTTTTGTATTTCAGGTTTTGACATTACGAGAACTGCCAGAAAAATTCCAGAAAAATTATATAAAAAATCAGCGTTCCAGAAACTACCGGGCGTCCGAAGTATAGCCTGGGGGGCCACCAGGGCTCCAGGCGCCCTGGCGGCGCGCCCCCTCCCCCCTAGGCCGCGCCGGGGGGGCGCCTGGGCCCCCCGAGGCTCCGCTGATGCCCCCCTTTGGCATATATTTAAAGCGTCTCCTGAAACCCTCGAGACGGGAACTCTTTTTCGCGATCTCATCTCTGTTCCGCAGCCGCCGCCACTTCCAAGATCGGGAGCACCAGGAGAACTCTTCCCGGCACCCTGCCGGAGGGGAGGATCACCACCGGGAGCTTCTCCACCACCATGGACGCCTCCCGGATGAGTTGTGAGTAGTCTCCCTTGGACCATGGGTCCATGACCAGTAGCTATGTGATGTTCTCCTCCCGTTCTTGTGCTTCACTAATTAGTCCTCGTGAGCTGCCCTACATGATCGAGGCACATATGTAATCCTTATGCTGTTGCTATGATGAGTTTGCTGGGATCCGATGGATTATGAGATTATGTTCAGATTGTGTTTGAGTAATATATTTGATTCACATCTTTTATATTTATGTTCGTAAGTAATTATTGCATGTTCTCCCTTGTTATTTATTGCTTTGGCCAAGTAGTAGGTAGTGACTCCAAGAGGGAACGTTATGCTTGATTGTGGGTTCATGCCCCTCGATGACTAGTTTGAGTGACAGAAACATGAGTCTAGGAGATGTGATGTTGCCTCAAGGTGGAAAACAATGGTGATTGTGCCCGCGGGTGCAAGGATTGTTTACTTTACGCAAAGTTCTTTTAATGCAGTTGTCTGTTGCTTTGAGTTTACACTATGGGTGGGACTCGCAACTTAATACCAGCGAGATGTTCTGGATAGATATCTCAAGGTGGATGATTAGCAGTAGATGCAGATGGATTTCGGTCTACTTACCTCGGCGTACCGCCCATGCTTTGAACCTCAACCTTTCTTGCAATGTAATCAGCATTGGTTTGCGCACATGGTCCTGTCAATTGCCCAGCTGTAATTCGTTTACCTCACATAGCTGTTTTATCGTCTTTGGGAGAGAGACATCACTAGTGAACATCATGAGACTCCGGTCCATATTACCATCATTGATCACATCCACTATTTACTTTTCCGCTTTTACTTACTATTGCAATTATATCTATCACTATTATCACTTGTGTTTGATCCTTTGTAAACTACAAGGCCGAAGGGATTGACAACCTCTCTGTACTCGTTGGGAGCAAAGTTATTTGTATCTGTGTGCAGGTCCACGTTGATTGCTAATATCTGGCGCCGTTAGCAGTTGACACCTTCTTGTTGAAACTGGGAGTCTCTGGGAAATCGATCCTTGGTATTGCCAAGGGAAAACTTCTGCTACACTGCATCTCAAACCTTCCACTTGGGGTAACCAACGAGGGGTGAGAAGCCACCTAGCACCGTGTCCCTCGGTAAAAGGACGACCCTGAGTTGTATTCCGACCTCATGACAACTAGAACCGGATACTTAATAAAACACACCCTTACCAGTGCCAGATACAACTCGTTGGTTGCTCTCTCATAGGGTGATGTGCGGGAGGATCGCCGAGTAGGATTATGCTATACTATGTTACTTGGTGAACTTACCATCTACTCCCTTCTACTGCTGCAAGACGGAGGCCGCGAGAAGCGAGGATACTTGATACTTTCCAGCACCCTCATCTTCTGCTGCAAGATGGAGGTTACGAGAAGCGTAGTCTTCGATTGGATTAGCTATCCCCCTCTTATTCTGCTTTCTGCAGTTCAGTCCACATATATTACCCCTTTACACAGATATCATTGCATATGTAGTGTAGATCCTTGCTTGCGAGTATTTTGGATGAGTACTCACGGTTGCTTTTCTCCCCCTTTTCCCCTTTTCTCCCTTCTTCTCGGATGATGCAACCAGATCGGTGGAGTCCAGGAGCCAGAGGATCCCGATGGTGTTTCTATATGAAGTTCGGCTTCGAGGAGTAGTTAGGAGGTCCCAGGCAGGAGGCCTTGCCTTTTCGATCGTTGCTAATTTTGTGCTAGCCTTCTTAAGGCAAACTTGTTTAACTTATGTCTGTACTCAGATATTGTTGCTTCCGCTGACTCTTGTGTTTTCGAGCTTATGTATTCGAGCCCTCGAGGCCCCTGACTTGTAATATAAAGCTTGTATTATTTTAATTTGTGTCTAGAGTTGTGTTGTGATATCTGCCAGTGAGTCCCTGATCTTGGCCGTACACATTTGCGTGCATGATTAGTGTACGGACAAATCGGGGGCGTCACATTATCTCTGTACTGATTTACCTCTTGAAGTACTTTACCGTTATACCATTGTTTATATAAGCCCTTTATGTGATGTCGCTCAGACGTCCGACTGTGGCATTCTCGTTATTTATTTTCCTTATAAGCTCTTTATGTGATGTCGCTCAGACGTCCGACTCTGGCATTCTTATTATTTATTTTCCTTATAAGCCCTTTATGTGATGTCGCTCAGACGTCCGACTGTGGCATTCTTGTTATTTATTTTTCTTTATAAGCCCTTTATGTGATGTCGCTCAGACGTCCGACTGTGGCATTCTCGTTATTTACCTTCATTATAAGCTCTTTATGTGACGTCGCCCAGACGTCCGACTGTGGCATGTTTTTATTCATTTTTCCTCACGAGGCGTTGCTCAGACACTCGTTTGGTTTTCTTTTATTTATCTTATGGATTTCGAGAGGACTACCGCCCGACTTCTATTTTTACTTGCAGCACAGAAATTATATTATTCGGATACATACTGCTAGAATACTCACATGCATCATGTTTGCATTTATTATATCTTATGTCCGAACTGTCTTGCGAGTACATTCAAAGTACTCACCTGGCTTGTTGATTTGGCCAGATGTTGACGAAGGCGATCTCATGGATGAAGAGTTTGATAGCGAGTCCGACGTCTAGTGGAGTCCCAGTCAGTCTCTTGTGATCCTGGAGTTGATCATTGTTATATAACTGCTTCCGCCAACCACCAAATAAATTCATCGGGTCTCACTCCGACACTCGATGAACTATAAGATATTGGAGTCACGCCACCCACCACACTGTGACATATCCACCACCTTTTTATTACGAGCTAGTAGTATGCCACCCTACAATTGTGTCATATCCGCCCTTATGTACTATATCGGCGTACTTGTAATAAATTATTGAGCAACCTCCGCTCAACCATGTATAATGTTCAGTACTCTAGAATTCTGTATCAAGAAATTGTCTACCAGTAAGAAGTATTCTTCTGTGCTGGTTCGATAAAAAGGTCGGTCGCTCAGTAATTATTTTACTGAAAAACCGGTCCTGACAGCGGCGCAAGTGTCGGCAGACAGATGCAACCGAGCAGGGTGGAGGTGTGGTTGATGTAGGATCCTGATCGGATGAGGGAGACTTAGAGGCAGTCGGCGAGCCCGAGACAGCCGGCGATGGAGCCGGCGAGGGGGCCGGATGGTCGGTCCTGCTGTCGGAGTAGAGGCGCACGAGGGTCAACGACGACGGCGGGCTACACAAACCAATGTTAGATCTAAAACCCAAGAAGAAAAACACTGATCAATGTCAATGCGGTCGGCGGGAGACAGGAAACCCCGAATCAAAGATCGGGAAAAGACTCTATATGACAGCCGGTCAACATGACTGGCAGGCGAACCCTAGGTACGGCGGCGCAGCCCCAGGTGGCGATCATGGAGACCGGACGCCTCGAGGGCAGCGCGGAGCGGAAACAACGGGCGCTAGCTAGGGTTTGGATTGGTTAGGCTGATACCATATAAGAAGAAATATAGAGATATGATGAAACCGATGTTTATTGTTTGAGCCTCGTCTGCATATATATTAGAGTACAATGACCAACTTAAAATACAAGACTACGTAGATAGGATAGGATAAGATCCTACTTTTTAATAAAGAAGCTGCTACGCGTCGGCCGACGGATCTTTTTAAAAGATCCACCGCCTAGCGAGTTGTTTGATATAACAAATTAAATCGGCTGAATGTCTTTCTCTTTTTTGCAACAATGATCTTGTTGCAGAAACGCTTGTAACAGAGATTGTGTTGCGGATTTTTTTTCCAGCATAAGTTGTGTTGCAGGAATATTTTTTTGCAACATAGGTTGTGTTTTAGAATTTTTTTCGTGTCTTTTTTTTGTAACAAAGGCATTGTTGCAGAAAATCTTTGCAATTGAGGTGTTGTTGCAGTTTTTTTTTGTCTTCGCCTCTATATGGTGTTACGGAGAAAGTTTTGCAACATGACTGTTGTTTCTGTAACAGAATGAGTGTTGCAAAACAAAAACACTTGCGTACAGAAGAGAGGTTGGTCTAAATAGGCCACGTGTCTATCAAAGAAGGTGACGGACGCCCGTGCTAGATCCACCGGTTGAGCGATAGCTTTTTCTTTTTAATAATCATAATACTCCCGCTGGACCGAGAAGCATCCGCGGATTAAATATCTATAAGAAATTGCGCCTCAACTTGTCGATTTCTTTGATGGCCCAAATGTCCAGCCTAAACACAGAGAGAGAATACTAGTTTAACAATCCAAAGGCGAGCGTCGCTAGAAAGCAACTTCCCCTTTCCAACATCGAAGCCCGCTTATCCAAGGTCCCCGTTGCAGATCAGCTCTGGTTATTATTTCTGTATAAAGTGCACTGACAGGTCGTTTGCAGGGGAACTGCATCACCGGAATTGGAAAATTTCGTGGTACAGCCTGGTGAATTAAGTTTAGTACTTACCCGAAAGAAAAAAAAGAGTGTGATCATGCCGATTTTTTGGATGTCGGCCCGTGAGATCATGCCGTACTGGCCCGAGAAGCAACAAACCTCCGCGCCACAAACTGCTCGCTGCCATGCGCTACAAGCCACATCGCCGACAGCGACGTCGCCGTCGTCGTCGTTCGTGCCCCCGATAAACCTCTCTTCTCCTCACACCCCATTCACTCCACTCCACTCGAAAACAACCGCGCCAGCCAGCCACACAGTCCCGAGCAGCCAGCCGTCGCCTCGCTCCTCGCTCGTGCGTATTGCCCGGCAAGCAACGCTCGCTACGCGGGGCGCGGGTCATGGCACTCCTGCTGCTGCGCGGCTGCCTCGCGCCGGTCAACGCCGCCGCCCCGGCGTTCCGGCGAGGGGAGACGACGAGCCTGCTTAGTCACCGCCGGCCGTCCCGATTCGGCGCGGTCGTCGCCTCGGCCGCCGCGTCCTCGCCGTCCGGCGGCGACGGCGCGACCGCCGCGGTGGACGCGGTGCTGCGTGGCTCGGACGGGTCCAAGGCCAAGGCGCGCGACTACGGCGGGACCAACGGCGCCGTTGTTTCCGGCACCGCCAGGTCCACGGCCATCGAGACCACCGTCGAGAGGGTAAGCAGGCGCATCCATCCAATTGTTATTTAGCTTAGATTATCGTTTGTGCTCTCCGGCGGCGTGGGCTAATACTGTTCTTGACGCAGATCATCTTCGACTTCCGGTTCCTGGCTCTTCTCGCCGTCGCCGGATCGCTGGCGGGCTCCCTCCTCTGCTTCCTCAATGTAACTTTCCTCAATCCCATCCCTGCAGCTCGTCACGATTCAGATAACCAGACATAATTACAGAGCAACATCGTTCAGATGGATCGAATAAGAATCTTGTATCTGTTGGTGATCAGGGATGTGTGTACATAAAAGAGGCGTACTGCGTCTACTGGACGAGCTGCGCCAAAGGTGTCCATACAGGGCAGATGGTCCTCAAGGTCGTCGAGGCCATCGGTGAGCGAGATATTCCGGTACCAAACTGAACTGATGCACATAATGACAGGGATTTTTTACACCAACTGCTGCTGTTGCAGATGTGTATCTTGCTGGCACCGTCATGCTGATCTTCGGGATGGGCCTGTACGGGCTGTTCATCAGCAACGCGTCCAACGATTTGCCCTCCGGATCCGACCGGGCTCTGCAGGGATCGTCGCTGTTCGGGATGTTCGCTCTGAAGGTGGCACCGATCCCAATCAAACTATTCTGTAACAAGTTTTGTTGGTACAAATTTAGATTCAGAAACCTGAACTTGTTCGTCTGGTGCTGTCGTTGTTGCAGGAGCGACCGAAGTGGATGAAGATCACGTCGCTGGACGAGCTCAAGACGAAGGTGGGGCACGTCATCGTGATGATCCTGCTGGTGAAGATGTTCGAGCGGAGCAAGATGGTGAAGATCACCACGGGGCTGGACCTGCTCAGCTACTCGGTCTGCATCTTCCTCTCCTCGGCCTCCCTCTACATCCTCCACAACCTCCACCGGCCCGAGCACGAGGAGTCGGTCATGCCCCACTTGTAGCTCAACCGCCACCGCATCGATCCTGATCTGATGTGCCAAGAGCAGAACACACGTAGTGTAACAGTGTAGGAAAGAAGAAGAACTTTATTCAGAACATTCATATAGCACGAATTCTCGAAAGTTTCGAGTTTGTGCTAAGTGTGCAACTAGTTAGGGTAGGCCTCGGTCACGGCAATGAACCGAAAGGATTGTGAGGAGCCTTGGCCAGCCTCGGCGGGTGGTCCGGCGAGGTCTCCACCACCATGGCAGTTCTCCCCACGACGCAGTACACGCGGCCCGCGAACCACGAGACTGGTCCGCGGGTCCGGTGCTGGCACTCCACCTTAGCCCACTGCTCGTCGCCGGGCCTCGCGACGCCCAGCAGCCCGCCCCAGCCGAAGTTTATCACCACCGCCGAGTCGTCGGTCAGCTGCGCGCCGAAGTGGACCTCCCTGGGCCATCTCGGGAAGACGTCGCTCCTGCGGTAGCCGGCCAGCAGCGTCGTCACCGGCGGCAGGTCGGCGCGGGCGCCGGTGACGGGGTTCACCACGAACACGGCGTCGGTCTTCTTGTTGAGCAGGACGAGGAGGCCCTGGGCCGTGCGCGCGAGGTGCGTGCGGCCGTCCCGGCCGTTCAGCCCCCGGATCGTCATCCGGATGTGCTCGCCGGTGGAGGCATTCTTGAAGCGGCTGTAGCGGTAGCGAAGGCCGCGGGTGACGACGTCCTGGAGCATGGTCCAGCGCCGCGGGTGGAACCGCGGGTCCAGGGCGTCGGCTTGCGGGTCCGCCGTGCACCGCCGCCACGCGCGGCAGGACGCGCGGAAGCGGACGTAGTCGGCGACGTCGCGGGCGAGCACGCGGTCCGCGATCAGACACGCCGGCCCCGACCCCAGGCTCGCCCAGTCCCGCCTGCGGCCAGAAAATGGATGAGGCATCGAGTCAGGCCGGCGCGACGGATGAGAAGCTTTGCGATCAAGAATGAAACTGGAAGGCGAATGCAGATCATACCATTCGCCGGCGGGGACGTGCACCGTCGACTCTGCCGCGGAGGATGACCCGTCACCGACGCGGGCGCGCTTCGGCCGGCCCCGGCGATAGCTTTTCGGCACCTTGCCCGCCGGGTTGCTTGGTGGTGTCGTGCGCATGTCGGTTGGGTCGCCGGACCTAGCCTGATGCGGCCATGCGGGACTGAGATCCAGTATATATGTGTTTGAACATTTTCATTTTGATGCGCTAACTGCGCGATAGATGGAAGGAAATCTTCTGCAGTTATACTCGTTTAACAGATGATCGCTCAATTTGCGGTCGCCGCTCGATTATAGGCGCCCTTTATGTCACCGGTAGCGTGCTTTTCCGTTATTATTATTTGAGTCAATTACATTACTGGTGCCACAACTTGACGCGAAAAGTCAGTTTACTGCTAAAACTTGAGGCATACATTCAACTAGTGCTGCAACTTAGCTTTTGCGTGCACATACACTGCAAATCATGTTTCTATACTAACACGGTGCTGATTAGGCTCGCCAACGCACCATGAGGCCCGTTGTGAGCGACCGGACGACTCGTGTGCCTACTGTTTTGTGAAAAAAGCTCGCACATTTTTTTCTCATAAAAAAGCCCCAGGCTGGGGCCCATATATTTCCTCAGAGATGGAGGCTAGTATTGTGCAAAAAAATATCACTCTTAGATTTGATCACATGACGTGACGCATGTAGTTCGGCCGGCCAAACCAATACAACCATTCACATAAGTCGGCTGGAATCCCAGCGACCCATTTTACACTGTTATTTAAAAAATTACTACATGTTTTTAAAATACATGTAAAGTGTAACTGTGTGTTAAAATAAAATAATTTTAAAAATATCAATAAACACATGAACATTCTGAACTTATATTAGCATTTATTGAAATAAAAAATATATATATTATAAATTCACAACAAAAAGTAAAGCTGCTGGGTGATTTGGTGGCCACTCGCACATGATAACTACATGTCGCTGCTTCTAATCCCAGCCAACTATTTTTACATTATATGAATATATGTTTTTAAAGCATGACCATTTTTTATATACTACTCCCTCCGTTCCTAAATATTTGTCTTTTTAGAGATTTCAACAAATGACTACATACGAAGCAAAATGAGTAAATCTACACTCTAAAATATGTCTACATACATCTATATGTCATAGTCCATTTGAAATGTGTAGAAAGACAAATATTTAGAAACGGAGGGAGTACATGAATATTTTGTTAAAATTGTGAATATTTGAAAACTTATATAAGAATTTGTTAAATATACAGAACAAAATGGGAGCTAGGGACTGCAGCCCGCTTAGTAGTCAAAGAATACATAGCAGCAGCATCCCGTTATTACATAAAATGCCTGAGGGTCTGGTGGTTAGCCTTGCGCTGCTGCTGCCTACAGGTACCAATTTTTCATTTATTTGTGGGAAGCTGACAAGTGGAACCTTGCGGCTATGGCATAGTATTTTTCGTGGTAAAAGAAATTGAGGTTTTTGTTTTGCAAAATAGCAGGTCACACGTCAACTTTGCCGTCCCAGCGGGCCACATGCCACGTTGGCGTACCTAATCAGCACTCTGTTTGTATAGAAACGTTATTTGCATCGTATATGTACGTCAAAGTCAAGTTGCAGCACTAGTTCGATGTATGCTGCAAGGTTTAGCGCTAAACTGACTTTTCACGCCAAGTTGTGACATCAGTGGTGTAATTGACTCTTATTATTTTACCATAATGCTAATGTGCGAGGGACGGCACCCGCGGGGTTTGGTTACAGGTGGAGCCACCACATACCCTTACCCGTTCTATTTCAGCTTACTTATCATCCGTACCCATACCGGCTGGTGGCTATAATTTTTTCCCATACCCATCATCCGACAGGGTAAATGGGTACCGCGGATAAAAATACCCATGTTTGCGTAACATAAATTTGAGCAACACATAATCTTAAACAACAACATATAATCATAATTCGAAATATGTATGTGGCAACCGGAATCTTTTTTGCAAAACTGCCACACAAGCTGGGACACGTCAGATCAAGAATCACGTGATCGAAGCGGTACGCAGAAAAAACACCGAACAGATCAAACCCCACCCTCACGAGAAAACCAACATTGCTTCGCTCTGATCCCAGCCGCTGGCGAGCTCGCGCGCCACCATGGTCGCTCCGCCACTAGCGCGCCATCGCCAACGGAGGCTCCTACTTCCACATCCCCACACCGCCCACACTCCCCCTTCCCCTTCCCATACCAGGCCATTGCGCGCCGCCCCCTCTACCTCTTGCGTGCCGCCGCGAGCCAACCACACGACGGCGACTAGCCAGCCGGCGCGGACTCTGTCCAGTGTCCGTCGTGGACTGGCCCATGGATAGAATGGGCGTTGCGGGCGCTGTCGCTCCTGCTGCTGGTGGTGGTCGCCAGTGCCGGCAAGGCTCTGCCGAACCGATTCGGTGGATGGACAGTCAGTCCCCTCGGCCATCTGAATCTCTGTTTCATCTAATGTTTCTCCACACTGCTCGCCTTGTTCTGTATGGATTATGTTTACTTGTGGCAGTTGCGAACATTGTGAACTACTTATCCAAGCAGTATCGATTGGTTAGATCTGAATTTACCAAGTTTGCTGATTTGTACAGTTGCCTAGCTATTCTACTACCATGTTTGGCGAGAACGATGGTGAAGGCTTAATCATGGTCCTATATATATCAAGATATTTGATAGCTTTGACAAGGAGATTTATCCTCTGCTCAGGGGCAACATCAAGGTGAGCCAAATTGATTGCATTTCATAAGCTAAACATTTTCAGTGCCTTAGACAAGTTTCTGGTAAGTAATTGGTTATGAAAAGTGTTATGAACAAGGAAATGGAGAAGGTCAAGGGGTCCCGATGAACACAACGTACCCTACACAGAGAGGCTACAAAATTCTGGCTGACATTGTGAACTCGAAGACCTGCAATTTAGTGCAGCCGAGAGGAGGCTTATGCAGACCTACAACCAGAAGCCAGTGTTGTCTATACCCCAGCAGAAATTCTACAAGCTATATTGACCATTCATGCTTCCTCACATCTCCATCAACGTGTTAAAATTCAGATATTCTTGACGCACCCTAATCCTGATTGAAACATGTGCATATCTCTACTTATTATGATGTAGGGATTGAACTATTTTGAGATCGATATCGACGTGCACCGGTTCGGCTACATATCATGAAAGGGCTTCAAGACCTTCCGAGAGCAGAACAAACATGGCATCATCAATCTTGATCTGACCATTCATGTACTTCCATTTCCTTCTGTTCTTGGCCTGGGGACCACCTGGCATGAGGAGTATTTTGTTGAGAGGTAGTCTAACGTCTGAACCTTATGCATCTCGGGCCTTATAACTTACACTATGTCAGCTTGGTCACTTCTAGTGTGTCAGCACGATAACACTCACTTTGCCGACCTGTTTAACTCATTTTATTTTTCAGCATAGTAACTTCAATTGTTTCTATCTGATAATTCATATTGATTTAGCTTGATAAATTATATCATGCCAGCATTTTAACTTGAACCGCTTTGAATACTTGTTTTTGTATTACTTTAACCAGATAACTTATGGAACTTGAGCCTGATAAGTTAAGTTATAATATGTCAGCTTGATAACTTGTGATGTATCAAAATGTTTAACTCTAACTGGTTTCAATACTCATGTTTTAGTTCAACTTGATGACTTATGCAGCTTGAACCTAATAATTTATAGTATCCCGGCCTGAATAAATTCTAGTGTGTTAACATGATAAGAACCACTTTGTTAGCCTATTTAACCCATTCTATTTTTTCAACATAGTAACTTGAACGATTTCTAACTGATAGCTCATATTGTTTTAGCCTGATAAATTATACCGTGTCAGCATATTTAATTCGATCTGCTTTCAACATTTCTTTTTCCTTTCAACCCTATTAATTATGCAAATTGAGCCCGATAACTTAATATGACAGCTTGATAACTATGAAGTGTCACCACGTTTAACTCATACTTTGTCAGCATGTTTAACTCATTCTATTTTTTGGCATGGTAACTTCATTTTAGCATGATAATTTATGACGTGTCAGCGCAATAACTTGTATTTATTTCAGCCGATAACTTGTATTGTTTCAACTAGATAAACCACATTTCTCTTTATTTTATCAGACCACGGGGAGCCTCATGAACAAGGGCTTCTCCAGCCACCGGATGGGCATCCCCTAACGTCCCTTCGTGCTCGTAGCAGTCACCCACTCCGAGTCGCTCAACCTCAGGGCAGCCATCGGCGCCACCAAGCTCGCTAGCACGCTTGTCTAGCTCGACGGTGCCACTGCCATGGTGCTCACCTTCTACATAGGTGTGGCCTTCAGCTTTCTCCAGGTCGCCGTTGTCGGCCTCGGCGAGTAGTGCAACCTAGCCGACTGCACCATCTCCAGCAGGTTCCAGATCCTCACTTTCCTCTGCTCCATAAGAAACCAACCATTGTGCTTCTGAATTGCTTGCTACAGTATGCATAGCATGGTTTGCCGCTGATCGGCTTTGATTGATTTTACGTGAATTCAGGGGTGGTCGCGTCCGACATGTCCTTCGTGATGCTGACATGGTGCATCCACCCAGGACCTAGCCTAGTCAATGGGAAATTCTGACTGCACTAACCAGGTCAGCTACATCATGCTTGTGCTAAGATTCATCAATCCATGTAGTTGTACATTCGTGGAACTAGTGAATCAAAAAAACAACATCCTGGAAGACCCAAAACTTATGGAATCGACCCGTAGATAACTCATTCCACCTTAGTTATTATTCAATATATGAAAACTAAAATAGTTATTATTGCAAGAAGTTTTGTTACACGATGGCCTGAGGAGCTGCTAAGTTATCCGGGCCTAGTAACTTTTGACTGGGATATAAACTTTGTCGGAAGTCGGAACACATCTCGATAATTCCTGCGAAAATAGCATGGTAATTTACGCACAACATGGATGGTAAGTTACATACCCCGTGCCATGTTAACTTCAACTCGGGAAAAAATATTTGAAACATACACTGATAACTCATGCCTAAATAGCATGGTATTTAACACAACACACACATGATAACTTTAGTGTCTAGTGCATGGAGAGAAGATTGGGAAACCTTCTTTTTTTTGCCTCCCGTAACTTCAGTGTAAATAACAAGATAATTTACGTCATGCGAGCATGATAACTTAGGTATAAACGACACGGTAACTTGACACCTGGTGGAGTAATGTTGTTGAAAAACATACCCCTGTAACTTATGTGTAAAAAGCATGGTATACGCACCGTAGGCGTGATAACTTAAATTCGAAACACTGCGGTAACTTTTGACCCTTTTGTTGAAACATACAACAGTAATTTATCTTGTTGGAAAAACTTGTTGAAAGACATACTCTGAGTAACTTATATAAAAATAGCATGGTAATATATACGAATCACATACTTGATAACTTAAGCGCCGCGGTAACTCTGTCCAAAGAGGGGAACAAGTTGTTGAAGAACATACTCATGTGAAAATAACGCGGTAATGTACAAACCGCATACCCGTTAACATACTTACAAACACCACGGTAATTTTGAAAGTGGGAAATAAGTTGTTGAAAATATACCCTAGGTAGTTTATTTTTGAAAATAACATGGTAATTAATATACGAAAACCATACCCCCAATAACTTATGTGAGAAATAACACCGTAATGTATGAACCTCATACCCCACAATGTATGTATGAACACCGTAGTAACTTCGACCAAGGAGGGAAAAGGTTATGGAAAAATGAAATATACCTCCGATAATCTATGTGAAAATAACACGGTAATAAATGAACCGCATACCCGATAACTTACTTACAAACACCATGGTAAATTTGACCAAAGGTAAAAAATATTTAAAAATATACCGTCAGTAGCTTATGTGAAAATAGCACGGTAATATACGAACACATACCTGATAACTTATGTACGATACCGCCTTAAATTTGACCAAGGGAGAAAAAATCGTTAAAACTACCACTCAATAATTTCTATGTAAATAGCATGGTAATATATGGCCCACATAGTTGATAACTTACGCGAAAGGAGGGAATGTGACACATGTGAACCGGTGTGAAACGAGCAGAAAAAATGATGAAACTGGGGCGCATAGTCCTAAAATCCAGACAAGTGAGACTGTCATTTTGAATTTTTCAGTTAATGATTGTTGTCTCTTTTTTTGTGCAATCTCATCTCAAGAAGAATCAACTAGTATGTAAGTTCTTACAATCAGCAAAGGGAGCTAGCCTAGCTGGTTGTTGTGGTTACATTTAGTAAGGGAGGGTGTGGATTCCAACCCCCTTATCATTCTATTTTTGCCTATTTTTAAACATCTGATTGTGCGTGTGCATCAACCTAGACAATCGGGGAGAGCCTGCAACCTCGTGTGCAGAGGAAAATTAAATCGGGAGGAGCCAGAACAATCGGAAGAAAATCGGATTGAAGGAGGGGGTTCGCGAGGTGGTGGGATCGAAGGGAAGGGGTAGTGTGGTACTTTTTGTAATATGCCACATGGTTGAAAGTTATCACAGCCCATCATAATTTACAAACAACAACACATAACAACATCGGTACATACATATAAACAACAATAGATCATAAACAATACCACATTCTTGTAAATAACAACACATCAAAATATCAACACATAGTCATAAAGAGTAGTACAAAGTCATACATTTTAAATTCACAAACTCATGACAAGGTGTAAAGGTAATTTCTCCGTTCTTATTAGATTTTATAAGGGTACATGGGTATGCGGGTATGGGTTATATGATCCCATACCCATACCCGCTCTGCCCGATGAGTTTAAGAATTTCCTATTTATATACCCATGGGTAACTTTTTATCATATATCCTTATCCTAATAGGGTTTTTACCCGCAGAGTACGTGGGTAATGGATACCCATTGCCATCCGCCAACCCAGGATGACTCCGCGGTACGTGGCGGCAGCGGTAGGATATTATGCACGAATCTCCGCACTCAATGATTGTTGACTCAGCTTGGAGCAATCGTTGGCTCGATTCAGCGCGAACTTGGCTTTGGAGCCATGGGGATATATCGTCATCTCAGCTCCTTCCAGTCTCCCAGATCCACCATTTCGATGGACTCTACTTCCATTCCATGTTGTCGTAGACTTCAAATTGTCTCTACTTCCATTCCATGTTGTCGTAGACTTCAAATTGTCGTCGGTGAGTCATGGCTGAGGGGCGTCGTGGTTGGAGGTAGAGGGAGGAAAGGAGCAGGTTCTGCTGGCGGCGCGTCTCCCTTGCATCTCCTCGTGCGTCCCATGAAAGTTTCCATCGGCAAGCCCTGTGTGTTGGATAGCCGTTTGGTCCCATAGAGGAGGGCGACAGTCGATGTGGTGCGTTGGAGCAGTGTGCACTTGAGCCACGTGGACTCGAATCGGGGGTGGATGTGTGTGTGTGTGTGTGGGGGGGTACCGTGCCAGCCATGGCGATGTGGAATGTGGTGGGAGGCCGACATCGAAGCGGCTTTATACCCCGATCCAACACACGTGAGCGAGGAGCAGACAATAAGAATGCCCGTGGTGGCTCGTGCAGATTAGGTGGTCTCGGAGCACCTGACATTCCCTATTCTACGGGCAACGCAGTTGTCGTGCATCTAATGCATAACCCCTTCCCCCTAGCGCTTGACATGCTACATGGACATGTCCATTGATGTTTTTCTTTGTCCCCTTTTCCACTTTGTTTTGGGATGGTTAGGAGGAGGGGGGCTACTGTGCCAACAATGGCGATGCGGTGGGTAGACAACATTGATGCGGGTTTATACCTCGGTTCATGGTGTCATGGAGCGGCCGATAGCATGCAACAGCGGCAACCCACAAGACTGACATGAGCAAGTAGCAATCAACAGGGAATGCCCATGGTGGCTCATGCGCGCTGCTCGGCTGGGGGTAGACTCATGGAGCTCATCGAGCCATGCGGCTCGGGATGTCATACGAGTCATCCAACGCCGCCGATGCTCGAGTGGTGTCGATCCGCCTTCCACATCAGGTACGACGGCGTGGTACATCACCCTTCACCAGCCTTAGTATGTAATGATTTATAAGCCCTTTGAGTGCTCTACAAAGAAAACGAACGAAAACCACAGTAATTTATGCTACAACATATGTACATTTTTTTAAAGTAAGTAGAAACATAAGAAAAAATAATGAAAGAAATAGCGGCATGTGCCTCCCTACGTGCAGGTTAGGAGGTCTCAGTGCACCTGACATTTCTTATTCCACACGCAACACGGTTGTTGTGCATCTAATGCATACCCCCTAGCACTTGAGATGCTACATGGGCTTGTCCATTGCCGCTTTTTCTTTGTCCTTTTCTCACTTGGTTTGGGAAGGTTTCTGTGTTTGTTTTTGCCGGTTTTATTAGTTTCCCATATATTTTTTCATTTTCATTTTCCCATTTTTTCCTTAATAAATTTTGCGTATATTTTTGAATTTCGGAAATATTTTTTAAATTCAAGAATACATTTTGAAACCATAGATATTTTTTGAAGATTTGTATTTTAAAATTCTTTTAAATATTTACAAAAGTTTTTTTAGAAATACATGAATATTTGTAGTGTTTTTTTATTCATGAAGATTTTAAAAAATTGGAAAGTTTCCTAAATTATGTTAAAAAAAATTCTTTGAACACTCTTTTAAGAAAAAATAGTAGTCCTTTTCAGAGGGTGTTTAGAAAAAAAAAAAATAACCACCTCAGCCTTATGTAGCAGTAGCACACACGAAACTGAATAAAACGACCAAAGTGGGTTGGTCCACCACGCACCTCACTGAGCTCGGCACTGCAAGCGTTTGTACCGTGCCTCACGGACCCAGTGAGGGTTAGGGAGAAATAGGCAGCGCAAACATTAAAGATGAAAAATGTGAATAATTAAATTTTGAACAAAATATTAATATCAAATCACAACAAATTTAAAAAATGGGAAACATTTTTTTAAATTCTGAACTGTTTTTTTAAATATGAACATAATTATTTAAAATTCTAGTATAATTTTTCAATTTGCGATTTTTTAAAACGTTTTAAAATTACGACAAATTTCTAAACGTTTTTAGAAAAACAAAAATAATCATTGAAAAATCTCAAACAAATTTTGAAAACAGAAACATATTGTGAATTTGTGAACAAAATTTGAAATGAGAACTTTTATGATTTTTTAAAAAAATAAGGAAAAAGGAAACTGAAAAAGCTAACAAAATAAAAAGTAAGGAAAACTAAAACCCAAAAAACGCGTTGAGAACCTTCTAGTGCGCGCCATTAAATGGGCCGTCCCAGTTCAGTGCTCGCTCGGTGACAAAAGGACGCATTGAGCGTGGTATAGGAAACGCGGTGTGCGACTAGGAGCACTTAAGGCAGCTCACCCCAAAATACCCCAGCCCATGCGTGATAGAGTTGTATCCTTCCAAAAAAACAAAAAACAAATGCGTGATTGAGAGGTAATCGAACGGCCGAAATCGCACAAAACCTTGGCGGTTGCCTGTCCCGATCACGAGGTTCGAGCCTTCGACCCATTCCGCCGCCGCAAGCATTCTCCTGCTCCCGGAACACCGTCTGCCTCAGCCCTGTCCATCATTTTTTTTTTGCGGGGAAACCAGAGAGCTTTATTCATACGAAGGCATTTTTGGGACAGTCAGCCAGAAGGCTGGTCATCAAAAAGCCAGGAGTCTCCTCAAGCTAGCTATCCGTCACATTCAGGGTGCAAGCACGCTTTGCACAAAGATGCGCCGGAACATTAGCTGACCTGATTACGTGCTGAATATGAAATAAGATAAAATTATTACATAGCTCTCCTATCTCTAATAATAAAGGAGCCACAATTGACCGAGAATTGTGGCGAGTGTTCCAGAGCGTCACCATCTCCAGGCAATCAGTTTCCATAATCACATGTGAGAATCCTCGAAGTGAAGCGAAGCGAACTCCATCTCGTAGTGATAAACCCTCCATGATCAAGGGATCAAAGATACCCACATAAGGTTTGCACCATGCTCCTAGGAGCGCCGAAGAGGATCTGGCCACCCCTCCCGCACCGCCCCTGCCATCTGCCAAATTTAAGGCACCGTCCGTGAAAATCTTGACGAGTCCCTCATCAGGTGGTCGCCAACCAAAACCAGGTAATATCATCGCCTCTTGACGTGGAAGGTGAAGTAAGGCAATCGCCTCCTTAGTAGCCCTGATCGTCGCCGTAGGATTCCTCCCCTCCTCGCCGTGCTTGATCCGATTCCGGGAGTGCCAGATGGACCACATAATAGTTGTGATTTTTGCGCGATCATCATCAGTAAACCGAGGGTCACATGTGATATCTCGCGCCCATGAGTCAGGATGAAGGCGAGGCAATCTGATGCCAAACCATGCATAAGCTTCATCCCAGAAGCCCTTTGCATGTGTGCAATGTATGAGTGCATGTTCCAAATTCTCATCCATAGCCAAACAAACTTTGCATCGACGGATCTCTGCAATGTGTCGATAGTTGAGAGTAACATCATCTGGGAGAATGCCGCGAAGGACCCTCCACCAGAACACTCTAACCTTCGGGATGATATTCAATTTCCATAAGGATTTCCACAACTGTGTATCTTCCTCTGAGGTTCCGGTAGCCGTCCCTTCCTCTAGAGCCACATGCTCTTTCTGAGTCACGAGAGCACGGTACGCCGACTTCACAGTGTAGTTCCCCGATTTTTCGAATGCCCATGCAAGAAAATCATCTCCTCCTCCTTGCCGAATAGGGATATTAAAAATTGCTTCGGCGTCAGGAGCAATGAACGTATGCCGTACAAGTTCTTGCCTCCAGGACCAGTTTGATGTATCAATAAGCTCGGACACACGCTGAATAGTCGTGTGTTGTGGCCGGAAAATAGGAGACATAGATATTGTACCTGGGATCCACTTGTCATTCCAAACCGAGATGGAGGAGCCATCGCCCACACGAGTAATCAGTCATGATCGTAAGGCCTCCCTTCCGGCCATGATCGCCCTCCAGGTTGTTGACGCTGACTTGGGTACAGTAGCCTGCATGAAGTCAGTATCTGGAAAATAGCGGCTTTTCATAACTCTTGCACAAAGAGAGTTTGGGTTGGTGATAAAACGCCACCCGTGTTTGCCCAACATAGCAAGATTGAAAAAATAAGGGTCTGGGAAACCCATACCGCCCTTGCACTTAGGTGTTGCTAGCTCCTTCCAGGACACCCAATGCAAAGATTTCTTGTCAAGAGAGCTACTCCAAAATTACTTGGCCATTGGTGAAGTAAGACTCTTACAAACTTTCTTGGTCAGAAGGAAAGTGCTCATTGGATAAGTAGGGATAGATTGGACGACCGATTTGAGGAGAGTCTCTCGGCCTGCACACGGCAACAATTTTTCCGACCAACCTTGTATTTTCCCACGAGCTCTTTCGCTGATGTGATCAAATGTGCCACTAGTGATCCGACCCACAGCAGTAGGTAACCCCAGGTATTTCTCGCTAAAAGCTTGCACATGGATATTCAGTGTTGTTTGCATAACCTGTCTCAAGGAATCAGGAGTGTTAGAGCTGAAATATATCGAACTTTTATCACGATTAACACTTTGGCCCGAGGCCTCTCCATAGATCCTGAGAATCTCATTAAGTCTGAGAGCGCTTGGATTACAAGCATTGATGAAAATCAGACTATCATCAGCAAATAGTAAATGGGTGACCCATGGTGATCTGTAGCTGACTCTCAAACCCCTGTCTATCGTTATCCCATTGTAGTATTTTAACAGAGATGAAAAACCTTCTGCACAAAGCAGAAACAAATATGGTGAAACTGGATCTCCCTGTCTGAATCCTCTGGATGGTGTAAAATATGGTAGCAATTCACCGTTGACACGCACCGAGAACCGAACCGAGGAAACACACTTCATTATCAATCTTATGAAACTCATACAGAAAACCAGACGATCTAGTATAGCTTCCAGATAATGCCACTCGACGCGATCATAAGCTTTCATTATGTCAAGCTTAACCGCACATGAGTAATTCTTGCCCTTCTTCCTCCTCCTCATTGTCTGTACGCTTTCATACGCAACTAGAACATTGTCGGTGATAAGGCGGCCAGGAACAAAAGCACTCTGCTCTTCACTGATTACCTCGTCCATGACATATCTCACGCGATTGGTAATTGCCTTTGCTGCAATCTTATACAGAACAGGGCACAAAGCAATAGGACGGTATCGAGTTATTGATTGGGGGTGTCTAACCTTGGGGATAAGAGTAATACAAGTATCGTTCAAACCCGATGGTAGCTCGCCCCTATTAAGAAAATCAAGCACTGCCTGGGTTACGTCATTACCAAGTAAATCCCAATGACGCTGGTAGAAACCTGCAGTAAAACCATCAACACCGGGCGCCTTCGACGGAGCCATTTGAAACAACGCCACCTTGACCTCCTCCGGGGTGTAGGGTTTGGAAAGTTCGGTGTTCATCGCCTGTGTCACCTTAGTCGGCACATGCGATAACAGAAACTACGGGTCGACAAAACCTTGTGATTCATATAGCTGTTGGTAAAAGGTCTGCACCTCCACCTTATCCTCATCTCCACTAGCACAAATAGTACCATCCGCCCTTCGCAACTCAGAAATCTTATTCATACGTTGGCGCTGCGCTGCTTGTGCCTCGAAGTATGATGTATTGCGATCCCCATCACGAAGCCACGGAACTCTAGACCGCTGACAGATCCATACTTCCTCTTGATGTAAGGCTTCTTTCAGTTTTTTAACAATGTTCTTCTCCTTGTCCGACGGCCCTGTTCCTGTAGCCTGACACCGAACACGGTTCAGACGCTTTTGGAGTTGTCTGACAGTACGTGTCAAACACCCAAACTCCTTTAGACTCCATGGCTCTAACATCGACTGCAATGTACCAAGTGCCGATGTGATGCCTTCGAGGCCCGGAGTACGAGGTATGCCTCGCCAAGTCTCAGCTATGAGACGATCATAGTCTGTATGGGTCTGCCATACGTTTTCATACCGAAATTGCTTCTTTGCTCTAGGCCGATCCGTCAAAACCTCTTTGATTTCTGCTATCACATAACAATGACCAGACTCAATTGAAGGTAGATGTCTAACCCGTATGTGACGAAAAAGCTGCCGAAATTCCTCATTGGCAAAGGCTCTGTCTAGCCTTGCCTTGACATTTGCGTCTCCTCTTTGATGGTTGTCCCATGTGTATGCCGTGCCAGACCAGCCCAAATCTTGGAGGGAGATCTCATCCATAACCTCCTGAAACGCTCTCATGTGAGTTTCAGACCGAACAGCTCTGCTGAAGTGCTCACAAGCAAACAAAGTTTCATTAAAATCTCCCACACATAGCCATGCACTATGGGGTATGTTATACAAGGTGCGCAGGAACCGCCAACTATGATGTCTGTCTTCCGCTCGCGGTGCTCCATAAAAACCAGTGAAACGCCAAACATAAGTGTGCTGGTTCTTGTTATGAACTAATGCATCAATATGATTCTTACTGAAGTTCTTTAGTTCAACGGTCACATCTTTGGACCAGAAAAGACCTATGCCGCCACTAAGGCCGACACTGTCAACTGCAAAACTGCCTGTAAAGCCAAGCGTATACTTCAGGTCCTCAACTCTTTTTGCCTTGATTTTTGTTTCCATTACAAAGAGAAGGGAGGGTCCTTCAAGCTTCACGATACTGCGAAGCTCCCGAACTGCCTCAGGGTTCCCAAGCCCCCGATAGTTCCAAGATAAAACACTCATTGTGACGGGCAGGACCGCGACGCGGTCTCTGCCGAATTTTCTGGAGTAGGCTTCTTCTTCTTTGATTCACGAGTAAAATCATCTCCTTCTGTTTCATCACCAGCTGATGTAGGATCCATGATACTTGTACTTGTGTCCCCAATTGGAACATTCAAACTCCCATCTGTAAGCAACAAGGTTTTTACCACTGGTTTGTAAACTTGGTGTGGACCTTCTTTGCGCTTCTGCTGCTGCTTGTGCTTCAGAGGGGATGTAACTTCCTCCCCAGGATCCTTGTTAGTACTTGAATTTTTAGTAGTTGGCTTGCTGTGAGTCGTTGGTTCCTTGGTGGAGTTGTCGCTGGCCGGCTGCTTCTTTGCTTCATCCGAAGCCCGAAGCTTGGAACCAAACGGGAGCTCACCCTTGGGATCGCGGGAACCAGGGGTAGCACAGTAGAGCTATGAGTGCCCTAGTCTACCACAGGAGAAGCAAAAATAAGGTAGCTGTTCATATTGAATGTCATACACATCCATCTTCTTCCTCCTGGAAGAATCGATCAAAATCCACCTTCTCAAAGGCTTGTCTACCTCAATTGAAATCCTTGCTCTCAAAAAACTGCCATTGTGATCAAACTTGACAAACTGGGCGTTCTTGTCCATCTGCTTAGCAATCGGCATCCACCACGTCTCATCCCTTAGGTTATAGGGTAGATTCATAACCCTAGCCCAGATCTGCAGACGGTCAAACTGGACCTCATCAGGTCGCATGCAGTCGTCAAACTCAGCCAACACCACGGCGTTTTTGCTGATATGCCATGGCGAGCCACCCCACACCCGATCTCCATCTCTTTGATTCTCGAATTCTGCTACAAACACATTAAATCCCGCTGATCTAAACTTCAAACCGCGCGGGTTGCCCCATGCCGGCCGAAGCGCGTTCGTGATGGTCTGGATGTGTATGTAGTTCCGATGGAGCACCTTCCCGGCCAGGAGCCACTTCTCCGGCCTTCCCTCGACGCGATCGTCAAGGATCAGAGGAGTCGCCTCTTCCTCGGATATATCCAACTTTCCAAGGGCCTCCTCAAGTTTCTTCCTGGCCACGCAGCCTGCCTGGGGATCGCTCCCCTCCCCCGAGCCCGCTGCGCTGGGATCAGCCATGAGCCCGGAGAACTTGCCGCTCTCCTATCTCGCTTGCACCGGCGACGAATCGCTTGGCAGAGTTGGATCCACGTCAAAACCTAATCGCCTCCGGCGTCGCCAGAGGGTTAGGGTTTGGGGAAAAAACCTGTCCATCATCTGTTTCAGGTACTACTCCTTAGTGTTAACTGTATATAGTCAACCTCACGTAGACCACGTCCGCATGCACGATCACATGATCGCATGCACGTCGCATGCCCTCACCTCTGCGTGCTCCCCTTGTTGTACATGTACCTATTTGTACACCCGATCAATACAGGCAACACTCAAGGTGCATTGCTCCCTCTCCCTCCAGTTCACATGGTATTAGACGCCGGTCATCTCCTGCGTCGCTAACCTTCCGCTACATCTCTTCTCTCCCAACTGCACCTCGCCATGGCTGCGCCCACTCCACCACCCCCTCCACCACCTCCTCCGCCCAGCCAGGGCAAAGGCGCTGCACTCGGCACTCTGGCCACTCCTGCGCGCGGCCAAGCACTCCTCACCCCCTCGGCGTTCTCTCGTGGTGGTGCTCTCTTCATCCCCGATCCCGGCGCCTCGTCCTCCACAACGCCGCTCAACCCATCCCCGCTCTCTGATGTATTCATCAACCAACATGTTCCCATCATCCTCTCCCTCAACCCCCCGAACTTTTCCCACTGGTGCACCCTCTTTGAAGTGATGTTCCAGAAGCGGGGCATCGTCGACTACATCACCGGCGCACCACGCCAGGCCGATCCCGCCTGGGTCTAGGATGATGCTCACATCGTCTCCTGGCTCTACAATCGGATCTCCCCCAACATCTTCGGCCTCAGCCACCAGCGCGGTGCCTCCGCGGCAGACGTGTGGGCATCCATCAGCACTCTTTTCCTGGAGAACAACGAGCATCAGGTGGTCGCGCTCTCCACGAAGTTCCGGCGCATCGAACAGTGCTTGATGTCTACTACACAACCTTCTTCTTGTAGACGTTGTTGGGCCTCCAAGTGTAGAGGTTTGTAGGATAGTAGCAAATTTCCCTCAAGTGGATGACCTAAGGTTTATCAATCTGTGGGAGGCGTAGGATGAAGATGGTCTCTCTCAAGCAACCCTGCAACCAAACAACAAAGAGTCTCTTGTGTCCCCAACACACCCAATACAATGGTAAATTGTATAGGTGCACTAGTTCGGCGAAGAGATGGTGATACAAGTGCAATATGGATGGTAGATATAGGTTTTTGTAATAGGAAAATATAAAAAACAACAAGGTAGTAAGTGGTAAACGTGAGCATAAATGGTGTTGCAATGATAGGAGACAAGGCCTAGGGTTCATACTTTCACTAGTGCAAGTTCTCTCAACAAGGATAACATAATTGAATCATATTACTAGCCCTCAACATGCAACAAAGAGTCACTCCAAAGTCACTAATAGCGGAGAACAAACGAAGAGATTATGGTAGGGTACGAAACCACCTCAAAGTTATTCTTTCTGATCGATCTATTCAAGAGTCTGTACTAACGTTCAATCTATCATAGAGTTCGTACTAGAATAACACCTTAAGACACAAATCAATCAAAACCCTAATGTCACCTAGATACTCCATTGTCACCTCAAGTATCCGTGGGTATGATTATACGATATGCATCACACAATCTCAGAAACATCTATTCAACCAACACATAGAACTTTAAAGAGTGCCCCAAAGTTTCTACCGGAAAGTCAAGACGAAAACGTGTGCCAACCCCTATGCATAGATTCTCAAGGTCACGGAACCCGCAAGTTGATCACCAAAACATACATCAAGTGGATCACATGATATCCCATTGTCACCACAGATAAATACGTGCAAGACATGAAGGAAATATGCCCTAGAGGCAATAATAAAGTTGTTATTTATATTTCCTTATATCATGATAAATGTTTATTATTCATGCTAGAATTGTATTAGCCGGAAACTTAGTACATGTGTGAATACATAGACAAAACAGAGTGTCCCTAGTATGCCTCTACTAGACTAGCTCATTGATCAAAGATGGTAATGTTTCCTAACCATAGACATGAGTTGTCATTTGATCAACGGGATCACTTCATTAGGAGAATGATGTGATGGACTAGACCCATCCGTTAGCTTAGCACTATGATCGTTTAGTTTTGCTGCTATTGCTTTCTTCATGACTTATACATGTTCCTATGACTATGAGATTATGCAACTCCCGAATACCGGAGGAACACCTTGTGTGCTATAAAATGTCACAACGTAACTGGGTGATTATAAAGATGCTCTACAGGTGTTTGTGGTGTTGGCATAGATCAAGACTAGGATTTGTCACTCCGAGTGTCGGAGAGGTATCTCTGGGCCCTCTCGGTAATGCACATCATAATAAGCCTTGCAAGCAAATGACTAATGAGTTAGTCACGAGATGATGTATTATGGAACGAGTAAAGAGACTTGCCGGTAACGAGATTGAACTAGGTATAGAGATACCGACGATCGAATCTCGGGCAAGTAACATATCGATGACAAAAGAAACAACGTATCTTGTTATGCAGTTTGACCGATAAAGATCTTTGTAGAATATGTAGGAACCAATATGAGCATCCAGGTTCCACTACTGGTTATTGACCGAAGATGAGTCTCGGTCATGTCTACATAGTTCTCGAACCCGTAGGGTCCGCACGCTTAACGTTTGATGACGATCAGTATTATGAGTTTATGAGTTTTGATGTACCAAAGGTAGTTCGGAGTCCCGGATGAGATCACGGACATGACGAGGATTCTCGGAATGTCCGAGACATAAAGATTGATATATTGGACGACTATATTCGGACACCGGAAGTGTTCCGGAAAAGTTTCGGATTTAACCGGATTGCCGGAGGGGGTTACCGGAACCCCCCCACGAGGGGGAATGATCCATAGTGGGCCTTGAGTAAAGAAGAGAGGCAGCCCATAAAGGCTGGCCGGCGCCCCACCAGGGAATCCTAGTTGGACTAGGATTGGGGGGGCGCCATCTCTCCCTCTCCTTCCTTCCCCCCTCTTCCTTCTTGGTGGACTCCTACTAGGAATAGGATTGCAATCCTGCAATCCTATTCCTAGTAGGATTGCCTCCCTGGCGCACCATAGAAGGGCTGTCCGGCCCCTCCCCTTGCTCCTTTATATACGGGGGCAGGGGGGCACCCTAGAACACACAAGTTGATCAGTTGATCTCCCCCAACCGTTTGCGGTGCCCCCCTCCACAGAAACACACCTTGGTTATACTGTTGCAGTGCTTAGGCGAAGCCCTGCGCCGGTAACTTCATCATACCCGTCACCACGCCGTCGTGCTGACGAAAATCTCCCGTGAAGCTCAACTGGATCAAGAGCTCGTGGGACGTCATCAAGCTGAACGTGTGTTGAACGCGGAGGTGCCGTACGTTCGGTACTTGATCGGTTGGATCGCGAAGAAGTTCGACTACATCAACCGCGTCACTAGACGCTTCCGCTCCCGGTCTACGAGGGTACGTAGACATACTCTTCCCCTCGTTGCTATGCATCTAGTAGATAGATCTTGCATGATCGTAGGAAAATTTTGAAAATACTACGTTCCCCAACAGTGGCATCATGAGCAGGTCTATGCGTAGATGATATGCACGAGTAGAACACAATGAGTTGTGGGCGATACTAGTCATACTGCTTACCAGCAGGTCATACTTTACTTCGTCGGTATTGTGAGATGAAGCGGCCCGGACCGACATTACACGTACGCTTACGCGAGACTGGTTTCACCATTATGAGCACTCGTTGCTTAAAGGTGACTGGCGGGTGTCTGTCTCTCTCACTTTAGCTTAATCAAGTGTGGCTACGCCCGGTCCTTGTGAAGGTTAAAACAGCACATACTTGACGAAACATCGTTGTGGTTTTGTATGCGTAGGTAAGAACGGTTCTTGCTAAGCCCATAACAGCCACGTAAAACTTGCAACAACAAAGTAGAGGACGTCTAACTTGTTTTTACAGGGCATGTTGTGATGTGATATGGTCAAGACATGATGAGATATACGGTTTTGTATGAGATGATCATGTTTTGTAAAGTTATCGACAACTGGCAGGAGCCATATGGTTGTCGCTTTATTGTATGAAATGCAATCGCCATGTAATTGCTTTACTTTATCACTAAGCGGTAGCGATAGTCATAGAAGCAATAGTTGGCGAGACGACAACGATGCTACGATGGAGATCAAGGTGTCGCGCCGGTGACGAAGGTGATCATGACGGTGCTTTGGAGATGGAGATCAAAAGCACAAGATGATGATGTCCATATCATGTCACATATTTTGATTGCATGTGATGTTTATCTTATTATGCTTCTTATTTTGCTTAGTTCGACGGTAGCATTATAAGATGATCCCTTACTAAATTTCAAGGTATAAGTGTTCTCCCTGAGTATGCACCGTTGCGAAAGTTCGTCGTGCCGAGACACCACGTGATGATCGGGTGTGATAAGCTCTACGTTCAAATACAATGGGTGTAAGCCAGTTTTACACACGCAGAATACTCAGGTTAAACTTGACGAGCCTAGCATATGCAGATATGGCCTCGGAACACTGGAGACCGAAAGGTCGAGCGTGAATCATATAGTAGATATGATCAACATAAAGATGTGCACCATTGAAACTACTCCATCTCACGTGATGATCGGACATGGTTTAGTTGATTTGGATCACGTGATCATTTAGATGACTAGAGGGATGTCTATCTAAGTGGGAGTTCTTAAGTAATATGATTAAATTGAACTTTAATTTGTCATGAACTTAGTCCTGGCAGTATTAGCATATCTATGTTGTAGATCAATAGCTCGCGATGTTGCTCCACGTTTATTTTTATGTTCCTAGAGAAAACTAAGTTGAAAGATGTTAGTAGCAATGATGCGGAATTGTTCCGTGATCTGAGGATTATCCTCATTGCTGCACAGAAGAATTATGTCCTTGATGCACCGCTAGGTGACAGACCTATTGCAGGAGCAGATGCAGACTTTATGAATGTTTTGACAAAAGCTCGGTATGATGACTACTTGATAGTTTAAGTGCACCATGCTTTACGGCTTAGAACCGGGACTTCAAAAACGTTTTGTACGCCACAGAGCATATAAGATGTTCCAAGAGTTGAAATTAGTATTTCATACTCATGCCCGTGTCGAGAGGTATGAGACCTCTGACAGTACTTTGCCTACAAGATGGAGGAGAATAGCTCAACCAGTGAGCATGTGCTCAGATTGTCTGGGTACTGCAATTGCTTGAATCAAGTGGGAGTTAATCTTCCACATAAGATAGTAATTGACAAAGTTCTCTAGTCACTATCACCAAGTTAGTAGAACTTCGTGATGAACTATAATATGCAAGGGATGACGAAAGTAATTCCCGAGCTCTTCGCGATGCTGAAATCGCAAAGGTAGAAATCAAGAAAGAGCATCAAGTGTTGATGGTTAACAAGACCACTTGTTTGAAGTAAAGGGCAAAGGGATAGAAGGGGAACTTCAAGAAGAATGACAAGCAAGTTGTCACTCCCATGAAGAAACCCAAAGCTAAACTCAAGCCTGAAACTAAGTGCTTCTACTGCAAAGGAAATGGTCACTGGAAGTAGAACTGCCCTAGATACTTGGCGGATAAGAAGGATGGCAAAGTGAACAAAGGTATATTTGATATACAGATTATTAATGTGTATTTTACTAGTGTTCATAGCAACCCCTCGGTATTTGATACTGGTTTAGTTGCTAAAGAGTAGTAACTCGAAATGGGAGTTGCATAATGAACAGAAACTAGTTAAAGGATGAAGTGACGATGTGTATTGGAAGTAGTTACAAGATGGATATGATCATCACCGCACACTCCCTATACTTTCGGGATTAGTGTTGAACCTAAATAAGTGTTATTTGGTGTTTGTGTTGAACATGAATATGATTTGATCATGTTTATTGCAATACGGTTATTCATGTAAGTTAGAGAATAATTGTTGTTCTGTTTACATGAATAAAACCTTCTATGGTCATACACCCAATGAAAATGGTTTGTTGGATCTCGATCGTGTGATACACATATTCATAATATTGAAGCCAAAAGATGCAAGGTTAATAATGATAGTGAAACTTATTTCTGGCACTGCCGTTTATGTCATATTGGTGTAAAGTGCATGAAGAAACTCCATAGTGATGGACTTTTGGAATCACTAGATTATGAATCACTTGGTTCTTGCGAACCATGCCTCATGGGCAAGATGACTAAAACTCCGTTCTCCGGAACTGTGGAGCGAGCAACAGAGTTATTGGAAATCATACATACTGATGTATGCGGACCAATGAGTGTTGAAGCTCGCGGCGGGTATCGTTATTTTCTGACCTTCACTGATGATTTGAGCAAATATGGGTATATCTACTTAATGAAGCACAAGTCTGAAACATTTGAAAAGTTCAAAGAATTTCAGAGTGAAGTGGAGATTCATCGTAATAGAAAATAAGAGTTTCTATGATATGATCGTAGAGGTAAAATATTTGAGTTAGCGAGTTTGGCCTTCAGTAAAAACAATGTGAAATAGTTTCACTACTCACGCCACCTGGAACACCACAGTGTAATGGTGTGTCCGAATGTCATAACTGTACTTTATTAGATATGGTGCGATCGATGATGTCTCTTACCGATCTACCACTATCGCTTTTGGGGTTATGCATTAGAGACAACTACATTCACGTTAAATAGGGCACCATCTAAATCCGTGGAGATGACACCGTATGAACTGTGGTTTGACGAGAAACCTAAGTTGTCATTTCTTTAAGTTTGGGACAACGATGCTTATGTGAAAAAGTTTCAACATGCTAAGCTCGAACCCAAATCGGAGAAGTAAATCTTCATAGGATACCCAAAAGAAACTGTTGGATACACCTTCTATCACAGATCCGAAGGCAAGGTCTTTGTTGCTAAGAGTGGATCCTTTCTAGAGAAGGAGTTTCTCTCGAAAGAAGTGAGTGGGAGGAAAGTAGAACTTGATGAGGTAATTGTACCTTCTCTTGAATTGGAAAGTAGTACATCACAGAAATTTTTTCCAGTGATTCCTACACCAATTAGTGAGGAAGCTAATGATGATGATCATGAAACTTCAGATCAAGTTTCTGCTGAACGTCATAGATCAACCAGAGTACATTCCGCACCAGAGTGGTACGGCAACCCAGTTCTGGAAGTCATGTTACTAGACCATGATGAACCTACGAACTATGTGGAAGAGATGATGAGCCCAGATTCCGCAAAATGGCTTGAGGCCATGAAATCTGAGATGGGATCCATGTATGAGAACAAAGTGTGGACTTTGGTTGACTTGCCCGATGATCGGCAAGCCATCGAAAATAAATGGATCTTCAAGAGGAAGACCGACGCAGACGGTTAAGTTACTGTTTACAAAGGTCGACTTGTTGCGAAAGGTTTTCGACAAGTTCAAGGAGTTGACTACGATGAGACTTCCACAACCGTAGCGATGCTTAAGTCTGTCCGAATCATGTTAGCAATTGCCGCATTTTATGATTATGAAATCTGGCAAATGGATGTCAAAACTACATTCCTGAATGGATATCTCAAAGAAGAGTTGTATATGATGCAACCACAAGGTTTTATCGATCCAAAAGATGCTAACAAAGTATGCAAGCTCCAGCGATCCATCTATGGACTGGTGAAAGCATCTCGGAGTTGGAATATACGCTTTGATAAGTTGATCAAAGCATATAGATTTATACAGACTTGCGGTGAAGCCTGTATTTATAAGAAAGTGAGTGGGAGCACTACAACCTTTTTGATAAGTATATGTGAATGACATATTGTCGATCGGAAATGATGTAGAATTTTCTGGAAAGCATAAAGGAGTGTTTGAAAGGAGTTTTTCAAAGAAAGACCTTGGTGAAGCTGTTTACATATTGGGCATCAAGATCTATAGAGATAGATCAAGACGCTTGATAAGACTTTCGATGAGTACATACCTTGATAAGATTTTGAAGTAGTTCAAAATGGATCAGTCAAAGCAGGAGTTCTTGCCTGACTTGTAACGTGTGAAGTTGAGTAAGACTCAAAGCCAGACCACGGCAGAAAAATATAGAGAGAATGAAAGTCATTCCCTATGCCTCAGCCATAGGTTCTATAAAGTATGCCATGCTGTGTACCAAACATGTTGTGTACCTTGCCATGAGTTTGACAGGGAGGTACAATAGTGATCCATGAGTAGATCACTGTACAGCGGTCAAAATTATCCTTAGTAACTGGATGACTAAGGAAATGTTTCTCGATTATGGAGGTGATAAAGAGTTCGTCGTAAAGGGTTACGCCGATGCAAGCTTTGACACTAAATCCAGATGACTCTAAGTACCAATCTGGAAGCGTATTGAAAGTGGGAGCAATTAGCTAGAGTAGCTCCATGCAGAGCATTGTAGACATAGAAATTTGCGAAATACATACGGATCTGAATGTGACAGACCCGTTGACTAAACTTCTCTCACAAGCAAAACATGATCACACCTTATTACTCTTGGGTATTAATCACATAGCGATGTGAACTAGATTATTGACTCTAGTAAACCCTTTGGGTGTTGGTCACATGGCGATGTGAACTATGGGTGTTATTCACATAACGATGTGAACTATCGATATTAAATCACATGGCGATGTGAGCTAGATTATTGACTCTAGTGCAAGTGGGAGACTGAAGGAAATATGCCCTAGAGGCAATAATAAAGTTTTTATTTATATTTCCTTATATCATGATAAATGTTTATTATTCATGCTAGAATTGTATTAACCGGAAACTTAGTACATGTGTGAATACATAGACAAAACAGAGTGTCCCTAGTATGCCTCTACTAGACTAGCTCATTGATCAAAGATGGTTATTTTTCCTAACCATAGACATGAGTTGTCATTTGATCAACGGGATCACATCATTAGGAGAATGATGTGATGGACTAGACCCATCCGTTAGCTTAGCACTATGATCGTTTAGTTTTACTGCTATTGCTTTCTTCATGACTTATACATGTTCCTATGACTATGAGATTATGCAACTCCCGAATACCGGAGGAACACCTTGTGTGCTATCAAACGTCACAACGTAACTGGGTGATTATAAAGATGCTCTACAGGTGTTTCCGAAGGTGTTTGTGGTGTTGGCATAGATCAAGACTAGGATTTGTCACTCCGAGTGTCGGAGAGGTATCTCTGGGCCCTCTCGGTAATGCACATCATAATAAGCCTTGCAAGCAAATGATTAATGAGTTAGTCACGAGATGATGTATTACGGAACGAGTAAAGAGACTTGCCGGTAACGAGATTGAACTAGGTATAGAGATACCGACGATCGAATCTCGGGCAAGTAACATACCGATGACAAAAGGAACAACATATGTTGTTATGCGGTTTGACCGATAAAGATCTTCGTAGAATATGTAGGAACCAATATAAGCATCCAGGTTCCGCTATTGGTTATTGACCGAAGATGAGTCTCGGTCATGTCTACATAGTTCTCGAACCCGTAGGGTCCGCACGCTTAACGTTTGATGACGATCAGTATTATGAAATTATGAGTTTTGATGTACCAAAGGTAGTTCGGAGTCCCGGATGAGATCACGGACATGACGAGGAGTCTCGGAATGTCCGAGATATAAAGATTGATATATTGGACGACTATATTCGGACACCGGAAGTGTTCCGGAAAAGTTTCGGATTTAACCAGATTGCCGGAGGGGGTTACCGGAACCCCCCACGAGGGGGGATGGTCCATAGTGGGCCTTGAGGAAAGAATAGAGGCAGCCCATAAAGGCTGGCCGGCGCCCCACCAGGGAATCCTAGTTGGACTAGGATTGGGGGGCGCCACCTCTCCCTCTCCTTCCTTTCCCCCTCTTCCTTCTTGGTGGACTCCTACTAGGAATAGGATTGCAATCCTATTCCTAGTAGGATTGCCTCCCTGGCGCGCCATAGAAGGGCTGGCCGGCCCCTCCCCTTGCTCCTTCATATACGGGGGCAGGGGGCACCCTAGAACACACAAGTTGATCAGTTGATCTCTCCCAACCGTGTGCGGTGCCCCCCTCCACAGAAACACACCTCGGTTATACCGTTGCAGTGCTTAGGCGAAGCCCTGCGCCGGTAACTTCATCATATCCGTCACCACGACGTTGTGCTGATGAAACTCTCCCGTGAAGCTCAACTGGATCAAGAGCTCGTGGGACGTCATCAAGCTGAACGTGTGCTGAACGCGGAGGTGCCGTACGTTCGGTACTTGATCGGTTGGATCGCGAAGAAGTTCGACTACATCAACCGCGTCACTAGACGCTTCCGCTCCCGGTCTACGAGGGTACGTAGACATACTCTTCCCCTCGTTGCTATGCATCTAGTAGATAAATGTTGCGTGATCGTAGGAAAAGTTTGAAAATACTACGTTCCCCAACAGTGGCATCATGAGCCAGGTCTATGTGTAGATGATATGCACGAGTAGAACACAATGAGTTGTGGGCGATACTAGTCATACTGCTTACCAGCATGTCATACTTTGCTTCGGCGGTATTGTTTGATGAAGCGGCCCGGACCGACATTACGTGTACGCTTACGCGAGACTGGTTTCACTGTTATGAGCACTCGTTGCTTAAAGGTGACTGGCGGGTGTCTGTCTCTCTCACTTTAGCTAAATCAAGTGTGGCTACGCCCGGTCCTTGTGAAGGTTAAAACAGCACATACTTGACGAAACATCGTTTTGGTTTCGTATGCGTAGGTAAGAACGGTTCTTGCTAAGCCCATAACAGCCACGTAAAACTTGCAACAACAAAGTAGACGACGTCTAACTTGTTTTTGCAGGGCATGTTGTGATGTGATATGGCCAAGACATGATGAGATATACGGTTTTGTATGAGATGATCATGTTTTGTAAAGTTATCGGCAACTGGCAGGAGCCATATGGTTGTCTCTTTATTGTATGAAATGCAATCGCCATGTAATTGCTTTACTTTATCACTAAGCGGTAGCGATAGTCGTAGAAGCAATAGTTGGCGAGACGAAAACGATGCTACGATGGAGATCAAGGTGTCGCGCCGGTGACGAAGGTGATCATGACGGTGCTTTGGAGATGGAGATCAAAAGCACAAGATAATGATGTCCATATCATGTCACATATTTTGATTGCATGTGATGTTTATCTTATTATGCTTCTTATTTTGCTTAGTTCGACGGTAGCATTATAAGATGACCCCTTACTAAATTTAAAGGTATAAGTATTCTCCCTGAGTATGCACCGTTGCGAAAGTTCATCGTGCCGAGACACCACGTGATGATCGGGTGTGATAATCTCTACGTTTAAATACAATGGGTGTAAGCCAGTTTTGCACACGCAGAATACTCGGGTTAAACTTGACGAGCCTAGCATATGCAGATATGGCCTCGGAACACTGGAGACCGAAAGGTCGAGCGTGAATCATATAGTAGATATGATAAACATAAAGATGTTCACCATTGAAACTACTCCATCTCACGTGATGATCGGACATGGTTTAGTTGATTTGGATCACGTGATCATTTAGATGACTAGAGGGATGTCTATCTAAGTGGGAGTTCTTAAGTAATATGATTAAATTGAACTTTAATTTATCATGAACTTAGTCCTGGCAGTATTAGCATATCTATGTTGTAGATCAATAGCTCGCGATGTTGCTCCACGTTTATTTTTATGTTCCTAGAGAAAACTAAGTTGAAAGATGTTAGTAGCAATGATGCGGAATTGTTCTGTGATCTGAGGATTATCCTCATTGCTGCACAGAAGAATTATGTCCTTGATGCACCGCTAGGTGACAGACCTATTGCAGGAGCAGATGCAGACTTTATGAATGTTTTGACAAAAGCTCGGTATGATGACTACTTGATAGTTTAAGTGCACCATGCTTTACGGCTTAGAACCGGGACTTCAAAAACGTTTTGTACGCCACGGAGCATATAAGATGTTCCAAGAGTTGAAATTAGTATTTCATACTCATGCCCGTCTCGAGAGGTATGAGACCTCTGACAGTACTTTGCCTACAAGATGGAGGAGAATAGCTCAACCAGTGAGCATGTGCTCAGATTGTCTGGGTACTGCAATTGCTTGAATCAAGTGGGAGTTAATCTTACACATAAGATAGTAATTGAAAAAGTTCTCTAGTCACTATCACCAAGTTAGTAGAACTTCGTGATGAACTATAATATGCAAGGGATGACGAAAGTAATTCCCGAGCTCTTCGCGATGCTGAAATCGCAAAGGTAGAAATCAAGAAAGAGCATCAAGTGTTGATGGTTAACAAGACCACTTGTTTGAAGTAAAGGGCAAAGGGATAGAAGGGGAACTTCAAGAAGAATGACAAGCAAGTTGTCACTCCCATGAAGAAACCCAAAACTAAACTCAAGCCTGAAACTAAGTGCTTCTACTGCAAAGGAAATGGTCACTGGAAGTAGAACTGCCCTAGATACTTGGCGGATAAGAAGGATGGCAAAGTGAACAAAGGTATATTTGATATACAGATTATTGATGTGTATTTTTCTAGTGTTCATAGCAACCCCTCGGTATTTGATACTGGTTTAGTTGCTAAAGAGTAGTAACTTGAAATGGGAGTTGCATAATGAACAGAAACTAGTTAAAGGATGAAGTGACGATGTGTATTGGAAGTAGTTCCAAGATGGATATGATCATCATCGCACACTCCCTATACTTTCGGGATTAGTGTTGAACCTAAATAAGTGTTATTTGGTGTTTGTGTTGAACATGAATATGATTTGATCATGTTTATTGCAATACGGTTATTCATGTAAGTTAGAGAATAATTGTTGTTCTGTTTACATGAATAAAACCTTCTATGGTCATACACCCAATGAAAATGGTTTGTTGGATCTCGATCGTGTGATACACATATTCATAATATTGAAGCCAAAAGATGCAAGGTTAATAATGATAGTGCAACTTATTTGTGGCACTGCCATTTAGGTCATATTGGTGTAAAGCGCATGAACAAACTCCATAGTGATGGACTTTTGGAATCACTTGATTATGAATCACTTGGTGCTTGCGAACCATGCCTCATGGGCAAGATGACTAAAACTCCATTCTCCGGAACTGTGGAGCGAGCAACAGAGTTGTTGGAAATCATACATACTGATGTATGCGGACCAATGAGTGTTGAAGCTCGCGGCGGGTATCGTTATTTTCTGACCTTCACTGATGATTTGAGCAGATATGGGTATATCTACTTAATGAAGCACAAGTATGAAACATTTGAAAAGTTCAAAGAATTTCAGAGTGAAGTGGAGAATCATCGTAACAGAAAATAAGAGTTTCTACGATATGATCGTAGAGGCAAAGTATTTGAGTTAGCGAGTTTGGCCTTCAGTAAAAACAATGTGAAATAGTTTCACTACTCACGCCACCTGGAACACCACAGTGTAATGGTGTGTCCGAACGTCATAACCATACTTTATTGGATATGGTGCGATCGATGATGTCTCTTACCGATCTACCACTATCGCTTTTGGGGTTATGCATTAGAGACAACTATATTCACGTTAAATAGGGCACCACCTAAATCCGTGGAGATGACACCGTATGAACTGTGGTTTGACGAGAAACCTAAGCTGTCATTTCTTTAAGTTTGGGACTGCGATGCTTATGTGAAAAAGTTTCAACATGATAAGCTCGAACCCAAATCGGAGAAGTAAATCTTCATAGGATACCTAAAAGAAACTGTTGGATACACCTTCTATCACAGATCCAAAGGCAAGGTCTTTGTTGCTAAGAGTGGATCCTTTCTAGAGAAGGAGTTTCTCTCGAAAGAAGTGAGTGGGAGGAAAGTAGAACTTGATGAGGTAATTGTACCTTCTCCTGAATTGGAAAGTAGTACATCACAGAAAATTGTTCCAGTGATTCCTACACCAATTAGTGAGGAAGCTAATGATGATGATCATGAAACTTCAGATCAAGTTTCTGCTAAACGTCGTAGATCAACCAGAGTACGTTCCGCACCAGAGTGGTATGGCAACCCAGTTCTGGAAGTCATGTTACTAGACCATGATGAACCTACGAACTATGAGGAAGCGATGATGAGCCCAGATTCCGCAAAATGGCTTGAGGCCATGAAATCTGAGATGGGATCCATGTATGAGAACAAAGTGTGGACTTTGGTTGACTTGCCCGATGATCGGCAAGCCATCGAAAATAAATGGATCTTGAAGAGGAAGACCGACGCAGACGGTAATGTTACTATTTACAAAGCTCGACTTGTTGCGAAAGGTTTTCGACAAGCTCAAGGAGTTGACTACGATGAGACTTTGTCAACCGTAGCGATGCTTAAGTCTGTCTGAATCATGTTAGCAATTGCCACATTTTATGATTATGAAATCTGGCAAATGGATGTCAAAACTACATTCCTGAATGGATATCTCAAAGAAGAGTTGTATATGATGCAACCAGAAGTTTTATCGATCCAAAAGATGCTAACAAAGTATGCAAGCTCCAGCGATCCATCTATGGACTGGTGCAAGCATCTCGGAGTTGGAATATATGCTTTGATAAGTTGATCAAAGCATATAGATTTATACAGACTTGCGGTGAAGCCTGTATTTATAAGAAAGTGAGTGGGAGCACTACAACCTTTCTGATAAGTATATGTGAATGACATATTGTCGATCAGAAATGATGTAGAATTTTCTAGAAAGCATAAAGGAGTGTTTGAAAGGAGTTTCTCAAAGAAAGACCTTGGTGAAGCTGTTTACATATTGGGCATCAAGATCTATAGAGATAGATCAAGACGCTTGATAAGACTTTCGATGAGTACATACCTTGATAAGATTTTGAAGTAGTTCAAAATGGATCAGTCAAAGAAGGAGTTCTAGCCTGACTTGTAAGGTGTGTAGTTGAGTAAGACTCAAAGCCAGACCACGACAGAAAAATATAGAGAGAATGAAAGTCATTCCCTATGCCTCAGCCATAGGTTCTATAAAGTATGCCATGCTATGTACCAAACATGTTGTGTACCTTGCCATGAGTTTGACAGGGAGGTACAATAGTGATCCAGGAGTAGATCACTGTACATCGGTCAAAATTATCCTTAGTAACTGGATGACTAAGGAAATGTTTCTCGATTATGGAGGTGATAAAGAGTTCGTCGTAAAGGGTTACACCGATGCAAGCTTTGACACTAAATCCAGATGACTCTAAGTATCAATCTAGATGCGTATTGAAAGTGGGAGCAATTAGCTAGAGTAGCTCCATGCAGTGCATTGTATACATAGAAATTTGCGAAATACATACGGATCTGAATGTGACAGAACCGTTGACTAAACTTCTCTCACAAGCAAAACATGACCACACCTTATTACTCTTGGGTATTAATCACATAGCGATGTGAACTAGATTATTGACTCTAGTAAACCCTTTGGGTGTTGGTCACATGGCGATGTGAACTATGGGTGTTATTCTCATGACGATGTGAACTATCGGTATTAAATCACATGGCGATGTGAGCTAGATTATTGACTCTAGTGCAAGTGGGAGACTGAAGGAAATATGCCCTAGAGGCAATAATAAAGTTGTTATTTATATTTCCTTATATCATGATAAATGTTTATTATTCATGCTAGAATTGTATTAACCGGAAACTTAGTACATGTGTGAATACATAGACAAAACAAAGTGTCCCTAGTATGCCTCTACTAGACTAGCTCATTGATCAAAGATGGTTATGTTTCCTAACCATAGACATGAGTTGTCATTTGATCAACGGGATCACATCATTAGGAGAATGATGTGATGGACTAGACCCATCCGTTAGCTTAGCACTATGATCGTTTAGTTTTACTGCTATTGCTTTCTTCATGACTTATACATGTTCCTACGACTATGAGATTATGCAACTCCCGAATACCGGAGGAACACCTTGTGTGCTATCAAACGTCACAACGTAACTGGGTGATTATAAAGATGCTCTACAGGTGTTTCCGAAGGTGTTTGTGGTGTTGGCATAGATCAAGACTAGGATTTGTCACTCCGAGTGTCGGAGAGGTATCTCTGGGCCCTCTCGGTAATGCACATCATAATAAACCTTGCAAGCAAATGACTAATGAGTTAGTCACGAGATGATGTATTACGGAACGAGTAAAGAGACTTGTCGGTAACGAGATTGAACTAGGTATAGAGATACCGACGATCGAATCGCGGGCAAGTAACATACCGATGACAAAAGGAACAACATATGTTGTTATGCGGTTTGACCGATAAAGATCTTCGTAGAATATGTAGGAACCAATATGAGCATCCAAGTTCCGCTATTGGTTATTGATCAAAGATGAGTCTCGGTCATGTCTACATAGTTCTCGAACCCGTAGGGTCCGCACGCTTAACGTTTGATGACGATCAATATTATGAGTTTATGAGTTTTGATGTACCGAAGGTATTTCGAAGTCCCGGATGAGATCACGGACATGACGAGGAGTCTCGGAATGTCCGAGACATAAAGATTGATATATTGGACGACTATATTCGGACACCGGAAGTGTTCCGGAAAAGTTTCAGATTTAACCGGATTGCCGGAGGGGGTTACCGGAACCCCCCACGAGGGGGGATGGTCCATAGTGGGCCTTGAGGAATGAATAGAGGCAGCCCATAAAGGCTGGCCGGCGCCCCACCAGGGAATCCTAGTTGGACTAGGATTGGGGGGCGCCACCTCTCCCTCTCCTTCCTTTCCCCCTCTTCCTTCTTGGTGGACTCCTACTAGGAATAGGATTGCAATCCTATTCCTAGTAGGATTGCCTCCCTAGCGCACCATAGAAGGGCTGGCCAGCCCCTCCCCTTGCTCCTTTATATACGGGGGCAGGGGGGCACCCTAGAACACACAAGTTGATCAGTTGATCTCTCCCAACCGTGTGCGGTGCCCCCCTCCACAGAAACACACCTCGGTTATACCGTTGCAGTGCTTAGGCGAAGTCCTGCGCCGGTAACTTCATCATATCCGTCACCACGCCGTCGTGCTGACAAAACTCTTCCGTGAAGCTCAACTGGATCAAGAGCTCGTGGGACGTCATCAAGCTGAACGTGTGCTGAACGCGGAGGTGCCGTACGTTTGGTACTTGATCGGTTGGATCGCGAAGAAGTTCGACTACATCAACCGCGTCACTAGACGCTTCCGCTCCCGGTCTACGAGGGTACGCAGACATACTCTTCCCCTCGTTGCTATGCATCTAGTAGATATATATTGCGTGATCGTAGGAAAATTTTGAAAATACTACGTTCCCCAACAAGACATACATCAATTGTTCTCAAATCCTTAAAGACTCAATCCGATAAGATAACTTCAAAGGGAAAACTCAATCCATTAAAAGAGAGTAGAGGGGGAGAAGCATTATAAGATCCAACTAGAATAGCAAATCTCGCGATACATTAAGATCGTGCTATCCCAAGAACACGAGAGAGAGATCAAACACATAGCTACTGGTACATACCCTCAGCCCCGATGGTGGACTACTGCCTCCTCATCATCGAGAGCGCCGGGATGATGAAGATAGCCACCAGAGAGGGTTCCCCCCGCCGACAGGGTGCCGGAATGGGGTCTAGATTGGTTTTTGGTGGCTACAGAGGCTTTCGGCGGCGGAACTTTTGGCGTAGGTCCCACGTCAGGGGGGCTTCTGGGCTGTCCACGAGATAGGAGGGCGCGCCCCCCACCTTTGTGGGCAGCCCGTGGCTCTCCTGGCCCAACTCTTTTACTTCGGGGGCTTCTTTTGGTCCAGAAAAAATCATCAAAAATTGACACGTCAATTGGACTCCGTTTGATATTCCTTTTCTATAAAATCCTAAAACAGGAGAAAAACAGAAACTGGCACCGGGCTCTGAGTTAATCGGTTAGTCCCAAAAATCATATAAAAGTGTATATAAAAGCCCATAAGACATCCTAGAAGGATAATATAATAGCATGGAACAATAAAAAATTATAGATACGTTGGAGACGTATCAGCATCCCCAAGCTTAATTCCTGCTCGTCCTCGAGTAGGTAAATGATAAAAACATAATTTTTGATGTGGAATGCTAACCAACATAGTTTTTCAATGTAATACTCTTAATTGTGACATGAATGTTCAGATCTGAAAGATTCAAGACGAAAGTCTATATTGACATCAGAAATAATAATACTTCAAGCATACTAACAAAGCAATCATGTCTTCTCAAAATACTACGGCTAAAGAAAGTTATCCCTACAAAATCATATAGTCTGGTTATGCTCCCTCTTCATCACACAAAATATTCATATCATGCACAACCCCGATTTCAGCCAAGCACTTGTTTTCATACTCTATTCTTTCAAACCTTTCAACTTTCACGCAATACATGAGCGTGAGCCATGGACATAGCACTATGTGGAATAGAGTGGTGGTTGTGGAGAAGACAAAAAGGAAAGAGATAGTCTCACATCGACTAGGCATATCAATGGGCTATGGAGATGCCCATCAATAGATATCAATGTGAGTGAGTAGGGATTGCCATGCAACGGATGCACTAGAGCTTAAAATGTATGAAAGCTCAACAAAAGAAACTAATGGGTGTGTATCCAACTTGCTTGCTCACAAAGACCTAGGGCATTTGAGGAAGCCCATCGTTGGACTATACAAGCCAAGTTCTATAACAAAAATTCCCACTAGTATATGAAAGTGACTAAACATGAGACTCTCTATCATGAAGAACACGGTGCTACTTTGAAGCACAAGTGTGGAAAAAGATAGTAGCATTGTCCCTTATCTCTTTTCTCTCATTTTTTTGGAGGGGCTTTCCTCTTTTTTTTAGCCCCTCACTATTTTTTTTGGGCCATCTCCTTTTTTATTTGGCCTTTATCTTTTTTTTCCTCACACGGGACAATGCTCTAATAATGAAGATCATCACACTTATATTGATTTACAACTCGATACTAGAACAAAGTATGACTCTACATGAATGGCTCCGATGGTGTACCGGGATGTGCAATGAATCAAGAGTGACATGTATGAAAAATTATGCATGGTGGCTTTGCCACAAATACGATGTCAACTACATGATCATGCATGGCAATATAACAATATCATGCATGTCATATGAACGGAACGGTGGAAAGTTGCATGGCAATATATCTCGGAATGGCTATGGAAATGCCATGATAGGTAGGTATGGTGGCTGTTTTGAGGAGTAATATGGTGGCTGTTTTGAGGAAGGATATATAGTGGGTGTATGGTACCGGCGAAAGTTGCGCAATACAAGAGAGGCTAGCAATGGTGGAAGGGTGAGAGTGTGTATAATCCATGGACTCAACATTAGTCATAAGAACTCATATACTTATCGCAAAAATCTACAAGTCATCAAAACAAAGCAATCAACGCATGCTCCTAGGGGGGAGGTTGGTAGGATTTAACCATCACGCGCCCCCGACCTCCACACAAAGGTTGACACTTTACAAACATCTCATGCTCTAACTTCGTCACATAGCGGTTCACCATACGTGCATGCTATGGGAATCACTAACCTTAACACAAGTATTTCTCAATTTCATAATAACTCCACTAGCATGACTCTAATATCACTATCCTCATATCTCAAAACAATTATCAAGCATCCAACTTCTCTTCATATTCAATGCACTTAGTATGAAAGTTTTTACTACATTGATCTTGGTTGCCTATCATGTGAAGGCTAGTTTTATAGCCAAAGCACATTACCATGCTTTTCTAATAGACTCTCAAAAGGATATAAGTGAAGCATGAGAGTTCATCTATTTCTTCAAAATAAAACCACCGCCGTGCTTTAAAAGATATAAGTGAAGTACTAGAGCAAACAACAAACTACTCCGAAAGATATAAGTGAAGATCAATGAGTAGTTGAATAATTATGTAACTATGTGAAGACTCTCTAACATTTAAGAACTTCAGATCTTGGGATATTATTCAAACAGCAAGCAAAACAAAATAACCTAAATTGACGCTCCAAGCAAAACACATATCATGTGGTGAATAAAAATATAGCTTCGAGTATAGTAACCGATGGATGAAGACGAAAGAGGGGGTGCCTTCCCGGGGCATCCCCAAGCTTAGGCTTTTGGTTGTCCTTCAATTTTACCTTGGGTTGCCATGGGCATCCCCAAGCTTAGGCTCTTGCCACTCTTTGTTCCATAGTCCATCAAAGCAATACTCAAAACTTGAAAACTTCACAACACAAAACTTAGACAAAATCTCGTGAGCTCCGTTAGTATAAGAAAGCAAACCACTACTCAAAGGTACTGCAATGAATTCATTCTTTGTTTATATTGGTGTTAAACCTACTGTATTCCAACTTCTCTATGGTTCATACTTCCCAATACTACTCATAGATGCATTGAAATAAGCAAACAACACACAAAAAACAGAATCTGTCAAAAACAGAACAGTCTGTAGTAATCTGCAGGTTTCGCTTACTTCTGTAACTCCAAAAAATTCAAACTAAATTGGTAAACGCGAGGAATTTGTCTATTAATCATCTGAAGAAAGAATCAACTAAATAGCACACTCCAGTAAAATCTGATGACCATTCTAGCGAGCGCTAACGATTCTGTTTTTCACAGCAAGATCATATAAGCTTCACACAAGTCTTCCCAAAGGTTCTACTTGGAACAAGCACTAATAAAAACACAAAACCACATCTAAACAGAAGCTAGATGCAATATTTATTCCTAAATAGAAGCAAAAATGAAAAATATAAAATTGGGTTGCCTCCCAACAAGCGCTATCGTTTTACGCCCCTAGCTAGGCATAATGATGCTCACATCAAAGATAAGAATTGAAACACAATGGGAGCATCATGAAGCATATGAATAGCACATTTAAGTCTAACCCACTTCCTATGCATAGGGATTTTGTGAGCAAACAACTTATGGGAACGATAATCAACTAGCATAGGAAGGGAAAACAAGCATAACTTCAAAACTTTAAGCACATAGAGAGGAAACTTGATATTATTGCAATATGTAGAAGCATATGATCCTCTCTCGTAATAACTTTCAGTAGCATCATGAATGAATTCAACAATATAACCAACATAGAAAGCATTCTTTTCATGATCTACATGCATAGAAATTTTACTACTCTCCACATAAGCAAAATTCTTCTCATTCATAGTAGTGGGAGCAAACTCAACAAAATAACTATCATGTGAAGCATAATCCAATTGAAAACTAAAATCATGATGACAAGTTTCATGGTTATCATTATTCTTAATAGCATATTTGTCATCACAATAATCATCATATATAGGAGGCATGCTTTCATCATAATAAATTCGCTCATCAAAACTTGGGGGACTAAACATATCATCTTCATCAAACATAGCATCCCCAAGCTTGTGGCTTTGCATATCATTAGCATCATGGGTATTCAAAGAATTCATACTAACAACATTGCAATCATGCCCATCATGCACATATTTTATGCGAAGCATTCTATGTAATTCTTCTTCTAGTACTTGAGCACAATTTTCCTTCCCATCATTTTCACGAAAGATATTAAAAAGATGAAGCATATGAGGTAACCTTAATTCCATTTTTTGGTAGTTTTCTTTTAGAAACTAAACTAGTGATAAAACAAGAAACTAAAATATTCAATTGCAAGATCTAAAGATATACCTTCAAGCACTAACCTCCCCGGCAACGGCGCCAGAAAAGAGCTTGATGTCTACTACACAACCTTCTTCTTGTAGACGTTGTTGGGCCTCCAAGTGCAGAGGTTTGTAGGACAGTAGCAAATTTCCCTCAAGTGGATGACCTAAGGTTTATCAATCCGTGGGAGGCGTAGGATGAAGATGGTCTCTCTCAAGCAACCCTGCAAGCAAATAACAAAGATTCTCTTGTGTCCCCAACACACCCAATACAATGGTAAATTGTATAGGTGCACTAGTTCGGCGAAGAGATGGTGATACAAGTGCAATATGGATGGTAGATATAGGTTTTTGTAATAGAAAAATATAAAAAACAACAAGGTAGCAAGTGGCAAACGTGAGCATAAACGGTGTTGCAATGATAGGAGATAAGGCCTAGGGTTCATACTTTCACTAGTGCAAGTTCTCTCAACAAGGATAACATAATTGGATCATATTACTAGCCCTCAACATGCAACAAAGAGTCACTATAAAGTCACTAATAGCAGAGAACAAACGAAGAGATTAAGGTAGGGTACGAAACCACCTCAAAGTTATTCTTTCTGATCGATCTATTCAAGAGTCCGTAGTAACGTTCAATCTATCATAGAGTTCGTACTAGAATAACACCTTAAGACACAAATCAATCAAACCCTAATGTCACCTTGATACTCCATTGTCACCTCAAGTATCTGTGGGTATGATTATACGATATGCATCACACAATCTCAGAAATATCTATTCAACCAACACATAGAACTTCAAAGAGTGCCCCAAAGTTTCTACCGAAAAGTCAAGACGAAAACGTGTGCCAACCCCTATGCATAGATTCCCAAGGTCACGGAACCTGCAAGTTGATCACCAAAACATACATCAAGTGGATCACATGATATCCCATTGTCACCACAGATAAACATGTGCAAGACATAAATCAATTGTTCTCAAATCCTTAAAGACTCAATCCGATAAGATAACTTCAAAGGGAAAACTCAATCCATTACAAGAGAGTAGAGGGGGAGAAACATTATAAGATCCAACTAGAATAGCAAAGCACGCGATACATCAAGATCGTGCCATCTCAAGAACACGAGAGAGAGAGATCAAACACATACTGGTACATACCCTGACCCTGAGGGTGGACTACTCCCTCCTCGTCATGGAGAGCGCCGGGATGATGAAGATAGCCACCGGAGAGGGTTCCCCCCTCCGGCAGGGTGCCAGAACGGGGTCTAGATTGGTTTTCGGTGGCTACAGAGGCTTTCGGCGGCGGAACTCCCGATCTAGGTTAATTTCCGAAAGTTTCAGTATTTATAGGAATTTTTGGTGTAGGTCCCACATCACGGGGGCTTCTGGGCTGTCCACGAGATAGGAGGGTGCGCCCCCACCCTCGTGGGCAGCCCGTGGCTCTCTTGGCCCAACTCTTTTACTTTGGGGGCTTCTTTTGGTCCAGAAAAAATCATCAAAAATTGGCACGTCAATTGGACTCCGTTTGATATTCCTTTTTTGTAAAACCCTAAAATAGGAGAAAAACAGAAACTGGCACTGGGCTCTAAGTTAATAGGTTAGTCTCAAAAATCATATAAAAGTGTATATAAAAGCCCATAAGACATCCTAGAAGGATAATATAATAGCATGGAACAATAAAAAATTATAGATACGTTGGAGACGTATCAGGGCTCCGGGTCGATCATGTCCTTCTTCGCTACGCTCAAGGACTGCGCCGACCGCCTTGCCGATCTCGGCGCCCCGGTGACTGATCACGATCAGGTACTGAACATGATCCACAAAATGCACCCCTGCTATCGCTACGCCATCCCTATCCTCACCATGCAGACCCCGTTTCCCACGTTCCTCTGTTGTCGGGTGTTCCTGCTCCTCGAGGAGAGCCGGCAATCCATGGACACCACCCTGTACGCCGCCCGCACCCCCAACAACAACCCGGGCGGCGGCTCTGGCCACAAAGACGGCTCCAACCAGGGCAGCGGCCACAACCGCAACGGCGGCGGTGGCAACCGCTCTCGCGGACGCGGCAGAGGGGGCAACTCTGGCTCCAACTTGTAATGCCCAGTATGGGACTATACCTCCTACGTGTCGAGGCACGACTTAAAGGTATAAGCCCATACTAGAATGATCTCAAGTATGGTATATTTGCACGACTCATGTAAAAATAGGGATGAAATTGCAAAAGGATAGTTGGCTTACACTCGCCACGTCACACAATACATTACATAAGCAAATCATCATCCAAATAACATCACAGTCCGACTACGGACGAAGATCCAAATGAAAGATACCAAATACATTAAGCCACAAGGTCCGAATCGCCCCTAGTAGAAGCCACTACTGATCATCGGGATAGTGCACATAGTATCGACTACGTTCTTCATCGAACTCCCAGTACAGCTCCGTGCCGTCACCTGAGTAGTCCACCATAGTACATGCATCTGGTGTTGTGTAGAATCTGTGAGCCACGGAGGAATCAACAATCCCGTTCGAGGGTAGCAAAACTATCTAAGCCTTGGGTGTGGAACAAGGCTGAAGAAAGATAAAGGTTGCAGCTGCACTAGCACTAGCTTACGTGTTTAGAGCGAGAAGAGAAGTGCCACGAGCGTAAAAGTGATCACGAAGTGATCCTATCTAAGCACGTCAAACATCACCCCACCATGTTCACTTCCCGAACCCCTTTCGGAAAATCACCGTCACGGTTACTCACGCTGGTAGTGTGTTCTGAACATGGTGTCAAGTTTTCTACAACCGGATATTAGCAAATTCCCATCTGCCACATAACCGCGGGCACGGCTTTCGAAAGTTCAAAACCCTGCAGGGGTGTCCCAACTTAGCCCATCACAAGCTCACGATCTGCGGAGTCGCAACTCCAAGGTGGGAAGGCCCGAGTATTCTCGGAATACCGTGCTCAAGATATTCCGACTAAGGTAAAACTAATCCAGCAAGATCTCCCAGCGTGCCGACACCCTGACAGTAGCCGCGCGTATCTAGTCTCAGGTCACGACCGGATGGGTGATGCTAAAGTTAGAGCAGATACCTCGGGTTTCCCCAAGGCGGCCCTGCAGGACCCCCAGTTTGGACCAACACTCATGTGGAGCACTGGCCCGGGGTTGTTAATTAAGACACGGGATAGCTAGTCCCTATGCAAATTTTAGTTATTAGGCAAATGGAGTACCAATGTCGGGCCTTGCTGGAAAAGGTTTAGCGCTAAGCGGGTTATCGAGGGGGGCCCATAAACCCCAACCGTGTTAGGGACGCATAATCAAGGAACATAACATCGGTTTAAACGGTTCCTAGGGCGGCATGAGTGGAACAAATCACCAAGCAAGAGGCTTAGCCTTCCACCCATTACCAGTATATAGATGATTTAGTTTAAGAGTTTATATAGTGTGATATCCCAACAATATCTTCAACATGAAGCAAGAATCTTCAAATCTTCTCCTACAACTAGCAATGCTATAAGAGGGGTTGAGTGAAGCTTACGTAGCCAAACAAAGGTTTGCTAGGTTGGGTGGTTAGACAAGTTCATGGTTACAATAGGAGGCTGACAAACAAACATGGGCATCGAGGCAATAAGCTAAAGAGCGAGACATCTAGCAATAGGCAAATATAGTAATGATATCTGGGTCAGGTCATCTTTCCCGTTGAGTCATCGATGGGATTGTAAGATGGCTCCTCGTACTCAACCTCAGTAGTAACCTCGTTGTCGTTCTCGGTCTCGGCTTCCGGCTCTACTCAACACAAGAACACAACGAGGCACGAAATCAAACAAGGTGCAATGCACAATCAACATTATGCACGTATGATGCATGTATGATGCAATACATGTCAAGGGATGAGGCACACAAGAACAACTCAAGACAACAAGTTTAAATGAGGCCGGAATCAACATATAGCTAATCCGGTAAGTCCTCATATGCATATGTTGAAAAATGTCCAGATCTGAACAACCTTAAGTTAAAGTTGTTAAACATAAAGTTAACATGAACCATGATGATCTACATGAAATTCTAGTCAAGTTTCATATAAAGTTTGTTTAATTCGGAGCTACGGTCTAGAAGATATGAGCAAAACAAGATAAGCATGGCAACGGTGCAAGATGCACTCAAACATCAAGCAAACACACTCCAAACATGTTAACAACATGATATTATGATTCTACATGCAAAATCACACAAGTTTCATATAGGGCACGCTCAAAACGGAGCAACGGTTCAACACATACACACGAAACAAGATACAATGCAAAGCTGAAATTAACAGCCACATAGCAACTTTGGAGCAAGAAATATATACTCTACAACACTCAAACATGGTGACAAGAAGCATGGACATGAATTATACATATCCTACATCAAACAACTCCATTGGAGAAACTCCATAGGAGGCATGGATCAATAGCAACAAGCTACGCCAAATTGATCATGCTGTTAAAAAACCTGACAGTTATATTTTATAGCAACTTGGGAGCAAGAAATAAATAAGCTACAACAAGCCATATGAGCAAGTGAGGGCATGGATGGATAGAAAATAACATGGACAACAAATAATGATCATTGGCCACTCCAAAACTAGCATGGATTTGCCTAGGGCATCAAGCAAACATAGCATCGGGATATGACAGATTCCAGACTTAGCAGAAATTTCACTAAATGTTAAAACAGTTATGTTGGCATGGTATGTTTACAAGCATGTTTAAGTCACCTCAAGGCATATCATGGAAAATGGTTTGCACCACAGAAAAGACCACATGATAGAGATTCTAAAACATATTAACATGTGACATGGGGACAAACACATCAATAACAACGAGCACTTCAAAACAACATCTCATAACATGTTACAATACTTAACAGCCACATGCACTTTGCAACAAAGATAAACATGGCAATATGAACCCTAACATGAATGCTATAGCAACCATCAAGTAGAGCATCTCACATGAACATTTTGACATATCATTTGCTTCATTTGGATAAACATGCACCAAGTTATCACATCTCAAACATGGCATGAAAATAACAAGTATCAGCAGTTTATAACAAGTAGCACTCTTGCAACAAAGATTAGGACCTCTAGATGAACTCAAACAAGCATGCCACAATGCAACAAAACATAGAGCACATCACCACGATCATTTTGACATATCATATGCAATATTTGGACAAGCACAATAAAAGATACAACCATCACAATATGCAACAAAATAAGCAAAAAAACATAGGACTTGGTAAAAAAAAGGTAGCAACCTCGCGGATTGGGTCAACGGGGCGGATCGGGTCGGGTCGGACCGGATCCGGCCCGTTAGGGTTCGCGGGGCGATGATCGGATCTGGGGCTCGGCTCCCGGCGGCGGCGACCGGCGGAACGGCGGGGGCGGCTGCTTGCCGGCGACGCTCGGCGGCGGGGCTCGAGGGAGGCGCGAGGCGGCGGTTGCGGCGGCGGGTGAGCGGCGGCGACCGGCGAGGAGGTCCGCAGCGAGGACCTCGGGCCGGCGGTGGTCGTGCTCCGGCGGCGGCCGGCGTCGCGGCGCCCTACGGCGGCCGGAGCCCGAGCGGCCGGGGCGGAAGGACGAGGAAACGGGGGGGTCAGGCCCGGCGCGGCCCGGGCGCGGGCCGGCCGCGGGCACTGCGGGCTGCGGCGGCGCGGAGGGAGGCCCGGCGGCGGAGCGACACGTGTCGACCTCTGATTGGGCGCGGGTAGCGGTGGACGTGTCCGTCGCGCGGACGGACGTGTCCGGCGGCGAACAGAGGAAGAAGGCTAGGGTTTGGACGTGAAAATGGAGGGGTGTGGACGTTTTTATAGGCACAAGGAGCTAGGAGACTCCAAATGGAGAGCGGTTTTCGGCCGCGCGATCACAATTCGACGACCGAGATGATGGGAAGGGTTGTGCTGGGTTAGTGGGCTGTTGTGGAGGGGGTCTTGGGCCTTAAAGAAGAGGTTCTTTTAGCCCACTAGGTTAATCGTTGGAGTACCAAACAAACTCCAAACGCGATGAAACTTGACATGCGGCCTATACGTACGAAAACAACATCGCACGACAAGTCTCACGTCATTCCGGAAACGTTACACGGCCACACACAAAAGAAGGACTCGGGGATGCCACGGGCACTTGTGTGAGCGTCGGAACTTGAAACGGACAACATGAAGAGGCGAGTGGGACCGGGTGCAAGTGACAACACGAATGCAATGCAATGCACATGACAATATGACGTGAATGAAATGCACACACGCACACGACAAAACGAAGAAACCCGAAATGAAAGAAGAGCCCAGAATGGAATTGATGAAGCCAAAGTTTATATATTGCCATATTTGGAAAGTGTTACATCTTGGGCATTACAAACTCTCCTCTACTGCGAAAAGATCTCGTCCCGAGATCTAGGACTTGAAGAAGGAAGGGTACTCGGAACGAAGGTGATCTTCTCATTCCCACGTAGCTTCTCGGTCGGTATGGTGTGACCACTTAACCTTCAAGAACTTGATTGACTTGTTGCGGGTCTTGCGCTCGGTTTCTTCATTAATAGCAATGGGGTGCTCACGGTAAGACAAGTCTTGTTGAAGATCAATCTCCTCAAACGGAATGGTGCATTCAGGTGTCTTGAAGCACTTGCGAAGTTGAGACACGTGAAACACATCATGAACATTTGCAAAGTTCGATGGAAGCTCAAGTTGATAGGCTAGATCGCCTCTTTTGCCAAGGATCTTGGAAGGGCCCACGTATCTAGGAGCAAGCTTTCCTTTGATACCGAATCTTTGGGTGCCTTTCATAGGAGAAACATGGAGATAGACATGAACTCCAATGTCGAAGGCCAAATCACGATGCTTGCCGTCATAGTAGCTCTTTTGACGGGACTGAGCGGCCTTGAGATTCTCACGTATGACTTTGCACATTTCTTCGGCTTCTAAGATCAAGTCATTGTTGGAAATATGCCCTAGAGGCAATAATAAAAGTATTATTATTATATTTCCTTGTTCATGATAATTGTCTGTTATTCATGCTTGAATTGTATTGTACGGAAACAGCGATACATGTGTGAATACATAGACCACAACATGTCCCTGGTAAGCCTCTAGTTACTAGCTCGTTGATCAACAGATGGTCACGGTTTCCTGAACATGGATATTGGATGTCATTGATAACGGCATCACATCATTAGGAGAATGATGTGATGGACAAGACCCAATCCTGAGCCTAGCGCGAGATCGTATAGTTCGTAATGCATAAGCTTTTCTAGTGTCAAGTATTTATTCCTTAGACCATGAGGTTGTGCAACTCCCGGATATCGTAGGAATACTTTGGGTGTGCCAAACGTCACAACATAACTGGGTGGCTATAAAGGTACACAACGGGTATCTCCGAAAGTGTCTGTTGAGTTGGTACGAATCGAGACTGGGATATTGTCACTCCGTATGACGGAGAGGTACCTCTGGGCCCTCTCGGTAAGACATCATCATAATGAGCTCAAAGTGACTAAGGAGTTAGTCATGGGATGATGGATTACAGAACGAGTAAAGAGACTTGCCATGACGAGATTGAACAAGGTATCGGGCATACTGACGATCGAATCTCGGGCAAATACCGTACCGATAGACAAAGGGAATGACATACAGGATTGAGTGAATCCTTGACACAGTGGTTCATCCGATGAGATCATCGAGGAACACATGGGAACCAACAAGGGTATCCAGATCCCGCTGTTGGTTATTGACCGGAGAGTCGTCTCGGTCATGTCTGCGTGTCTCCCGAACCCGTAGGGTCTACACACTTAAGGTTCGGTGACGCTAGGGTTATAGAGATGCATGCACGTGGAAACCCGAATGTTGTTCGGAGTCCCGGATGAGATCCCGGACATCACGAGGAGTTCCGGAATGGTCCGGAGGTAAAGAATGATATATAGGAAGTCCAGTTTCGGCCATCGGGTGAACTCCGGGGGTCACCGGGAGTGTCCCGGGACCACCGGAGGGGTCCCGGGGGTCCACCGGGTGGGGCCACCCATACCGGTGGGTCCCCTAGGCCGCAAGGGGGAAGGGGCCAGCCCCTGGTGGGCTGGCGCACCACATGGGCCCCCCTCCATGCGCCTAGGGTTGAAACCCTAGGGGGAGGGGGCGCCCCCTATGCCTTGGGGGGCAAGTCTACCCCCCCCTGGCCGCCGCCCCCTTGGTGATCTGATCTCCCTAGGGCCGCCCCCTGGCCCCTATATATAGTGGGGGGGGGGGGG
>LR738710.1:97146842-97227906 GCA_902687465.1 Secale cereale | reverse complement strand
GGGGAGAGGGCAGCCGCACCCCAAGCCTTTGGCACCTCTGGCGCCTCTCCCCCCTCCCGTCACACTTCCTACTCCTCTCGCAGGGCGCCGGCGAAGCCCTGCAGGTTTTCCTGTTGCATCCACCACCACGCCGTCGTGCTGCTGGATCTCCGACAACCTCTCCTCCGCGCTTGCTGGATCAAGAAGGAGGAGACGTCGATGTACCGTACATGTGTTGAACGCGGAGGTGCCGTCCGTTCGGCGCTAGGATCATCGGTGACGAGGATCACGAAGAGTACGACTACTTCATCCACGTTCCTTAGAACGCTTCCGCACGCGATCTACAAAAGGGTATGTAGATGCACTCCATTATGCTCGTTGCTAGATGACTCCTTAGATTGATCTTGGTGAAGCGTAGGAAATTTTTTGAATTCTGCTACGTTCCCCAACAGTGGCATCTGAGCTAGGTCTTTGCGTATCATCTTGCACGAGTAGAACACAAACAAGTTGTAGGCATTGAGTTTTCTCAATTTTCTTGCCGTTACTAGTCCAATCTTGATTCGGCGGCATCGTGGGATGAAGCGGCCCGGACCAACCTTACACATACGCTTACGTGAGACTGGTTCCACCGACAGACATGCACTAGTGGCATAAGGTGGCTGGCGGGTGTCTGTCTCTCCCACTTTAGTCGGATCGGATTCGATGAACATGGTCCTTATGAAGGGTAAATAGAAATTGACAAATCACATTGTGGTTTGGGCATAGGTAAGAAACGTTCTTGCTAGAAAACCTATAGAAGCCACGTAAAAACTTGCAACAACAATTAGAGGTCGTCTAACTTGTTCTTGCAGCATGTGCTATGTGATGTGGTATGGCTAAGAAGATGTGATGAATGATATATGTGATGTATGAGACTGATCATGTTCTTGTAATAGGAAATCATGACTTGCATGTTGATGAAAATGACAACCGGCAGGAGGCATAGGAGTTGTCTTTATTATTGTATGACCTGCGTGTCACTGAATAACGCCATGTAATTACTTTACTTTATTGCTACACGTTAGCCATAGTAGTAGAAGTAATAGTTGGCGTGACGACTTCATGAAGACACGATGATGGAGATCATGGTGTCGAGCCGGTGACAAAGATGATCATGGTGCCCCAAAGATGGAGATCGAAGGAGCAAGATGATATTGGCCATATCATGTCACTTTATTTGATTGCATGTGATGTTTATCATGTTTATGCATCTTGTTTACTTAGAACGACGGTAGTAAATAAGATGATCTCTCACTAAAATTTCAAGAATTGTGTTCCCCCTAACTGTGCACCGTTGCTAAGGATCGTTGTTCCGAAGCACCACGTGATGATCGGGTGTGATAGGCTCTAACGTTCGCATACAATGGGTGTAAGCCAGATTTACACACGTAAAACACTTAGGGTTCACTTGACGAGCCTAGCATGTACAGACATGGCCTCGGAACACGGAAGACCGAAAGGTCGAACATGAGTCGTATAGAAGATACGATCAACATGAAAATGTTCACCGTTGATGACTAGTCCGTCTCACGTGATGATCGGACACGGGCTAGTCGATTCGGATCATGTATCACTTAGATGACTAGAGAGATGTCAATCTAAGTGGGAGTTCATTAAAATTTGATTAGATGAACTTAATTATCATGAACTTAGTCTAAATTCTTTACAATATGTCTTGTAGATCAAATGGCCCACGCTCATGTCACCCTCAACTTCAACGCGTTCCTAGAGAAATCCAAGCTGAAAGACGATGGTAGCAACTATACGGACTGGGTCCGTAACCTGAGGATCATCCTCATAGCTGCCAAGAAAACTTATGTCCTAGAAGCACCACTAGGTGACGCTCCCGCCCCGGCAAACCAAGATGTTATGAATGCTTGGCAGTCGCATTGTGATGATTACTCCCTGGTTCAGTGCGGCATGCTCTACAGCTTAGAATCGGGGCTCCAAAAAGCGTTTTGAGCACCACGGGGCATATGAGATGTTCCAAGAGCTGAAAATGGTTTTCCAGGCTCATGCCCGAGTTGAGAGATATGATGTCTCCAACGCATTCTACAGCTGTAAGATGGAGGAAAACAGTTCTGTCAGTGAGCACATACTCAAGATTTCTGGGTTGCACAACCGCTTGTCTTAGTTGGGAATGAATCTCCCGGACGAAGCGGTCGTTGATAGAATCCTCCAGTCGCTCCCACCTATCTACAAGAGCTTCGTGTTGAACTTCAATATGCAGGGGATGGAGAAGTCCATTCCCGAGGTGTATTCAATGCTGAAATCAGCGGAGGTGGAGATCAAGAAAGAGCATCAAGTGTTGATTGTCAATAAAACCACTAAGTTCAAGAAGGGCAAGGGTAAGAAGAACTTCAAGAAGGACGGCAAGGGAGTTACCGCGCCCGGTAAGCCAGTTGCCAGGAAGAAGCTAAAGTATGGACCCAAGCCTGAGACAGAGTGCTTTTATTGCAAGGGAACGGGTCACTGGAAGCGGAACTGCCCCAAATACTTAGCGGACAAGAAGGCCGGCAACGTCAAAGGTATATATGATATACATGTTATTGATGTGTACCTTACCAGCGCTCGTAGTAGCTCCTGGGTATTTGATACCGGTGCAGTTGCTCATATTTGTAACTCAAAGCAGGAGCTGCGGAATAAGCGGAGACTGGCGAAGGACGAGGTGACGATGCGCGTCGGGAATGGTTCCAAGGTCGATGTGATCGCCGTCGGCACGCTGCCTCTACATCTACCCTCGGGATTAGTGTTAAACCTTAATAATTGTTATTTAGTACCAGCTTTGAGCATGAACATTGTATCTGGATCTCGTTTGATGCGAGATGGCTACTCATTTAAATCCGAGAATAATGGTTGTTCTATATATTTGAGAGATATGCTTTATGGTCATGCCCCGCTGGTCAATGGTTTATTTTTGATGAATCTCGATCGTGATGATACACATATTCATAGTGTGAATGCCAAAAGATGTAAAGTTGACAATGATAGTCCCACATACTTGTGGCATTGCCGCCTAGGTCATATTGGTGTTAAACGTATGAAGAAGCTTCATGCAGATGGACTTCTGGAGTCTCTTGCTTATGAATCATTTGACACGTGCGAACCATGCCTCTTGGGCAAGATGACCAAGACTCCGTTCTCCGGAACAATGGAGCGAGCAACCAACTTATTGGAAATCATACATACCGATGTGTGCGGTCCAATGAGTGTTGAGGCTCGCGGAGGCTATCGTTATGTTCTCACCCTCACAGATGACTTGAGTAGATATGGGTATATCTATTTGATGAAGCACAAGTCTGAGACCTTTGAAAAGTTCAAGGAATTTCAGAATGAGGTTGAGAATCAACGTGACAGAAAAATAAAGTTCTTGCGATCGGATCGTGGGGGTGAATATTTAAGTCATGAATTTGGCACGCACCTTAGGAACTGTGGAATTGTTTCACAATTGACACCGCCCGGAACACCTCAGCGTAACGGTGTGTCTGAACATCGAAATCGTACATTGTTGGACATGGTGTGATCTATGATGTCTCTCACCGACTTACCGCTATCCTTTTGGGGCTATGCTTTAGAGACTGCCGCATTCACTTTAAATAGGGCTCCGTCGAAATCCGTTGAGATGACACCGTATGAACTTTGGTTTGGCAAGAAACCTAAGCTGTCGTTTCTAAAAGTTTGGGGTTGCGTTGCTTATGTCAAGAAACTTCAACCTGAAAATCTCGAACCCAAATCGGAAAAATGCGTCTTCATAGGGTACCCAAAGGAAACGATTGGGTACACCTTCTACCACAGATCCGAAGGCAAAGTCTTTTTTGCCAAGAATGGATCCTTTCTGGAGAAAGAGTTTCTCTCGAAAGAAGTGAGTGGGAGGAAAGTAGAACTTGATGAGGTGACAGTCACCCCTCCTGAGCCGGAAAGTAGCGCAGCGCAGGAAATTGTTCCTGAGGTGCCTGCACCGACAAGGGAGGAAGTTAATGATGATGATCATGAAGATACAGATCAAGTTACTACTGAACTTCGAAGGTCCACAAGGACACGTTCCGCACCAGAGTGGTACGGCAACCCTGTCATGGAAATCATGTTGTTAGACAACGGTGAACCTTCGAACTATGAAGAAGCAATGGTGGGCCCGAATTCCAACAAATGGCTTGGAGCCATGAAATCCGAGATAGAATCCATGTATGAAAACAAAGTATGGACTTTGGTGGACTTGCCTGATGATAGGCACGCCATAGAAAATAAATGGATATTTAAGAAGAAGACAGACGCGGATGGTAATGTGACCATCTATAAGGCTCAGCTTGTCGCTAAGGGTTATCGACAAGTTCAAGGGATTGACTACGACGAGACTTTCTCTCCCGTAGCGATGCTGAAGTCAGTCAGAATCATGTTAGCAATTGTCGCATTCTATGATTATGAGATATGGCAAATGGACGTCAAAACGGCATTCCTTAATGGTTACCTCAAGGAAGAGCTGTATATGATGCAGCCGGAAGGTTTTGTCGATCCAGAAAATGCTAACAAGGTATGCAAGCTCCAGTGCTCGATTTACGGGCTGGTGCAAGCATCTCGGAGTTGGAATATTCGCTTTAATGATGTGATCAAAGCATTTGGTTTTATACAGACTTGGGGAGAAGCCTGTATCTACAAGAAAGTGAGTGGGAGCTCTGTAGCATTTCTCATATTATATGTGGATGGCATATTGCTGATGGGAAATGATATAGAATTCTTGGAGAGCATAAAGGCCTACTTGAATAAGAGTTTTTCAATGAAGGACCTTGGAGAAGCTGCTTATATATTAGGCATCAAAATCTATAAAGATAGATCAAGACGCCTCATTGGTCTTTCACAAAGCACATACCTTGACAAGATATTGAAGAAGTTCAATATGGATCAGTCCAAGAAGGGGGTTCTTGCCTGTTTTGCAAGGTATGAGATTGAGCAAGGCTCAGTCCCCGACCACAGCAGAAGATAGAGAAAAGATGAGTGTCATTCCCTATGCCTCAGCCATAGGTTCTATCATGTATGCTGATGGCTTCTCGCCCCTCGTTGGTTACCCCAAGTGGAAGGTTTGAGATGCAGTGTAGCGGTAGTTTTCCCTTGGCAAAGATACCAAGGATCGAATTCCCATGTGACTCCAAGGTTCAACAAGAAGGTGTCAACTGCTAACGGCGCCAGATATTTAGCGGCTGACTGGACCTGCACACAGATACAAATAACTTTGCTCCCAACAAGTACAGAGAGGTTGTCAATCCCTCTGGCCTTGTCATTTACAAAGGATCAAACGCAAGAGATAATAGTGATAGGTATTACTGCAACTAGTAAAAACAGAAATTAAATAGCGGATGTGATCAGTGATGGTAATATGGACCGGGGTCCCATGATGTTCACTAGTGATGTCTCTCTCCCAAAAGACGATAAAACAACTATGTGAGGTAAACGAATTACAGCTGGGCAATTGATAGAATTATGTGCGCAAACCAATGCTAACTATGCTGCAAGAAAGGTTGAGGCTCAAAAGCATGGGCGGTACGCCAAGGTAAGTAGACCGAAATCCATCTGCATCTACTACTAATCATCCACCTTGAGATATCTATCCAGAACATCTCGCTGGTATTAAGTTGCGAGTCCCACCCATAGTGTAAACTCAAAGCAACAGACAACTGCATTAAAAGAACTTTGCGTAAAGTAAACAATCCATGCACCCGCGAGTACAAGCACCATTGTTTTCCCCCTTGTGGCAACAGCACATCCCCTAGACTCATGTTTCTGTCACTCAAGCTAGTCATCGAGGGGCATGAACCCACAATCAAGCATAACGTTCCCTCTTGGAGTTACTACCTACTACTTGGCCAAAGCAATAAACAGCAACGGAGAACATGCAAGAATTACTCAAGAACATAAATATAAAAGAGGTAAATCAAATATATTACTCACACACAATCTGAACATAATCTCATAATCCATCGAATCCCAGCAAACTCAACATAGCAACAGCATAAGGATTACATATGTGCCTCGATCATGTAGGGCAGCTCACGAGGTCTAATTAGTGAAGAACAAAAAGGGGAGGAGAACATCACATAGCTACTGGTCATGGACCCATGGTCCAAGGGAGACTACTCACAACTCATCCGGGAGGCGTCCATGGTGGTGGAGAGGCTCCCGGTGGTGATCCTCCCCTCCGGCAGGGTGCTGGGAAGAGTTCTCCTGGTGCTCCCAATCTTGGAAGCACGGCGGCGGCGGAACAGAGATGAGATCGCGAAAAAGGGTTCCGTCCTCGAGCGTTTCAGGACGCGGTGTAAATATATGCCAAAGGGGGGCGTCAGAGGGGCCCTGCGGGGCCCAAGCGCCCTGGCGGCGCGGCCTAGGGGGGGCGCGCCCCCTGGCCGCCTGGAGGCCTGGTGGCCCCCCTCCAGCCCTACTTTGGCCGCATGGAAGCTTCCGGAACGCTGATTTTTTATATATTTTTCCCGGAATTTTTCTGGCAGTTTAAGTAATGGGAAAACCTGAAATACAAAAACAGCAGAAAACAGAAACTGGCACTGGGGTGCACTAAGTTAATAGGTTAGTCCAAATATGAGCAAAAGTGTATGGAAGTGTATAAATATCATAGCAATATCACACAAAAGAGGCATGGAGCAAGCAGAAATTATAGATACATTTTGGACGTATCAACATCCCCAAGCTTAATTCCTGCTCGTCCTCGAGTAGGTAAATGATAACAAGAATAATTTCTGTGGTGACATGCTATTAACCATATAAGGACTTTTCAGAGTCACATGACAAAAGCTTACTGAGATAATGAATCTATAGTAATTAAGTTGCCTCATGAGAAAATCACAAAGAACTGAAAGTTTTACAATATGATACTGAAGCACTCAATAGATTTGTAGTGAGCATGGCGTGCAAATATGATAAAGTGGTATCTCGCTTGCCCCCTTTAGTGAAGCAAAACATAAATGCAGGGGCACCTCCAAGGTTTAAGTGATGACTAGATACAATGATTTCAGAATAAACGATATCATAATCATGCAAAAGACAATGCTACTTTGGGACAATGCACATTACACTCAGAATGGCAATCATGCTCTCAATAGTTGGTGCTTTAAAGAAGGTGGAGACTCTCGAACCGTGGCTTTTGTTGGCAAGGTTGAAAACCCGTAGTCGGAAACAAAAACTAAGCATGTACCAGAGCTCTTGATTTTAAAAACAGAGGTAATAATTATTTTTTTGGATATGCATGTTTCGTCAATGAATGCTAGCAGATAACTCAATCACTTCTTGAGCTGGACAAGTTTCGAGGAATGGCTCCCGAATGAGGACGATCACATCCTCTTAATCTCCTTTGTTTATCACTGCCAAAGTTTTCTGATTTCTCATGAACAAAGCGTGAAGGAGGGTTTGTTTGTTGTATTATTTTTTAATGAGCCGGGCGCACTCTATGCCAGTTCCTTCTCGTATTATGGGTTTGCACATTAGACATGCAATCCCGGGGTGAAGCTTGTCCAACTTAAAAAGATCATGAACTAACTACTACTTCCTCATGAACTAAAACAGAGGCACAAAAGAGGAATGCTTTTTTTGATTAATTTCGAGATGGTACATGAAAGTCTTCGTTAGGAATGGCAGGTAAATACCATGTATAGGAAGGTATGGTGGACTCATATGGCATAACTGGTTTAAAGGATTTTGGATGCACGAGCAGTCAGTCCGCTTAGTACAGGCGAAGGTTAGCAAAAGACTGGGAGCGACCAACTAAAAGAGCAATGACGGTCATAATCATGCAGAGCGACAAAGCAACATTGAATCGGGCATGGAAGTTATATCGCTACTCAGAAATTAAAGATCATCAAGGCTTGATAGACTTTCTTTACAGTCTTAAATATGCGTGAGCATATGCCAAGTCAATCAGAATAAATTCTTGGGGGAAGATATCACTAGACCATACCACATCATAGGCAAACAAATCATGTTGGTACTCCAATAAAACATTGAGAACCCCCCAGCTATTTGAGACTAACCATAAGAAAACATGAACTACTAAGCACCATTATGCACATAGCATTTTTATCATAGACATATCAACCAATGCAACAGAAGCCAACTCTCTTAACAAGATAAGCATGATAACTAAAGAGAGTTCCAGCGACCAACTAAACAAAAGCTCTTTAAAAAGATAAGCATGATAACTAAGAGCCAAACATGATAGTAGCTATTGAAAGACAAAGAACACACACAGCAAGGATAGACATGAAAATTCTACGTTATGCTCTAGGTTGAAGTGGAGCGTGTTTCTCTCCCACACAAAGAAAGCTGAGTTCCAACTCGTTATTAAAAGCAAGCAAAGCTAAAGAAAACTAAGAAGGAAACTAAAAGCAAGACGCTCCAAGCATAGCACATAACACATGAAGTGATAAAAATATAGTGGAACGAAAGACGAACTGATAATGTTGATGGAGAAGGGGATGCACGGGGGCATCCCCAAGCTTAGACGCTTGAGTCTTCTTGAATATTTCTTGGGGGTGCATGGGGGCATCCCCAAGCTTGAGCGTTTGACACTCCTGAATCTTTTTATCATCTTCCCTCGCACACTTGAAAACTCCCTTCATACATAACTCATCATAATCTGATTAGCGAGGTTAGTACCCTTAATAAAATAATTGTTCCTTGCTGGAAATAAGGATATCCTTGAAGGTCTACTGTTTCTCAAGATTGCCAAAAGGTTTTTGCAAAGAAAAAGCAAGCTCAAGGTTTGCAAAACGAAGGAAAGGCAAAACAGGACAGAATCTGTGAAAAACAGACCAGCAGGTAGTAAATGATTTTTTCGGGGCACTTCTGCAACTCAAATAAAAAAACTCAGAACAGATGCCTGAAAGACAATTGTATAGAGCACGCTGTCGAAAAAATTCAGACCAAAAAGATGAACTGTTGATTTTATACGAATTTTTCTGTCCAAGGACAGAATCTGTTTTCTGGACAGCACGTCACAACTTTTGAACTTTCTTGCAATCAGAGGCTACACTTGGCACAAAGCTGAAAAGTAAAGATACAATGATGATGCTACTGTAGTAACAACATCAAGACACAACAAAAGCAAAATAAAATTTTATTCATGTTGGGCTGCCTCCCAAAAGCGCTTTCTTTTATGCCTTTAAGCTAGGCATAATGCGAAGAGATCAAGTTGTATCAATTGAACCATCATCAAGATCATCAAAAAGCTCTTCAATAGTACAACTAGTCTTAAGAGGACTTTCAAATAAAGGCCTAATAGAGATACTTCTAGGGAGAAGACCAAAAGGAAAAAAGTCAATGGAAGATTCATTTATAAATTTATCAAAGAGAGGTGTTTCTTCCAAAGTCTTCATAGTTTCAACCCCTTTGGCAATAGATGGATTACTTTTGGAGCGGGGAGCCTTTGGAACGTAAACGAACTTAGGCTCCTCCTTTGCCGGAGTTTCTACCTTTTTGGTTTTGATTGAGGAGAAAGTAGTTCCTAGAGTATCAAAGATTTCCTCAATCTTGTCTATCCTAGAAGAATCCAAGTCATGGGATTTGATGGTCTCCAAAGTTTTCAGAATTTTGTGCATGGAGCTATCAAGCCTATTCAAATTCCCTTGGATCTTACGATCCAACTCATTTATCTTATTAATGTTTGGCATCTCTAGCTCTATCTTTTCAAGCTTTTTCATAATTTGGGCTAGGGTGATGTCCTCTTAAATGCTAACAACAGGGGGATTTCCAACAAGATTTTCAATAATACTAAGAGACTCCCAAATTGGGGCCTCTAGGAAATTCCCATTGATAGCAGAATCTAGAATAAACCTATTCCAAGAAGTAATTCCAACATAAAAATTTCTAATCAGGATAGTAGTAGATTGTTTCTTGGTGGCTCTTTTTTGAGAATCATTAATTCTATACCAAGCATCTTTTAGACTTTCCCCACCTCTTTGTTTAAAGGTGAGAACTTCTGCCTCACCAAAGACAAAAGGACTAGACATTACGACAACTAAAGAATGAGATAACTATTTTTGTGATTTTTGATAAAGGGAACTAAAGCAAAAACTGAAAGGTAAACTAACAAGACTAAAAAGCAAAGGTAAAAGATAGCATGCAACTCCCCTATCTTGAAGAGTGGAGTCCCCGGCAATGGCGCCAGAAAACTTTGCTTGATGGCTTCTCGCCCCTCGTTGGTTACCCCAAGTGGAAGGTTTGAGATGCAGTGCAGCGGTAGTTTTCCCTTGGCAAAGATACCAATGATCGAATTCCCCTGAGACTCCAAGGTTCAACAAGAAGGTGTCAACTGCTAACGGTGCCAGATATTTAGCGGCTGACTAGACCTGCACACAAATACAAATAACTTTGCTCCCAACGAGTACAGTGAGGTTGTCAATCCCTCCGGCCTTGTCGTTTACAAAGGATTAAACGCAAGAGATAATAGTGATAGGTATTACTGCAACTAGTAAAAACATAAATTAAATAGCGGATGTGATCAGTGATGGTAATATGGACCGGGGTCCCATGATGTTCACTAGTGATGTCTCTCTCCCAAAAGACGATAAAACAACTATGTGAGGTAAACGAATTACAGCTGGGCAATTGACAGAATTATGTGCGCAAACCAATGCTAACTATGCTGCAAGAAAGGTTGAGGCTCAAAAGCATGGGCGGTACGCCAAGGTAACTAGACCAAAATCCATCTGCATCTACTACTAATCATCCACCTTGAGATATCTATCCAGAACATCTCACTGGTATTAAGTTGCGAGTCCCATCCATAGTGTAAACTCAAAGCAACAGACAACTGCATTAAAGAACTTTGCGTAAAGTAAACAATCCTTGCACCCGCGAGTACAAGCACCGTTGTTTTCCCCCTTGTGGCAACAACACATCCCCTAGACTCATGTTTCTGTCACTCAAGCTAGTCATCGAGGGGCATGAACCCACAATCAAGCATAACGTGCCCTCTTGGAGTTACTACCTACTACTTGGCCAAAGCAATAAACAGCAACGGAGAACATGCAAGAATTACTCAAGAACATAAATATAAAAGAGGTAAATCAAATATATTACTCACACACAATCTGAACATAATCTCATAATCCATCGGATCCCAGCAAACTCAACATAGCAACAACATAAGGATTACATATGTGCCTCGATCATGTAGGGCAGCTCACGAGGTCTAATTAGTGAAGAACAAAAAGGGGAGGAGAACATCACATAGCTACTGGTCATGGACCCATGGTCCAAGGGAGACTACTCACAACTCATCCGGGAGGCGTCCATGGTGGTGGAGAGGCTCCCGGTGGTGATCCTCCCCTCTGGCAGGGTGCCGGGAAGAGTTCTCCTGGTGCTCCCGATCTTGGAAGCGCGGCGGTGGCGGAACAGAGATGAGATCGCGAAAAAGGGTTCCGTCCTCGAGGGTTTCGGGACGCGGTGTAAATATATGCCAAAGGGGGGCGTCAGAGGGGGCCTGGGGGGCCCAGGCGCCCTGGCGGCGCGGCCTAGGGGGGGGGCGCCCCCTGGCCGCCTGGAGGCCTGGTGGCCCCCCTCCAGCCCTACTTTGGCCGCATGGAAGCTTCCGGAACGCTGATTTTTTATATATTTTTCCCGGAATTTTTCTGGCAGTTTACGTAATGGGAAAACCTGAAATACAAAAACAGCAGAAAACAGAAACTGGCACTGGGGTGCACTAAGTAAATAGGTTAGTCCAGATATGACCAAAAGTGTATGGAAGTGTATAAATATCATAGCAATATCACAAAAAAGAGGCATGGAGCAAGCAGAAATTATAGATACGTTTTGGACGTATCATATGCCATGCTGTGTACCAGACCTGATGTGAACCTTGCCATAAGTTTGGTAGGGAGGTACCAAAGTGATCCCGGTATGGAACACTGGACAGCGGTCAAGAACATCCTGAAGTACCTGAAAATGACTAAGGATATGTTTCTCGTCTATGGAGGTGACGAAGAGCTCGTTGTAAAGGGTTACGTCGATGCTAGCTTCGACATAGATCTGGATGACTCAAAGTCACAAACCGGATACGTGTATATTTTGAATGGTGGAGCAGTCAGCTGGTGCAGTTGCAAGCAGATTGTCGTGGCGCATTCTACATGTGAAGCGGAGTACATAGCTTCTTGCGAAGCAGCACAAGAAGGAGTCTGGATGAAGGAGTTCATCACCGACCTAGGAGTCATTCCAAGTGCGTCAAGCCCGATGACTCTCTTCTGTAACAACACTGGAGCTATTGCCATTACCAAGGAGCCCAGGTTTCACAAGAAGACCAAGCACATCAAGCGCCGTTTCAACTCCATCCGGAATTATGTTCAAGATGGAGACATAGATATTTGTAAAGTGCATACGGATCTGAATGTCGCAGACCCGTTGACTAAACCTCTTCCACGGGCAAAACATGATCAACACCAGAACTCTATGGGTGTTCGATTCATCACAATGTAACTAGATTATTGACTCTAGTGCAAGTGGGAGACTGTTGGAAATATGCCCTAGAGGCAATAATAAAAGTATTATTATTATATTTCCTTGTTCATGATAATTGTCTGTTATTCATGCTTGAATTGTATTGTACGGAAACAACGATACATGTGTGAATACATAGACCACAACATGTCCCTGGTAAGCCTCTAGTTACTAGCTCGTTGATCAACAGATGGTCACGGTTTCCTGACCATGGACATTGGATGTCATTGATAACGGGATCACATCATTAGGAGAATGATGTGATGGACAAGACCCAATCCTGAGCCTAGCACGAGATCGTATAGTTCATAATGCATAAGCTTTTCTAGTGTCAAGTATTTATTCCTTAGACCATGAGGTTGTGCAACTCCCGAATACCGTAGGAATACTTTGGGTGTGCCAAACGTCACAACGTAACTGGGTGGCTATAAAGGTACACAACGGGTATCTCCGAAAGTGTCTGTTGAGTTGGTACGAATCGAGACTGGGATATTGTCACTCCGTATGACGAAGAGGTACCTCTGGGCCCTCTCGGTAAGACATCATCATAATGAGCTCAAAGTGACTAAGGAGTTAGTCACGGGATGATGGATTACGGAACGAGTAAAGAGACTTGCCATGACGAGATTGAACAAGGTATCGGGCATACCGACGATCGAATCTCGGGCAAGTACCGTACCGATAGACAAAGGGAATGACATACGGGATTGAGTGAATCCTTGACACAGTGGTTCATCCGATGAGATCATCGAGGAACACGTGGGAACCAACATGGGTATCCAGATCCCGCTGTTGGTTATTGACCGGAGAGTCGTCTCGGTCATGTCTGCGTGTCTCCCGAACCCGTAGGGTCTACACACTTAAGGTTCGGTGACGCTAGGGTTGTAGAGATGCATGCACGTGGAAACCCGAATGTTGTTCGGAATCCCGGATGAGATCCCGGACGTCACGAGGAGTTCTAGAATGGTCCGGAGGTAAAGAATGATATGTAGGAAGTCCAGTTTCGGCCATCAGGTGAACTCCGGGGGTCACCGGGAGTGTCCCGGGACCATCGGAGGGGTCCCTGGGGTCCACCTGGTGGGGCCACCCATCCCGGTGGGTCCCCTAGGCCGCAAGGGGGAAGGGGCCAGCCCCTGGTGGGCTGGCGCACCACATGGGCCCCCCTCCATGCGCCTAGGGTTGAAACCCTAGGGGGAGGGGGCGCCCCCTATGCCTTGGGGGGCAAGTCTACCCCCCTGGCCGCCGCCCCTTGGAGATCTGATCTCCCTAGGGCCGCCCCCCTGGCCCCTATATATAGTGGGGCGGGGGGAGAGGGCAGCCGCACCCCAAGCCTCTGGCGCCTCTCCCCCCTCCCGTCACACTTCCTACTCCTCTCGCATGGCGCCGGCGAAGCCCTGCAGGTTTTCCTGTTGCATCCACCACCACGCCGTCGTGCTGCTGGATCTCCGACAACCTCTCCTCCGCCCTTGTTGGATAAAGAAGGAGGAGACGTCGCTGTACCGTACGTGTGTTGAACGCGGAGGTGCCGTCCGTTCAGCGCTAGGATCATCGGTGACGAGGATCACGAAGAGTATGACTACTTCATCCACGTTACTTAGAACGCTTCCGCACGCGATCTACAAAAGGGTATGTAGATGCACTCCATTATGCTCGTTGCTAGATGACTCCTTAGATTGATCTTGGTGAAGCGTAGGAAATTTTTTGAATTCTGCTACGTTCCCCAACAGTCATTGCCAAGAAGTTGGCGTTCACCAGTCTCGGACCAGTTCAGAGGAGTACGACACTTTCTGCCATAGAGGATTTCAAAAGGAGCTTTGCCGGCACTTGCTTGGAAACTGTTGTTGTAAGAGAACTCGGCAAACGGGAGACAATCTTCCCACTTCATGCCAAAAGAGATCACACAAGCTCTGAGCATGTCTTCGAGGATCTGGTTCACTCTTTCGACTTGACCACTAGTCTGAGGGTGAAACACAGTGCTGAAACGGATCTTAGTGCCCATGGTTGTCTGAAAGGAGTCCCAGAACTTGGATGTGAACAAACTTCCACGGTCTGAGGAGATAACTTGAGGAATGCCATGTAAAGACACAATTCTGGAAGTGTACAACTCTGCCAGCTGAGCTGCATTGATGGATTCTTTAACTGGAAGGAAGTGAGCTACTTTGGTTACCTTGTCAATCACAACAAAGATTGCATCATTCCCCTTCTTGGACTTGGGAAACCCAGTGACGAAATCCATTTCAATGTGGTCGAATTTCCTCTCGGGAATAGGAAGAGGTTGGAGGAGACTGGCTGGACGTTGATGTTCTGCCTTCACTCTTCTGCAGACATCACATTCGTTCACGAATTGGGCAATCTCCCTTTTCATGCGAGTCCACCAGTAAGATTGCTTGAGGTCTTGGTACATCTTGGAACTTCTGGGATGAATAGAGAGGAGGGAGTCATGTGCTTCGTTCATTATGAGCTTCCTGAGATCACCCTTGGGAACCACAAGTCTGTCCTCAAAGAACAAGGTGTCTTTCTCATCAATGCGAGAGCACTTGTATTTGGGAGTACCCTTTGCAATACCATGTTTCACTTTCTGCACCATAGCATCACTGAGTTGGGCCTCACGGATCTGATCTTCCAAGGTAGGAGCAACTTGAAGATTTGCAAGAAAGCCTTGCGGAACAACTTGGAGGTTGAGCTTCCTGAAAGCTTCACAAAGCTCAGGCTGAAACGGCTTGATAATGAGACTGTTGCAATATGCCTTCCTGCTCAAGGCATCTGCAATGACATTGGCCTTGCCAGGTGTGTATTCGATGCTTGGATCATACTCTTGGATCATCTCAACCCAACGAGTCTGGCGAAGGTTCAGGTTCGGCTGTGTGAAGATGTACTTCAAGCTCTTGTGATCGGTGAAAATGTCCACTTTTCTGCCCAACAGAAGGTGTCTCCACGTGATCAAGGCGTGTACCACTGCTGCTAGCTCAAGATCATGTGTGGGGTAGTTCTTCTCATTTGGCTTCAATTGCCGAGAAGTGTATGCCACAATTTTCTTGTCTTGCATTAGCACACCACCAAGTCCTTGAAAAGAAGCATCACAGAATACTTCGTAGGGCTTGTACTCATCCGGAGGAGTAAGAACTAGAGCAGAGATGAGCTTTTCTTTGAGTGTTTTGAATGCCACATCACAATCCGGAGACCAGTTGTACTTGACATTCTTCTACAGCAAGTTGGAGAGAGGCTTGGCAATCTTGGAGAAGTTCTCAACGAACCTTCTGCAATAGCCAGCAAGACCAAGGAAGCTTCGGAGTTGCTCGACGTTGTGAGGGGGTTCCCAGTTGACAATCGCTTCAACTTTCTCGGGGTTGACAGCAATACCGTCAGCAGGGATGATATGGCCTAGATATAAGACCTTATCGAGCCAGAATTCGCATTTAGAGAACTTGGCATAGAACTTATGTTCACGGAGTCTGTCGAGAACCAAACGGAGGTGCTTGGCATGATCCTCTTCATTCTTGGATAATACCAAGATGTCATCCAGATAGACGAGAATGAATTCGTTGGTGTAAGGGTTGAATATGTAGTGCATCATTCTCGAGAATGTGGGTGGAGCATTAGCGAGGCCAAAAGACATGACTGTGTATTCATAGGAGCCGTAGCTTGTTCTGAATGCAGTCTTGTGAATATCTTCTTCGCAGATACGGATCTGGTGATAACCCATCCGGAGATCGAGCTTTGAGAAAACTTTTGCTCCTTTGAGCTGCTCGAACAATTCATTGATGTTGGGGAGCGGATACTTGTTCTTTATTGTCTTCTTGTTCAATGGCCGGTAATCAACGCAAAGGCGCTCCGTGCCATCCTTCTTCTTGACAAATAAGACACCACAGCCCCAAGGACAAGTGCTAGGCCTAATTAGACCCATACGATCTTGTTCATCAAGTTGTCTCTTCAACTCCTTCAACTCTTCAAGGGAAAGCTTGTACGGACACCGACATGCTGGCTCGGTACCGGGCTCGAGTTCAATGACGAATTCAACTTGACGATGCAGAGGCATGCCTGGAAGCTCTTCAGGGAAAACATCTTTATATTCATTGACCACTAGAATTTGAGAGATGGCATTAATCTCGCCCTTGTCATTGAGAGAGAATAGCCTGATTGTGTTATCTCGAGAGGCGAAGATAATCACTTCTTCGTCAGGATGAGTAATCTTGACTTCCTTATTTGCACAATCAATGTGAGCATCATGCTTGGAGAGCCAATCCATCCCAAGAATAAGATCAATGTCGGAGTTGCCGAGAACAACCGAAGAAGCCAGAAAGCGGTAATCACCCATACAAATAGATACATCCGGAGCAAATATATTAGAATGCATTCGTCTCCCCGGAGAAATAACTGATAACTCCCTTGGCAAACTTTTGATGTCAACATCGTGCTTGGATGCAAAAGGTTGAGACATGAAAGAACATGATGCACCCGAATCAAACAACACTTTTGCAGGAATAGAGTTAGCTGGAAGGTTACCAAGGATCATATCTGAAGAATTCTCCGCTTGAGCTGCATTCATCAGATTCACTCTTGCTGTCTTTGGATCGTGCTTGACAATAGCAGTGCTGACAGGTGGAGGAGGCGGAAGGCACCTTTGAGTACACTTGTTGGCATAGTGACCCTTCTTGCCACACTTGTTGCAAACCACTTCTGAGAGAGGGCAGTAAAAAGGAGCACTTGACTTCGAAGCTTGAAAGTGATTCTTGGACTGATTGCTTGGGTTGGGTGGGTGGGAGAAACCACGGCCACCAGAATGCTTGTTGTTGTTGTTGGGAGGTCGGATCACTGGAGGAGGCGGAAGCCAAAACTTCTGTTGCTTTGCGACCACTTGGGAAGAAGAGGAGGAGTGAACAGTGTCTCTGATCCTCTTTTTAGAAGCTTCCATCTTGAGCTGGGCTGCCTCTTGCTTAAGTGCCATGTTATAGTATTGATCAAATTCATCAGGCTCGAACAAGGTGAGAGCTAGTTGGAGTTCATCCTTCAGACCACCACGGAACTGATAAATCTTGCTCTTGGCATCTGGGATGTCTTTCTTGTCATAGCGGGCAAGGTTCTGGAACTTGACATTATATTGATAAACAGTCATTGAGCCTTGCTTCAGGTTGCGGAATTGCTCACGCATACCCTCGATGACACTTGTTGGAATGTGGTGGGAGCGAAAATCCTTGCAGAAGTCAGCCCATGAGATTTCACGTCCTTCTCTGGAGTCTTTGTACTGCTGCCACCAATCAGCGGCTTGGTCCTTGAGTTGGAAGGCGACAAACTTCACATAGTCCTCAGGTCTCACGTTACTGCACTCGAAATGCTTCTTGATATCTGTTATCCAGCCTTCATCATCTAGAGGGTCCACACAGTAACTGAATGCCTTTGGTTGGTTTGCCAGGAACTGGTTGAGTGTAGCAAAGTGAGGTTGGTTGAACAAATTGCCTTGGCCTTGGTTCCCATGAGCACCTTGATTTGCTTGAATGTTCTACATCATTTGCATAAGCATCTGGGTGTTCTGGTTCGTCGCTTGCATAATTGCTCTCCATGCCTCAGACGGAGGAGGAGGAGAAGGAGGACGATCAGGAACTTCTTCACCCTCTGGGTTAGCGTTGGGAACCCTTTTAGGAGCCATCCTGAATGAGATGACAACTATTAGTCATTGATTGAGAAAAATATATAAGCTGAATCAACGGCTAGAAATTACAACATAAGTCTTCACAAGAACATTCAAACAAGATGAACGAATGTAATCCACAGTTTAATGGTAACAACAATCTTCTTGAGAAACCACTTGGGAGAACAAAAGGTAAATAAAAACAACAAGGAGCACATAGAATAAATACAAGATAGAAGCTTCGTTCGACATATTCGTGCTAAGAGCTTATGGAACGTGTTACAAAAGGTTTTTGCAATCCCCGGATCAGCATAGCCAAGGACCCTTTAAGATGCAACTCCCGATCGGAACAACGCCCATAAAACTACTTCACTCAATGTAGAACCCCGAACTCCATATCATGCATTCGTTGGAAGAATGCCTACGAACTACTAGATTAACCCACCTATTAATTTCCGAAAGTTTCCAGTTATGCAATCAGGTGTTGGGGATACAGGGGAAGCATCGCCCACTCAACTCTAATCCTACATCCAGCTGTATCCATCCTTCAACACATAACCAGTTATTTCCGGAAACCGTTTACCTCGGACCTTCGAAACGCATCTACTATACAAGCTATGGCAATACTCCCGAACTACCTCCCCAGTACTGGGTGATGTCGGGGTTATCTTGCCACTAACCGCATAGGAGAGTTTTCGATGTCGGCCGTCTTAAGTATTCCAGAACTGTTGCGATATATTTGTGACGACAACACCTCGGAGCTCAACTCCCCGGGACACTGCCACAACCCCTAAATGACAAGAGGCATCAAGAACAATGTTCTTGTCACAAAGACATCAAAACAATCCAAACAATACTCGCATGATCCTAAAAAAAATTTGGTGATTTTTTGAGAGTAGAAGAGACAAGTAATCATCAGGAGTCCTCACCAGAGTGAAAAGAGATGAGGAGCACAAATAAATCCTACTCTCCGATATATATATAGGACTCAAAACATTTTCAAGTGTGTGCCTAGACTCAACCGTCAACGATTCGATCAATCAGTGGGGGCTTCTAGGTCGAAGAAGGCTCTGAATACCAACTTGTAATGCCCAGTATGAGACTATACCTCCTACGTGTCGAGGCACGACTTAAAGGTATAAGCCCATACTAGAATGATCTCAAGTATGGTATCTTTGCACGACTCATGTAAAAATAGGGATGAAATTGCAAAAGGATAGTTGGCTTACACTCGCCACGTCACACAATACGTTACATAAGCAAATCATCATCCAAATAACATCACAGTCCGACTACGGACGAAGATCCAAATGAAAGATACCAAATACATTAAGCCACAAGGTCCGAATCACCCCTAGTAGAAGACACTACTGATCATCGGGATAGTGCACATAGTATCGACTACGTTCTTCATCGAACTCCCAGTACAGCTCCGTGCCGTCACCTGAGTAGTCCACCATAGTACCTGCATCTGGTGTTGTGTAGAATCTGTGAGCCACGGAGGACTCAGCAATCCCGTTCCCGGGTAGCAAAACTATCTAAGCCTTGGGTGTGGAACAAGGCTGAATAAAGATAAAGGTTGCAGCTGCACTAGCACTAGCTTACATGTTTAGAGCGAGAAGAGAAGTGCCACGAGCATCAAAGTGATCACGAAGTGATCCTATCTAAGCACGTCAAACATAACCCCACCGTGTTCACTTCCCGAACCCCTTTCGGAAAATGACCGTCACGATTACTCACGCTGGTTGTGTGTTCTGAATATGGTGTCAAGTTTTCTACAACCGGATATTAACAAGTTCCCATCTGCCACATAACCGCGGGCACGGCTTTCGAAAGTTCAAAACCCTGCAGGGGTGTCCCAACTTAGCCCATTACAAGCTCACGATCTGCGGAGTCGTAACTCCAAGGTGGGAAGGCCCGAGTATTCTCGGAATCCCGTGCTCAAGATATTCCGACTAAGGTAAAACTAATCCAGCAAGACCTCCCGGCGTGCCGACACCCTGACAGTAGCCCCGCGTATCTAGTCTCAGGCCACGACCGGATGGGTGATGCTACAGGTTATACCAGATACCTCGGGTTTCCCCAAGGCGGCCCTGCAGGACCCCTAGTTTGGACCAACACTCATGTGGAGCACTGGCCTGGGGTTGTTAATTAAGATCACAGGATAGCTAGTCCCTATGGAAGTTTTAGTTATTAGGCAAATGGAGTACCAATGTCGGGCCTTGCTAGAAAAGGTTTAGCGCTAAGCGGGTTATCGAGGGGGGCCCATAAACCCCAACCATGTTAGGGACGCATAATCAAGGAACATAACACCGGTTTAAACGATTCCTAGGGCGGCATGAGTGGAACAAATCACCAAGCAAGAGGCTTAGCCTTCCACCCATTACCAATATATAGATGATTTAGTTTAAGAGTTTATATAGTGTGATATCCCAACAATATCTTCAACATGAAGCAAGAATCTTCAAATCTTCTCCTGCAACTAGCAATGCTATAAGAGGGGCTGAGCAAAGCTTACGTAGCCAAACAAAGGTTTGCTAGGTTGGGTGGTTAGACAAGTTCATGGTTATAATAGGAGGCTGACAAACAAACATGGGCATCAAGGCAATAAGCTAAAGAGCGAGACATCTAGCAATAGGCAAATATAGTAATGATATCTGGGTCAGGTCATCTTGCCTGTCGAGTCGTCGATGGGATCGTAAGACGGCTCCTCGTACTCAAGCTCGGTAGTAACCTCGTTCTCGTTCTCGGCTTCCGGTTCTACTCAACACAAGAACACAACGAGGCACGAAATCAAACAAGGTGCAATGCACAATAAACATGATGCACGTATGATGCATGTATGATGCAATACATGTCAAGGGATGAGGCACACAAGAACAACTCAAGACAACAAGTTTAAATGAGGCTGGAATCAACATATAGCTAATCCGGTAAGTCCTCATATGCATATGTTGATAAAGGTCCAGATCTGAACAACCTTAAGTTAAAGTTGTTAAACAGAAAGTTAACATGCACCATGATGATCTACACAAAATTCTAGTCAAGTTTCATATAAAGTTTGTTTAATTCGGAGCTACGGTCTAGAAGATATGAGCAAAACAAGATAAGTATGACAACGGTGCAAGATGTACTCAAACATCAAGAAAACACACTCCCAACATGTTAACAACATGATATTATGATTCTACATGCAAAATCACACAAGTTTCATATAGGGCACGCTCAAAACGAAGCAACGGTTCAACACATACAGACGAAACAAGATACAATGCAAAGCTGAAATTAACAGCCACATAGCAACTTTGGAGCAAGAAATATATACTCTACAACACTCAAACATGGTGACAAGAAGCATGGACATGAAGTAGACATATCCTACAACAAACAACTCCATTGGAGCAACTCCATAGGAGGCATGGATCAATAGCAACAAGCTACGCCAAATTGATCATGCTGTTAAAAGACCCGACAGTTATATTTTATAGCAACTTGGGAGCAAGAAATAAATAAGCTACAGCAACCCATATGAACAAGTGAGGGCATGGATTGATAGACAATAACATGGACAACATAGAATGATCATTGGCCACTCCAAAACTATCATGGATTTGCCTAGGGCATCAAGCAAACATAGCATCAGGATATGACAGATTCCAGACTTAGCAGAAATTTCACTAAGTGTTAAAACAGTTATGTTGGCATGGCATGTTTACAAGCATGTTTAAGTCACCTCAAGGCATATCATGGAAAATGGTTTGCACCACAGCAAAGACTACATGATGGAGATTCTAAAACATATTAACATGTGACACGGGGACAAACACATCAATAGCAACGAGCACTTCAAAACATCATCTCAGAACATGTTACAAAACTTGACAGCCACATGCACTTTGCAACAGAGATAAACATGGCAATATGAACCCTAACATGAATGCTACAACAACCATCATGTAGAGCATCTCACAATGAACATTTTGACATATCATTTGCTTCATTTGGATAAACATGCACCAAGTTATCACATCTCAAACATGGCATGAAAAGAACAAGTAGCAGCAGTTTATAACAAGTAGCACTCTTGCAACAGAGATTAGGACCTCTAGATGAACTCAAACAAGCATGCCACAATGGAACAAAATGTAGGGCACATCACCACGATCATTTTGACATATCATATGCACAATTTGGACAAGCACAATAAAAGATACAACCATCACAATATGCAACAAAATAAGCAAAAAAAACATTGGACTTAGTAAAAAAAAGGTAGCAACCTCGCAGATTGGGTCAACGGGGCGGATCGGGTCGGGTCGGGCCGGATCGGGCCCGTTAGGGTTCACGGGGTGGCGATCTGATCTGGGGCTCGGCTCCCGGTGGCGACGACCGGCGGAACGGCGGGGGCGGCGGCTTGCCGGCGGCGCTCGGCGGCGGGGCTCGAGGGCGGCGCGAGGTGGTGGTTGCAGCGGCGATCGGCGGCAGGGTGAGCGGCGGCGACCGGCGAGGGGGTCCGCAGCGAGGACCTCGGGCCGGCGGCGGTCGTGCTCCGGCGGCGGCCGGCGTCGCGGCGCCCGACGGCGCTGGGAGCCCGAGCGGCCGGGACGGAAGGACGAGGACGCGGGGGGGTCGGGCTCGGCGCGGCCCGGGTGCGGGCCGGCTGCGGGCTCTGCGTCAGCGCGGAGGGAGGTCCGGCGATGGAGCGACACGTGTCAGCCTCTGATTGGGCGCGGGTAGCGACGGACGTGTCCGGCGCACGGACGACGTGTCCGGCGGCGGACAGAGGAAGAAGACTAGGGTTTGGACGCGAAAATGGAGGGGTGTGGACGTTTTTATAGGCACAAGGACCTAGGAGACTCCAAATGGAGAGCGGTTTTCGGCCACGTGATCACAATTCGACAAACGAGATGATGGGAAGGGTTGTGCTGGGTTAGTGGGCTGTTGTGGAGGGAGTCTTGGGCCTTAAAGAAGAGGTTCTTTTAGCCCACTAGGTTAACCGTTGGAGTACCAAACGAACTCCAAACGCGACGAAACTTGACAGGCGGCCTATACGTACCAAAACAACATCGCACGACGAGTCTCACGTCATTCCTGAAACGTTACAAGGCCACACACGATAGAAGGACTCGGGGATGCCACGGGCACGTGTGTGAGCGTCGGAACTCGAAACGGACAACGGGAAGAGGCAAGTGGGACCGGGTGCAAGTGACAATACGAATGCAATGCCATGCACATGACAACATGACGTGAATGAAATGCACACACTCACACGACAAAACGAAGAAACCCGAAATGAAAGAAGAGCCTGGAATGGAATTGATGAAGCCAAAGTTTATATATTGCCATATTTGGAAAGTGTTACATCTGGGGCTTTACACAACTACGGCGGGGGCCATGGCCCTCACTCCGGCGAGGGTGCCCCACCCTTGCGCCCTACTACTCCTGCGCCCGCGCCCAGGACAGGCATGGTGCACGTCTGGCCCATGCCCTGGTGCCCGTACGCGCCCGAAGCGAGGCTCCTCGGACCTCGGCCCAACGGCACGGCTCCTTTCGCCGGCATGGCCGTGCACCAGACCGCGCCCGCACCAGTTGCCGGATACGGGGCGCCCAACGCCTGGCACCCTACAGTGCCCGCTCAACCTCTCTACGGCGCCCCGCCATCCGTTGCATCGTCCACGACCTCGGCCTCCTAGGATCAGGCCACGCTCGTCCACGCCCTCAACAATCTGGCGGTCCAGCAGCAGCAACCACCGCCTCCGGGGCCCGACTGGTACCTCGACACCGACGCTACCTCACACATGGCGTTGTTCTCTGGTATGCTCTCCTCCTCCCAGCCCTGTCACTTGTCTCGCATTGTCGTCGGCAACGGCGACTCGTTCGCGGTCACGCACACTGGTAGCCAACACATCTCCACCACTGCCTCACCATCGCCCTTCACAATGTTCTCGTTTCACCGTACTTAATAAATAATCTCATCTCTGATAAAAAGCTTGTTCGCGACAATCCTGTGAACATTGAATTTGATGACCTTGGTTTCTCTGTCAAGGATCTAAGAACGAAGACGGTGATCCTCCGGTGTAACTCCGATGATGACTTGTACCCCATGTCGCCGACGCAGCCACAAGCCCACACCGCCCTCCTCGATGTCACCCGCGATCTCTGGCACCAGCGCCTCAGACACCTCGGTGTTGAAGCCCTGGATCACACCATCCGCCACTCCTCCCTCGATGCCGTCGGTGACCACACCACTGTGTGCCATGCGTGTCAATTGGGCAAGAGCACTAGGCTGCCCTTTAGTTCATCCGCTCATGTATCATATTTTCCTTTCCAGCTTATCCATTGTGATGTATGGACCTCGCCAGTTATGAGCGTCTCCGGTTGTCAGTACTATTTGCTTGTGCTTGATGACTACAGCCACTTTGCGTGGACGTTCCTGTGACGCCTCAAATTCGACATGCTCCCTACACTACGACTATTCCTCGCCTTCGTGCGCACTCATTTTAATCTCCCCGTGCTCACCATCCAAACTGACAATGGACGGGAGTTTGATAATCTCGCCTCACGCCAGCTCTTTGCATCACTTGGCGGCATCCTACGCATGTCGTGCCCATACACATCGCCCCAGAATGGCCGCGCCGAGCGCGCTCTCCGCACACTCAACGACACTGCCCATGCTTTGCTCACGCACGCACACATGCCGTATGAGTTCTGGGCTGAAGCGCTATGGACTGCCACATTTCTCCTCCTCGACGCCCATGCTGCCTGCGACATGCCCACATGCCATTTTTCCTTCTCTACGGCATTGAACCTGACTTGCCGCCCTATGTGTCTTTGGGTGCCTATGTTATCCAAACCTAACGGCCACCACGCCACACAAACTTGCTCCGAGGTCACATCTGTGTGTCCTCCTCGGCTACTCCACCGATCACAAAGGCTACCACTGCCTCAACCGCTCGACGGGGCGCGTGATCACCTCTCTCCATGTCGTCTTCGACAAGACCAAATTCCCCTTCCAAGATGTCACCACTCCACCCACTGCGCCAGATCTTCTAGATGATCACCATCACCCACATATACCATGCCGCCAATGCTCTACTCTTACCATCAACCCGCCTGGCAGGTTCGTCGCCAAACCCACTACACCCATATCCACGGCCCCCTCGATCATGCGTGCACCCGCCACGCTGGATGCAGCTAGCGATACTACTGCCATGGCAGCAGAACCGGCCTCACCAATCCTCGCCTCCCCACCAAGCGCCACTACTACCGCGGCCACTGACCCACCAGCCCCCGCCTCCTCACGACTACTTACCCGACGACGACTTCTTTCCTTACGTCAGCAACCTCTTCGACGACATGGCTGGCGAGGACACTGCACCCAAGATGAGGGCTTCTGCTCCTGTTGCGTATGTTCTCATACTCTCTCTGTTTGAGATTTTGCTTCAGTTTTTAGCACTAGTGTCTGCCCTAGATATGTTTGGTCCTAGTTTATATATGCAAATACTATTTACCTTCTCTTTGTTAGATCGCATGACTTGTTTTATCTCTTGGGATTTTTATTTTTGTGCCCCTGGTTCCTTAGCTCTACTCATTCATCCCCACTCTATTAACTTTTGCTCACTTTTCCCCACTCCCTTGCCCGAAACCCTCAGAACAGGTTATAACGAATGTTGTCGTCTGATGACCCACAAGTGTAGGGGATATATCGTAGTACTTTCGATAAGTAAGAGTGTCGAACCCAACGAGGAGCAGAAGGAAATGATAGGCAATTTTCAGTAAGGTACTTTCTGCAAGCACTGAAATTATCGGTAACAGATAGTTTTGTGATAAGATAATTGGTAACAAGTGACAAATAGTAAAAGTAAATAAGGTGCAGCAAGATGGCCCAATCCTTTTTGTAGAAAAGGACAAGCCTGGACAAACTCTTATATGAAGTAAAGCGCTCCCGAGGACACATGGAATTATCGTCAAGCTAGTTTTCATTGCGCTCATATGATTCACATTCGTTACTTTGATAATTTGGTATGTGGTTGGACCGGTGCTTGGGTGATGCCCTTACTTGGACAAGCATCCCACTTATGATTAACCTCTATTGCAAGCATCCGCAACTACAAAAGAAATATTAAGGTAAACCTAACCATAGCATGAAACATATGGATCCAAATCAGCCCCTTACGAAGCAATGCATAAACTAGGGTTTAAGCTTCTGTCACTCTAGCAACCCATCATCTACTTATTACTTCCCAATGCCTTCCTCTAGGCCCAAACAATGGTGAAGTGTCATGTAGTCCATGTTCACATGACACCACTATAGGAAAAGACAACATACATCTTATCAAAATATCGAACGAATACCAAATTCACATGACTACTTATACCAAGACTTCTCCCATGTCCTCAGGAACAAACGTAACTACTCACAAAGCATATTCATGTTCATAATGAGAGGGGTATTAATATGCATAATGGATCTGAACATATGATCTTCCACCAAATAAACCAACTAGCATCAACTACAAGGAGTAATCAACACTACTAGCAACCTACAAGTACCAATCTGAGGTTTTGATACAAAGATTGGATACAAGAGATGAACTAGGGTTTGAGAGGAGATGGTGCTGGCGAAGATGTTAATGAAGATAACCCTCCCCAAGATGGGAGAGTTTTTGGTGATGACGATGGCGATGATTTCCCCCTCCCGGAGGGAAGTATCCCTGGCAGAACAGCTCCGCCGGAGCCCTAGATTGGTTCCGCCAAGGTTCCGCCTCAAGACGGTGGCGCTTTATCTCGAAAGCGTCCTTATGATTTTTTCGAGGTCAAAACACCTCATATAGCAGAAGATGGGCATCGGGGGGCTTCTAGGTGGCCCACGAAGCAGGGGGCGCGCCCCCCACCCTCGTGGATGGTGGGTGGCCCCCCTCCTGTACTTCTTTCGCCAGATATTTTTTATATTTTCTGAAACGAAGTTTCGTGGAGTTTCAGGGCTTTTTGAGTTGTGTAGAATAGGTCTCCAATGTTTGCTCCTTTTCCAGCCCAGAATTCCAGCTGCCGGCATTCTCCCTCTTCATGTAAACCTTGTAAAATAAGAGAGAAAAGGCATAAGTATTGTGACATAAGGTGTAATAACAGCCCATAATGCAATAAATATCAACATAAAAGCATGATGCAAAATGGACGTATCAACTCCCCAAGCTTAGACCTCGCTTGTCCTCAAGCGGAAGTCGATATCGAAAAATTTGTCCACATGTTTAGAGATAGAGGTGTCGATAAAATAAAATACGGACATGAGGGCATCATGATCATTCTTATAATAGCAACATATATATATATATATATATATATTCATATGATTCTTATGCTAAAGTAACAATCTATCCACTATGTTAAGTATGAATTAGAAACTCCATTAAAAACCAACAAACTATGATCTCGGTCATTGAAGCAATTGCAATTTGTCGAAACATCGGAAAGAGTTAATATAAGTGCTTTTCAGCAAGTCCACATATTCAACTATCATTTAGTCTTTCACAATTGCTAATACTCACGCAATACTTATGGGTATGGAGTTTTAATCGGACATAGAGAAAGATAGGGGCTTATAGTGTTGCCTCCCAACCTTTTACCTCAAGGTTAATGTAAATAATAATGGTTCATGAAAGCTTACATCCAATTGGGTATATATGTCAAGATCTTTCCAACACAAGGTGCTTGCCAAAGGGTAAAATGTAAAAAAGGAAAGGTGAAGATCACCATGACTCTTATAAGGCAAGAATAATAGATAGGCCCTTCGCAGAGGGAAGCAGAGGTTGTCATGTGCTTTTGGGGTTGGATGTACAAAATCTTAGCGCAAAAGAACGTCACTTTATATTGCCACTTGTGATATGGACCTTTATTATGCAGTCCGTCACTTTTATTGCTTCCATATCACAAGATCGTATAAAGTTTATTTTCTCCACACTAATAGATCATATATATATTTTAGAGAGTTGCAACAATGACAACTTACTTGAAGGATCTTACTCAATCCATTGGTAGGTATGGTGGACGCTCAAGGCAAGACTGGGTTTAAGGATGTAGGGAAGCACAAGTAGTATCTCTACTTGGTGCAATGAGTTTTGGCTAGCATGAGGGGGAAAGGCAAGCTCAACATGTTGGATGATCCATGACAATATACTTTATTTTGGATATAAGAAGACATAACCCATTATGTTGCCTTCCTTGTCCAACATCAACTCTTTAGCATGTCATATGTTAATGAGTGCTCACAATCATAAAAGATGTCGAAGATAGTATATTTGCATGTGAAAACCTCTCTTTCCTTATTACTTCCTATTAATTGCAACGATGACCAAAACTATGTTTGTCAACTCTCAACAACTTTTATTCATCATTCTCTTTATATGTGAAGTCATCACTATCCATAAGATCGATATGATCTCTTTGATACTTTTTATATTTTCTTTCATTCTCTCATGATCATAGTGAGATAATCAAGCCCTTGACTCAAAACTAATCTTTATTATATATAGCTCACGGACTCGATTACAAAGATAAAGATCATAAAGCAAAGCTCACGACTAGATCATACTAAACTTTTTTCTACTAGATCAAGATATTACCAAAAGGATCGAACTAAGAAAAACGGTAAAGATAGGAGTGTTGGTGATACGATACCGGGGCACCTCCCCCAAGCTTGGCAGTTGCCAAGGGGAGTGCCCATACCCATGTGATTATGTATCCGTCTTCGAAGATGGTGATGATGGAGTAGGTAGCAGTGATGACGGAGTATCGTACATCGAGCGTAGGAGATCCTCCAGCTTGCGGATAATACCCTTGAGTGAGGCGATATGCTCCTTCAGCAAAATATTTTCACTTGTGTGATACTTGTTTTGTATTTGAGCTAATCCAATCGTCTTGAAAGCTTCAATCTCAGTTGAAGTGAAAAGATCTGGAAGGGGTTGAAGGATGTCTTCTTCTTCTGCTGCCGGAGCCTGATCTTCCATAGACTTCTTGATCCTATTCTCCTTGTTGATTTCCCCTGGTTCTTCTCTCTTCAGCTCTATCTTCATTAACCAAGCATCGTTGCCCTCATTGGTGTAGGAGGAGGACGACATGATGCCTGATCTTATCAACTCTGACAGAAAATAGCTCGAAACAAAAGCAGAGGATTTCGCGTGGTGCGGTGGTCAAAACCTTCGGGAGATTATATAATGATTTTTTTTCCGACCGAAAGAAGTAACGTGCAAGAAAACGGAGTCCGGGAGACACACGGGGTGCCCACGAGGTAGGGGCGCGCCCAGGGGGTAGGGCGCTCCCTCCACCCTCGTGGACGCCTCATGTCCTTCCCGGACTGCTTCTTATTTTTCTAATTTTCTAAATATTCCAAAACGGAGAAAAATTGCCATTAGAACTATTTTGGAGTGAGTTTACTTACTGTACCACAAACCTCTTCCTTTTCAGAGTCTGAATCATTCTGGAAAGTGTCCCTTATGTATTCCTTCGGGGTTACGGTTTCAATAACATTGGTTTCAACATTTATAGGATTACCTGAGATATAATGTTTGATTCTTTGACCGTTCGCCACCTTCGGATTAGTGCCTTCGAAGTTGTTGATTTTTATGGCACCGGAACGATAGACCTCCTCGATAACGTAAGGTCCTTCCCACTTAGAGAGAAGTTTTCCTGCAAAAAATCTTACACGAGAATTGTATAACCAGACATAATCACCTACATTAAACTCACGCTTTTGTATCCTTTTGTCATGCCATCTTTTAACTTTTTCTTTAAACAGCTTGGCATTCTCATAGGCGTGGGTTCTCCATTCATCAAGGGAGCTAATATCAAATAACCTCTTCTCACCGGCAAGTTTGAAATCATAGTTGAGCTCTTTAATATCCCAATATGCCTTATGTTCTAGCTCAAGAGGTAAGTGACAAGCTTTTCCATAAACCATTTTATATGGGGACATACCCATAGGATTTTTGTATGCGGTTATTGTAGCGACCCGATCCAAATGGATCGAAGTCTCTGTGCTTAAGTGTCATCCCTGGATCGGTATGCTGACACACACAGTACTCGATGAATTATAACAGAGTTCAATCACACACTTTATTACATCGAGGTCCTCAAAAGAGTATTATTACAATAATATGGCCAAAGGCCATCTGGATAAAAATAACTGCGGAAGCATCAAAAGTAACAATGAGTCCATCAACTCCACGGCAAACTGAGTGCAGAACAACGACCTATCGCACCTTTACTCCACGTCGGAAAACTCTGCAACATGAGACGTTGCAGCCGTGTAGGTCAGCACATGGAATATGCTGGCAATGTCACACCATAGAAATAATAATAAAGAAAAAGAATATCTCTATATGCAAATTTAGCTGGTGGAGGCTCTAAGTTTAATGTTTGCATAAAGCCAATTTTACCCTACAACAAAGGAATAAATTTTTATTTACTACTAAGTTAAAAATGCCATTATTGAGAAGGTTCCTCCAACTCAATCCCAAAATTCCCAAGTTATTAGTAACCCAATAATTTCATTAAGAAGAGTGATGAGATCAACCAATAATTCACTTCTAGATACTCAAGTTGTCCATAACCGGGGACACGGCTAATCATGATTAGTTTGTACACTCTGCAGAGGTTTGCGCACTTTTCCCCACAAGACTCGACCACCTCCATGATCGGAAGATCGAGACATAGTCTTTCTGAAGTATTTCCTCCAAACCCTGGGTAGACCGGTACACCTACTTTCCCCTACATCAGCTAGTCTACCACGGAAAGAGGTCACACAACTTACTCAACTATGCCAGAGCCCATAATGGCTTGTGGCTGCACACGGAAGTTTCTAGGCATGAAGTATCTTATGATCCCTTTGAGCCTGGGTGGCGGACCTAGGGTAATCACACGGGTACTCCGGGATTTCCCCTTGGGCAAGAACTGGTTTCTCCAGGTGCCCCAAACAATCCACCCAGATGTGTATTAAAGTTGACACCTTATGTTGTCCCAAAATTATTATCTCTCGCAACTTGCATGTATCACACATACCAATCCCCGTCTACGAGCATGGCTAAGCAATATATGATATAACGAATATTCCCGGGGTGATAAAAGGTCATAGGTTCCTACCAAATGAACTACATAGCATAACCACATGTTCCCAATCCTACTCATGCAATCTTTGAGGGTGAAACTAATGCATAGTAAAAACTGGGTATTTAAACTTATGATCAAAGTGTGAACTTGCCTTGCTGACGTTCGTTGAACTCTAAAGATTCGTAGTAGCAAGCTTCGCACTCCGGATGATCTAGCGTAAGCAAGCAATAACATACATAAGCATACAAGCAAAGAATCAAAAAGAAAACGAATAAAAGACTTCGAAAAACTCCAAAAATACAAAAATAAAGTTTCTGTACAGAATATATTTTTCACAGCAACAAAAATAAATGGTTTTGGTTTTAACAGAAGGTACATGTCACAAGCTTCGATTTGCAAAAAGAATCACCCAAAACGGAGTTACGAAACTCAAGTTATGGCCTAACGAAGTTTGAATTCAGATCTGCTTGAATTCAAATTTTAAAATTTTCAAAAAATATATTTCGTTTGGTTCTCTGGATAGAGGATATTTTTTATGAAACCGTAGGAAAAAGAATCAACTAAATCGGATCTATAGACTAAAAGATATACTAGAAACAAGATTTGGTAAAGAATCTGAATTGGAAAATATACTGATAAAAGAGAAAAAAAATTGAACAGGGTGTTCACCGAACTTGTCGCCGGAGACGAGGAAGAAAGTGGCTCCGGTGTGTTTCGGCGAAGGACGCGTATGGGACGGTGTAAAGGACGATGTGGTGAACCTCTTGATCAAGTTTTGGTTGAAGATAGCTTCATGTACACACGGTGAGAGGTCGCCGGAATTCACGAACTCCGGCGAGCAATTGGCGAGGTTTGGGAGGGGGAAAAGCTCCAGAAGGAGAGGGCTTCGGACGAGGGGTGAGAGGGGCTCGCGGGGTGCCTTTTATAGGGCTTGGGGAGGTCTAGAGTTGGGTGGGGCGAGATGTGTTAATGGTGGCTGTTTCTCTGCCTCGTAATGGCCATTACAGGCGACTCCAAGGTGAGGCGCACTAGGAAGGGGAAGGGGTAGAGGAAGGCGAGGGGAACCGATTCCGGGGTTTAGTGAGTGCGGGGGAAGGGAGTTGAGGGGAGAGAGAGGTGGAGCGCCATGGAAGTCCCTCCGTTCGTTTTCCCTCTGTACATGAACGACGAGGAGGAAGAAGGAGATGTCGCTGGGCATGGGCCTGCTGGGCTGCGTTTTTTTGTTTTTTTTTTTGACAAAGAGAAAAAAATATATATAGATAGAAAATAAAAATATTTTAATATAGGACATATATATATCAAAAAATTCAGAAAAATAAATCCTACATGATGAACTATTTTTCAGAGGCTAAATAAAAACTTTATAAAAAACATTTTTCTAAAAAAATTCAAAAGAAAGTCAAATTTGAATTCAAAATTTTTGGCATTGTTTTCTTCTGACTTTTTGGAGTGTCATGTTAGCTCCTCTCACACTTTGAACAAGTGCTGGTCAGGGATTTTTGAAATAAATTTCAGATGCCAAGATGAATCCAAAGTCAGATAAAACTCAAATGCCTCTGAAATTTCCAAATGACACTCAATAAAAAAATGCATAGATGCTTAGCTAATAATTGTAAAACATTCCAAATTGAAAATTTGGGATGTTACAAACCTACCCCCCTTAAGATGAATCTCGCCCTCGAGATTCGGGTTGGCTAGCAAAAAGGTTTGGGTGATCCTGTCGAAGATCTTCTTCGCGTTCCCACGTGGCTTCTTCCTCAGTATGATGACTCCACTGAACCTTGCAAAACTTGATGACCTTGCTGCGGGTAACCCTGCTTGTTGTTTCGAGAATCTTGACGGGCTTCTCATCATAGGTCAGATCACTATCCAACCGTATGGCCTCTAGTGGCACTGTATCTCTCAAAGGAATATCAGCCATCTCTGCATGGCACTTCTTCAACTGGGAAACATGAAACACATTATGAACTCCTGACAAGGCTTCGGGTAACTCCAACTGATATGCAACTTCTCCTCTGCGTTCCAAAATTTTGTATGGCCCCACAAATCATGGTGCTAGTTTGCCTTTAACTCCAAACTGTTTAACTCCTCGAAGTGGAGACACACGAAGATATGCTCTATCACCGACTTCATAAGTTACTTCCTTGCGTTTAGTATCGGCATAACTCTTCTGTCTGGATTGGGCTATCTTAAGTCTGTCACGGATCAACTTGACTTTCTCCTCTGAATCTTTAATTTAATCTGGTCCGAATAATTTACGGTCTCCAACTTCATCCCACATTAATGGTGTCCTGCACCTCCTTCCGTACAAAGCTTCGAAAGGGGCCATCTTCAAACTAGCTTGATAGCTGTTGTTATATGAGAATTCTGCGTATGGCAAATTATCATCCCAACTAGATCCATAATCTAGCGCACAAGCTCTCAACATATCCTCCAGAATCTGATTGACTCTCTCGGTCTGCCCATCTGTCTGCGGATGAAAGGCTGTACTGAACTCTAGCCTGGTACCCAAAGTTTCGTGTAACTGATGCCAAAACTTTGAGGTAAATTGTGTTCCTCTATCTGATACGATTGTCCTCGGAACTCCATGCAGACATACGATCCTGGTCATATATATCTTGCCCAACTTAGCACTTGTATATGTGGTTTTCACGGGGATGAAGTGAGCTACCTTGGTCAAGCGATCAACTACTACCCAAATAGAATCATAGCCTGATCGGGTCCTGGGTAATCCTGTAATGAAGTCCATGCCAAGCTTGTCCCACTTCCAATCGGGTATTGGCAAGGGCTGAAGTAATCCTGCTGGTTTCTGGTGCTCTGCCTTAACTCTCTGACATACGTCACATACTGCTACATACTCGGCAATATCCTTCTTCATACCTGTCCACCAGAAACTTTCCTTCAAGTCCAAATACATCTTGGTGTTTCCTGGATGTATCGAATAAGGCGAATCATGAGCCTCCTGAAGAATCAACTTCCTGATCTCTGTGTTATTTGGCACATAAATACGCTGCTCAAACCATAAGGTTCCGTGTTCATCTTCACGAAATCCAGCTGCCTTTCCTTGGTTCATCCTTTCCTTTATTTCTGCAATACCTTTGTCTAACTTCTGGGCTTCTCGAATCTTTCCCAACAAGGTGGATTGAATTTCCATTGCGGTAACAAAACCTCATGGTACTATCTCCAATCGGAGATCTCTGAGATCATCAATTAACTCTTGAGGTAATCCTCCTGCTATGAGGGTATTGACATAACTCTTGCGGCTCAATGCATCTGCCACAACATTTGCCTTTCCTGGGTGATAGTGCAATTTCATGTCATAATCTTTTATGAGCTCCAACCATCTTCTCTGCCTGAGGTTCAACTCCTTCTGCGTGAAGATGTATTTCAAACTCTTGTGATCCGTGTAAACATCACAATGATTTCCAATAAGAAAGTGCCTCCAGGTCTTGAGCGCATGCACTACGGCTGCTAACTCCAAATCATGTGTGGCATAATTTCGCTCATGGGGTCGAAGCTGACGTGAGGCATATGAAACAACTCTTCCTTCTTGCATAAGAACACCTCCAAGTCCCTGACGAGAAGCGTCGCAATATACCTGAAAATCCTTGCGTATATTCAGAAGAATTAGTACTGGGGATGTGACCAAACGTTTCTTCAACTCTTGAAAACTGGCCTCACATTCCTCTGTCCAATTAAATTTGGTGTCTTTCTTAAATAACTCTGTCATGGGCTTCGCGATCTTGGAGAAATTCTCAATAAACCTCCGATAATATCCTGCGAGTCCAAGGAAACTACGAATCTCTCCGACTGAGGTGGGCGCCTTCCATTCGGTGACGGCTTCAACTTTCGAAGGATCCACTGCTATTCCTTCCCCTGATATAACATGTCCGAGAAATCCAACTTTCTTCAACCAGAATTCACACTTGCTGAACTTTGCATATAACTGATGTTCCCTGAGCTTCTCAAGAACCAAGCGCAAATGTTCCTTGTGTTCTTCTTCATTCTTTGAGTAAATCAATATATCATCAATGAATACCACAACAAACTTATCCAAGAACTCCATGAATACCTTATTCATCATATTCATAAAATAGGCAGGGGCATTAGTCAAACCAAAAGACATGACTGAATACTCATAAAGCCCATATCTCGTGGTAAAGGCTGTCTTGGGTATATCCTGTTCTCGAATCTTCAGTTGGTGATATCCAGATCGAAGATCGATTTTTGAGAAAACTTTTGCTCCTTGTAGCTGGTCAAACAAATCATTGATCATCGGCAGAGGGTACTTGTTCTTGATCGTCACCTCATTCAACGCACGGTAATCCACAACCATTCTCAAGGATCCATCCTTCTTCTCAACTAGAAGCACTGGTGCTCCCCAAGGTGATGAACTCGGTCGAATATAATCTTTCTCCAATAATTCCTTAATTTGCTTCTTAATTTCCTCCAGATCATTTGCGGGCATCCGGTACGGTCTCTTGGATATTGGCCCAGTGCCTGGTAACAATTCAATCAAAAACTCTATGTCTCGATCCGGTGGCATGCCTGGTAGTTCCTCCGGAAAAACATCGAGATAATCCTTCACAACTGGTACTTCTTCCTGAACAACTCCTGAAAGAGAATTCACTTGAGTCCTCCTTGGCGTATGCCTCGACACATACTTGATCCGTTTCCCCTCTGGGGTGGTGAGAAGAATCGACTTACTAGCACAATCAATATTCCCTTCATACTTGGATAGCCAATCCATGCCTAGAATTACGTCCAATCCTTGTGATTCGAGGATGATGAGGTCTGTGGGGAAAACGTGTCTCCCTACGGTCAAAGGCAACTGAAAACATCCCCGACTAGCCATGTTCTCTGCTCCCGGGGAACTCACTAACATTGGTGTTTTAAGGGCTACGGTCGGCAACTTAAACTTATCCACAAACCCCCTTGATATGAATGAATGCGATGCACCAGTGTCAAAAAGAACAAGGGCTGTAAATGAATTAATCAAGAACTTACCAACAACGGCGTCAGGCTGGTCATAAACTTCCTCCACATTGACATGGTTCACCTGACCTCTGGTAAAAGGATTTGGCTTCTTTCCAGAGCCTCCATTGCCATTCCCGTTCTTCGCCTCGGGACATTCGGTGGCGTAGTGTCCGGTCTTCCCGCACTTGAAACAGGTAATGTGGCTCAGATCCTTCTTTGCCGGTGTAGCGGGGTTGGAGTGATGCTGATTGTTGTTTCCTCCGTTTCCATTGCCATTCCTATGGCCATTATGGTTGTGTCCATTCCCTCCATGATGTGAATGTCCTCCATGGTTATGGTGAGTGTGTCCACCATACTTGCCAGATCCTGATCCATTATTTCCCGAGTACGGGGTATAGCGGGGCTTCTGCTGAACTCCAGAGTTGTACTTTCCCTGTCCGTACTTCCTCTTGCGGTTTTCCACCTGCTGCTGCTTGCCTTCCAGAATGAGAGCCTTGTCAACCAACTCTTGATAATTGTTAAAGGTAGCCACAGTCAACTGAAGTCCCAGATCATCATTTAGTCCCTCAAGAAATTTCTCCTGCTTAGCGGCATCATCAGCCACGTCTCCGGGAGCATACCTGGATAACTTGCTGAATTCTTCCACATAATCACCAACAGAACGATTACCCTGGCGTAAGTTGCGGAACTCACGCTTCTTCAGACTCATAGCTCCGGCTGAAACATGTGCAGTACGAAACGCCTGCTGGAACTGATCCCAAGTCACATTTGCTATGGGGAATGTGGTGGTGTAATTCTCCCACCATGAAGCTGCTGGTCCATCCAGTTGATGTGCGGCAAAGCGCACCTTCTCAGCGTCAGTACATCCTGCGGTGGTCAGCTCCCTTCCGATCTTGCGAAGCCAGTCATCTGCGACAATCGGCTCCGTACTGCTGGAGAACACGGGTGGGTTCAACCTCAGGAAACGGGTAAGGTTGTCGACCGGGGGTGGCGGCGGTGGGTTGTTGTTGTTGTTCTGGTTCTGATTCTGGATGAGTAGCTGCATGAGGGCATTCTGGTTCTGGATCAACTGGGTAAGTTCCGGCGGAAATTCCGGGTCACGTCTCCGAGGCATCTGTTAGGTTTAGAGTGGATGAGAAATTAGAATAGAATAAGGGCCTAATGAGAGAAATCACTACCCATATGCTTATGATAGCAATAAAACTTCAAATTAAGCAATCCACACAATTCACACCACACAAGCAAAACCTACAGGTAAGGTCATATCCACAAGAGATATGATCTCTTCATACTACCGCAATCATTCGTTGGACTCCGTTTGGTACTGGTGGTCTGAACTAAATCTTCTCAAATCAAAGTCATCTCTAGCTTCTTCTTCTTCGTCAATGATGTCTTCATGGGTCTTGGTCTCATCAGCTGAGCAACTTTGTCATGGGGTTCAACAACTATTGAATTGAAGTAAATAAGAGATAGAAATGAATAGAGAAGAGTACAGACCAACGGATATATAAGGAAGTGGTAAAATAGAGTTTTCTTCCTATGGTTTTCCATTTCCTAGTGGTCGCGTCCTACAGTCAGCATGTGCTCTGATACCATCTTGTAGCGACCCGATCCAAATGGATCGAAGTCTCTGTGCTTAAGTGTCATCCCTGGATCGATATGCTGACACACACAGTACTCGATGAATTATAACAGAGTTCAATCACACACTTTATTACATCGAGGTCCTCAAAAGAGTATTATTACAATAATATGGCCAAAGGCCATCTGGATAAAAATAACTGCGGAAGCATCAAAAGTAACAATGAGTCCATCAACTCCACGGCAAACTGAGTGCAGAACAACGACCTATCGCACCTTTACTCCACGTCGGAAAACTCTGCAACATGAGACGTTGCAGCCGTGTAGGTCAGCACATGGAATATGCTGGCAATGTCACACCATAGAAATAATAATAAAGAAAAAGAATATCTCTATATGCAAATTTAGCTGGTGGAGGCTCTAAGTTTAATGTTTGCATAAAGCCAATTTTACCCTACAACAAAGGAATAAATTTTTATTTACTACTAAGTTAAAAATGCCATTATTGAGAAGGTTCCTCCAACTCAATCCCAAAATTCCCAAGTTATTAGTAACCCAATAATTTCATTAAGAAGAGTGATGAGATCAACCAATAATTCACTTCTAGATACTCAAGTTGTCCATAACCGGGGACACGGCTAATCATGATTAGTTTGTACACTCTGCAGAGGTTTGCGCACTTTTCCCCACAAGACTCGACCACCTCCATGATCGGAAGATCGAGACATAGTCTTTTTGAAGTATTTCCTCCAAACCCTGGGTAGACCGGTACACCTACTTTCCCCTACATCAGCTAGTCTACCACGGAAAGAGGTCACACAACTTACTCAACTATGCCAGAGCCCATAATGGCTTGTGGCTGCACACGGAAGTTTCTAGGCATGAAATATCTTATGATCCCTTTGAGCCTGGGTGGCGGACCTAGGGTAATCACACGGGTACTCCAGGATTCCCCTTGGGCAAGAACTGGTTTCTCCAGGTGCCCCAAACAATCCACCCAGATGTGTATTAAAGTTGCCACCTTATGTTGTCCCAAAATTATTATCTCTCGCAACTTGCATGTATCACACATACCAATCCCCGTCTACGAGCATGGCTAAGCAATATATGATATAACGAATATTCCCGGGGTGATAAAAGGTCATAGGTTCCTACCAAATGAACTACATAGCATAACCACATGTTCCCAATCCTACTCATGCAATCTTTGAGGGTGAAACTAATGCATAGTAAAAACTGGGTATTTAAACTTATGATCAAAGTGTGAACTTGCCTTGCTGACGTTCGTTGAACTCTAAAGATTCGTAGTAGCAAGCTTCGCACTCCGGATGATCTAGCGTAAGCAAGCAATAACATACATAAGCATACAAGCAAAGAATCAAAAAGAAAACGAATAAAAGACTTCGAAAAACTCCAAAAATACAAAAATAAAGTTTCTGTACAGAATATATTTTTCACAGCAACAAAAATAAATGGTTTTGGTTTTAATAGAAGGTACATGTCACAAGCTTCGATTTGCAAAAAGAATCACCCAAAACGGAGTTACGAAACTCAAGTTATGGCCTAACGAAGTTTGAATTCAGATCTGCTTGAATTCAAATTTTAAAATTTTCAAAAAATATATTTCGTTTGGTTCTCTGGATAGAGGATATTTTTATGAAACCGTAGGAAAAAGAATCAACTAAATCGGATCTATAGACTAAAAGATATACTAGAAACAAGATTTGGTAAAGAATCTGAATTGGAAAATATACTGATAAAAGAGAAAAAAAAATTGAACAAGGTGTTCACCGGACTTGTCGCCGGAGACGAGGAAGAAAGTGGCTCCGGTGTGTTTCGGCGAAGGACGCGTACGGGACGGTGTAAAGGACGATGTGGTGAACCTCTTGATCAAGTTTTGGTTGAAGATAGCTTCATGTACACACGGTGAGAGGTCGCCGGAATTCACGAACTCCTGCGAGCAATTGGCGAGGTTTGGGAGGGGGAAAAGCTCCAGAAGGAGAGGGCTTCGGACGAGGGGTGAGAGGGGCTCGCGGGGTGCCTTTTATAGGGCTTGGGGAGGTCTAGAGTTGGGTGGGGCGAGATGTGTTAATGGTGGCTGTTTCTCTGCCTCGTAATGGCCATTACAGGCGACTCCAAGGCGCACTAGGAAGGGGAAGGTGTAGAGGAAGGCGAGGGGAACCGACTCCGGGGTTTAGTGAGTGCGGGGGAAGGGAGTTGAGGGGGAGAGAGAGGTGGAGCGCCATGGAAGTCCCTCCGTTCGTTTTCCCTCTGTACATGAACGACGAGGAGGAAGAAGGAGATGTCGCTGGGCATGGGCCTGCTGGGCTGCGTTTTTTTTTTGTTTTTTTTTTGACAAAGAGAAAAAATATATATAGATAGAAAATAAAAATATTTTAATATAGGACATATATATATCAAAAAATTCAGAAAAATAAATCCTACATGATGAACTATTTTTCAGAGGCTAAATAAAAACTTTATAAAAAAACATTTTTCTAAAATTTTTTAAAAGAAAGTCAAATTTGAATTAAAAAATTTTGGCATTGTTTTCTTCTGACTTTTTGGAGTGTCATGTTAGCTCCTCTCACACTTTGAACAAGTGCTGGTCAGGGATTTTTGAAATAAATTTCAGATGCCAAGATGAATCCAAAGTCAGATAAAACTCAAATGCCTCTGAAATTTCCAAATGACACTCAATAAAAAAATGCATAGATGCTTAGCTAATAATTGTAAAACATTCCAAATTGAAAATTTGGGATGTTACAGTTATATAGGCCCATAATGCATCATCAAGTTTCTTGGACCAATTCTTTCTAGACCTATTAACTATCTTTTGTAAAATTAATTTCAACTCTCTATTACTTAGTTCTACTTGACCACTAGACTTTGGTGGTATGGGGATGCAATTCTATGGTTAACATCATATTTAGCAAGCATTTTACGGAAAGCACCATGAATAAAGTGTGAACCACCATTAGTCATTAAGTATCTAGGGACTCCAAACCTTGGAAAAATGACTTATTTAAGCATCTTAATAGAGGTGTTATGATCAGCACTTCTAGTTGGAATAGCTTCTACCCACTTAGTAACATAATCAACAGCAACCAAAATATGGGTATACCCATTAGAAGAAGGAAACGGGCCCATAAAATCAAAGCCCCGGACATCAAATGGTTCAATAACAAGTGAATAATTCATAGGCATTTCTTGACGTCTACTAATATTACCAATTCTTTGACATTCATCACAAGACAAGACAAATTTACGAGCATCCTTGAAGAGAGTGGGCCAATAAAAACCAGATTGCAGTACCTTATGTGCAGTTCTATCTCCAGCATGGTGTCCTCCATAAGCTTCGGAGTGACACTTGCGTAGGATCTGTACTTGTTCATGCTCAGGTACACAGCGTCTAATAATACCTTCTACTCCTTCTTTATAAAGGTGTGGGCTCATCCCAGAAGTAATGTCTTAAATCATAGAAGAACTTTTTCTTTTGCTGGTATGTGAAACTAGGTGGTATAAATTTAGCAACTATGTAATTAGCATAATCAGCATACCATGGAGAAGAACGAGAATCATTTATATTAGCTAATTGTTCATCAGGAAAGCTATCATTAATGGGTAGTGGGTCATCAAGAATATTCTCTAACCTAGACAAGTTGTCTGCAACGGGGTTCTCAGCTCCCTTTCTATCAGTAATATGTAAATCAAATTCTTGTAGCAGGAGAACCCATCTAATAAGTCTAGATTTAACATCTTTCTTTTCCATAGGGTATTTGATAGCAGCATGATCAGTGTGAACAGTTACTTTAGAATCAATAATATAAGGTCTAAACTTATCACAAGCAAATACAACTGCTAAAAATTCTTTCTCGGCAGTAGCATAATTTTTCTGGGCACTGTCTAGAGTTTTACTAGCATATTGGATAACATTCAATTTCTTATCAACTCTTTGTCCTAGAAGATCACCTACAGCATAATCACTAGCATCGCACATAATTTCAAAGGGTAAATTCCAGTCAGGAGGCTGGACAATAGGTGCAGAGATCAATGCTTTCTTAAGTATTTCAAATGCTTCTACGCAATCATCATCAAATACAAAAGGAACATCTTTTTGTAAGAGATTAGTCGGAGGCCTAGAGATTTTGGAGAAGTCCTTAATGAACCTCCTAAAAAACCCGGCATGACCAAGGAAACTTCTTATACCTTTGATGTCCTTGGGACACGACATCTTTTCAATAGCATCAACCTTAACTTTATCAACTTCAATACCTCATTCAGAAATTTTATGCCCCAAGCCAATACCTTCATTAACCATAAAGTGGCACTTTTCCCAATTCAAGACAAGATTAGTTTCTTCACATCTCTGCAAAACTCGATCAAGGTTGCTTAAGCAATTATCAAAAGAAGATCCATAAACGGAAAAATCATCCATGAAAACCTCAACAATCTTTTCACAAAAATCAGAGAATATAGCCATCATGCATCTTTGAAAGGTAGCAGGTGCATTACATAAACCAAAAGGCATACGTCTATAAGCAACGGTACCAAAGGGACAAGTAAAAGTGGTCTTTTCTTGATCCTCTTTTGACACATGTATTTGAGAGAAACCAGAATAGCCATCTAGAAAGCAAAAATGAGTATGTTTGGATAACCTTTCTAGCATTTGATCAATAAAAGGTAAAGGGTAATGATCTTTCTTAGTATCTTTATTTAATTTGCGGAAATCAATTACCATCCTATAACCTGTAACAATTCTTTGCGGGATCAATTCATCTTTATCATTAGGAACAACAATAATACCTCCCTTCTTAGGGACACAATGGACAGGGCTTACCCACTGACTATCAGCAACTGGATAAATTATACCCGACTCTAGAAGTTTTAGTATTTCCTTCCTTACCACTTCTTTCATCATAGGATTTAACCGTCGTTGATGATCAATAACCGGTTTAGCGTCCTTTTCCAACTTTATCTTGTGTTGGCATAGAGTGGGACTAATGCCCTTAAGATCATCAAGAGTATATCCAATAGCAGCACGGTGCTTCTCCAGCGTTTTCAATAATTTCCCTTCTTCTTGCTCTGAGAGGTTAGCACTAATAATAACAGGATATATCTTCTTTTCATCAAGATAAACATACTTAAGAGTATCAGGTAATGGTTTGAGTTCAAACACGGGATCACCCTTGGGTGGAGGAGGATCACCTAGAATTTCAACAGGCAAGTTGTGTTTCAATAAGGGTCCATGTTTAAAGAATATTTCATCTATTTCCCTTCTCTCATTCATATACATATCATTTTCATGGTCTAACAGATATTGTTCTAAGGGATCGTTATGAGGTACAACAATAGAAGCAAGACCAATAATTTCATCCTTACCAGGCAATTCTTTATCATGGGGTTGTCTACGGAGTTTAACAAGGTTAAAATCATGAGACATATCCCCTAATCCAACAGTAACAATATCTTTTTCGCAGTCTATCTTAGCATTAACAGTATTCAAGAAGGTTCTACCAAATATAATGGGGCAAAAATCATCTTGTGGGAAACCAAGAACAAGAAAATTAGCAAGGTATTTAACTTTCCCACACAAGACTTCAACATCTCTAACAATCCCAACTGGTGAAATAGTGTCTCTACTGGCAAGCTTAATAGTAACATCAATACCTTCTAGCTCAGTAGGTGCAATATCGTGCATAATTTCTTCATATAAGGAGATGGGTATTACACTCGCACTAGCACCTACGTCACATAAACCATGATAGCAATGATCTCCTATTTTAACGGAAATAACAGGCATGCCTACAACAGGTCTATGTTTATTCCTAGTATCGGGTCTGGCGATTCTAGCAGCTTCCTCATGGAGGTAAATAACATGCCCATCTATATTATCGACCAAGAGATCCTTAACCATAGCAACGCTAGGTTCAACTTTAATTTGCTCAGAGGGTGTAGGTGTTCTAGTATTACTCTTACGAACCACAGTTGAAGCTTTAGCATGATCCTTTATTCTAACAGGGAAAGGTGGTTTCTCAATATAGGCGGTAGGAACAATAGGATCAACATTATAAGTGATAGTCTTTTCTTCAACTATAATAGGTTCAATGACTTTTACTTCAATGGGAGGATGAAATTTAAACCACTTTTCCTTAGGGAGATCAACATCAGTGGAAAATGATTCACAGAAAGAAGCTACTATCTCAGAGTCAAGTCCATATTTAGTGCTAAATTCACGGAAAACATCAGTATCCACAAAGGATTTAACACAATCAAACTTAGGTGTTATACCTGATTCCCTACCTTCGTCGAGATCCCAATCTTCAGAATTGCGTTTAATTCTTTCTAATAAATCCCATTTGAATTCAATAGTCTTTATCATGAAAGAACTAGTACAGGAAGTATCAACCATGGAGCGATTATTGAGAGAAAGCCGAGCATAAATTTTTTGAATAATCATTTCTCTTGAGAGCTCATGATTACGGCATGAATATAACATTGACTTAAGCCTCCCCCAAGCTTGAGCGATACTTTCTCCTTCGCGACGCCAAAAATTATATATAATTTACGGCATGAATATAACATTGACTTAAGCCTCCCCCAAGCTTGACCTGATTTTTGTGCATAGGATAGAACTTCTGATGAAATTCCAACTTCAATCGGTTATAGTTCCATGATCCAATATCATCGCATAACCTAAACCATGTCATTGCCCGTCCCTTCAAAGATAAAGGGAAGACCTTCTTGTTGATCACATCCTCGGGCATACCTGCAAGCTTAAATAATCCACAAACTTCATCCACATAGATTAGGTGCAAATCGGGATGCAATGTTCCATCTCCGGTAAAGGGATTAGCTAGTAGTTTCTCTATCATACCCGAAGGAATTTCAAAGCAAACATTTTCAGTAGGTCCAGTAGGTTGAGGAGCAACTCTTTGATCTACTGGTCGGGGTGAAGATACCCCGAACAAGCCCCTCAAAGGATTAAGTTCCATAGTACCAAGTGACAGTAAATTTCAGCACACTATATAAATTTTTCCTTACCAAATTCCACTTACCAAAGGCGCTTCACTCCCCGGCAACAGCGCCAGAAAAGAGTCTTGATGACCAACAAGTGTAGGGGATCTATCGTAGTCCTTTCGATAAGTAAGAGTGTCGAACCCAACGAGGAGCAGAAGGAAATGATAGGCAGTTTTCAGTAAGGTACTTTCTGCAAGCACTGAAATTATCGGTAACAGATAGTTTGTGATAAGATAGTTGGTAACAAGTGACAAATTGTAAAAGTAAATAAGGTGCAGCAAGATGACCCAATCCTTTTTGTAGCAAAGGACAAGCCTAAAAAAACTCTTATATGAAGGAAAGCGCTCCCGAGGACACATGGGAATTCTCGTCAAGCTAGTTTTCATCGCGCTCATATGATTCGCGTTCGTTACTTTGATAATTTGGTATGTGGGTGGACCGGTGCTTGGGTGCTGCCCTTACTTGGACAAGCATCCAACTTATGATTAACCTCTATTGCAAGCATCCGCAACTACAAAATAAGTATTAAGGTAAACCTAACCATAGCATGAAACATATGGATCCAAATTAGCCCCTTACGAAGCAACACATAAACTAGGGTTTAAGCTTCTGTCACTCTAGCAACCCATCATCTACTTATTACTTACCATTTCCTTCCTCTAGGCCCAAACAATGGTGAAGTGTCATGTAGTCCACGTTCACATGACACCACTAGAGGAAAAGACAACATACATCTTATCAAAATATCGAACGAATACCAAATTCACATGACTACTTATAGCAAGACTTCTCCCATGTCCTCAGGAACAAACGTAACTACTCACAAAGCATATTCATGTTCATAATCAGAGGGGTATTAATATGCATAATGAATCTGAACATATGATCTTCCACCAAATAAACCAACTAGATTCAAATACAAGGAGTAATCAACCCTACTAGCAACCTACAGGTACCAATCAGAGGTTTTCATACAAAGATTGGATACAAGAGGTGAACTAGGGTTTGAGAGGAGATGGTGCTGGTGAAGATGTTGATGAAGATAACCCTCCCCAAGATGGGAGAGTTGTTGGTGATGACAATGGCGATTATTTGCCCCTCCCGGAGGGAAGTATCCCCGGCAGAACGCTCCGCCGGAGCCCTAGATTGGTTCTGCCTCGAGACGGCGGCGCTTTATCGAAAGCCGCCTTATGATTTTTTTTTCAGGTCAAAACACCTCATATAGCAGAAGATGGGCATCGGGGGGCTGTCAGGTGGCCCACGAGGCAGGGGGCGCGCCCCCACCCTCGTGGACGATGGGTGGCCCCCTCCTGTACTTCTTTCACCAGATATTTTTTATATTTTCCGAAACAGAGTTCCGTGGAGTTTCAGGGCTTTTTAATTTGTGCAGAATAGGTCTCCAATGTTTGCTCCTTTTTCATCCCAGAATTCCAACTGCCGGCATTCTCCCTCTTCATGTAAACCTTGTAAAATAAGAGAGAAAAGGCATAAGTATTGTGACATAAGGTGTAATAACAGCCCATAATGCAATCAATAACAACATAAAAGCATGATGCAAAATGGACGTATCACCATCGGGTCAATGACTTTGACCGTTAACTCTGACGAGTGGCGCCACATATACGTGGGCGCATGTGCTACTTCTCGAGCTTGCATTGTATTCCCTCGAAGAGGAAAGGGTGATGCAGCACAGTAGCGTAAGTATTTCCCTCAGTTTTTGAGAACCAAGGTATCAATCCAGTAGGAGACCACGCGCGAGTCCCTTGCACCTGCATAAACAAATAAGAACTTCGCACCCAACGCGATAAGGGGTTGTCAATCCCTTTACAGTCACTTACGAAAGTGAGATCTGATAGATAGGATAGTATAATATTTTTGGTATTTTTTGGATATAAGAATAGAAAGAAAATAAAGCAAAGTAAACTAGATGGAAGATTAATATGTTGAGAACAGACGCGGGGGCCATAGGTTTCACTAATGGCTTCTCTCATGATAGCAGAATTCTACGGTGGGTGAACAAATTATTGTCGAGCAATTGATAGAAAAGCGCGTAGTTATGAGAATATCTAGGCATGATCATTATATATAGGCATCACGTCCATGACAAGTAGACCGAAACGATTCTGCATCTACTGATATTACTCCACACATCGGCCGCTATCTAGCATGCATCTAGAGTATTAAGTTAATAAGAACAGAGTAATGATTTAAGCTAGATGACATGATGTAGAGGGGTGAACTCAAGCAATATGATATAAACCCCATCTTTTTATCCTCGATGGCGACAATACAATACGTGCCTTGCTGCCCCTGCTGTTACTGGGAAAGGACACCGCAAAATTGAACCCAAAGCCAAGCACTTCTCCCATTGCAAGAACTATAGATCTAGTAGGCCTAACCAAACCAATAATTCGAAGAGACAGCAAGGATATTATAATCATACATAAAAGATTTCAGAAAAGAATCAAATATTTCTCATAGATAATCTTGATCATAAAGCCACAATTTCATCGGATCTCGACAAACACACCGCAAAAAGATTACATCGAATAGATCTCCTCGAAGATCGAGGAGAACTTTGTATTGAGATCCAAAAGGAGAGAAGAAGCCATCTAGCTAATAACTATGGACCCGAAGGTCTATGGTAAACTACTCTCAACTCATGGGTGAGGCTATGGTGTTGATGTAGAAGCACTCCGTGGTAGATCCCCCCTCCGGCGGAGCTCCCGAACAGGCCCCAAGATGGGATCTCACGGGAACAGAAGGTTGCGGCGGTGGAATTAGGGTTTTCTCTGTTGCCTCGATGTTTTTAGGGTACATGGATATATATATATATATATATATATATATATATATATATAGGAGGAAGGAGGGCATCGTGGGAGCCAAAGGGGGCCCACGAGGGTGGGGGGCACGCCCTGGACCCTTGTGGCCGCCTCTCTCGTTCCCTCGCGTGTACTCCAAGTCTTCTGGGTAGATACGGTTCCAAAAATAACTCTCTCGAAGGTTTCATTCCGTTTGTACTCCGTTTGATATTCCTTTTCTGTGAAACCCTGAAATAGGGAAAAAAAAATAGCAATCTGCACTGGGCCTTGGGTTAGTAGGTTAGTCCCAAAAATAATATAAAAGTGTATAATAAAGCCCATTAAACATCCAAAACAGAATATATAATAGCATGGAACAATCAAAAATTATAGATACATTGGAGACATATCAAGCATCCCCAAGCTTAATTCCTGCTCGTCCTCGAGTAGGTAAATGATAAAAACAGAATTTTTGATGTGGAATGCTAACCAACATAATTCTCAATGTAATTTATTTATTGTGGCATGAATTTTCAGGTCCGAAAGATTCAAGACAAAAGTCTATATTGACATAAGAGATAATAATACTTCAAGCATACTAACAAAGCAACCATGTCTTCTCAAAATAACATGGCCAAAGAAAGTTATCCCTACAAAATCATATAGTCTGGATATGCTCCCTCTTCGTCACACAAAAGATTCATATCATGCACAACCCTGGTTTCAGCCAAGCAATTGTTTTCATACTCAAATTTTTTCAAACCTTTCAACTTTCACGCAATACATGAGCGTGAGCCATGGATATAGCACTATAGGTGGAATAGAGTGGTGGTTGTGGAGAAGACAAAAAATGAGGAAGATAGTCTCACATCGACTAGGCGTATCAATGGCCTATGGAGATGCCCATCAATAGATATGAATGTGAGTGAGTAGGGATTGCCATGCAACGGATGCACTAGAGCTATAAGTGTATGAAAGCTCATGTGTGGATCCAACTTGCTTGCTCATGAAGACCTAGGGCATTTGAGGAAGCCCATCGTTGGAATATACGAGCCAAGTTCTATAATGAAAATTCCCACTAGTATATGAAAGTGACAAAACAAGAGACTCTCAATCATGAAGATCATGGTGCTACTTTGAAGCACAAGTGTGGAAAAGGATAGTAGCATTGTCCCTTCTCTCTTTTCTCTCATTTCTTTGGAGGGGCTTTCTCTTTTTTTAGCCCCTCTCTATTTTTTTGGGCCATATCCTTTTTTATTTGGCCTTTCCTCACATGGGACAATGCTCTAATAATGAAGATCATCACACTTTTATTGACTTACAACTCAAAGATTACAACTCGAAGCTAGAACAAAATATGACTCTATGTGATTGATGATGAAGCATGTCATATGAACGGAACGGTGGAAAGTTGCATGGCAATATATCTCGGAATGGCTATGGAAATGCCATGATAGGTAGGTATGGTGGCTGTTTTGAGGAAGGTATATGGTGGGTGTATGGTACCGGTGAGAGTTGCGCCGTACAAGAGAGGCTAGCAATGGTGGAAGGGTGAGAGTGCGTATAATCCATGGACTCAACATTAGTCATAAAGAACTCACATACTTATTGGGAAAAATATATTAGCCCTTGAAGCAAAAATACTAAGACGCATGCTCCTAGGGGGAGGTTGGTAGGAGTTAACCATCGCGCGATCCCGATCTCCACACAAAGGATGACACTCAATAAATACCTCATGCTCTAACTTCGTCACATAGCGGTTCACCATACGTGCATGCTATGGGAATCACAAACTTTAACACAAGTATTTCTCAAATTCATAATTACTCCACTGGCATGACTCTAATATCACCATCCTCATATCTCAAAACAATCATCAAGTATCAAACTTCTCATCATATTCAATGCACTTTATATGAAAGTTTTTACTATATTCATCTTGGATACCTATCATATTAGGACTAGTTTTATAACCAAAGCACATTACCATGACATTCTAAAAGACTCTCAAATAGATTTAGGTGAAGCATGAGAGATAAAAAAATTCTACAAAATAAAACCACCACCGTGCTCTAAAAGATGTAAGTGAAGCACTAGAGCAAAACTATCTAGCTCAAAAGATATAAGTGAAGCACATAGAGTATTCTAATAAATTCTAAGCCATATTTATCTCTATCAAAAGGTGTGTCCATCAAGGATGATTGTGGTAAACAAAAATGCAAAGACTCAAATCATACATGATGCTCCAAGCAAAACACATATCATGTGGTGAATAAAAATATAGTCCCGAGTATAGTTGCCGATAGATGAAGACGAAAGAGGGGATGCCTTCGCGGGGCATCCCCAAGCTTAGAATTTTGGTTGTCCTTGAATTTTTCCATGGAGTGCCTTGGGCATCCCCAAGATTAGGCTCTTGCCACTCTTTGTCCCATAGTCCATCAAAGCCAAACTCAAAACTTGAAAACTTCACAACACAAAACTTAGCCAAAAATCTCGTGAGCTCCGTTAGTATAAGAAAACAAACCACCACTCAAAGTTAATGTAATGAACTCATTATTTTTTTATATTGGTGTTAAACCTACTGTATTCCAACTTCTCTATGATTTTTATTCCCCAATACTACTCATAGATGCATCAAAATAAGCAAACAACACACGAAAAACAGAATCTGTCAAAAACAGAACAGTCTGAAGTAATCTGTAACTTTCGAATACTTATGTAACTCCAAAAAAATTGAAATAAATTGGTAAACGTGGGGAATTTTTCTATCAATCATCTGCAAAAAGAATCAACTAAATAGCACTCACCAGTAAAATTTGGTGACTAATCTCGTGAGCGCTACAGTTTCTGTTTTTTACAGCATGATCATATAAACTTCACACAAGTCTTCCCAAAGGTTTTACTTGGAACAAACACTAATTAAAACAAAAAACCACATATAAACAGAAGCTAGATGCAATATGTATTCCTAAACATAAGCGAAAACAAAGAAAATAGAGTTGGGTTGCCTCCCAACAAGCGCTATCGTTTAACGCCCCTAGCTAGGCACGATACAAAAATAGATCTAGGTATTGCCATCTATGGAAGGCTATCCATAAGTGGCTCTCATAATAGACTCATAAGGTAATTTTATTTTCTTTCTAGGAAAGTGTTCCATGCCTTTCCTTAATGGAAATTGGAATCTAATATTTCCTTCCTTCATATCAATAATTGCACCAATCGTTCTAAGGAAAGGTCTACAAAGAATAGTAGGACATGAAGGGTTGCAATCTATATCAAGAACAATGAAATCTACGGGCGCATAATTCCTATTGGCAACAATAAGAACATCATTAATCCTTCCCATAGGTTTCTTAATGGTAGAATCCGCAAGATGCAAATTCAAAGAACAATCATCAAGCTCATGGAAACCTAACAAATCACACAAAGTTTTTGGGATAGTAGAAACACTTGCACCCAAATCACACAAGGCAAAGCATTCATGATCTTTAATTTTAATTTTAATAGTAGGTTCCCACTCATCATAAAGCTTTCTAGGGATAGAAACTTCTAATTCAAGTTTTTCTTCATAAGATTGCATTAAAGCATCAACTATGTGTTTGGTTAAAGCCTTATTTTGACTATAAGCATGAGGAAAATTTAGTACGGATTGCAACAAGGAAATACAATCTATCAAAGAGCAATTATCATAATTGAATCCCTTGAAATCCAAAATAGTGGGTTCATCACTATGCAAAGTTTTAATCTCTTCAATCCCACTTTTAACAATTTTAGCATCAAGATCTAAAAACTCCGAATCATTGGGACGCCTTTTGGCTAAAGTAGACTCATCTCCAGTCCCATCTTTATCAAGTTTCATACTAGAAAACAAGGATCTAATAGGAGAACATCAATAACTTTCAGATCTTCATCTTTATTTTCATGATAACTAGAAGAACACGCTTTCATAAAGCACTCGTTTTTAGCACGCATCCTAGCAGTTCTTTCTTTGCACTCATCAATGGAAATTCTCATGGCTTTGAGAGACTCATTGATATCATGCTTAGGTGCAATAGATCTAAGTTTCAAATAATAAACATCAAGAGTAATTCTATCCACGCTTCTAGCCAACTCATCAATCTTAAGCAATTTTTCTTCAAGCAAAGCATTGAAATTATTTTGCGAATTCATAAACTCCTTAACACTAGTTTCAAATTCAGAGGGCATATTAGCAAAATTTCCATAAGAGTTATTGTAGGAATTACCTTAATTATTAGAGGAATTACTAGGAAAAGGCCTATGATTAAAGTTTCCTCTATAAGCATTGTTACCAAAATTATTCCTACCAACAAAATTCACATCCAAAGATTCATTATTATTTTCAATCAACGCAGATAAAGGAATATCATTAGGATCAGAAGAAGCACTCTTAGTAGCAAATAATTTCATAAGTTCATCCATCTTTCCAATCAAAACACTAATCTCTTCAATAGCATGCACTTTTTTACTAGTAGATCTTTCGGTGTGCCATTGAGAGTAGTTAACTATAATATTATCTTGGAGTTTGGTAGCTTATCCTAAGGTAGTTTCCATGAAAGTGCCTCGTGCGGCCGAATCTAAAAGATTTCTAGAAGCAAAATTCAAGCCAGCATAAAAGTTTTGTATAATCATCCATAAGTTCAAACCATGTGTAGGACAATTACATGTCATTAATTTCATTCTATCCCAAGCTTGTGCAACATGCTCATGATCTAGTTGCTTAAAATTCATAATACCGTTTCTAAGAGAGATAATCTTAGCAGGAGGAAAATACTTAGAGATAAAGGCATCTTTGCACTTATTCCATGAATCAATACTATTTCTAGGCAGAGAGGAAAACCAAGTTTTAGCACGATCTCTAAGTGAAAACGGAAATAGTTTCAATTTAACAATATCATTATCTGTATCCGTCTTCTTTTGCATATCACACAAATCAACAAAGTTGTTTAGATGGGTAGCGGCATCTTCACTAGGAAGGCCGGAAAACTGATCTTTCATGACAAGATTCAACAGAGCAGCATTGATCTCACAAGATTCAGCATCGGTAATAGGAGCAATCAGAGTGCTAATAAAATCATTATTGTTGGTATTGGAAAAGTCACACAATTTGGTATTGTTCTGAGCCATAGTGACAAGCAAGCAATCCAACACACAAGAAAACAAGAAGCAAGCAAACGGTAAACACATGGAAAAAAGAAGGGCAAATAAAACAGCAAGGGTGAAGTGGGGGAGAGGAAAACGAGAGGCAAATAAATGTAATGCGAAGGATATGGGTTTGTGATAGGTACTTGGTATATGACTTTTGCGTAAGCCTCCCCGGCAACGCCGCCAGAAATTCTTCTTGCTACTTCTCAAGCTTGCGTTGTATTCCCTCGAAGAGGAAAGGGTGATGCAGCACAATAGTGTAAGTATTTCCCTCATCTTTTTAGAACCAAGGTATCAATCTAGTAGGAGACCACGTGCGAGTCCCTCGCACCTGCACAAACAAAGAAGAACTTCGCAGCCAACGCGATAAGGGGTTGTCAATCCCTTTACGGTCACTTACTAAAGTGATATCTGATAGATAGGATAGTATAATATTTTTGGTATTTTTTGTATATAAGAACTTAAAGTAAATAAAGCAAAGTAAAGTACATGGAAGATTAATATGTTGAGAATAGACCCGGGGGCCATAGGTTTCACTAATGGCTTCTCTCATGATAGCAGAATTCTACTATCATGGGAGAATCCAATAGTGAAAGTGCCTCCTGCGGCCGAATCTAAAAGATTTCTAGAAGCAAAATTCAAGCCAGCATAAAAGTTTTGTATAACCATCTATAAGTTCAAACCATGTGTAGGACAATTACGTATCATTAATTTCATTCTCTCCCAAGCTTGTGCAACATGCTCATGATCTAGTTGCTTAAAATTCATAATATTGTTTCTAAGAGAGATAATCTTAGCAGGAGAAAAATACTTAGAGATAAAGGCATCTTTGCACTTATTCCATGAATCAATACTATTTCTAGGCAGAGAGGAAAACCAAGTTTTAGCACGATCTCTAGGTGAAAACGGAAATAGTTTCAATTTAACAATATCATTATCCATATATGTCTTCTTTTGCATATCACACAAATCAACAAAGTTGTTTAGATGGGTAGCGGCATCTTCACTAGGAAGGCCGGAAAACTGATCTTTCATGACAAGATTCAACAGAGCAGCATTGATCTCACAAGATTTAGCATCGGTAATAGGAGCAATCAGAGTGCTAATAAAATCATTATTGTTGGTATTGGAAAAGTCACACAATTTGGTATTGTTCTGAGCCATAGTGACAGGCAAGCAATCCAACACACAAGAAAACAAGAAGCAAGCGAACGGTAAACACACGGCAAAAAGAAGGGCAAATAAAACAGCAAGGGTGAAGTGGGGGAGAGGAAAACGAGAGGCAAATAAATGTAATGCGAAGGATAAGTGTTTGTGATAGGTACTTGGTATATGACTTTTGCATAAGCCTACCCGGCAACGGCGCCAGAAATTCTTCTTACTACTTCTCGAGCTTGCGCTGTATTCCCTCGAAGAGGAAAGGGTGATGCATCACAGTAGCGTAAGTATTTCCCTCAGTTTTTGAGAACCAAGGTATCAATCCAGTAGGAGACCACATGCGAGTCCCTCGCACCTGCACAAACAAATAAGAAATTCGCAGCCAATGCGATAAGGGGTTGTCAATCCCTTTACGGTCACTTACTAAAGTGATATCTGATAGATAGGATAGTATAATATTTTTGGAATTTTTTGATATAAGAACAGAAAGTAAATAAAGCAAAGTAAAGTAGATGGAAGATTGATATGTTGAGAATAGACCCGGGGCCATAGGTTTCACTATTGGCTTCTCTCATGATAGCAGAATTCTATGGTGGGTGAACAAATTGCTGCCGAGCAATTGATAGAAAAGCACATAGTTATGAGAATATCTAGGCATGATCATTATATATAGGCATCACGTCCGTGACAAGTAGACCGAAACGATTCTGCATCTACTACTATTACTCCACACATCAACCGCTATCCAGCATGCATCTAGAGTATTAAGTTCATAAGAACAGTGTAATGCTTTAAGCAAGATGACATGATGTAGAGGGATAAACTCAAGCAATATGATATAAACCGCATCTTCTTATCCTCGATGGCAACAATACAATACATGCCTTGCTGCCCCTGCTGTCACTGGGAAAGGACACCGCAAGATTGAACCCAAAGCCAAGCACTTCTCCCATTGCAAGAACTATAGATCTAGTAGGCCAAACCAAACCAATAATTCGAACAGACATGCAAGGATATTATAATTATACATAAAAGATTTCTGAATAGAATCAAATATTTCTCATAGATAATCTTGATCATAAACCCACAATTCATCGGATCTCGACAAACACACCGCAAAAAGATTACATCAAATAGATCTCCTCTAAGATCGAGGAGAACTTTGTATTGAGATCCAAAAATAGAGAAGAAGCCATCTAGCTAATAACTATGGACCCGAAGGTCTGTGGTAAACTACTCACAACTCATGGGTGAGGCTATGGTGTTGATGTAGAAGCACTCCGTGGTAGATCCCCCCTCCGGCGGAGCTCCAGAACAGGCCCCAAGATGGGATCTCACGAGAACAGAAGGTTGCGGCGGTGGAATTAGGGTTTTTCTCTGTTGCCTCGATATTTTCAGGGTACATGGATATATATAGGAGGAAGGAGGGCATCGGGGGAGCCAGAGGGGGCCCAGGAGGGTGGGGGCACGCCCAGGGGGAGGCGGCGCGCCCTGGACCCTCATGGCCGCCTCTCTTGTTCCCTCGCGTGTACTCCAAGTCTTCTGGGTAGATACGGTTCCAAAAATAACTCTCGTGAAGGTTTCATTCCATTTGGACTCCATTTGATATACCTTTTCTGCGAAACCCTGAAATTGGCAAAAAAACAGCAATCTGCACTGGGCCTTGGGTTAGTAGGTTAGTCCCAAAAATAATTTAGAAGTGTATAATAAAGCCAATTAAACATCCAAAACAGAATATATAATAGCATGGAACAATCAAAAATTATAGATACGTTGGAGACCCATGAGTTGTGAGTAGTTTACCACAGACCTTCGGGTCCATAGTTATTAGCTAGATGGCTTCTTCTCTCTTTTTGGATCTCAATACAAAGTTCTCCTTGATCATCGAGGAGATCTATTTGATGTAATCTTTTTGCGGTGTGTTTGTCGAGATCTGATGAATTCTGGGTTTACGATCAAGATTATCTTCGAGAAATATTTGATTCTTTTCTGAACTCTTTTGTGTATGATTATAATATCCTTGCAAGTCTTTTCGAATTATTGGTTTGGTTTGGCCTACTATATCTATAGTTCTTGCAATGGGAGAAGTGCTTGGCTTTGGGTTCAATCTTGCGGTGTCCTTTCCTAGTGACAGCAGGGGCAGCAAGGCACGTATTGTATTGTTGCCATCGAGGATAAAAAGATGGGGTTTATATCATATTGCTTGAGTTTATCCCTCTACATCATGTCATCTTGCTTAAAGCATTACTCTGTTCTTATGAACTTAATACTCTAGATGCATGCTGGATAGCGGTCGATGTGTGGAGTAATAGTAGTAGATGCATAATCATTTCGGTCTACTTGTCACGGACGTGATGCCTATATATAATGATCATGCCTAGATATTCTCATAACTATGTGCTTTTCTATCAATTGCTCGATAGTAATTTATTCACCCACCATAGAATTCTGCTATCATGGGAGAAGCCACTAGTGAAACCTATGTCCCCCGCGTCTATTCTCAACATATTAATCTTTCATCTGCTTTACTTTCTGTTCTTATATCCAAAAATACCAAAAATATCATACTATCCTATCTATCAGATCTCACTTTCGTAAGTGACCATAAAGGGATTGGCAACCCCTTATCGCGTTGGTTGCGAAGTTCTTATTTGTTTGTGCAGGTGCGAGGGACTCGCGCGTGGTCTCCTACTGGATTGATACCTTGGTTCTTAAAAACTGAGGGAAATACTTATGCTATTGTGATGCATCACCCTTTTTTCTCTTCGAGGGAATACAGCGCAAGCTTAGCAAGAAGAATTTCTGGCGCCGTTGCCGGGGAGGCTTACGCAAAAGTCATATGCCAAGTACCTATCACAAACCCTTATCCTTCGCCTTACATTTATTTGCCTCTCGTTTTCCTCTCCCCCACTTCACCCTTGTCGTTTTATTTGCCCTTCTTTTTGCCATGTGTTTACCGTTCACTTGCTTCTTGTTTGCTTGTGTGTTGGATTGCTTGCTTGTCACTATGGCTCAGAACAATACTGTCGGTGTACTAAGATAGGGGTACCTTAGTACCCCAACTTGTGCACGGGCAGTAGCACCTCCCCGCGGCAGGATCTACCACGTTCTTGCCGGAAACCTTTCCGGCCCTTATTAAGCCATTCAAAAACAAAGTATACAAGTCAGAAGATCGAGGCCCCGGCAAGAGGAGCTTGCCGGGAAGGCCGTACCAGGCTCAAGACTGTCACTTTAGCACAAGGCCCTGGCAAGGGGAGCTTGCCAGGAAGGTCGAGGAATGCATACCTCAAGAAACGCCTCGGCGCAGCATGCGCCCCGGCAGGGCCCGGGGAGCGACAAGCTTCCGGGCCCGGCAAGGTCAAGACCCCGGCAAGGTGCTTGCCGGGGAGAACTCACGCTGTGTGCCCGCGCTCCAGCTCATCTACCCACGCGTCGCCCTTGGGCCCTTCCGGGGACGCGTGGCGGATGGCTGTGCAGCCTGGGGTACACGGTGGCGATCCACGGTGACGGGGCTACCATCGTGGCGGACGGAGACGCATGGACGGGTGCTTTTGGGGTCGACGGTGACGGGCATTCAATGCCCTTGTCCCCCACTGTCAAAGTTAGGTGAAGACCATTGTTCATCCACTGTTCATGCACTGTTCCCGCACTATTACAACTACCACCATAGTTACATTTTTGCCCTCCTCTACGTTGACACCTGTCGGTGACCCCTTGGGCTATAAAAGGAGGCCCATGCGCAACATAGAAAGGGTTCGGAACCTAGATAGCTCTCTTGCTCGGTGTAGCTAGCCTTCCAAGCTCCCGAGCTCAAGAACTCAATACAATCCAAGCAGGAGTAGGGTTTTACGCGTCCGAACCTGGGTAAACTGCCCGCGTGTTCTCCTCGATCTGCTCTTCGTGCTCCCTCCGCTCCCTTACCGCAACGTAGAAGGGGCTCCGGTCCCATAGGTGCTCGTGGGAGGACAGTTTACCTGTGGAACCAGGGACCTTCCTGCTCAAGCTAACTCAACCATCCGTTACACCATCAGTTGGGCAGAACAAGAAGAGAAAGTTGGTCTTCGGCGACTACTTGCCGACGGATCTTCCCGAAGCCGCCGCCAAGGTCCCCAAGATCAACAACCAAAACGCTGAGGAACAGTTTGCTCCTGCAGATCCTAGGGTCTGTACAGTTGAAGCAAGCGTTCCCGACAAGCACTGCCCCGGCAGGCTTGCCGGGGGACCATCAGCTCCGGCAGAACCAGAGGTTCTTGCCGTAGAAGCTGGGGTTCCCGCAGCGGCCCTCGTGCCTTTAGTCCTTGCCGTTGAGCCTCGGGCTCCGGCATGGGCACAGCAGATCGTCCGTTTTCTGCAAACTGGAGAACTTCCCGACGACCCAGAAGAAATAGAGAAGATAACCAGGCAGTCAAGTATGTACCAGTTTGTTCATAACGAACTGTACAGAAGAAGACCCAATGGTGTCAGGTTGAAGTGCATTCCCAGGGAAGATGGACAGAAGCTGTTGGCAGAGATACATGGAGGCATATGTGGCCACCACATTGGCGCAAGGGCACTTGCCGGAAAGGCGTTCCGGCAAGGGTTCTTCTGGCCAGAAGCCCTCCAAGATGCAACTGCACAAGTAACCAAGTGTGAAGCGTGCCAGTTCCATGCCAAGCAAATTCATCAGTCAGCTCAAGATCTCCAGACAATCCCTTTGTCCTGGCCCTTTTCGGTCTGGGGGCTCGATATCCTCGGCCCCTTCCCCTGTGCTGTCGGGGGCTTTGAGTACTTGTACGTTGCAATCGACAAGTTCACAAAGTGGCCAGAAGTGGAACCAGTGAGAAAGGTGACAGCACAGTCAGCGGTCAGGTTCTTCAGGTCGATTGTTTGCCGTTTCGGAATCCCTAACAGGATTATCACCGACAACGGCACACAATTCACTAGTCGCACCTTCATGCAGTACGTCCAAGACCTTGGCGCCAAGGTCTGTTTCGCTTCTGTTGCTCACCCGAGGAGCAACGGTCAAGCGGAGAGGGCCAATGCTGAAGTGCTGCGTGGACTCAAGACAAGAACCTTCGACAGGCTGCACAAGTGCGGAAGAAACTGGATAGAGGAGCTACCGGCGGCTCTTTGGTCAATCAGAACGACACCAAGTCGAGCCACCGGACAGACACCCTTTGCTCTTGTCTATGGAGCAGAGGCAGTTCTCCCCACGGAACTCGTATACGGATCTCCTCGAGTGCTCGCTTATGATGAGCTCGAGCAAGAGCAACTGCGACAAGATGATGCACTGCTCCTTGAGGAGGAACGTCTCCAGGCTGCTGTACGAGCTGCTCGATACCAGCAAGCCTTGCGCCGCTATCATAGCCGCAAGGTTAAGGCCAGGAGTCTCGAGGAAGGCGACCTTGTTCTTCGGCGTGTTCAGTCCGCCAAGAATTCCAACAAGTTGACGCCGAAGTGGGAAGGCCCTTATCGGGTGAGACAAGTCACAAGGCCCGGCGCTGTCCACCTTGAGACCGAAGAAGGCTTACCGGTGAGCAATTCCTGGAACATAGAGCATCTTCGCAAGTTTCACCCATAAGGCGCGGTTGCCATGATCCGCTCCGGCAACCACCTTTTGTACGAATCTTGCCGCTGTTGCACGTAAACCTTTGTACAAAGCCGGGCGAAGATCCCGTGCACCAGTAAAGCTTTTTGTGTTTCGCACTATTTGCCATTTCCATGCTTTTCTTTGGTTATTTGCATGCACCGTTTGGCATCTTGTGCGACGTACATCACCGACAAGCACTAGCAAGCCGTAAGGCTATATACTTGTTTTTCCCTCCTCTTTTTCTTTCCCTCTTAAGCAGAAGGAGACTTCCTCGCGCACAAGTTTGCCGGGGGAAGGAGATGGAGGACGAACCAAGTGTTGTTCAAGAAAGAGGAGCCTTGTCGGGGAACAAGCAATATATGAAAGCTAAGTTACCAGAATTTGAGCAGTTCAAATTTTTAAATTTTAGTTATCTTCCTTGAACAACCACACTTTGTATGGTAAACCTGTGCGCGGAGGAACCTACCCGTGGCTAGCCGCACCCTTACTTTGTTTTCGAGTACACTCAACGACTTAAGTGAGCTGCGACAAGTGTCGCGCCCTTGCTTCGTTTTCGAGTTCGCTCAACAAGCTAAGTGCGTTGCGGCTAGCTGCGGCAAGGTTACTTGCCGGTAAGGCCTTTGCCGGCAGGCTGCTTAGAGTCCAGCACTCAGCGCTCGCGGCAAGGGCCCCTTGCCGGCAAGTCCCCTAGAAGCGTAGGGTTGAAAGCATACAAAGTGAAGGACCAAAAGCAAGGGAGATAACGATGCGTCAATTGCTCGGAAATAAGATAATATATTACAGAGATAACTTGTCACAATGACTAATAGATTCATGTTCATGGCACACTTTGCAGCAGCAAAGGAAATAGGAAAAAAAGAGGCCTAATCTACGCGATCGCCTTCACGCCTGGAGATCTTGTTCACCTTGGCGATGATGTGGGCGACCTGCGCCTTCAGTGCCTCCAGATCTGCGTCGGCCGGCAAGCTGCGGAGGACGTTGACGAGATTAATGCCAGGGTTGCGGTAGACAATCTTCGTCAAGACGCGCTCCAAAGTGCCCGCGCAGAGCTGGCGCGACTCCTCGGCCAGCTGCGCGGGGAGCTTCTCCTGCAGCCGTGCAAGCGATGGCGCGATTCCCCTGAAGAAGAGACTTAACTTGGCGCTGTGGGGGAGATTCGGGTCCGGAGAATACACAAGGTGATCCACCCTCAGCGCCATCAGCTCCTTGTCGATGTTGGCGGCAGAGGTGACCAGGTCGTCGGTCCACTGCTCCACGGCCCGGCTGAAGTTGTTCGCTGAAGTGGCGGCGCTCTCCACTAGGCCTCGTTCCTTGCGGAGCTCGTCCTTCAGCTTCGTTTCACGATCCCGGGCAGCGTCAAGCGAACCAGTTAAAGTGGAGACCTTCAACTCCAAGTCAGCGTTTGAATCTTTGGCGGCGGTAAGCTCGTCGCCCTTCTTGGAGAGGCGTACCTGAAGGTCGGAGTTGGTGTGGGCGTCCTTCTCGCGCTCTACGTTGAGTGTGGTGACCCTATCCTCACTCGCATTCAGGTACCGCTCCAATTGATCAACTTTGAGCTCTAGGTCCCTCTTGGCGGTTTCCGCGGCGGCTGCGGCTTCCTTCGCCTCCTTCATGGCCTGCTCCCGGGCAGTGAGCTCGTCGTCATGGGCGTCTAGCTCAACCTTCCGCTGGTTGAGCGCCCCCTCCCGACGAGACAGTTCCTCGGCGGCCAGCCGATGTCGCTCTTCTGCTTCCGCCTTCTCCAGGAGGAAGGCTTGCTGCTCTTCGGCGAGTGCTTCCCGCTCCTCCGAAAAGTTGCGGAGAGCGGCCTGGTTGGCGGCGCGAAGCTCCGCGGCCCGCTTCTCCAAATCCACTCCAGCCTTGGCGGCAAGAGCTTCTCGGGAGTCCAGCTTCGCCTGCCTGGCCCGGTAAAGGGCCAGGAGCCGGCGAAGCAGCTTCTCCTCTTCGGGCTCGTCGCTCCCGCCAGGCGCCTCAACAATCTTCAACCCCGTGGAGGCGAGGACCTCTCCGTCATAGGTCTCTCCCTCCACGGGGGCTCGCGACGAGGACCCCCAAGGGACTTGTATGAAGACGCCATTGGGGGCCTCAAGGTAGATGCCCGGCTGATCCTTGGCGGCGGAGGGGTCGGCGGCAGGTGCAGCGCTTGACGCTCCTGCTGCCTCCGGGCCAGCAGTGTGGTCGCCTTCCCCCTCCCCTGCCGCGGCGTCTGCGGTCGGGGCAGTCTCCTCAGCGGCAGGCTCGTCGGCTCCTGCCATGCCCTCAGCGGCAGTGGCGTTGCCGCCGTCGCCTTGCGCGCTCTCCTCGCCGGTGGCCTCAGTCTCCATCTGCTCCGGCGCAGGAGGATCTAGCAGAAGAAGAAGAAAAGAAAAGATCAAGCAAATATCCAAAAAGACAAGTTCAAGAAGATAAAGCTGCAAGACTCACCTTCGCGAACTTCATCGGTGACAGGCTCCCTCGCCGGGGAGTCCTCCCTTGGCGGTGGAGCAGTGGCCCCTGCTGGCGGAGGGCCGCCCGCGCCCTCCCTTGGCGGGGTGGCCACCCTTGTCGGGCTGCTCGCCCTTGGCGGGGTGCCTGTCCTCGGCGGGGTGCCCGTCCTTGTCGGAGCATTCTCCCTCGCCGGGGAGTTCGCCCTTGGCGGGGAGGGTGGAATCTGTGGCTCGTCGGAGGCAGTCTTCGGGCGCTCCTGCGGCTGCAGCTCCACTTCTGCACAAGACAAACAAGACAAACAAGGCAACAAGACATTAGTACAAGCAAAAACCTCAAGCGTGCCCAACGAGCAGAAAGCTCAAGACCAGACTTACGCTGGGGGCTGCGCTGGGGGCTGCTCCTCGGAGCAGCGGGTTGATCCGGCAAGTTCGCCGCCAGCGCGTCCCCTGTCGCTGCGACGGGCGAGTCGTCTTCGACCTCGACCACGGGGATCTTGGCCCTCTTCGCCGTCCGTTGGGCCAGGGTCCTGAAAGCAAAGCAAAAACAAGATCAGAATCATCAAGAAAGACCAAGTCAGAATCGAAGAAGTTAAAAATTGCAAGTACTTACTCCTCTTCCTCGTCGTCGTCGGAGCTGAGGGCGGAGAAATCGAACTCCACCTGAGGTGCTCCCGCGCGAGGAGCAGGAGGAGAAGGCTCCCTCGGGCGCTTGGCGGTCTCCGGGGCTGGGGGCTGCGAAGACCCAGCCTCCGTTGACGCCGAGGCCCGGGGAGCAGGCGGAGCAGCCGCTCCGCTCCGGGAGGGTCCCCCTCCGCTTGGCGCTGGTGCGCGGGGTGCCTCTGTCGCGGCTTGTGCGCGGGGCGCCTCCGTCGCGGCTGGTGCGCGGGGCGCCTTCGTCGCGGCATGGCTCGCCCGGGTGGCTCGCGTCGCCCGGCGAGCAGGCTGCTGTCGGGGCGCCTGCGTCCTCGTCGCTGTGGCCGCCTTGCGGAGGCGTTTCCTCGGCGCTTGCGTGGGACTTGCCGGGGGCGGGGAGTTTTCTGAGGACGAGGAGGCATCGTCGTCGAGTCCCAGAGATCCGCCGGTGTCTTCATCGGCCTCGACGTCCTCCTCCTCCTCCCCGGCAGGCTCGCTGGGCCCAGCGCCATGCCCGGCGCCATGCCCGGCGACCTCGCTCCCCCCGGCGGTCCCGCTACCTCCGGCGGTCCCGCTTCCTCCGGCGGCCCCGCTCCCTCCGGCGGTCCTGCTCCCTCCGGCAACCTCGCCCCCTGCGGCGACCTCGCTCACAACACCGGGTATTCCGGAAAGCCTCAGGGAAGGCACCCCGCTGAACTCCTCGGGCGGAAGCTTGAGCAGTCTGCGGATCTCTGCCTCCTCTGCCTGGCACGCCTCGTCCGCGGCTTGCGCCTCGTCGACAGTGAATCCGAAATCTCCTGCCGCTGCAGCTGCGGCGGCCTCTTCCATCCGGGAAGCAATATAAGCTATGTCCCGGGCCGTAGTGGCCCGGGTAAGGCCCCTGTTCTCCTCGGGGTTCTTGGCCACCTCAACCAAGTTATCAAAAAAGCTCAGAATGGCATCTCCCGGAGGCTGGATCCAGGTGGGGACGATGCCGTGGGAGTCGCACTCCGGCATCATCGCGCGCAAGGAGTCACGGGCGGTGCTGTTGCACAGCGGCACCACTCCCTTGGCGGGTCTGAACCACTCTGGATGCGCTGGGTCATGCTTGAAGAGTTCTCGCACCATTCCTTTCAGCTCCAAAGCGGTGAAATTGAAGTTCAATCCGCAGCGCAACCTCATGATATCCGCCGCATTGCCAAATTCCCAGGCGGGCAATGCGGCGGCGGAGGAAATCTGCGCCAACCTCTCCGATGGTCAGATTGGCTACCCGGAGACGAATAATCCTAACAAGGGCAATACTGAGTCTGTTGTCCTCCAGGGCCAGTTCACTCCAGTCTCTCCCGCGCACTATGGCAGTTGTGCGCGGCGCAGTGAAAGGCTCCGGCTTGTCCTCCACTACCCAGCACCAATCTGCGCGCCATTCTTCCCACTTGTCGCGGAGTTCTCCCTTCAGGTATGAGTCCTTTTTGTTCAACCGGAAGATCCAGGAGTTTCCGCCGGAGAGGGGAGCGCCAGCCTCTACTCTAGGCATAAAGAAATGGCGAAAAAGTGCTACATTTGGATGGATCCCCACATAGTTTTCGCACAGATGTGCGAAAACCGCCATCGTAAGGATGGCGTTGGGGGTAAAGTCTAGGAGGTGGAGGTTGTATGTGTTCATAATGTCACAGAAAAACTTCGAGTACGGAGGGCATAATCCGCAGTGGAAGAAAACAGCAAAGAAGAAATACCCGCCGGGAACCAGATCTTTGGCGATGGCGGGGAAGGCTCTGGTACGGTGATGAGCTTTGGTCTCCCCGGACCAGAAGAGGTAGTACTTGTTCCGCAGCTCCCTCGCGCTGAGCCTCGGCGCGAAGACTACGTTCCTCTTCTGCAGGGCGGCAAGCTTCGCCGCCTGCTCGGATTTCTCCCTCTTGGCCTTGTCCGCTTTCGCCTTCTCGGTCTTCGGAGCCATGGCGGAGGCGGCGAGGGAAGAGGCGAGGAACTCGACGGCGCCGCGGATGCGGAACACGGCGGAGGAGGGGTGGAGGCAGAGAGCAGCGGAGGATTTCTGGAGGTTGAAGACGCAATGAAGACGAAGGAGGGAAACTGCCCCTGCTTCCTCTGCTTTTAAGGGGGAAGTGGGGGACGCTCCGCATTTCCCATTAAAGAACGAGGCCACGATCTCTCCCACGACGCCGCAATCGACGCGTGCCGTTAGGGAGGGGCGCGGCGGATGCGGAAGGGGATTTACGGCTTGCCGTGGGCCGCGTGTGCCCGTGCACTGTTTTGGGCCTGGCCCAACAGCGCTCGGCACCGTGTGTGGCCCAGGCCCGGGGGCTCCTGTCGGTGTACTAAGATAGGGGTACCTTAGTACCCCAACTTGTGCACGGGCAGTAGCAGCTCCCAGCGGCAGGCTCTACCATGTGCTTGCCGAAAACCTTTCCGGTCCTTATTAAGCCATTCAAAAACAAAGTATACAAGTCAGAAGATCGAGGCCCTGGCAAGAGGATCTTGCCGGGAAGGCCGTACCAGGCTCAAGACTGTCACTTTAGCACAAGGCCCTGGCAAGGGGAGCTTGCCAGGAAGGTCGAGGAATGCATACCTCAAGAAACGCCTCGGCGCAGCATGCGCCCCGGCAGGGCCCGGGGAGCGACAAGCTTCCGGGCCCGGCAAGGTCAAGACCCCGGCAAGGTGCTTGCCGGGGAGAACTCACGCTGTGTGCCCGCGCTCCAGCTCATCTACCCACGCGTCGACCTGGGGCCCTTCCGGGGACGCGTGGCGGATGGCTGTGCAGCCTGGGGTACACGGTGGCGATCCACGGTGACGGGGCTACCATCGTGGCGGACGGAGACGCATGGACGGGTGCTTTTGGGGTCGATGGTGACGGGCATTCAATGCCCTTGTCCCCCACTGTCAAAGTTAGGTGAAGACCACTGTTCATGCACTGTTCCCGCACTGTTACAACTACCACCATAGTTACATTTTTGCCCTCCTCTACGTTGACACCTGTCGGTGACCCCTTGGGCTATAAAAGGAGGCCCATGCGCAACGTAGAAAGGGTTCGGAACCTAGATAGCTCTCTTGCTCGGTGTAGCTAGCCTTCCAAGCTCCCGAGCTCAAGAACTCAATACAATCCAAGCAGGAGTAGGGTTTTACGCGTCCGCGCGGCCCGAACCTGGGTTAACTGCCCGCGTGTTCTCCTCGATCTGCTCTTCGTGCTCCCTCCACTCCCTTACCGCAACGTAGAAGGGGCTCCGGTCACATAGGTGCTCGTGGGAGGACAGTTTCCCCCGACAAATACCAAATTGTGTGACTTTTGCAATACCAACAATAATGATTTTATTAGCACAACTATTGCTCCTATTACCGATGCTGAATCTTGTGAGATCAATGCTGCTCTGTTGAATCTTGTCATGAAAGATCAATTTTCTGGCCTTCCTAGTGAAGATGCCGCTACCCATCTGAACAACTTTGTTGATTTGTGTGATATGCAAAAGAAGAGGGATACGGATAATGATATTGTTAAATTGAAGCTATTTCCGTTTTCACTTAGAGATGGTGCTAAAACTTGGTTTTCCTCTTTGCCTGGAAATAATATTGATTCATGGAATAAGTGCAAAGAAGCTTTTATCTCTAAGTATTTTCCTCCCGCTAAGATTATCTCTCTCAGAAACGATATTATGAATTTTATGCAACTAGATCATGAGCATGTTGCACAAGCTTGGGAGAGAATGAAATTAATGATACGTAATTGTCCTACACATGGTTTGAACTTATGGATGATTATACAAATCTTTTATGCTGGCTTGAATTTGTTTCTAGAAATCTTTTAGATTCGGCCGTAGGAGGCACTTTCATGGAAACTACCTTAGGAGAAGCTACCAAACTCCTAGATAATATTATGGTTAACTATTCTCAATGGCACACCGAAAGATCTACTAGTAAAAAAGTGCATGCTATTGAAGAGATTAGTGTTTTGAGTGGGAAGATGGATGAACTTATGAAATTATTTGCTACTAAGAGTGCTTATTCTGATCCTAATGATATGCCTTTATCCACGTTGATTGAAAATAATAATGAATCTTTGGATGTGAATTTTGTTGGTAGGAATAATTTTGGTAACAATGCTTAGGGCATGTACAATGGTTGATAAGATAGTCTTATCTTAAATCTTGCATGTAATTTAGAGATGACAAAAAAGAACATCTACAATGGGTTATCTCTTAGCCTTATCTTCAATAATTAGTAATTCCTAACAATATGGTGAGACATATTATACTAAGAGATCATCTCTTGTCTTATCTTAAATAAGAGAAGACAAGCCTTTTCTTATGACTTCTCTCTCCTCCACCTCATCATCTATCCTACATGGCACTTCTAAGATAGCACCATTGTACATGCCCTTATAGAGGAAACTTTAATCCTAGACCTTTCCCTATTAATTCCTCTAATAATTATGGTAATTCCTACAAACTCTTATGGAAATTTTGGTAAGATACCCTCTGAATTTGAAACTAGTGTTAAGGATTTTATGATTTCGCAAAAGAATTTCAATGCTTTGCTTGAAGAAAAATTGCTTAAGATTCATGAGTTGGCTAGAAACGTGGATAGAATTACTCTTGATGTTGATTCTTTGAAACTTAGATCTATTCCACCTAAGCATGATATCAATGAGTCTCTCAAAGCCATGAGAATTTCCATTGATGAATGCAAAGAAAGAACCGCTAGGATGCGTGCTAAAAAAGAGTGCTTTATGAAAGCGTGTTCTTCTAGTTATCATGAAAATAAAGATGAAGATCTGAAAGTTATTGATGTTTCTCCTATTAGATCCTTGTTTTCTAGTATGAATCTTGATAAAGATGGTACTTGAGATGAGTCTACTTTAATTAAAAGGCGTCCCAACGATTCAGAGTTTTTAGATCTTGATGCTAAAATTGTTAAAAGTGGGATTGAAGAGATTAAAACTTTGCATAGTGATGATCCCACTAATTTGGATTTCAAGGAATTCAATTATGATAATTTCTCTTTGATAGATTGTATTTCCTTGTTGCAATCCGTACTAAATTCTCCTCATGCTTATAGTCAAAATAAAGCTTTTACCAAACACATAGTTGATGCTTTGATGTAATCTTATGAAGAAAAACTTGAATTAGAAGTTTCTATCCCTAGAAAGCTTTATGATGAGTGGGAACCTACTATTAAAATTAAAATTAAAGATCATGAATTCTTTGCTTTGTGTGATTTGGGTGCAAGTGTTTCTACAATCCCAAAAACTTTGTGTGATTTATTAGGTTCCCATGAGCTTGATGATTTTTCTTTAAATTTGCATCTTCTAGATTCTACCATTAAGAAACCTATGGGAAGGATTAATGATGTTGTTATTATTGCCAATAGGAATTATGTGCCCGTATATTTCATTGTTCTTGACATAGATTGCAATCCTTCATGTCCGATTATTCTTGGTAGACCTTTTCCTTAGAACGATTGGTGCAATTATTGATATGAAGGAAGGAAATATCAGATTCCAATTTCCGTTAAGGAAAGGCATGGAACACTGTCCTAGAAAGAAAATCAAATTACCTTATGAGTCTATTATGAGAGCCACTTATGGATTGCCTACCAAAGATGGCAATACCTAGATCTATTCTTGTATCGTGCCTAGCTAGGGGCGTTAAACGATAACGCTTGTTGGGAGGCAACCCAATTTTATTTTCTTTATTTTTGCTTCTATTTAGGAATAATTATTGCATCTAGATTCTGTTTAGATGTGGTATTCTGTTTTAATTAATTTTTTTGCCAAGTATAACCTTTGGGAAGACTTGTGTGAAGTTTATATGATCATGCTATAAAAAACAGAAACTTTAATGCTCACGAGATTAGCCACCAGATTTTACTGGAGACTGCTATTTAGTTTATTCTTTTTGCAGACGATTGATAGACAATTTCATAACGTTTACCAATTTATTTCAATTTTTTTGGAGTTACAGAAGTATTCAAAAGTTACAGATTACTACAGATTGTTCTGTTTTTGACTGATTCTGTTTTTCGTGTGTTGTTTGCTTATTTTGATGCATCTATGTGTAGTATTGGAGGAAATGAATCGTATAGAAGTTGGAATACAGTAGGTTTAACACCAATATAAACAAATAATGAGTTCATTACAGTACCTTTTAGTGGTGGTTTGTTTTCTAATACTAACGGAGCTCACGAGATTTTTGGCTAAGTTTTGTGTTGTGAAGTTTTCAAGTTTTGAGTATGGCTTTGATGGACTATGGAACAAAGAGTGGCAAGAGCCTAAGCTTGGGGATGCCCAAGGCACCCCAAGGTAAAATTCAAGGACAACCAAAAGCCTAAGCTTGGGGATGCCCCGGGAAGGCATCCCCTCTTTCGTCTTCATCTATCGGTAACTATACTAGGGACTATATTTTTATACCGCATGATATGTGTTTTGCTTGGAGCGTCATGTATGATTTGGGTCTTTTCTTTTTAGTTTTCCAAAATCATCCTTTATGGACACACATTTTGAGAGAGATAAATATGGTTTAGAATTTATTAGAATACTCTATGTGCTTCACTTATATCTTTTGAGCTAGATAGTTTTGCTCTAGTGCTTCAGTTATATCTTTTAGAGCACGGTGGTGGTTTTATTTTGTAGAAATTGTTGATCTCTCATGATTCACTTAAATTTATTTGAGAGTCTTTTAGAACAGCATGTCAATGTGCTTTGGTTATAAAACTAGTCCTGATATGATAGGCATCCAAGATGGGTATAGTAAAAACTTTCACATAAAGTGCATTCAATACTATGAGAAGTTTGATACTTGATGATTGTTTTGAGATATGAGGATGTTGATATTAGAGTCATGCTAGTAGAGTAGTTGTGAATTTGAGAAATACTAGTGTTGAGGTTTGCAAGTCTCGTAGCATGCACGTATGGTAGCCGTTGTGTGACAAATTTGAAGAATGAGGTATTTCATTGAGTGTCATCCTTTGTGTGGAGGTCGAGGGCGCGCGATGGTTAACTCCTACCAACCTCCCCCCTAGGAGCATGTGTGTAGTACTTTGTTTTGATGACTTGTAGATTTTTGCAATAAGTATGTGAGTTCTTTATGACTAATGTTGAGTCCATGGATTATACTCACTCTCAACTTTCCACCATTGCTAGCCTCTCTTGTACCGCGCAACTTCCGCCGGTACCATACACCCACCATATACCTTCCTCAAAACAGCCACCATACCTACCTATCAGGGCATTTCCATAGCCATTGCGAGATATATTGCCATGCAACTATCCACCGTTCCGTTTGCTATGACACACTTCATCATTGTCATATTGTCATGCATGATCATGTAGTTGACATCGTATTTGTGGCTAGGCCACCATGCATAATTTTTCATACATGTCACTCTTGATTCATTGCACATCCCAGTACACCGCCGGAGGCATTCATATAGAGTCATACTTTGTTCTAGTATCGAGTTGTAAATCAATATAAGTGTGATGATCATCATTATTAGAGCATTGTCCCAAAAGAAAAAAAAGAAAAAAAAAGGAAGGAAAGTCCAAAGAAAAAAAGGCCCAAAAAGAAAAAAAGAAAAGAAAAGGGACCATGCTACTATCTTTTTCCACACTTGTGCTTCAAAGTAGCACAATGATCTTCATGATAGGGAGTCTCATGTTTAGTCACTTTCATATACTAGTGGGAATTTTCATTATAGAACTTGGCTTGTATATTCCAACGATGGGCTTCCTCAAATGCCCTAGGTCTTCATGAGCAAGCAAGTTGGATGCACACCCACTTAGTTTCTTGTGTTGAGCTTTCATACATTTCTAGCTCTAGTGCATCCGTTGCATGGCAATCCCTACTCACTCACATTGATATCTATTGATGGACATCTCCATAGCCAATTGATACACCTAGTTGATGTGAGACCATCTTCCTTTTTTTGTCTTCTCCACAACCACCACTCTGTTCCACATAGTGCTATGTCCATGGCTCACGCTCATATATTGCGTGAAAGTTGAAAGAGTTTGAAAAAATTAAAGTATGAAACAAGTGCTTGGCTGAAATCGGGGTTGTGCATGATTGGAATATTTTGTGTGACGAAGATGGAGCATGGGCTAACTATATGATTTTGTAGGGATGAACTTTCTTTGGCCATGTTATTTTGAGAATACATGATTGATTTGTTAGTATGCTTGAAGTATTATTATTCTTATGTCAATATGAAATTTTATCTTGAATCTTTCGGATCTGAACATTCATGCCACAATAAAGAGAGTTACATTCAGAATTATGTTGGTTAGCATTCCACATCAAAAATCTGTTTTTATCATTTACCTACATGAGGACGAGCAGGAATTAAGCTTGGGGAAGCTTGATATGTCTCCAACGTATCTATAATATTTTATGGTTCCATGCTATTATATATTTTGTTTTGGATGTTTAATGGGCTTTATTATACACTTTTATATTATTTTTGGGACTAACCTACTAACCCAAGGCCCAGTGCAAATTGCTGTTTTTTTTTGCCTATTTCAGGGTTTTGCAGAAAAGGAATATCAAACAGAGTCCAAACGGAATGAAACCTTCGCCAGAGTTATTTTTGGAACCGTATCTACCCAGAAGATTTGGAGTACACGCGAGGGCATGAGAGAGGCGGCCACGAGGGTCCAGGGTGCACCCCCTCCCCCTGGGCGCGCCCACACCCTCGTGGGCCCCCTCTGGCTTCCCCGATGCCCTCCTTCCTCCTATATATATCCATGTACCCTGAAAACATTAAGGCAACATAGAAAACCCTAATTCCACCGCCGCAACCTTTTGTTCCCGTGAGATCCCATCTTAAGGCCTGTTCCGGAGCTCTGCTGGAGGGGGATCTACCACGGAGTGCTTCTACATCAACACCATAGCCTCACCCATGAGTTGTGAGTAGTTTACCACAGACCTTCGGGTCCATAGTTATTAGCTAGATGGCTTCTTCTCTCTTTTTGGATCTCAATACAAAGTTCTCCTCGATCTTCGAGGAGATCTATTCGATGTAATATTTTTGCGGTGTGTTTGTCGAGATCCGATGAATTGTGGGTTTATGATCAAAATTATCTTTGAGAAATATCTGATTCTTTTCTAAAATCTTTTATGTATGATTATAATATCCTTGCAAGTCTCTTCAAATTATTGGTTTGGTTTGGCCTACTAGATCTATAGTTCTTGCAATGGGATAAGTGCTTGGCTTTGTGTTCAATCTTGCGGTGTCCTTTCCCAGTGACAGCAGGGGTAGCAAGGCACGTATTGTATTGTTGCCATCGAGGATAAAAAGATGGGGTTTATATCATATTGCTTGAGTTTATCCCTATACATCATGTCATCTTGCTTAAAGCATTACTCTGTTCGTATGAACTTAATACTCTAGATTCATGTTGGATAGCGGTCCATGTGTGGAGTAATAGTAGTAGATGCAGAATCGTTTAAGTCTACTTGTCACGGACATGATGCCTATATATAATGATCATGCCTAGATATTCTCATAACTATGTGCTTTTCTATCAATTGCTCGACAGTAATTTGTTCACCCACCGTAGAATTTTGCTTTCATGAGAGAAGCCACTAGTGAAACAAATGGCCCCCAGGTCTATTCTCAACATCTTAATCTTTCATCTACTTTACTTTGCTTTATTTACTTTCTGTTCTTATATCCAAAAATACTAAAAATATCATACTATCCTATCTATCAGATCTCACATTCGTAAGTGACCATAACGGGATTGACAACCCCTTATTGCGTTGGCTGAGAAGTTCTTATTTGTTTGTGCAGGTGCGAGGGACTCGCGCGTGGTCTCCTACTGGATTGATACCTTGGTTCTCAAAAACTGAGGGGAATACTTACGCTACTGTGCTGCGTCACCCTTTCCTCTTCGAGGGAATACAACACAAGCTCGAGAAGTAGCAACTCGCAACCGCTGCGGATGTGGGGAAGGAGGTGGCGGGATCCGCCTCAGCGCTCCAAAAGGTGACGGCGACGAGCGTCGTAGTCCATCCCGATACCCCCCATGCACAGCCCGGTGAGGAGTGGGAGGTATTTGCACTTGCTTTGCTTTAGGATGTCAGCTTGTAGAATTAGTTGCATTGGTTAGATTGTGGATTCATAGTGTAGTTCAGATGGTTAGAGTAGTTGGTTTGATGGATGGGCCGAGGTGATGGGGGTTTTTGTACTAGGGTTTGTTGGATAAATTCGTTGCAAAAAGATAGATCTGTTTATTAGATGTGCTTCAATGCTACACAGATGTATGCTTATTAGATTTGTTTTTAATGCTCACAGATTGGGGTTTTCAATGCTACAGACATGTATGCTTATTAGATTGTGAGATTGGGTCACTATAAGATTATTTTTTGAATGCTACTCACATTGGGGTTTTGAATGTCATATGCCCAAATGGAATCCATTAATTAAGAAGTTATTTGATTCATTAGTATATAAATTTGTCCACAATATGTAGTTATATTAGCTCTGTTCTTCAATGTGTGTGCATGACCAATGATCAAGGGATGTGTTATTTGAATGTCATATCTAAATTTTCAATTAGCTTCCATAGTTACCAGTGATGGATGTAATCGTATGTTCAGGAGGATGATGGTTGGGGGGTAGAAAGAGGAAGCTGGCCCAGTACAACCCGTATGATCCAGAGGAAAGTGATGAAGAATATGAGGTAAGCCTACTTGAAATTTAGATTATTCATTTAGTTCCTTTGACATAGTGTATCCATGAATCTATAATGTATTAACGTAACTCGTTCATGTGTGTAGTATGATTCTGGAGAAGAAGTATACAAGGGCAACGTCGCATCCTTCACAGCCAAGGAGGTGGAGAAGATCAAGGCCAAGCGAGTTGCTTCCTTCTACAACCGCAAGTTCAAGAAGTGGCGTTGCCCCTACTGCACCACCAAGCCAAAGCCCAAGGATGGCCGCTTCGATCACCTTCTGTCTCATGCAGAGGATTTAGCGATCCGCGGGGAGGACTACATGATCAGGGGGCGGCATGCTGCGCTCACGAAGGCCCTGACTCCGGCATGAAGTGATGTGATGATGTGATGCTGTGATGGTGTGATGCTGTAAGCTGAATCTTAATCTTTTGGGTACTTTGGGTCCGGTTACTTTTGGTAAACTTAATGTGGTTGTTTATGGTGTGAACTGAATCTATGGTGATGCTAGTAATGTATTATTCTATATATATTTGTATGTCCTTATATTTGCCTGTGGTGTATGGTTATTTATGTTTAGATGTTGTGAACTATGAGTTTAGGTGTTGCAATGATCACACATGTTGTTTCAGTGTTGCTTCACTGATCATATATGTTGTTTCAGTGTTGCTTCACTGATCACTTCAGTGTTGCTTCACTGATCACACATGTTGTTTGAGTGTTACTTCACTTATCACACATGTTATTGGTCTCTTGTTTATTAATAAAATCAAATGCATGCTTTTTCCCACCAGCAAATTATCTATGTATGTTTGTGTAAATTCAAGAAAATGCAAAAAAAAACCTTGGCAAACTATCTATGTTTGTGTAGGAGATCATGTGTGCAAAATTTGAAATGATTTAGAGGAGGTCAAATAAATTTGAATTTGAGAAAATGTGCTCCAAATGAGCTCCCATGCTAGGGTAAACAGCCCATTTGTAATCAAGTTTTTTTGAACCTACTCTAAATGAGCCAAATGTTTTTTTATTAACACATATTCACTTTCCATAGTGTAGATTCCAAGTCTCACTATTTTTTGAATTAATCTTCGTATTTTTACATTTTCTTTTGAAAACATATACTTTAATTTAAAAACTATTAAAAACATGTTTTTAAATATGAAAATAGAAAACTAACTTCAGATCCTTCTTATTCACTTTAAAATAAAGCTTTAGTGATTTTTTTTAAAAAAAACAGAAGTTAACACCACCTTCTCTCCTTGAACTCTAGGAAATCATGTACATGATAGCTCATATGTGTGAAGGTTTTCTCATGAAAATGACCATAAACCAAGTTTATGATTTTTGGTTGGTAGCATGTCACATAAGACAACATTGTGTGCAGGTTTTATATTTTTTGACCTCGATCGTGCCAGCTAGGTTTTTTTTCATGAAAATGACCATAGACCAAGTTTAGTATTTTTTTTCCTCGTTAGTTTGTCTTATGAACGACAAACGGCGAAGGTTTCATATTTTTTGATTTTTTTAAATTAGTTATGTTCAATCAAAGCCTTCGAAACCCCGTTGATCAGCTCAAAACCCCTCTAAATCCCACGGGGTTTCGCCTAACCCTAGCTCTCAACGTCAGTCGTCCGATCATACCCTCACGCCAAGCGACAACCCTCAGATATGGCCTTCTAGAAGAAACTAGGTGGGCTGGCTGTGTGCAGGCTCCGCGCCGACAAGGACGGCTCCGCATCGTTGGATCGTGGGGCGGTCCACGAGAGGCGATCCTATTGGTTGTGTTCGGCTGCTCGCCCACCACTGACTTCGTGAAAAAGGACGTTGTTATTGGGCCCAAAAGGAAACCAAGCTCTGGTTGGGCCGTCGAATTGCGTCGTTTTTTTGCATCGTTTGCTCTGTTTTTTGTGAACGTGCTGGCTCTATGTTTTTGAATCGTTTACTCTGTTTTTTGTGAACGTGCTAACTCTATATTTTCGCATCGTTTGATATCAATTGACATTGCGTAGCAAATGACCAATTTTTAAGGGCCAAATTTATTTTTATCATGCAAAATGGCCACAAACTATTCAAAAATTGTCTCTTTTTGTTCATATAATATATATGACCATGGATTCCCACTCATGCAATTAGCTTCTTTTACTTCTTCTTTTTCAAACCACCGTTTCCCACGCGTGTACACTCCCGATGTTGCGGTGGGTTTTAAAACGGGTTACTTCACATTTGACCCCGTTATTGCCACGGCCAAATAACACGTAGCACTACGGCTATTTAAACCACCCTCTGCCTCTGCCATCCCTCATCCATCTCCCATCCTCTCTGCCATCTGCCCTTCTTGCTCTTTGACCACTTCTCCTTCTTCTAGCCCATCCTCAGCCATCCAGTACACCAGACCAACCTACCACTTCTCACCAACCGTGCCAAAGAGGCTCTACCCTCCTGGCGTGTACGTTGAGCGCACACTACGTGTGTGGGCAATATTAAGGTGGAGGACGGCAAGGAACTTCACCGAGTTCTTCCTCGCGTCCGGCTACCACCACCTCCTGCGGGGATCTCCAAGGATGTTCCGTGTTGAAGAGGTCATCCAAAACGGGGTGGTGGTTGCTCTCCTTGCCCACTTCACCAACACATTCAACGCCTTCTACCTCCTCGGCCGGGTGTTTTGGTGTGGCTGCGAGTTCATCGCTTTCACCACCCACAACATGTTCACGGAGTACACCAACATCTTCCCCACCGCGTCTCGCATGCACACTCTTCCGTACCCCATCGACAACGCCCCGGAGGAGCAGTGAAGGGCGCCCGGAGGAGGAGCGAGGTGGAGAAGGCGGCGTCTAGGGTTCTAAACCCTCTATCTATTTTTTTGAGTCTATGTTATGTTAAGTTGTAATCCCATTGAACTATGTGAGAGATGCTATGGGCTTGTTGGCCCATTTATCAAGTTCTATTATTAAGTTTTCTATCTATTATATTATGATGTTCCTCCTAGTTTCAACTATGTGATCGTGCTATGGGCTTGATGGACCTATCTACATGTATGTTGATTGTTTTCTTAGAGAGCTTGCTTTGTTAGTAACCACCTAGTGTATGCAACCACAACGAACCCTTCTTTTCTTACACAAGCCACTAATATGTAGCCACCTAGCTAGTGCATGCAGCCACAACATATTTGTTCAATTTATTTGTCGTAGCAAAACAGGTTCTAAATCGAGAAGACAAGTGTGCGAGAAGAGTGGAACCAGCGGCAGCGACCGTCGTTGCATCTGTGGCGGCTGGCGTGCACGAAAGCGGCTCGGACAGTGCATCATGGCGGCACGCATCAGCGCATGCAGGCTCGGACGACGCATCGACGCATGCAGGCAGGCTTGTTGGGTGCATGCATAGCAGACTTCTGTCGTGGCGGCGCGCGCAGGCATTAAATGCAAGAGACGACCCAACGAAACCACGACCCAACGGTCGAACAGCTACACCCCCAACGCGGTCCAACTCGTCAGAGTTAATGATCAAAGAACTGACCCGACGGCGACGTCCGTTGTGACCTCTTCTGAGGGTTTCGGTCAAGGGAGTGAGGAAAACTGAGCAAAAATTAAGAGTGTGGGGATGGATGAGTAGAGTTAAGGAACCAGGGGCACAGATGTAAAAACGAAAAAACTAACGCCCACACGTGTGGGCATTTGCACATCGTCCACACGCCTCCATCATCACTTATTTTGCCATGAATGAATAGATCACATCAGCAGAAATCTTTTTGGTTTTTGGCTTAAAAATATTTTATCTCCTAAGGAAAAAATTGAATTAAAATCCGTTTTCACCATTAAATCCGTCTCGACGAGATCTTCAAAACTAGACCCCATGTTGATATGTTTCGACGAAATTTTTTTTTGCCCAAAAGTTACCATGATGTTTACACTGTAGTTGTCATAGTGCTTAAACTAAAGTTGCCATGTGGCAATTTTAGTTTCTAGAGCATGGCAATCTTAGTTTTTTATGATGGCAATTCCAATACATTGACCACGAAAATATTTTTTTGTATAAACCATGGCAATTTTAAGTACATGTACCATGGCAATTTTAGTTTATGGTGCATGGCAAGTCTAGTTCTCAATTCCCGTATAATAATATGTCAAAATTTACTTTTAAATGTAGAAGAAAATAGCTGAAACGTATCATTGCAACTTCAGTGCAAACATCATGGCAATTCATGTGCAATAGACATGGCAGCTTTTAACACAAAAAAAATTCATCAAAATATATTGATATGAGATCCAGTTTCGAAGATCTCGTCGCGAGAGATTTAATGGTGAAAACGGATCTTCAATCAGATTTTTCATTTAAGAGATAAAACATTTTAAAAACTGAAAATCCAAAAAGATTTCCACATGCATGCGGTGACATGGCGTAGTCTGTGTGTTATAAGGCATGTGGGCGGGTTTGGCTCCCACCACACGTGTGGGCGTTAGCGTTGTCCTGTAAAAAAAACCTTATCTCTTCTATATTAGACATGTTTTATCTAGTATTTCTGTTAATAAAATCACTTGATAAATTGCTCATATTTCCAACATTATCTGCCTACACAAATTAATCGCTCCAAGAAAATCCCGGCGTTTGTGAAAAAGGAAAATATAAACACCTTCTATTTTGGTTTGGATGATTTTTCTGAGGAAAAAAATATATTAATTTTCACTAGATAACCCTTCTTTGCACATATGGTCTATCTGGCAGATGAGTAGAAACGCCAATTTCTATCAGTATGTCTCCCTGTCTGGCAGTGGCAGCAAGCACATTGGGCGAAGATGGTTTGGCTGATTTTAACATTCATTTGTATGATACTCCCTCCGTCATCTAAACGCTCTTAAATTTCTTTACAGAGGAAGTACATGTTTAGAAGAAAAAAATACTTGGTAAGATAGCAGGTCGGGCAGATGCTCCTGTACCTGTCCTATTGTCATAACATCGCTGGTACTCGTGAATCTACGAGAGAAACCGCTATTTCAGTTAGAAATATTCGCTTCATCTCGTAATATAAAAATGTTTTCCAAGCTTTGTACTTTCTAATAATGATGTTCATCGTTGTTCTGCTGGTTAGCTAGAAGGCCTATTGCTCCAAGTTATCAGGTTTGTCCCAAACTTTTTCTACCAGTAATGCCTAGGGAGCCGACGGGCCAGCCCATCTCACAGCAAGGTACTTCCCACCTCGGGAGAGTGGCGGAGCTCTTGGACGAGTCTAGCGCATGGCGTCTGGACCTTCTCCAACGCCATTTCCTCCTGGTAGATGTTGACACCAACATCAACATTCGCACATCGCCCCGTATCACTGATGACATCATCGCCTGGGCGCCGGAGAAGAATGGTATCTTCATCGTCCGATCCGCCTATCGCGTAGCCATGGACGAGCACGAGCGTCCATCGGCAACCACCACGAGCAGGGCATCGGATGGTCGTCGCGCCATCTGAAAGATCATATGAGGGTGCCATGCTCCCCCCGAAGGTACATGTTTTTGCATGGAGGCTTGTCTCCAATTCTCTGGCCACTTGGGAAAATAAATATTCACGCCACCTCGAACATACTGACGTGTGTCCCATTTGTGGTGTGCAACGAGAAGACGGTTTCCACGCAATATGTAGGTGCCCCCTCGCGAAGAACCTCTGGCGTGCCATGGCCTCGGACTAGCCGTTGCCAGACATTGATGATGTCCGTAGTACCGGGGCGGAGTGGCTCTTTACACTGCTTAAGCCGCTCTCGGACAATATTCGCATGGTGGCCCTAATGACTATGTGGCGTGTGTGGTACGTCCGGAACGAACTCACGCATGGCAAGCCAGCCCCTCCGATGGAAGCATTGTGTCGTTGTATATAAACTCGCTCTTGTGCATTCACCAGCACCCATCAGGGAATATTGAGAAGGGTAAAATGGTGGTGCACTTACTGGCTAGCAAGAGTAGCAGCGACATGCAAGAAGCCAAGGATCAACGACTGGACATGCCCTGGTCGCCGCCCACCCATGGCTGGACCAAATTAAATACAGATGTGAGCTACATCAATGAAACAAGGGCAGCTGGTGGTGGAATGGTGTTACGTGACGACACTGGTGCTATTGTCCTTACTGCATGCAGGCAGATCACCACATGTGATGATGGACTAGAGGCAGAGCTCATGGCGTGCAGACAAGGCCTTGATCTTGCTCTTCTTCGGACCAGATTACCCATTGCGACCGAGTTGGGCCGCGCTCAGGCAGTCTTGAAGCTAAATACGAGTCATAGGGACCGCTCTCCATACAGGACTCTTGTGCGCGACATTTAGTTACTGATTTCTGAGGACCCACGGGAGATTTCAATTACGCATATTGGACGTACTCAAAATAAAGTTAGTCATAGTCTCGTGGCTTACGGGCGGAGCACACCCCGTACTGTCATTTGGTTTGGTACGGACACACACGAAGTTGTAAATTTGTGTATGGCTAAAAAGCCGACTTGAGTAATGAAATCTTCCTATTTCCCACAAAAAAACTCTTACTAGAGACAACTGACTACAAGAAAATGGGTCAAACTACCAATATTCTGTTGAATAAACAACCACTCCTGTGATTTTATAGTGTCATACACCTATAAAGTAAATTTGAGGACATTTTGAATTGAAGAACTGTTAGAAATTGCAGACTGCTTTGTCCCAACCGCTCCCACGAGCAGCTGGGCGAAGCCCTAGGCACCGTCGGGCCTAATCCATCTCTCGCATCATCTTCCCCTCGCAGCCACCAGAGGGCGTGGAAGGGCAAAGTCTGGTCTGCATCGACGGCGGCGGGGCTCTCCTTCCTCCTCGTCTGGCGGTGCACGGTGAGGGACACGGTGGTCAGCGGGGGCGCAACGCTCGGCGTGGGGTGCAGTGGCGGCGAGGAGTGTTGGCGGCGTGGGCGGGCGTCCTTGCTGCGGTGGCTAGGCGGGTGTTCGTGCGTAGCAGGGGTAGGTGGCGCATGCTTGCACGGGGCGGCGGCGACGGGCCTCTCGATCCAGATCTGGATCGGTGACACCTCTAGCCGGCTGCTCGCGGGTGGCGCGGGATGCTAGGTGGCGTGGGGGGGCACGTGTGCTCTGCGGGCGTCACTGTGACGCCCCCGATTTGTCCGTACACTAATCATGCACGCAAATGTGTACGACCAAGATCAGGGACTCACTGGAAGATATCACAACACAACTCTAGACACAAATTTAAAATAAAACAAGCTTTATATTACAAGCCAGGGGCCTCGAGGGCTCGAATACAAAAGCTCGAAAACACAAGAGTCAGCGGAAGCAACAATATCTGAGTACAGACATAAGTTAAACAAGTTTGCCTTAAGAAGGCTAGCACAAATGTAGCAACGATCGAAGAGGCAAGGCCTCCTGCCTGGGACCTCCTAACTACTCCTCGAAGCCGAACTCCATGTAGAAACATCCTCGGGATCCTCCGGGTCCTGGACTCCACCATCTGGTTGCATCATCCGAGAAGAAGGGACAAAAGGGGAAAAGGGGGAGAAAAGCAACCGTGAGTACTCATCCAAAGTACTCGCAAGCAAGGATCTACACTACATATGCAATGATATCTGTGTAAAGGGGGGTAATATATGTGGGTTAAACTGCAGAATGCCAGAATAAGAGGGGGATAGCTAATCCAATCGAAGACTACGCTTCTCGTAACCTCCATCTTGCAGCATAAGATGAGGTAGCTGGAAAGTAACAAGTATCCTCGCTCTCGCGGCCTCCGTCTTGCAGCAGTAGAAGGGAATAGATGGTAAGTTCACCAAGTAACCTCGTATAGCATAAACCTACCCGGTGGGGTAATATATGTGGGTTAAACTGCAGAATGCCA